>JAMXBB010000005.1:108263549-108356544 GCA_024138015.1 Lumnitzera littorea | reverse complement strand
CCCTAGAGGTTTAGTCCTGAAACATACAATAATGTGGATGAAAGGAAATAATGAGGTTAATTTTTTGAAGAAGTTTAGCAATGGACAGAAGGTTACAATGAAAGTTTGAGATAAGAAGTAGATTGTTCAAGGTAAGAAATTCATTAATATGAACTTGGCCATGTGTTGACCATCTTAAGGGATCCATAAGGTAATTTTTCATGAATTGGGTCTTGCAAAGTGTGTGTTTTGGTTAAAATGAATGAAAAAGGCATCATGTTGTTAGTAGCTTTTGAATCAACTATTCATTCATCCACAAGCTTATCAAGTTGATGAAAAGAACACACAAGAGAGTCATAAGAAGAAACTTAACCCACAAAATTATATTACATGAAGAAAGATCAACAACAACTTCTTTATTCTTGATCATCCGCAGTACTTGATGATAGATTTTGTTCATTGGCTTTGACTCATCTTCTTCTTGTTTTGGTGTTGCATAATTGACACCTGAAACAAGATCATTTCCCAATGGATTATCTACTACTTTAATGCTTTGTTTCTAAGTATGTGCAACAAACTTATTCACAGGAGTAGATTTCCTTTCTCTATTACTCTTATACTAATTAAGGAATCCAACTAGTTCAAAACAATTTCAACTTGATGCCTTATCCTTTTGCAATATGAACAAAACATCTTTGTTCCAATTTTCCTCTTATCCTTTCTATTAATACCAGTCACTTTACTCTGTGTTTTAGCAACACAAGCCAAAACCTCATCATTAGAAAACATATTACTAGATACAAATTTCTGCTTTTCAATTTGATATACTAAATAATAGGCTTTACTTACACTTGGTAAAGGCTGTAAAGATAAGATATGGCTTTGCACATTTTCATAGCTCTCGTTAAGACCCATTAAAAACTGTAACAACATGTTTCTATTCTCCACATCATTCATTTTATCAAGCAAATCACAAGTACAATTCCTAAGAGCACCACATTAACATTCAAGCATAGCAATAATACTTGATAGTTCATCCCAAAGTTTCTTTAATCGATTATAATAAGTGGTAACTGGATTATTTCCTTGCCTTGCGTTAACGACTTCATATTGTAGTTAAAAATGTAATGACCCATTCATTTGTTCAAACCTCTCACTAATATCTTCCCATAGTTCTTTAGCCGATTGCGAGTACATTAATCCCCCAAATAGTTCTTTTGATATAGAGATAAAGATCCAATAACAGATCATATAGTCACAATGCAACCATCTTTGTGCATCATTAATATTTTCTTCTAGCTTTACATAAGATTCGTCAATAAATCCTAATTTTGACTTAGCACTTCAAGCTAATATAATTGATCGATTCTATCCTAAGTAATTGTTACCATTAAAGACAATATTAGTAATAATACTTCCAAGACTATTGGAACCAGAGAGATATAATAGAGCATTATATGTTTGATTTATAGGATGATTTAATGAAGCCATATGTAGTCAAACTAATAGCAATAGAAACAAGTATACTCTATGACGAAAGTTTGGAAGGAATTTACTAGGATTATAGTGAAGAAGGCTCTGATACCCTATTGAAGTTGTAGACTTTGTGACTTAATCGGATCGAACAATATTAGCAAAGGAAGAGATGTATTCCATAGTTAAGAGAACAAGCACAATGGAAGATGAAACGATCTTTCTATTATTTTGGTTTTTGAGAACTAGTTAGTTATTGTCCTTACATACAAGCTCCTACACATGTAAACTACACTTGTGTGAAAACTATCTAATAATTAAGTAAAATACCAATGAAATAAGTTATTAGAAAAATACTACAAACAAACCAAAAGTACATCAAATAATGTAAAAAAAAAAAATTGACTAAAATAAAATAGCTAAAAGGAGGAGCTACTTGTAGGACCAGTTAGATGGCTAGTTGTTGTGGAACTAGTTGCCAGTCAACCTCTCTCATTGGTCATTGTCTAATTAGCTTCTATGGATATAGTATGTACTTTTCCAAAAAAAAAAAAAAAAAAGAAAAACATATATTGAGGTCAAAGTTTGAAGGGTTTAAAATACACTATTGCTTCCATATAAAGTTGAAAAAGTTATTTATAACCCCAAAGTAAAATGCTGCTTCTTATGGAGGGCGTACCCTAGACACATACAAGTGTAATGCAAATTTCGTCTCTAGAAGGCATCAGTATCTTCCCGTCCACACAAACCAATCTATGACTTACAATTCAAGTTTCACGCCCTGCACGTGCCCGTGCTAACAGAGTACGATACTCTTGCTTCTGCATCAAGCATCCCAAAAGAAATCTCTTTGAAGGCACTAAGAGAGATACTTGATGAAGAGATGTATTCTTTTATATATATGGTTTTCTTGTAAGTTCGAGCTACCACAATATAATGGATGGCTTGATTTTATATTGCTATCAATTATTTGGTGGAACTTGATAAGAAAAAATTGTTCTAGTTGATTTTACATGTTGATCATTTCATAAAGTGGCTTGTAGTTTTTACATGGTATTATTGTTCTAAGAGGCCGGCTTTTCTCCGTAACGATACACTACTCACACTTTTGCTGTTTACACAGCTCATTCGACACGTTTTAATTGTGACTATGGATGCAAGCGGTGGAATTATATGGAGTACCGAATGGTTCAAACCTGATTTTTGTACGATAAAGTAATGTTGTACCCTATAATTAATAAGGTTTTGGATGGGTTTTGATGGATTGTTTAAAATGGGAAAAGGTCAGATATGGACCCTAAACCATGAATTCCTATCTATTATTTATTACGTTATTTTACTTTCGCAATGCATAAATGAAATATTATTATTAAAGATATTATTTATTTTCATAAGTTTAATCTAACAATGTTTTTTATTTTGTAAGTATTAGTCGCCATGATTCCTTTTTCTTAATTTAAGAATTATTATAATATGAATTCTAAAGTATCTTAATATAATTGTATCAATTAATCCAGCAGATTTTAAATGAATTATAAGTTTCCCATCAACTTGTCGAGCTAGATTCCAACATGGGGTAATCTTGGGATATCTAATGGGCCAAGGTATTTGAATGGGTTCATGTTTTATAAAATTTATCTTAAACTCACTCAGATTGCATTCTTTATAACATCCCTTATAACATCGATCTTAGGTTACATGATTCCAAGGTATTTTGCGGTCTTTATATACCTATATAAAACTCTCCATTTCTATTGCTAGCCTTAAAGGTGAAATGATGTTATCGTAGCTATCTCCGATAGTTCAATTTTTCATCTGTTTATGGGTTTATACTAATTAAAGTCCAGATATAATGATTTTCCATCTTCTTTTTTTTTTTTTTTTTTTTACGTTTATATTATATAATTTCAAGATGTTGGTTTTCTTTCTAAATTCTATTAATTAATTTGTGAATCCCTCAACAATTAAATAATGCCCAGGATTAAATAAAACAAATGCATGAAGGTATAATAATTAAGCAATAATTGTGTTGGTGTCCATTTATTAATAACGAATATGGTGGAGGAAATCCACAATCTCTCTTTTATTTAATAAAATTGTTATTATGAAACCTTTTAAGTTCTCATCAAATGTACGAAGACACTTGATGTACCGTATTAAATTTAGCTCCTGTAGTTGCTTGCGTGCTCTGATAAACTACGTTCCTATTCATGGCATCAAGTGGGCCACTGCGATTTGTGCACGATGACAAAACTTTAGATAATATTGACGCGGTATGGATCTGAAGTTGTTGATTTAGGGACACTTGTAGCGTAGCAGGTGCCAAAATTGGAGGAATCTTCCTTATTAATTAATAAGCCCTAACTAATTAATTAGCCAAAGTAAGCCTCTCTTTACTTCAGTTTATGTTTCATAGTTATTATCTCGTTTTAGGGGTATGCCTGCGATAAAAGGGGAAATTCTATGATAAGATAATATTATCATAAATTACATTCAATTTTAGTAAATTATGTCATAAATGATAAAATAGAAGTTATCGATAGTTTTATTTTTATCATTAATAGATATAATATACTAAAATCGAAAACTAACATTTTCAATAATTTCTATTCTATTATTCATGACATAATTTATTGAAATTAAGTGTGATTTACTGGCACATTTATTTAAAATAATGAAAATGTCTTAAAATGTTTGTGTCATGAAAAAATACACTTACAAAAGAATTGACACTATCTTGTACTAGTTTACTCATGTCTCTATATTTCCTTCTTTAAAAAAAAGTCATGTATTATGCAAATTTGAAGTTAAATAGCAGCTTTTAGTTTAATAATATAGATTTATCAGAGTTCACATCTGAAGGAAGTAATCAATTCATTGAGTGCAGGTTGGACAATGTTAGAATCAGAAAAGAAGGAAGATTATTCAAGAGATCTTAAGGCTTAAGCAGCTCTTTTGGTATCTTAATTTTGACTGGCAAAAGAGAGAGGGAGAATGGACGTAGAAAGAGAGAGAAATGGGTACCATTAAGATTGTAAAACATAGACACAAAAATGTGCATTGCTACTTTAACGTTATCTCATGTATGGAAAGGCTGAAAGTGCAGAATGCAGTGTCCATCCTCATTTTGAGGAAATGTCTTTGTGACGGTTCATGTCTACTTGGCATATGTCTACAACAGGAAAAGCTCGCTTTTTTTGTCGATCCAATCGAACAAGTTTTTATTTGGCAAGTTTATTCGTGCCGGTTACAAGCCATTGAAAAATCTAAGAAAAACAAATTACATTTTTAGAAGTAATTATACAATTTATAAAAAGGTATATACAAAGTAATATGAAATAGTATTTTGTTTTAATTGTAAATAAGTAAGTAAAGCATCCACTAACATTTTCGTAGTAAAAATTCAAATGCACCTCTTCCGTGTATTGTAACGGTTTAGACTTGTCAGGGAATATTTGAAAACTTTCAAATTTTGGTTATGTTCATTTGGAATTGTTTTCCTATTTTATTTAAGCCATAGTTTGCGCTATTCCTTTATTTTCCAACAATGATTGAGAATTGTTTAAGTTAACTATTCTTTTTTATTACATTTGTAATTAATGACCTAGAAAGGTTGTTGAACTAATAATTAGATACAATAACTGGGCAAATAATAATAATAATCAATGACATGTAAATCTTTTTAACTTGGTATAATCAACAAATTATATCATGCAGTAGAAGATTCTACAGAGGTGGCCTAGGGATCTACAGGAGAAGAGGGATAACCCAAATTCTGAAGTGCAAATCACGACTGAGGCTCATGGGCATAGGTTAAGATAATATCATAGATTGGGGTTAGAAGGACCGATGCCACTATTGGTATGGCCATTGTTCTTCTCTGAGGGCTGGTCTTTTACTTACATTATTATTAACAAGGATAAAAATTTGAGGCCGTGAACAAAAGCCTGCCGATCTAACCTAATACTATGACATCATATGGATATTCCAAAATTTTAGGTAGACTCAAATATTAATTTATAGATGGAGGAAAATTGAGAAAAAGATAAATTGACAGGATATAAGTTTTAATTTGTCATCGCTTGAGAGCTGCGAAATTTCACACCACTCCAACTATATGTCCTTGGCAGAGAACCTAAAGCTGTTTGTAGCGTGTCCTATTGCATACATTAATAAAACTATGATTTAGAAACCTAAAACACTCGAGTTTTAATATACGAAGGGAGTATAACTCTACTACATTATTTCCTTTGTATGTTGTCACGGCCTTACTAGCTTACTTCGGTTTCCTTTTCTATTTATTATGGTTGTTTTACACAATCTGTCATTGGCTGGATATGAAAACTTAAGGATAGGAAATGGACACATATGGATCGTAGGAGCTATTATCCTTAAAATCTTCTCTTAAATTCTCTACCCATCTCCGCCTACTATAGGACATCAACCTTAAATCGAACAACCAATCAGATTCGATGGAATTAAGAAATACTAACTCCTTTATATCGAATTTACTAGGACTTTGCATCAGTAAGATTAGGGTACAACACGTATCCATAAGAAGTGTGGAAGCATACCTGAACTGATATTGGAAAATTTGTACAATTAATTTGACCAATGATCTTCTAAGTCAATTATGCAATTCCCTTAAAGATGATGTCTCTCATCCTTTCGGTTGATGGGAAGTTAAAAGAGAACATAATGATAGGTATGAATTAGAGGTTACGACCATATATATATATATATTCTTATGTTAATTACTTGTTACTTTTTTATTATTTATAATTTTTTCTATTATACAGCTAAAAATAATATTTCTACTCTACACCATAAGAGGGTATGGTAAAGACAATCTAAAGCTGTCATGTCATATGTGCACTTGTTATGTAATAACTATTTTGTGAGTCAAAAATCATAAGATTTTACTTATTTAGATCATTTTATTTAATTATATTTTATATAAGTACATAATATAAAATAATTATGAGATTCATTATCTCTCTACTTTCTACTATTGTATAGATTCGGTATCACCTATGAAATAGTAAAATTAATAGTATTTACATTTTTATATCTAAACTTACTCAGAATAAACTATATTTTTATTTGGAATAAACCCTTTTGTGGAAATTGTTGAAGTAACTCTTATACACTTAGATTCCTAGCCTGTTCAATGTCTTGACTAGCATCCTGCAAGAAAACTATAAGGGAATGAGCCAAAGAATTACGGGCTAAGTAAGTGGAAGGAAACTCACCTTATGCCATAACATGACAATAATCAAGGTTATCAAACAATTTAAGTACAATGTATGAACAACTGGTATGAATTCGATATCATACATGGTCTTCTAGTAACCATGTGAAGTTAAAGGATATAACCCTTCTTTAACTCGGGTTAGGGATTACCATTCAAGCACGGGTCTCTACTCTTGACGAAAAATCCATTCTTATCTTGACCTACCATTTAGGACTTTTATTCTTTCTAGTAATCTATCTTGATAATCATTAGTTTCCCAGATCCTTTCTCATGCTCAACATCCTTAAGTCTTCTTAGGGGTTAGAAAAGGAATAAGCATAGGCTCTATCGATCTCCAACCATGACCATCAAAAAGAGCTGAGCGGTTATTAGTATGTGTTATGGAATGTATGTCTCGGTTAAGAGTTTTTAACTTAACCATTTTTTGTCTAGTTATTATAGACAAAACAATATATCACAAATACTCAGTATCAATGTAATATGTAGATGCGCCATAACATAACACACATAGTATATTCAAGTACTTATTTAGCAAACAAGTTAGGATGTATGTATAGTACACACACGATCAATCTACTTACAAGCACAAATAAGTATAATAGTTCATCGCCTCCAAAAATAAGTCCACTTACTTGACATCCTAGCCAATCGTTCTCAAAAGCCTTCAATAAGGTTGTAGATTTAGTTTATTTGATACAAGATAGATTATAAATTAAAATATAATACTTGGATGAGATCGACCTAGTATATTATACTTACTTCTTTGATTTAGCCCAATATAATCATGGGTATTTATTATGTAATATTATTGTAATTCAATGTTACGTTTGAAATTATATAAAATCGATTCTTAGTATTACTTAAAAAGTTTCCATCTTTTTAAGAAAGAATTATGTATTTACTCATTTTATGAAAGCAATCATGTTAGATTTGTAAAAATGTAAAGTTCAGTTTTAATAATTTTGATTATTATACTCATAGACCCATATCTTTAGGATTATTATTAGGGATGTACTTAATTGAGAATCAACACTAATGATACACAATTTTTACAGCTATCACTTTATATTTTCTAAGAAAAGTATAAGGTTCAATCCTAGAAATTTTATCAACTTACAAGATCAACTATTTATTTTTATAAACTTACAAATTTGCCCCTAAATACTCATTTTTCCTTAAATGAGCTATAAATAAACTTGAGATTTATAAGGAAAATTCTTATTGTGATATGAGGTATTTATATAATAAAATAAGAATATATGTAATATATGTAGAATACATAGACCATATATAGCTTATAATAATATGTGCACTAATTATACATTAGTGTGCTAACGCGCGCGCACGCACACACACACACACACATATATATATATATATGTTCATATGTATATCCTAGTTACATATATCTTAGAGTTGTTCTCATAAGTTTATTCATCTAGATTTATTAATGAGGGAGTAGGGCATAAAACTATCCTCTATTTATGTTTAGTATACTTTACTTAATTTATATATATATATATATATATATATGAAATTACCATATAAGTAAACTTTAAATTTAGCTAATCAAATATTATTTATGGTATGTCGTTTTGTCAATAATAATGAATCCTTTTCATAAAGTCACAGTCAAGTTTATTTTAACTTAGTCAACATGAATCATACTATCTGTAAACATTAAGAGTTATCTATTTTGTAACGTATTTATCCAAAATTAGTTATATTACATGTTATATACATATTAAACAGTATAGAATGTGTAATAATTGTATGAATATTTATAAAAATATAACTTACATTAAATTTAGCTATAGTTCTGATGAAAATTCACTTAAATCCCATATTTTTTATTAGCTCTTTAGAAGAACGTTAAATTTCACTACAAAGATTTTCTATGTTGATAATAACATAGCATAATACTAGAGATATAGGTCTTCGTAAATTTATAAGTATGGGTTGTATCTTTTAGTATATTGATTTTAGCCATTGACTTCCCGTAAGTAGCTATCTTCAATTAATAATTATAATAGTTTAACCGAGATGCAAGTATGTTAATTCGAGAGATTACATTAATATTTCATAACAATTTCTTAATCTTCATACGGTTAATAAAACATCATTTGATAAATAAATGCGAAATATTCAAAAATCATATTTTCTGAAATTGACTTTACAAAAATGAAATAAGAATAAAAGTGTACCATATAATGAAGTTTGATGAAGTACATGGATAATTTGCTATACTTTCAAAAATTAAAGAAAGCTTTTCAATAGTCACATTGTAGTAGTTATCGTTGATGTGTTCAATTTATGGTTAATAGAGACCTTAGTTGTGGCACCTCGATATGAGGAGTAGACAATAATTGTCTAGGTGGTGTGAGGATCTTATGTTAAATTTTCAATATTTTTGGGTATTTTTAGAGAAGTTGAAGCTCTTTAAGGTGAAAATAAATTAAGAAAATATACAGATGTAAGCATATCTATTGTTGTCACTCCCCTAAATTCATTCTTCTTCAATTTATTTGATTGTTAGCTTCCTATATTTATTGCTATAGATGGTGAAGGGAGTACTTCATTTGTGAGTTTCCAATTTCTTTTTCCAACCAAAGTTATAGTAGTATTTATAGGGAAAGATAATAGTAAAATATTATAATAGATATCATCTCAACTGCTTGCTGACTCCGCAACTTTCACGGCCTTGAAATTCCTTTTCGCTTAAGGATTCAATTGTAGGTATAATTCGGATAACTATCCTAAGTTGATTTTGATTTTTACATAACTCTTTTTAAGTATAATTTTATCATGATTTAACATTTATAATAATTTCATAATATACTTAAAAAATAATAAAACATTATATTATACATTTAATCTCAAAATATCTAGTTCTAGACTAATTAAGATTCAACTTGATAAACTTTATGTTATAATTTATATTAATTGTATTTCAACTTATTTTTGAAATCCGATTTACAAGAATATTTCTTTTAACTTTTGGGAGACTTATATTACTATATGGTTTTATTTGGAACTAATTTTTTATTAGTTTTATATTCCAAGATAAGAGTCTAAATATACTTTTCTTCATATATGACATGCTTGTAACCTCTCAATTTACAAGTTATTTCACTTTACTTTGTTATATCTTAAGAATTACTAACTTAAAGAAGAATTTATAGACTTAATATTGTATTTATAATTGAGAAAATTTGGAGAGCTTATATATTTGATGTTTCGAGTAATTCAACTATTGGGCTCAAATTTAAATGTGTTTGATTTTATGATCTCATTTTAATATTGTTATTTCTATTTTTTTTTTATTTTAAGATCTTTGATAGCTTGAAATTTTTACTATTAGATATATAGTAAAGTTAGTGCATTGTAATAGTACATTGAAATTTTCATTTATATTTGTTAACCTAATTTATAAGAACAAATTATTTTATTAGAAATATAAACTACTTAAAAGCTAGCAGGTTAGGATTGTGGGACATTACAATAACCTTATTAGATCACTTTAATTGGAATCTATATAATATGATAGCCTTATTACAAAATTATTATTATTAACACATATATGCCCATATGATTTATTATTAAAATAAACTTAACATCAATGCCTCTCCTAAACATAAAATGTAATTATGCATATGTATAATGAATTTTCATGATGCTAATTAATTAATAGAAATAAATAAATACTTGAATAATGGAAACGAATGCTCTCAATTTACTTTTCCTCAATTTTTCTTGATTTACAAATAAATTTTTGAGATTATCTAAGTTTTTAAAATATTTTACAATATCATCATAATATCATCATCTTCCTTATAGTTTCAACTGTTGATCACATGTAGCACTTTCTTAAAAGAGCAAATTGAAGATTTCCATAGGCTTTCTTGTCTTAATAGATAACTTTTAGATATGCATGTCTCTCCTATTGTGTTGTATTAAACTCATCAATAATATGTCTTCTTACTATAATCATGAAGCATGGGTGGTAATAGATAAAGGTTTCAAGAATATTACTACGCTACGCAACCAAATCAGTAATGCATAATTATCAATAAAATTCTAACATATAGATCATTAATATATATGGGTCTAAATATTACTTTTACTTATTATCCATCACTTATCTAACCATATCGAAGATGAAGGCGTACCGATAATACATTCATATGTTGGGGTGCTTAACTAATATATGTAGGAAATAAGACTAGATTACTAAGCAAGCTAGTATAAATGTTGTGAGATACATACATACATATGTACATACATACGTGTGTGTATATATATATATATGTATGTATAATTTCACGATAATTGCAATCTATTAGGAGATGTATAGATTTAGGCTAAGTACAAAATGATGTTGCATAAGTGGTAAACTTTTCATAATGAAATACAAATATGTGATACATACATATATGTGTGTGTATATATATATATTGCGAATAGCTAAATAAACAAGGTTACATTGAGACTAAAGACAAGATAACTTAGTTAGGATAAGAGAACGGTGAGCGCAGAAATGGAAGTATGCATAGCATCATGATCTGGACGAATGTGATCGGAATAATTCTACTTTGCTCAGTAAGAGAGGCAAAACCCAAAATACTAAGGTTCTTGATATTAAATTTGGGATAAAGCTATTAGAAGTATCTAAACTTTTATATTTTTTCATTTTAGTATACAAACTATAAATTTATTCATTTTAGTATCTCAACTTTTAAATGAAACAAATTAGTATTTCTATTATAACGGCTTTTATAAAGACTACTTATTTGTTTTGTTTTAAAAGTTAAAGTACTAAAATGAAATTAAAAAAAATAAAGTTTGAGTACTAAAATAGAAATAAAATGAAAGTTGATGTATTTATATTATTATTTTATATTAACAGCTATTATAATGGAAATACGAACTTGTCTCATTTAGAAAGTTGAGGGTACTAAAATGAATAAGTTTAAAGTTTGGGTATTATATGAAAAAATATGAAAGTTTAAGTACTTATACTGGCTGTATCCTTATTAAATTTTATAGTTAGATTTTTATAACTTTAGTAGACCTCACAAATCATATTAACTTGGATCCTCTTAATCATATTATATCATATAATTTTGAAAGTTTTTTCCCTACTAATAAATAATTTTTACAGTATTATTAATGCATTTTCATAATTTTTTTATCATATTTAATATAATTTTAAAAACTCTTACCTTTTATATTATATTGTGGTTGTTGAGCTTGAAATTTTCGATTTTTGCTTATTTTCCTTAATTCAATCAATATTGAATCCTATATCTATTCAATATAGATCATTGATTAGGAATTAAGAAAAACTTGGTTTTTTTTTTTTAAATTTGAAAAAATACTTTTGGAGTCAGTACTCGACCGGAGTTGGGAAAGGTGTTAAGTTATAACTAATGAGTAGATTAATTATAACTTAGTTACTAATCTATGGAAAAACTAACTTTAAAAATAGTTTTTGAAATGCTAGAGTTTTAGATTTGGAGGTTAGTCTATTAAACCCTAATTATTATCACCTTAACCTTCCGAGGTTAATTTTATTTTTCAATTACCCATTTAGCTAATTCTACATTTACAATTAATTAAAAAATAAGTTTACGTACAAAAGGGAAAAATAAAAAAATTACTATTTTTAAGTCGCATTATAGGTACCTACATACCTTTATGTAGGGATTAGACTTTTTGTAGTTCATTCGTAAAATTTAAATGTGTTAGTCTTTTTAATTTTGAAAATAGTCGGCTTTATGTTTTTACTAATTTATTTTCAATTATGAAAAAAATTCTAAAAGGATCTTAATTGATTAAGTGTTTATTGTTTTGAAAGATTTTAAGAAAATCCTATTTTTGGAAAGGGTTTTATTTATCGGACTCTTATTTAAAAATATTTTTCTTAGTGATATAACACACATTTTTTTATTTTTACCTTATTTATTTATTTTATCAAAATTTTTTATATTTTATTATTATTTTTCTTTGCCTAAAGCATAAAAATAAATAAAACAAAGCTTTTCCTTCTTTTCTTTCTTCTTTTTATTTTTTTTTCTTCTCTTCTCTTCTTTTCTCATTTTTTGTATTCTCTTTTTCCTTTTTTCAGATTTGTTGAATTGTAGTAGAATGAAATAGTAAAGAAAAGAAGAGAAAAGAAAATGAAAGAAAGAAAAAAAAAATGTAAAATTCAATAAAATAATAAACAAAAGGAAGGGGAACTAGACCAAGCTTGGAGTGTGTGTGGGTTAAGGGTGGTCGGATTAGATCAAAACGCAGGTCGGTTTTGGACTCGAGTTGGGTTGCATGTACCATATATGTAATTGGACTAAAGAGGGAGAGAGGAATAGAAAGATAGAGAGGAGGAGAAGCTGTGACCAATTGAGCTCAATTCAAGTGATTGTCGAATAATTTTCATGGGGGTAAATGTGTTTTCATGGGTACTTTATTAGAGAATATAGGTGTATGGACGACGTTACAGTATAAGGAGGTGATTCTTGGGTGGTAAGTGTTAGGTGCAGTTGTGGATGAGAGAGAGAGGCTACGCATTGCTGCCAAAGATGGTGCTTAAGGTGAATAGTGGTATTGGTAGGGGGTTATTAGGTGTGTCAAAGCTGTTAGGGTGGTTGGTTAGTCATTAGATGGTGGTAGAGTTAAGGTTTTGTGATGGTAGTCGTGGTATAGAGAGAGAAAGAATTGGTTTGACTCCAATGAATACTATTCGGATTAAAATAAAGGTGTTTCTAGGGTTCTCTAAGGTAGGAAGCTTAGGCAGTAGACCTCTCTTGCTTAGAAGTTGTTGGAGATAAGGAATTTGTAGATAGAGAGCGATAGAGCTTGTGGCTATTGGGATTAGAGAGAGAAAGATCAAATTTTAGCTTCAAAGATGTGTTTCGAGTGGCTGTTCTATGTTCAAATGAATTCCCAAGCTCCCTTTTATATTAATCAGCAATCATTTAACCTTGGAAAGTCATCAATTATCATAAATCCTAAATTCTCAATAAATGGGTGTTGTATGATTTGATTTCAAATTTAATGAAAATGGTGTGATCTTAAGCATTTTTAGTGGTCAAAATGAAACCCTTAAAGCTTGCTCTTGCTAAAACAAGCAATTAGAAGCTTCGATTTTCAAATCAACAGCTTGAATTAAGCTTGGTTAAGATTGAACCTTAATTTTAGGTCTGAACTTTTCTCAACTTTCAAGAGCCAATTCGATCCTTTAAGTGATTAAACCTGGATGAGATCTGGGTATAGATCTATAGTATCCCATGTGATCTTCATGATTTTGCCATAAACTTAGTGATTTCTTGAAGAGAAAAGGATAAAAAATAGCTTGAAAGTGAGCTATCTAAGTGTGTTATGTAGGAGAAAGTGATAGAAATAAAGGGGAAGTGATGGAAGAAAAAAAAAACGTGTCGGCTAATGGATGGCTAACATATGGCATCTTGGATCAAAAAAGGAAAGAAGGCACAAAGCACTTGGTGGAGAGCTCGAACTCATTACCTCTCTTATCTTCATCATATCAAGACCAATTTATTAACCAATGGGCCAATTGGCCCATGCCATAACTTTTATTGCATGGAAAATGTATTTAACTACAAACCTTTACTAGATTTGAATTTTAAATTTGATCTAAACCCAAACCAATAATAGTAAACACACCCAAGACGTTATCATTTCTATAACCTATCCTAAATTGTTTATTACTAAAACTCTAAAAAAAATTAATTTTTTAATATTTTCCCAAAATTTCATATATTTTGTTTTTTTTTTTTAATTTTTCTATTTTTTTTGTATTTTTTCTAATTTTTCCTTTTCTTTTGTATATTTTTGTATTTTTATTTTTAAATTAGCATCCTTTTTCCCTATTCTAAAAAAGGGGACAAAAATGAGATATCTACAGTGGCAAATTTCTATTCAAGTATTCATTTTAAGTCATTTTTATATGAAAATTATATATTGTATTATGATATATTATAATGTCCATTAGTAAATGAATTATATATTTTAATGGATAATATTTTTTAGATAATACATAAAACATTAAATTATCTTTAAATTTGTTATTTTCAAAAATAAACAATTTATAATATAATTCAAACGTTTATCTACACATAGCATGCTCTTAACTAGTCTTCCATAATTTATAAATCAATTGTTAAAATTATCTAAATTCTTAAAATATTTTGTGAAATCATTGTGATGTTATGTTCTCACTTATGATTTCAATTATCAATTACATGTGAAAGTAATTTTGAGAGAGAAAATTTATGAAAATTAAGTGAAAGCAAATTGTGATACGTATTTCTTATTAATAACTTGATTGTTTCCATCATGAGAAAATATTGTAAATTTGTTCTAAATTTACTAGCTATTGTTTCAAGAGACACTTTTGTTCTATCTATCTTCATTTTCCTTTGCCAATGGATATATATACCAAAATATGGTAGCACATAGCAATCTAAAAATCTTGGGTTATGTTATTGCATATTTGATTATTCAGGGAAAAAAAAGGTAAATCACAAATACCTCTTCATGAACTTCTAATATTCATAATAGAACCCTCTTCCATGGTAAAATTAAAATTATAATGGATGAGATAATCTAAAATGCAAGTATTTTTCTAATTACAAAGTAGCCATTACCATGAATACTATATGAAAAAAAAAGGCCTTTAGCAATTAAACCCTAATGTTTGAGAAAAAAAAAAAAAAAGAAAGCGATTAAACCCTAATGCGCAAGAGATTTTGACATTATTTTTATGAATCCTCTATTTTTCGAGTCATTTAAATCTAAACAAACTGGACTTATTTCAAGCGAGTCATTTGTAATCTTCATATTTATAATACTTTTGTACAATTGTTGTTGATTTCTCAATTAGTCTAGGTTTAGGCTTAAGGAGAGATCTTTGTGCTTAGATTTGAGGGATCTACAAAAAGAAAAAGAGCTCTGGAGTGCTAAAGGTGTCTCTTGGTAAGAACTCTGATGCTTAAGTCAATATACAAAAGAAGGAGAAAACCGAGAATAAGGTAGCAACAATAAGCCAAGAGTATGTAGGGTTTTGAATCCTTTACTAAAGTATTAGAGGGATATTTATAGAAGACGATGGTTGGAAATGATAGTTAGTATACATTCCATAATTTGCTGGGTTCTTGTAGATTTCTAGCTATCGTAGAATAGATCATGGAGGGAATCGTGTGATTATGGATGGTAACCATAATAACCATTATGCTTTCTAGCTTATCATTTTTAAATGTAATTGGTGGGTTGATGTGAAACCTTAGTTGCTTGATTAACCAATATGATAGGATATTCGAAACGATTTAAGGTTTTCGAACAATTTTTTTTAAGTTAAGTTCTAACATGAGGTTATAAAAGTTAGACAAAAAGGTCTAGTAAGGTCAATTTCTTAATAAAGTATATATAATATTTAATTTCAACAAAACATATTTTTACTAGGTATGTTTGTTAATTATTAGAAACTCAACGTTTAAACCTCGAAACATAATAAGTCCTTGAAAATAAATTATTTGAGTTATAAAAATAATATTTAGGAGTTAAATAGCATATAATATAATCATATAATCATATATTATATATGTTATATACCCAATATGCAAATATATTATACATATATCAAATAATTAGGTAGAAATTGCATAAAATTAATAAGAAAACTACAAAAAGTGACAAACACACTTAGAAAAATCTAGAATCTAGCATATCATGTGTTCTTTATATTAGAAAACTCCATGGTGAACTGTTAAGTAGGAATCGATTACAAAATATAAGTAATACACTCAAGAAAGTTAATAGAGCACCTTCCTACATCATTTTAGCAAACTAAGAACACAAGGATTCTTTCTAGAAAACCTAAAGCACAAATCATACAAAACATAGGAAAAATATAGCAAAAAATTAGGGAATTTGAGTTCCTATATTAACTGACAACTTGACAACGTAAACTTTGTAGCTTTGCAACCTAAGCTTTTAGGTATAGATAAGCTTTGCCCACAAGCTTAGGTAGTCGGAGGGTAGCCAGACCATTGCGTCGGTAGTAAGCAATTTTTAATTTGATTTTATTTCAATTTCTAAAAATAGCAAATTAGCTTAGAAAATTATGAAATTTGGTTTCCTTAAGTTATTTTACATGTACTTTCATGTAGAAGTTTTATTTTGTTGCAATAAGATTGATTTAAGGTACTTGCTTAAGAACGTACCCTGTTTCAATGAATTTTCATATAATTTTTCAAATATTAAATGGTATTGTTTCGGGTTAAGAAATTTACATAACACTCCTATAATATATATTAAATTTTGGTAATAAGAATTTTTGAAAAATATTATGTTTACTATTTATAGTGACTTATTTAGTATTTGTTGATAGTTTTATTAATTGAGTTAAATTAAAAAATTTTAAGGTAAATTATGTACAAAACCAACTTGGTACAATTTTTGGAGCTTGGTATTATTAAAATATATGTTATACTCTAATTTTGGTGAAAATTATAATTATCTACCTATTTTAAGCTATTTATTGATAAAATAGAGCTAAAATACGTATTATAGAGTGTATTATGTAACATGCTATTTTAGTGTTTTTTCTAGACCATAATATAGTCACTATTATTTTTTTTTTATTATAATACACTTTTCATGGTTTTGATGCAGTACAAATATTGGCTATTACATATTCTCCTATTACTTGCACATATTTTGCTTAATATGATGATAAAAGGTAAATTGGTATAATGGGTATTGTAGCATAGGAGAGTTTTGACTATTGTTGCATTTGAAGTAACCTATAATGGGGTTAGTTTGATTTACTTGAATAGTAGGAGTAGTATAAATAAACATGATATTCTGAGCAAATTAGAACTAAGATTAGAATCTGAATTTGAAGCTGCTACACTTAAGTGTCATTTTGTATGTTAAACCTAGATGATTAAACTAGGTGTAATATTGGAGATTCTAGTTGATAAACTGAGGATATAAGCTAATTAGTATCTGAGTAGGAATTTGAAAGTTAGGTCGAATTAGAAAGTAATTCAAAATCTATTTCAAGAGCTAACTTAAAAGTGAAATCAGAGACTAAGTTAGAAACAACCAAAAGTGAACTAATAACCAATAAGTGAATATTTAGCTAAAATTTATACACTCATTACCTATAATTGACCTTAGAAGTACTTATTCTTGATAGATGAAGTCGTAGAGGAGAAAACTCGCGCTAACAAGTAAGTTGGAAACGTGCTACTAACTAGGTAAGTGGATTTATGTGTATAGGAAGTAGATTTACATCTACTCAATAAATAATGAGTGTTCTTGTACACGATTGTAATAATTGTTTGAATGTTATTTGGATTTGTTGTATATGGTACTCGATGATGCTGTGTTCTATGTGTCTAATACTAAAAATGAGTTATGTGATGTTCTGATTATGCATAAAACTTGAGGAGTTTTATGCTAAATATAATGAGTGTTTAAATTAGAGGCAAATTTAGAAACTAAAATAGAAATAGGATGAAACTTGATAAGCTTTGTGGTTCTACTTGGTTTTTATTGAAAATTGGTTGATGCATTCATGGTATGGCATGAAAATGACTTGTAGGTTGGTTTTTTAAAACTTACGATTTTGCTAGGGTTGGTTTATAAAACTGGGTTTTCGTGTAAATAATATTGCATTAACCAAATCTTCAACCATTCTCTATGGTTTTGTTAAGCTAAAATATTTGTTAAGTTCCCGAATATACTCTGCAGAAACTTGGATTTGAAGTTA
The DNA here is from genome assembly GCA_024138015.1 of Lumnitzera littorea. Lineage (NCBI taxonomy): Eukaryota > Viridiplantae > Streptophyta > Magnoliopsida > Myrtales > Combretaceae > Lumnitzera > Lumnitzera littorea. The sequence goes on along the minus strand of JAMXBB010000005.1, from coordinate 108,338,044 downwards.
ACTAAACTGAATAAGTTGCTAGGCTAACTAGGATATTGATACGATGCATGTCATGTGCATTAGCATGGTATACGAACTATATTATCTTATTTGCTGTAAGGGTATTAGCTTATTATGATACTTATATGCTTGTACTGCGAGCTTTATTATATTGTTTCTTGTTATCTACTTTCACTTAGCTTAACAATAGTTAAGAAGATAAGTTTTTTTTTATCCTTATATTAAGAAGTACATTTTGGAGCATCACCAGCATCAATGTGGACTCTTGAGAGTGTTAGATAGAATTGGCTATTCTAAGTAGAGAAAGTGTTTTTGAATAAATACAATTGAAACCTAGAAGTTTAATTTTGGAGCTTTTGAAACTTGTAAATGATGTATATATTTGTAAGCAAAAGGATATAGCTAAACTCTTTTTTGAATGGCAAACATATATCAAAGAGTTTTTTTTTTATAGAATTGAGTTTATTTATAATAGGTTTACTCATGTAATAATGTATCTCGTATTATGCTAGGTTATTATAGCCCAGCTTGGAATTGAAGGTCCAATGGGCATAATAGACCATCAACACATGCCTAATAGGGGTTCCATATAAGGTTATAAATCATTGGAGATACTAGTGAACGGGTTAGTGATCTAAAATTACAAATATAAAAGATTTAAATAACTTGCCAATATATAGGACTTAATTGTGTTCCTGTATGAATATAGAGGACCTAAATGATCTATAAAAATATAAAAGGATTTTATTGAATTTCGATATAAATATATAGAAATTATAATAGTTATTTTTTTAACCCTAAATAGATATCAAATCCAATAAAACCAACCGGTCAACTTGCTACACCTTATCTGTCACAAGCGACACAAGTATATGTACAAGATATTTAATTTTGCATTTATTAAATTTCCCAAATAGATTCTTCCTAAGTTTTGTCTTTATTTTATTTTTCGTCTGAAGTGTTTATGATACGCGATTCGTCTCTATACTGACAAAGACCTTTCCCTGTCCAAATCTTGTATGGTTTCTAGCTTCGACCTACCTCCGTCCAACACATGCAGGGATGGACCAGACCACATGGTTTTCACGATGGGTCCTTTAAACAGTTCTAGCATGTGATGAGGCTATAAACACAAAATCATAAAACATTTCATATCCTCCTTAGCCTTAATAATTTGCTATTCGTTAAACATTTTAAAAATTATAACAAAATTTGTCCGAAAATTTAAAAAATGACTGATTCTCTATATTTGATTTTGATTAGAATTCTTTTCTTGCATAAATTTCACCAGCCAATTTTACCGTTTTTAACAACGAAAATGCAATTTAATTAAAATTATTTGAATTTGAGGGAGCAGGAATGAAATCTGATTTATTCTATAACGAGACTAGTGTTACAATGATTTTAGCTACAATGAACATTTTGTGTACCAATATTTTGCTAAGACATAAATGATCATTTTTACTATATATCTTGCAGCTTCCCTACAATTTTTATGTTTTTTTCATATTTAGTTGATATGAATTCATCTCCTACTCATAGGTAGATGATCAAGCTTTGTCTCATGATTCTTCTTTCCTTTTTAAGGTCCCTGCCTCGTCCTGTTTGGACTCCATTATTTCCTTTTATCCTCTTCCTGGTAATGGGCTTCGATTGTTCTCCCTCCCTCCTCTCTCCTTGACAAGTTCACGGTGGCGCTCCCACTCTACTACTTTTGGTGCCTAAGGACGAAGACAACGGTGAATGTAGTTTCTTTTCACCACTAACAGTTTTGTCGATAACTTATGATCTTAGTATCACGGTAGTTAGCGGGCCTTTAGTTAATATATCTTTGCGGGCCATCATCGACAACATACAGTGGACCACGGTCTTTCTGCTGTTTAATTGGTGATCCTATCAACATTGTATTTAATGTTAATGTGATTGGCGTCTAAGTCTAATGTTTGCATATCGCCATTTAACATGCCAACATTAGCCTCGAACATCATCCTCCAACATCAAATTCTTTTGAATGTTAGATGTAAATTTGACCGCATTAGTAGGCATATGACAACATCGATCTTCAACACAACAATGTTGAGTCTTATTTAAAAAAAAAAAAAAAAAAAAAATCAAATCTCTCGATATGTTTTGCTTACATGACTAGCAAGCTAAGGCTCACGAATCTAGACTAAAGCATGATAGAAGCTGGAGCATAGGCTTTTAAGGGTTTAAGCTAGGGCAAAAGATGCCCTTTTACTAGGCCCACTCCTACACATGAATGACAAAAAATGAAAAAGCAAATCGAAAACATCCAAAATAATTGATGTTACAGGGATGGAGAGAGGATACTTGGAAATGAAATATTTTTATGGAATTTTGCTTCCTTTTGGAGTTTCTAGTCATCAAGTACACATTATCCATGGAAAATTAACAGTTGTTAATATTTTAGGATGGATGATAGCTATAAGTATGCTGGTTTTTATGAAGCATGTTACTTTGTTAATGTGTATTCTCAAATGTTGATAGAAGAAGTTAGGAGAAAATGGTAAACCGGATTAGAAAATAATCCAAGACATACTAATCAAGTATATTTTGGTAATATACTTAAGTAATAGATGAAATTAATGAGATTTCATCATATTTTGATCAATAAAGATTAAGTTCTTCATTTTTATAATTGACTCTAACATATTTTTATAAACGAACGTTTTTATGAAAGGCAAGATAAAAATTTCAAAATACAAAAAACTTGTCACAACTAGCCAGTATTTTACAATGGATATAATCTTGTTTCTAGAGAAACTATTTTAATTTTCAAATAGTTTTTAAAGAGGAAGACCTAATTGGCTGGCATATCTTGTATAACTAAAATTATTTTGAAGAAATGTTTTCATTGTAAAGATGTTACAGCATATCTTATCTCAACTTTTGGAAAGAATGATCTATTCTTAACAACTAGTTTGGCTAACTATTGCAACAAAATGTTTTGATATAATTTAAGGAAGAATAGTTTTCCACTCTATTTCTTTTAAATCTTTTCGAGCGAATCATTTTTCTTAAGGAAAGATCTACTTAGATAAAAAAAAAAAAAAAAAAAAAATCTACCGATAACTTTCCCAGTTGTTGAGAATTAGTTCGCTTTTGCTAAACTAATGGAGCATCAAAATTTACTATTGGAATAGACAAGATCCTTCTATGTTCGAATAAGCACAACCTCTTTATAGATTAAACACTAAGAGGAGGAAGAAAAGGGCAGGTGCCTGAGATTTGCCTGCAAAGCTACATTGAGAGAATTGAAGCTTTCGATATTAGATCTAGCAAAGCTCATATGGAATATTTGACTATTTGTGTGTTTTCTAGTCAAGTATCCCTAGGGTTGAGAGATTTGTATATTATAGTGAGACTTTGTTTTTAATTAGAGATTTAGACTTTCGTACAAGTTTTAGAAGTGTAGGAATTTTGCAAGAAACGTGTTATAAGAGTTGCACTAAGGTAAATCAAGAAGATTGAGGAGAACCAGAAAGGACGTGGAAATAGAATTTTATGCTTGTTGCTTTGAGAATGGTTTCAATTACAAAGCTCACATGTACAAGACTAGATTTTCAGCAGATAAATTGGTAGTGCCGGTAGAGCGAACGTAAACAGATATTGGAATCTATATATATATCAAGGGTCGTTTTGATGCTCTTATCTCTCTACTTTGTTTCCTGTAAATAAATCAAAATGAATTATATAATTTAAAATGTGTAAATACATATATTATATAAGTGTAATGCACAATATTTGGCTACCTTATGTCGACATTGAATAAATGGAGAATTTATCTAGAACTTATTTTCTTCGTTGTAGGGTCTCCATCTTAATTAGTTAATCCAACAAGAATCGATGAACATGGTCGTATGACATATTTGCCAAAGGTGGACGAAACTCCAATTTAGGACAGCCTTTAATACCGTATGGTATGGCCTTGAAAAGGATCTTATTGAGGTCTATTGTTTTGTCCATAATAATAAAACTTTGACATATATATAATAAAAAACATAAATATAATTATTTAAAAACTATTTATTTTACTATTATTACTGTATATTTTTTTCTATCTGTATTATATATAAACTGATTTATTTTATTAAAAAACTAATATTAATACTATTAAGTTATAATAATTTTAATTATATAAAAATTATTTTAATAGATATACATAAAACACACATGCACATATATACGGTACCTATTAAATCTCTTCCCCCTCCCATGAGGCTAGTGGGTTCCATATCTTTCGAAGTGGCCATTAATGGAGCTCTAGGGTGTAAAAGCCCTACACGAAACGTGAATTCAAAGCTTTTGTCTCATTATCAGATGAAGATAAAACAATCAATTTCTTTCTTAGACTGTATCATGCCGTTCACCGTCGTCATTACGCGTTATAACTTCTTTATTGCCGAAAGGAAAATGATATCAACAAAGAAAGTAGGAACAAGAAACGAAAAGAAAATAAATGGGGAAAGGGAAAATGAGAGAAAGTGGAAGTAAGAGTGATGGTGAAGCCAATGATTTTTGTACTTGTAGACCAATCGCTTTTGTCTCTGTGAGGTATGACAAGTGAGTTCGACCTGCAAAAAGCGTTTGTGGGGTTTTGTGCGATGGCCCGACTGACGTGTGGTGGCGGTAAGAATCATATTTTCTCGGAATCCGAGGAGGAATAGGGTTTGTACTCCCCAATTTGCTCAGCAGAAGGGAGGAGCGACGCAAACTTTTGCTATACTTCCTTTGTATCATCGGATCATAGCAAATGCATTTCGTAAATTTTCAGAAAAGAAAAAGTAAACATTTCTACAAGTAATTAAACAAGTGTTGATACATCTATATATTTTTAAGAAAGATATACAAATTTAATCCTTAATATTTATTATATTTTTTATTTGAACTCTAAATAGTTTGTTTTTATTTTATCTTCCATATTTGCAAATGTGGGCTAAAAATCATTAGGTTGCCATTAGATTTTTTTGTCAAAGGTGAGATTGGGTGCAATGTCATGTTGGCACAAGTTCGGGTACAATTTTATCGGTAATGGTAGAAATATTTTTTGAGGAGAATTATTAAAAATGTAAGAAGTACAAGAAAATCATTAAAAATAAAAAATTAAAGTAGTAATAGTAGTTGTAATAATAAAATAATAATATAATAGATTGTGAAACAAAATAAAAAAGTTGGAAAAATATAAAAAAGAAAGGGAAATTAAAAAATTTGTCTTTAAGTCACTTCTTAATCATAAGATAGTCAAAACATCTTACTAAATAAATTTGGACCATGTCCCACTTTATTAAGTTAGTGGTGATTAGCCATGACCTCCTTAAGGTGATGTATGACTATTAAAAAAATGCCTCATTAAAAAAAATTACAAAACATAATTAGGTAGTGTAGATTGTTGGCTACCCTCGAGTAGTGTGGATGACTCTTTACGGTTGCCTCAAGTATTGAACAACCTACTTAATAAAGTAGGTTTTGACCCAAATTTATTCTATAACTATTTCAACCATCCTAAATTTAGGGGTAGCTAGAAGCAATTTTTTAATTTTTTGAAATTCTTTACTATTTTATTTTTAAAATAATTTTACTTAAATAATATATCAATTGTTAATTTATTTGAATGAATTAATTACTTGGACAAATCATGTTGTGCCATGTGTTACCCTTAACGGAAAATCTAATCGTAAACTAATATAGGACCTATGTTTACAAACATTGAAAACTGAAATTAAAAAAATAAATGTTAAAGACTCAATTAAAGAAAGGTGGAAAATATTAACTATTAAATTTATACTTTTCCTTATTTTTAATGTGTAAATAACAATCTAATTTTTGTTGGGATTTTAAATTTATTATTGCAGATAATTCTCTAAACTTTAATAAGTTAGTAAATAATCATAAAGGTTATAAATAACACATGACCTTTGACCTTAGTGCGAAAACAACCCTTTAAGCTTTGATCCTAATGTTGAACTTTAACTATAAAAGCAAAAGTCCCTTATATCTAAGGTTGTGCAAGCAAAGTAGGCTATGTGGCCTTGCAAAAAAAGTAGGTTGGGCTAAAAATTATTATTCCACTTAAATACGGGGTTTTTTTTTTTTTTAGATCTACTTGCTTAACTTATGGGTCAAAATAGACTAACCTATGTAATGTATATTATGTATATATATATTATCATAAAGTTTCATAGATAGGACTTCTTCATCATTTATTGTGTTACAAAATCATCATCTTGTTGTGTTACATGTAGGAATTCTATTGATGTGATGACTATGGAAATTAAATAATCTATTTTGTTATAAATATCCTTATACATTTGTACTATCAACTATAGGAGTTTTTTCCTTTTTCATATTGATGCAAATGTATATATGTGTATATTTATGTGGAAAGATTGGAACTTTATTTTTCTTAAAAGAAATAAAAACTAAATTTTGTAGTAAACAAAAACTATGTACATTGAAACTAGTAAGATTGTGAATTGTGAATATTCTATATAATATATTCATAAGAAATGAATAATAGTATAATTCATGGTTCGTGTTGGACTAGAAATTCCAATCCACATTCACAAACGGGCCAACTTGCTTAACCCGTGAGCCAATACTAGGTGGGATGGGTTGACCTATTTAGCCTACTTGCATAGCTTTACTTATATAGTCAATTATCTAAAATTATTTCTTTTTTGTTTTTTTGGTTTATTTATTATTTCAATACCTTAATTGATTGTTATTTGATAAAAATGTTGATGGAAATATCATTTATAAATGAGTTGTCTCGAACCTTATTCTTATCGCCCATCTTTTCATAGTGGAAGTTTTCTAACTCTTCCCCTTTACGTGATCTCTTTCTTTCCGCCAACCATTAAATGTCATGCAAATATTTGCCTTCGCTTAATTCCATTAAGGAAAAAAAAAAAAATATGAAGCTGACTTGTTAAAAGGAATCAAACTCTTTTTACAGAAGGTATGAATGAATCCAAATCTTTATAGCAACCATTAAGGGCTTTATGTTTTTCTCCTTCTACGCATAGTACTATTTGCGGATGGACCGAAAATAGATCCGAAATTGAATCAAAACTCGATAGTAAGCAACAGCTACGCTTTTTTTTTTTCTTTTCTTTTTTTTCATTTTTCTAGAATCCTTTTTGTTTCATAACAAGTTCTAAATAATCAAATTGCTGTCTTATGGTATGTTCAAAGCAGCAAATATATTGAAGTAACCAGAACTACTCTTAAGAAAACAACAAAAGTTGTTTACGTTGAAAAGAGGAATTCTCGATTGTGATGTAATGAAAAAGGAATTTCATAGTTTCTTCGCATTCTTGTACTTCTTTTATCTTTTTATATAGCGGAAATTTGACATACTTTTATTTAGCCCTAAGTTTACTAGTAGATTATATTGCAAAACCACTTATGAACATTCATTTTCGTTTTATATATAAATAGACCATATACATGTGGAATGTTCAAGTTCATAAGATAAAGATAGAGATATTCATCGAACATAAATTTCTTCCTTTTCCTCTTATTGAAAATGTTATTTTGGAGGGCTATTTAGTATGTTATTTTTGTCATTTCCACTTGTTATCTATGTTTAAAAATGTGCCATAATATTTTTCTTTTTTGGTTTTATACTTTTATCATAAGGAGGTAAAATGGCTTTTAAAGAATAGAATATGAGAGCTACTACCATTATCGAGGGGTGTAAAGCCAGTGGGATGCAAATGGGTATTTAAGAAGAAAAAAGATTCTTGGGGTTGAAATAGCTAAGTTTAAGGTAAGGCTTGTGACGAAAGATTTCTCATAAAAGGAGGGAATTGGTTATCATGAGGTATTCTCACTAGTTGTGAAGCATAAGACCATAAGAGCTTTTCTAGCTATGGAAAGTGCATTGAATCTTAAGTTAGAGTAGCGTGATGTGAAAATTGTTTTTTCTAGCCATATGTATTTGTCGAAATTTTTTTTGTATGAGTTGAAAAATGTCTCTAAGGTAGTGGAAAAAGAGGTTTGATGCATATATGATTTCTCATGAGTTTGTTTGTAATCAACTTAATAACTATTGTTACTCTAGAAGACTGTCAGATGGATCCTCTATCTATTTATTGCTATATGTGGATTACATGTTGATTGCAATAAAGAATAAGACTAAAATTAGCATTTTGAAGACTTTACTGAATAGTGAGTTTGAGATGAAGGATTTAGGCGCAACTAAGAGGAATTTAGGCATGGAGATTTGGAGAAATAGGAAGGTAAACCTATTGTATGTATCTCCATAGAAGTACATTACAAAGGTGCTATAGTTTTTTCTAATGGAGTAATTTAAGTCAATTGTTGCTCCTTTGGTAGCACACTTTCAACTTGACACTAGTAGCTTACTACTATAAATGAAGAGAGAGATTACATGAGTGGAGTTCCTTACTTGAGTGCAGTTGAAAGCTTGATATGTGCCATGGTCTACACTAAATTAGATTTAGCTTATGTTTTTAATGTGGTAAGTAACTTTATGAGCAACTCAATGAAAGGTCATTGGGAGGCTGTTAAATGAATGATGCAATGCTTGAAGGGGAAAAGTAATATTTTGTTGGTTTATTGTTCTAATGGGCTTACTAGTGGCATTGTTGAATCTATAGACTCTAATTATGGTGGAGACCCCATGAGAAGAAGACCCTTAACATATTATATCTTTACCTTCCAGGATGTGATATTAATTGTAAAGTAACTCTGACAACTTTGCCTAATATTGAAGCTGAATACATGCTAAAACAATCATTAATTATGTAGAAAGAACTTACAAAATTCATACGTAGAGCTAAAGGAATCCAAATAAAGAAACCAAAATTGAAGTAATACTCAAAGGTAGTGAAATAGAGAGTTAAGGATGAATCCATAAGTGTTTCTCTCTCTTGATTTGTTTTAATAAGTAGTATTTATATAGAGATGAAGTATGATACGTGTAATAATTAATCCTAACTAACTGATATAACTGTTAATCTATTGCTAATTGTCTAACTATCTATGATGTCTACAAGTTGTGATAATGAAGAAATGTAATCAATACCAAGAAACCTAGAAGGAAGGTGATCTTACACAAAATGGACATCTACTTCAATGTGTTTAGTTCGTACATGAAAATAAGGATTTTCTACTATGGATTTAGGAGATTTACTATTAGTGAATAAATGCACTAATAGCTGTACATCAACGCCAAAATCATGGAGTATAAAGGAAACCCATCTAAGCTCTTTAACTGCCATCGCCAAGCTCTTTTATTCAGCTTCAGTTGAAGACAATGAAATAGTGGCCTATTTTTTAGTTTTCCATGCAACCAAAGAAGAACCAAGAATATACAAAATCCTGAAATGGATTTTCTATCCCAATGAGAACCAGCCCAATTAGTGTTCAAGTATGCTAACAATGAGAGAGGACTTACATAAGAAAAATACAAACCACGATCAATTATGCCCTTGAGGTATTTTAAAATGTGAAGAGCAGCCTTCAAACATGTAGTCCCTGGTTGTGAGACGAATTGACTTAACTATTGTACAATAAAGGATAAATTTGGCCTAGTAATAGTAAGATAAAACATCCTGCCAACCAACCTTCGAAACAAAGAAGGATCTTGAAGTAATTTACCATCATAATGAGACAATTGAAGATGAGCAAGAAATGAAGTTTGCACGAGTTTGCAACCTATCAGACCTACATCTGTTAATATGTCTAGAAGGAATTTGCATTGGTTCAGAATATAGCCACTTGCTAATTTGCAAACTTCAATACGTAAGAAATATCGAACTTTGCCTAGGTCCTTTATAGTAAATGCCTTATCAAGAGAAATTTTCACTTATTAAGTATCATTAGAAGACCTTCCTGCCACCAAAACATTATCCACATAAACAAGTAAAGTGACAAAATGACTAGGACAATTTTTGACAAACAAAGAATAATTTGACCAAGATTGTACAAATCCCAATGATATGATGAACTTAGTGAATTTTTTGTTTCATTGGTGTGACGCTTGTTTTAGTCCATTAATGGACTTCACAAGCTTACAAACCTATCCTTGAGAATGAGAATAACTTTCTGGTGGAGTCATATAAATCTCTTCATCTATGTAACCATGTAAGAACGTGTTGTTTATATCTAATTGATGAACAAAGAACCCTTTAACAACAGTTAAAATAGTAAAATTCTAACAGTAGAAAGCTTTGCTATTAGAGAAAAAGTATGAACATAATCAACACCTTCAACTTGATTCTATCCCTTAGCCACCAACCTAACGTTAAACCTTTCAATAGTTCCATTAGCTCGATACCTGATCTTATAAACCCATTTACATCTAATAGGACGTTTGCTTGATGGCAAAGATGTTAAAGCCCAAGTTTGATTTACATCTAAAGCCAATGATTCCTTATGCATTACATCTAACAATCTAGGATCATTCTTAGGCTCTTGATAATTTTTAGGTTCTTAAATTGTAAGAACATTAGCAATAGAAGCCACATAATCTGGAGGGTAAGGATGGAAAGAGACATTTGAGAACAAAGGATAAGATGTAGTATTGATAGGGTCACTGACAAATATAGATACAAAGTTAGCATTTATAATAGTAGGTGTGTTCATGTAGATTGCATGCATAAAATCATTTAGCTAGTGTGGAGTTTTTTCCAGGGTGTGTAGAATGTCTAAGGGAAACATTAGAATGTGTATTCAAAGAGGAATCATCGGTAGGAGATTGAATAATAGAAGGATGTATGCTATGACAAATAGGAGCTTCATGATCTGCAAATGTAACATTTTGTTCTTGATCAAGAACAGTTAGGATAAGGGAAGGAAATAAATGGGAAAGAGAATCAAAACTAGTTGGTTGTGAAAGAGATTCAAAGGTAGCACTATCATTGAAAGGGAAAGTGGTTTCATAGAATATAACATCTCTATTGGTGAAAATTTGATGGTTGTCAAGATCATATAAGTTATAGGCATTTTGACCATATGGGTAGCCTAATAATATGCTTCTCCTCCCTCTTGCATCAAACTTGTCTTGTAAATGTGAAGTTGAATAGGCATAACATAAACAACCTATTTTACATAAATGGGAATAAGATGGTGGTTTTCTATGCAAGACTTCAAAAGGAGTCTTCCAAGAAAGAATTTGGGTAGGCATTTGATTGATCAAGTGAGTGGCAGTTAACAAGTAATCGCTCCAAAACTGTTTAGGTAAATTGGCATGAAAACTGGTCACTCTTGTAACCTCTAATAGATGTCTATGTTACCTTTTCTACAATAACATTTTGCTAATGAGTGTAAATGACACTCCTTTTATGTATGGTGCCATGTCTATGAAATAAATCTTGATAAGCTTTAGAAAGAAATTCAGTGCCATTATCAATTCTAATATGTTTGGGTGTAGTGTTAAAATGATTATGAATAAGAATGAAAAAGTTAGTTAAAATGGTAATGACTCTAGTTTTGAATTTCATAAGGTAAGTCCATGTGGTTTTGGTGAAGTCATCAACAATTGTTAAAAAAAAAAAAACTTGTACTGTAGACACCTCATTTTTGCTATTTTATTTTAGTATTTTTATTGAGCCAAGTTAAAGAAAAAGAAAAAGAGAAAATGAAATAAAAAAATAATAAAACGAAAATTGAAAAAAATAATAAAAATAAAGTATCAAGTTATATCGAGTTGTATTGAATTACATCAAGTCAAGTTGAGTCGAGTTGTTTAGGGTTGAATCGGATAATGGTATACGTTCAATTTAGTAAATTCTAAGTTATTAAAAAAAATTGGGCTTCATTAAAATATTTTAATCCAGTCCAATATAAAGTGGATTTTTTATCTAATTTATATTAGGTTAGAATAGACATATGATTTATTTGGAATGAGTTGGGCTTAAAAGATAAAAAAAAAACACAAATTAAAATAGGGTTTTTAAAAACTAGGTCGAATCTTCAAAGAATATGAATTATATCTTCCGTATCTAAAATTCGTTATTGTATCTTTCGTATTTAAGGTTTGTTGAGAATCAGATCTATGTCTAAAAAGATACAAAAGATTCGATTGTAAGGTTTATAAATAGGAATTTGACAATAAAGTTTTACATGTTTTTCACAATCCCCAATGTACAATACAATATCACCATACTCATCCCCATATGACCACATATCCTACCTACGAACAGTCGCGCAACACCATCATTCCACCAATCATTCACTAACCTATACTATTTCTACACATAATTCACATCTACACAATAACTCAAAGTCACATAGCCCACATTCATGATAAGGGCATATTTTACTCATATTTTAGTGTGTGAATTATATTGAATTATTATTAATTTTATAGAAATCATTAAGAAATTGTACTTAAGTATTTTCATTTGGATATTTCAGGTCTTGAAAGAGTTAAAGTGAAAATATGAGCAAATTGGAGGAGTTTTACACAATTGAAAGGAGGCCCAAATCAACCTGCAGTACTTAGGATTGAAGGCAGTCGGCCTTGAGCTAACCTACAATTCAACACCGCTGGCCTTCATGGCCAGCCTTCAATGAAAAAACATCCAGTCGTAAGCTATCCCTTGTTTGCTCTATAAATAGGTGTGTGTTGATATTTTAGGGGACTTTTTTTACATTTTCTTTTTAACTAGAGAGTTTTAGACAAAGTTAGGAGATAGTTTAAAGAGTTTTTCTTTTAGTAGTTCGTGGATCATCAAGAAGACTTTCCTATTGTTGTGGAGTTTACCTTAGAGTTTGCAATTGGAGTTTTTCTTATCAAATATCATAGAATTGGTGATTTCTATCCTATTACTATTTATGTGATTCTGTGATCTATTCTTATTTCCAATCATGAACTTCTTTGCAAATTTGATTATGATATGTGCTTTTGTTTCAAATTCCATGGCTTGTTAGGTTTAAATTATAGGGAATTGATGAAACCCAAAATAGCTGAGATGATAATTATAGTTATGTTATAGGGTTAATAGATGTGCGAATAATTCATGATTGCAATTTTTATGATTTCAACTATAATTCTCTATTGGTTATAATTGTTAGAAACAATATTGATACGGGAGTTGATATAGGGTTTGTTAGAAATTATTGATTAAACTAATTAGCTAATGCGGGAGCGGTGTTAATTAGATTAGTTAGAAATTATCTAAGGATTAATATAATGTCTTAAGTTAATTATTCGCTAAGACATTAGGGATAATTGATTTAGGGCATTAGTCGATCATAGCATCGGGAGATGTATGATTGTAATTTAGAGTCCATTGTTAATTGGAGATACGGGAGTTGACCGATTAATTATAGATTTAAGTCCTTAAATTTTAAGACATGATAATTTCACTTGAATGATTATATAGTTATTAATTTATATAACATGGTGACAATTTGATTTGCACAACTAGAGTGGATTCTATTTTCCTACATTCCCAATTGATTGTTCCATTTTAGATATATTTTCTTGATTTTCTCTTTAACAAATTTAGGGTAATTATTAGATTAGGTAATTCACAATCCAAATTCAATTGCCTAAATATTGATAAGAGTTATCATAGGTTTAGTAATTTTATAGTTCTTGAGGGATTGACAACCTTACTCACTCTTTATTACTTGATTCTGACCTAGTATACTTACTGGAGCATTTGCTATATTTTTATATATCTATTTTAAGTGGATCAATTCACCTGAACATGAATACGGCATTGTCACACGCCCACATCGCCTAATACTCCATGTCCCTTACACTATTACGCTCCCAATCACACTCTCCTCACTAACACTCCTTCACTGACACAAATACTCATAGCTGACACATCTTGTCAATCACATGCTCACACAACACTTACCTACAAACATAATCCACACCTACGCATATAAATATAAGCTCAACATGCATGGCCATCCTTCACTCACTACGCAACACATACAGCTGTTACTCAATCACAGTTCGCATAATCACCTACTTGTCAGATTGGTGCACTCGTTTTGCATACGATCGCATACATTAAGGATCATACACATTCACCACTTCATGATTGTATACTATTGTCCATGTGAAATCTACTACACCTGATTACAAGCACATATACGCTGTTCACCATCCCTCGATCATACACACACGTGCTATGAGTACGGTTATGTACACTAACACTTTTGCACTACCGCATACGATCAGATCTACGATTGCACATAAGATTAAATCAACATTGCTACACGTGCACAATCAACTCCACATTGAGCACGTGAATGTAGTCTACACGATCATGACATGGTTAACACAAACATACTAATCATGCGTAACTCAACTTGTTTAGGTAAAGATTATTATTATTTTATTTATTATTTTAATAGTTAATTAATTATTTTACTAATTTTTTAGTATAGCTCTTATATTATATTTTTAATTGTCATATCATTCATTATTTTTTTAGATAATTGTTAGTTTTTTTTATAATTTAGTTAAATTATATTTTTTTAGCCAAAATCACATTTTTGAAATCGCATATCTTTTCTCTGAGATTCGTATCTTTGGAGAAGATATGTATCTAGATATGTATCTTAGCATATCTTGTATGATTTAAGAAAGATATCTTTGACACGTAATAATTTAAAAAAAAAATCTTAATGAGAGTTTTTAAAAAGATTAAGTTAGTTAGGTTTTTTTTTTTAAAAAAGATTTGTGAAATTAGATATTTTTTAGGTTTTTAAAAAAAATAATAAATGATTAAACAAACGTAAATCTGACTCAATTTTCAAATTTTAAAAAAGATTTACCCACTAAATCTTTCTAAAAAGAACTATGTTGATTTAATATCGACTAGCGGGTATGTAGATCCCTTTGAGGTAATTGAATAAAAAATAAAAAAAATTTCCTTTTTCTTGAAATATTCGTAATAAAAAATAATAAAAAGTTCATTTTAGTTATATTTTGTATATATGTATATATCTTAGTATTTTTAGAAAAATATAAAAAATAAACCCATTATTTTTTTTATTTTTACACGGTAATTTAGTCTTAATAGGTTAACCCCTGAATTTAGTTTTTCTGGTCGATTTTTTAAAAATTATTTTTTAAGAAAATATGCGGATTAGTAGCCAAATTAAGGTTACCCTAATTTTATTTTTCACCAGTTTAGCTAGTTGGTGACTTTAATTTAAATTTTTTTTTTTCAAAACATTTTTTTTAAGAAAAATATTTTTCCTTAATTTAATATCAAGTAATTTATATTAAGTAGACTAAACTTAATATAAGTTAAATTAAGGAAAAATGAAATAAGGTTCGACATGTACTAGTAAGAAATGTTACATTGTAAGGCCCCCATATGACAATATGTAGTAAATCAAAAGGATTAGAAGTGTATGAAGTACTAGTATTGAAGGGTAATCTATAAAACTTGTCAAGATGACATGTATCATAAAAGAAATTGGAAGAATCAAATGAACCAACAACTTTACTCTTTGAAATGTGTTTGAGTTTACCAATAGAAGCATGATCTAGTCTATTGTGCAAAAGTATTATGCTGGTTTTATTTGTATTTACAACAGCAGAAGACATACAATAATTGGTTGATTGCCTTATGACATACAATCCATAAAAAACACCAACTTTTGCAACATCTTGTTTAGTAATCTGGTCTTCAAAAGTGAAATCAGTTGTAGAAAGGTTAAAAAAAAGATTAGAATCATTTAACAATTTACTTACTGAGATAAGGCTAAATTTGAAACTGAGTGCGAGGAGAACATTTTTTAGCAATATTTGATAAGTAAAATAGGTATCTCCTACTATTGTGATGGATTTTTGAGATCCATCAGGTAGTTTGACTTTAACAGGTTGTGGGAGTGTAAAAAAATTGGTTAATAAATGATAATAAGGTATAATGTGATCAAAGGCTCCAATATCTACAATCCAATCTCCTATACTCAAATCATTACAAGTTAAAAATGACCTAGATAAGGAAGTAACAATACATGTTGCTTCTGCACAATTTATGATAGCAACTGTATTATTGACTTCTCCTTGCAATTTATTAACTCTAAGAGCATTCAAAACTTCAACACAAACCTTGTTAACCAAATTAGATTTAGAAGGAAAAGAACTTACATTGATCTATTCATCCAAAGGAGAATTAGAAATCCCTTTTCCTCTGCTTACATAAGCTGTAGTTGCTTTACTATTTTTGTCTTTGATAGTATCGTTACCATACCAATTCGGAAAACCAATGATTTCAAAACATTTGTCTATAGTCTGGCTTGATTTCTTACAATGAGAACATATAATACGAGTGTTATTCTTAGTCCTTTTGTCCTTTCTTTCATTTATTATTCTCTTCTACTATGGTCGAGAAACCAAATAAGCCATGGCATCATGTGCACTATTCATCTATCCACTCACTTGTTTCTGTTGTTCAATTTGAAAAACTAGATAGTAAGCCTTACTAATATTTGGAAGTAGATCCATCGAAAGGATTTTATTCCTAACATGCTCATAACAATCATTAAGGCCCATTATGAACTGTATTAGCTTATTTCTACTTTTAATCTCTATATTTCATCCATTCAAGTTACAAGTACATGCATTGATTACATTACAAGAATAATTAGGCATTAAACACAAACTATTCATTTCATCCTATAGCTTTTTGAGTTTATTGAAGTACATACTAATTGAATTGTTGCTTTTAGCATTCATAATATCAAATTATAACTAATAGATCGAAGGTCCATTTGTTAGACTAAATCTATCACTAATATCATCCCATAATTCTTTATAAGACTATTGTAATACCCTACCTTCTAACTGTCTATTTAAATTTTTTTTTTCAAACTCTTAGTACTTAAAGATAGTTTGTTATTGTTATCCTTGAGTTAAGAATAAGGTAGAACCTGTATTCAATCTGCTTTTTTTATTTTATTAACGATTACTTTCAAATCATTCCTTATTCAATATGATAAACAACAGCGGAAACTTTTACATTAACGAGCTGTACTCTGAGTATTACAGTTACATATTTCTATACAATATAGTTACTCTTTTACCAATACATGTATTAGATTAGCATGACTATATTAAGCCTTTAGTGAAGTAACACCTACTACTTTCCTAAAAAGCTATATTCATGTATTTGTAAAAGAGTAACTATATTGTATAGAAATATGTAACTATATTTTTGAAGAGTAACTATATTCATGCTCAAGCCATATCGTATAGTCAATGACTTCTCTTAAGAGTCTATCTTCAACTAAAGTTTTTGAAGTCTCCTTATTACTTTGATTCTTCTATTTATTCGTTTGTAATCTGAGGATAAGAGAAACTTATCTCCTTAATTATTGTGAGTTTAGTGAGAGTGGATAGATACACAACAATAATCATGATAGAATAAGCACATCATTCAAGTAGTTAGCCCAATTACCTTATCTTATAGTTTCCTAGCTAAGCAATACAAATGCGACAAGAGTGTGCCATGCTTATATACGGACATGTATTGGTACTAATATCCTATCCCAGTTTAGCAACTCATCTGGTGTGGTTGACTCAAACCGAGCATCTAGATAATATATCTAGAAACTTAACAAACATTTTAACCTAGCAATAACAACATAAAGTGGTTGAAATTCAGCATATGGCTAGCCCAATAGATACAATGTAGTATTTATATGCTTAAAAACCTAACTTTTACAAACCAAGTATTTCACTTGATAAACCCTACTTTTCATATGGAAACTGTCACATTCCATACAGGAAAAGTCGTAACAATCTTACTATATAAACTAGCCTAAGATAGAAGTTGACTTTATTATTGCAATCGTAGATATAATCTACATAAAGCATACATGACTTAACTAGTTTGAAGCATCCATTTTGATACCTGTGAATAGTCACACCTACTATAATGCACAAGTATGACTAGAGGTCACTTATCACTAGTTCATGCTCAAATGGGCTAGATAAGAGTAGCTAAAGATTAAGGATACTTAGCTTAAGAAAGAGTAAAAATATAATGTATTCTCTGTATATCGATATTCGGCTATTACATTAAGAGGGTATTTATAGTGTTTAATTAGGGTAAGTCCTAAATTATAGAAATATACATAAATGGATCCCTACTTGCTAAGAAAAGGAGAATAATTTACAAGGAAGGCATGTATTCATACCAAAAGAATATTTACTGTCAGAAAGGATAGTATGGAAGTCAGAAAAGATAGTAGGTATGTTAGAAAAGGATAGCGTGTGCGTGTTTTACTTAGCCTGCAATTCTGACAACAGTGTGAGCTTAGCAGGGGTGGTCTTTTGATCAAGTCTATTTGGCATCAACAGTTTGGCACCCTGATGGCTGGGGCTAGATAAAGGTTGTCTCTAGGATAACTCACATTTAGGTCAGCTTCGGTTGGTCAACTCTTCACAATTATTGACTCAGCTTTGGTATTATGGAGATAGTTGTTTTCCTGATTTGGTGCTTAGACTAGGGTGTTGCAATGGGGTTAGTTCCACGTATCGGCTAACCACCTTGGTAGCTTCTTGGATGATGTGGAGAACGAAGTAGCTTGGTAGATTGGATTGGGGAAAATACTACTTCTTAGTGCTTAACTCTCTTTGGACAGCTCGGTGGACCATGTGAGAAAGCCCTCGGGCTTTAGAGCGAGTGATCGGTCTTTGATCCCTATCATCCCTTCTGGGTTGTTTGAGATTTGGGATTAAATCTGGTTCGATTTTAGGTTACTCATCCTCAGGAGTGTAAGATTGGAGATCAGTAACGTTGAAGAAGTCTAAGGCTCCATATCCTTCAGGTAATCGTAGTAAGGATTGATTCCCAAACTTGAGGAAGAGTAAGTTGTCTCCTAAAGCCGATAGACCTTTCAAAGTGCTTGAAAAGATCAATCCTCCTCCATGTGCCTCATGTACTAGTAATTTTCTCATGGAACAAGTCAGGATACATAACCTCCTCTTCTTAAATAGGTATCCCTCTTCCCTATGATAGTCATCTAATGTCTATCCTTCCTCACATTGGGTATAGATAGGACTAAAGTATGGGTCTTTAGCATACACATTCTTTATGGTTGAAAAACCAAGTAGCCTTGCTTATAGCTCAATTAGGAGGGTATGTCATTAGGATAGGGCGTCGACTACTACATTGTTTCTTCTATTCTTGTACTTTACGACATAGGAAAAACCCTCCATAAACTCAATCTACTTAGCTTGTCTCTGGGACAACTTCAACTGGCTCTTTGGATATCTCAAGAATTCATGATCGATGTAGATCACAAATTCCTTAGGTAGCAGGTAGTGTTGCCATACCATGAGGGCTCTAATTAAGGAGTAGAACTCTTTATCATGGATAGAGTAGTTGAGTGTAGCTCCTTGAAGTTTTTTACTGAAGTAAGCAATAGGTCAACCTTCTCGCATCAGCATAACAACTATTCTTAGTCCGGATGCATCACACTTTACTTCAATATACCTTGTCAAAGCTCGATAGAGTTAAGACAAGGGTTGTAGTTAGCCTCTCTTTCACTTCCTCAAAATCCTTCCGCTCTTTCTCTCTTCATCTGAATTCAACATTCTTCTTTGAGAGTTCAATGAGTGGGGCTACAATCATACTGAAATTCTTTATGAAACTGCAATAGAATGATGCCAGGCTATGAAAACTCTTCACATTGGCAGAACAAGTCGGCTTAAGCCATTCTATGATTGCTCTTATCTTCTCTTCATCGACTTAAATGCTACCTCCACTCATAACAAACCCCTAGAAGATCACCATAGATTGGAAAAAGTTGTACTTCTTTAGATTGGCATAAAGTTGATTAGCTCGAAGTTTCATGAAGATTCTTTAGAGATGCTCCTAGTGAGTCTCCATGTCAGGGCTATATACCAAAATATCATCAAAGTAAACTACTACAAACCTTCTTAATAATTCGTGGAGCACATGATTCATCAAGCGCATAAATGTGCTTGGTGCATTGGATAATCTAAATGGCATTACAAGCCATTCATATAAACTATGTTATATTTTGAATGCAGTCTTCCACTCATCACTCTCAAGCATTCGAATATGATGGTATCTAGATTTAAGGTCAATCTTGGAGAACACTCTTGCTCCACTTATCTCATCTAACATGTCATCAAGCCTAGGTATAAGATAGCTATACTTGATGGTGATTCGATTGATTGCTTGGCTATTGACACACATTCTCCAAGAAACATCCTTCTTTGGCACCAATAAGGTCGGAACGGCGCAGGGGCTAAGGGACTCATACACATACCCTTTTTGCATAAGGTCGTCTACTTGCTTCTGTAGCTCGATAGCTTGTTTAGGATTCAGCCTATAGGCAAGCTTGTTTGGCAGTATGGCTCCTGGTTGCAAGCTGATTTCATGCTCAACACCTCGGATTCAGGGTAGGCCCCTCGGTAACTCCTTTGGAAATAGGTTGGCAAATTCCTCTAGTAAGGTCTTTACCTCGGCAGGTGACTCTTCCTTGGATCTCAACTCTAAAATTCTTCAGGCTGGTAGATAAGTTAGTCCTTCGAGCTCCATCTCTCTCTTTAGTTCGGCTTGGGTCAATATCAAAGCCTCTCTCTTCAGGGCTTAACTCAGTTGGGACTGCATGACCTTCACTTGTTCAGTAGTCATAGAACTTAATTTCATCCTCCTTCCTTTATGCTTTATAGAACATGTATTCCTCCTTCCGTTATATACAACTGCTTGATCAAACATATATGGTCATCTAAGTAGAATGTGGGACGTACTCATAGGTAGCACATCACAGAGCACTTCATCTCAATACTTACCAACGTAGATCAACATAGACACCTGTTTGCTCACTTGTAAAGCTCCCTTGTCACTATGTTAGTGAAGATTGCAAGGTTTTGGTGGGGGCATAGTCAACAATTTTAGCTGTTAGACCATTAATGTAGAGGTTGCATTGGTGCAGTTCCCACTATCAATGATCAGCGTGCACAGTAAGTCATTCACTTTGCATCTAATATGGAAGAGATTTTGTCTCTGCTCATCTTTGGGTATGGGACTGATGCTCATCATCCTCCTTAATACTAAAGTAATCAGCAAAAAGTTGCCTTCCTCTCTGTAGATAACTTCCTCCTCAAACAGTCCGGTCTATTTATCTTCTTTCAACTCCTCAACTTCTTCATCAGTGCTATCTACTTCAATAGTCGGCACCTCGCCTCGAATCACCATTGTTCTCTTGTTCGGACATTGAGTGGCCATGTGTCTAAATTGATAGCATTTGAAACACTTAATCTCACTCTCTTTCTCCCTAAACTCTGGCCTTTCTCAAACTTCCTCGAGGGTTCCTTCTCCTAGGTTCAGGTAGTCAAAACGAGTCGAGCCTCAATAACTTTTCTTAGTTCCGTTTGTATAGGTCTACTCCGAATAGTTCGACTACTACCTGTTTGGCTGACTAATGGTCGAAACCTTCCTGTTTGGTGCCTTTCTATTCTTTGGGCAGCTCAGATCGCGTTTTCAAACTTTCTAATATTCAGGGTTTCTAAGACGTCCTTAATCTCATACTTCAATCCACCAATAAATCGAGATACAGTTCGATCCTCTAGCTCTACAACTTCACATCGGATCATTAACATTTAGAATTCCTTAACATAAGCATCCATACTTAATCTTCCTTGTCTCAATTCTTGCAGTCTTTTGAAATCATCCTGTAAATAATAGCTCAACGCAAACCTTCTCCGTATAACTCTTTTCATTTCATCCTAACTCCTAATCTCTTGTTCTCATTCCCTTCTTCTAGTAGCTTGCAAGTTTGTTCACTATAATGCGGCATAGCCAGTGAACTCTAACATGACAAGTCTAACATTTGCATTATCAAGCACTTCTTGAAATTCAAATTGCTTTTCAATCTTATTTACCCAATCTAGGTAGTCTTTGGCATCACTACCTCTAGAAAAACTCGGAATACACATTCTCAGTCCTTCGACTCTAGGGGCTTACGCATTTCTTTCCTTAGGCTTGTAGTATTCCTTTACTTTGTTGTCTCTTTCTACTTCCTCCTCAATCTCTTCAAGTGTTAGTCTTCATCTAGTGTCTCTATCAACTCCTTCAGCTCAAGGTAGTCGAATTGGGGCGTTAACTTAGCTAAACTGACCATTGCCTCATCTTTGCTGCTCGTATTCCCTAATAGGGCTATTTCTAGCTCGCTGCCTATCTACTTAGATAACAATCATCAGGCTAGCTACTAAGTTGGTAAGCCTATCCAAGTGGTCACCCATTGACTGAGGTATGAAGCTTCCTTCCTATCCTTAGCTATGTTGAGTACCCCTTTCTTGGTTTCCTAAGGTTCCTTGAACACTTGAATCTGACATTGTTGGTCACTTCATAATGACAATTACATAACAAACGAACAGAACCACACTCTATTTTGCGTATCAAAAACAGGGGAAAATAAAGTATAGAACACTTCTCAACTACTAAACTTCAAAGTTAACAATAGAACCGCTATCTCATGGGAGCAATAACAGACTACTCAAAGAACACAGTAGTAAAATCTAGCTTCGACTGTAGCTAGTCTCCGATACTAAGATTATATGGATTCGTGGATGAACACATGAACTTGATATCCCATATAACCAAAAGGAATGGGTCCGGACCATGAGATGGCTTGAAGAGTATATGATAGTTGAAGGTTGAGTAGGGGTTCCCGTGCACTGATGATGGATATGATGCACCAATACCTTACACAAAATTAGGTCATACTTGATATGATGTACAAGTGTGACCGGAAGTCACTCGCCACTAGTCCATACTCAAATGGGCTAGATAAGAGTAACTCAAGAGTAAGGATACTTAGCTCAAGAGAGAGTAAAAATCCAATGTATTCTCTATATATCAATATTCGACTATTACATTATGAAGTATTTATAGTAGCCAGTTAGGGTAAGTACTAAATTACAGAAATGTACATAAATAGATCCTTTCTTGCTAAGAAAAGGAGAATAATTTACAAGGAAGGTATGTATTCGTACCAAAAGAATATTTACTATCCAAAAGGACAGTATGAATGCTAGAAAAGGACAGCACGTGCGTTTTACTCAGTCTGCGATTATGACAACATTGTGAGCCGAGTAGGGGTAGCCCTTTAATTAGGTATGTTCGGCATCAGTAGTTCGGCACCTTAATGGTTGGGGCTGGATAAGGTTTAGCTCTAGGGTAACTTACATTCGGGTTAACTTTGATTGGTTAGTTCTTTACAATTATTAGCTTAGCCTTGGTACTATGGAGATAGCTGTTTTCCTAATTTGGTGCTTGGACTGGGGTATTGTAGAGGGGTTGGCTTTACGTGTTGGCTAACCACCTCGGCAACTTCCTTGATGGTGTGGAGAGTGAAGTAGCTTGGTAGATTGGACTGGGGAAAACATTGCTCCTTGGTACTTAACTCTCCTTGAACAGCTCGATGAACCATGTGAGAAAGCCTTCGGGCTCTAGAGTAAGTGATTAATCCTTAATCTCTATCAAAACTTGGAGTATAACTTTACAAAATACTTGTTTTATGTAATCCGTTGTCTTATAACATAATAGTACTTACTTAAACATTTCACATCTAAAGTTGTAATTTACAATCAAAGTTTACTAAAAGCCATAGGTCTTGAAGTTTATTTACAATAAGTTAAGAAACTAGTGGGAGTCTTAGGGAATTCCTAGTTAGTTTCTCAAAATTCAAAAGAAAGTCAAAAGCTTAAATTCAATAGATTATTCTTTTCTTCACTTTCCTAACCAACAACACATTAACCTGTAAGTGATGGTATTTGAACATCCAGACCTTTACTCATCACCTGCAAAAGAGTTTATGGGGATGTGAGTACAACTAACTCAGTAAGTGGGATGGAGTTAGTAGAGTATCAAATAATCATAAGCAAGGCTATTAATTATGATGAAATGAAATGCGATCAATCACTTGAAATATCGCACAATTTTGTTTGATCCATTATGAGTTTAGAGAAATCACATTTGCTCCAACCTGGATTGAGGAATTTTATTGCGACTCAAATCAGACCAAACCTAGGTTTATGCAATGAAAAACACCTTCCTTCCGTAGTCACCTTTGAACTACGGCCCTTACCCTTACCATAACGTTCTCACCTATCACTTAGTTCAACTAAAGATAGGGAAAGGACCATTTCAGTTATCTTCATAGAAGGGAGTTGGCGTTTGGCCTGATACTCCTAATCGTTTCCCCCAACAGGTGAGATACATGTCCAGTTTCGTTAGTAGTCGAATCATTATTAGTTTCAATTAGGGGTGACCAGACAGGTTCATACAATACAAAAATGATGCAATCATGCAGAACAGCATGCGAAGGAGTTTAACTCCTATTATAACTAAATATCAATCACACGCATGGTATGTGGACAAACAACTAACTACAATCACAAATAGAAGTACTCTTAAGTCTTTAGATACTCTAATATGGTATCCTAACAAACAGTAAAGCTACGATCCCAATTGACCTGTTTAGACGTTTACTGTAGAAGACTCATGTCTTTAACGGTCTGATCATTGGGAGACCTTATATATATATAAAACCCAAATGTTAGGGTTGTATCTAAAAGTACTCTGTTAAACAGTTATATATATATATCTAAAGTATATTATTATTTTCCTTAAGTTAAGTTAAGTTATTAAACATTAATAATATATGTAGATATACTATTACATATAATATATTGTTTTGATCGTATCGAAATGTATTTTTAATTGGTTAAATCATATTTCAATTACGATAAGATTATTGTAATACGTAAATTCTTATAATATTATAGAGATATAGGTTATATTACTTAGGATTGTTTGATTTTAGTAAAAATAGTGTCATTGGGTTTATATAAACCTAACGACATGTATTATGGATTCTATTTGTAAAGATGACTTCTAAAGGATAATTTGAGTTTTTGATATACTTATACGTATCTTAATGAATTTTATTGTATTATACATATTTTATGTAATTAAACTATATTTTTCACAATATTATCTAATCTTAATTTGTATATAATATATCTCAGTCGCCAAATTATTATTAAATATATTAAAATTTTACAGTTTATCAAATTTGATTAATATGTATATATGTAGTTTTTATTTCATTATTTTTTACATTTCAACCTATTATTACTAAAAACAAGTCCCGGTTCGTAATTTAAGCTATTTTATTACGTAAATTCTTAATAAATAGCTTGAGTCACTAAATAATTCTTTGAAAATTTCTATAGACTCTTAAAAATATAGGGGATTTGGTCATCACCTGGTTTTATGCTATTGATTTATTGCCTATGTACTCGAAATTACAATTTTGCCCCTAAATTGTATTTAATTATCCAAATATTATATTTTATACAAAAAAATATTTTCAACCTATCCTAACATCATTATAATTCACCAAAAGTCAATATAGGTCAATTTCATCAATTAATTTCATAAAATCTATTTATTTCACATTTTCTCCCTAATTCTAACTATATTTAGGGCTAAAAATATAATAAATATTAAAAGTACTTAAATAAAAAATCTAGCTATATAGAAATCATCTATATATCCTATATATTCTACAAAAAATTTTCGAGATAGAAATAATATCATTTGATACATTTATTTTGAAAGTTAAAATTTAGGTAAATAGTGATTTTCTTAAGCAAATATATAAAATATTTTTAATTTTACAGAAAATAAAAATATCACACGAAAGCATATCTAAAATAATCTAAATATAAAATTTTCCAAAATTTTCTAGGTGGATTTACTATTTTTTTTTAAAATGAAAAATAGGGTAGGAATTTGACTTACTTGTTCTTCGGAGCTTTGGTAGTCGACAATAGAGGGGGTAGTGTTAGAGCACTAGGTGCTAGGGGTGCTCTATAGTGGTTGAAGGGCTTTACAACAGGTCAAGGTTTGTTCCACAAATTGTAGTTATACAGTCCTTTGCTTTGTTTTTAGTAATTTTTTTCTAAATTGTTTTGATTTTTTGATTTTTTTTTCTCTAATTTTCTTTAAGTGTTTTATGTTCTAAAGCATTTAATGTATGTCATGGAACTATTTTTATATTAGTTTAGGTGGCTTCTAGATTTTTTTCCTTTGATTCAATAATTATCCTAGCATTTTATCTAGTAAGAGGAATCATCTTTTTATCTTACTTACTTTTGATTCAAGTCATTCACTTGAAATGAGGATGCTACGTTTACCTCTAGCAATTTCCAAACTTGTTTTGGCAATTTAAATAGGTTTTATGGATATTTTGATTAAATATTAATATTATATATACTATGTTAGTATTTAGTTATTTTATTAATATATAAGTATATATATCCTATGTATATATCACTTGTAACATGTATTTGCACTTACATAATAATGTTTCTAACATATTTTTTATTTTTAAGATATATTTCTTATTTATTTTTATTAATTTAATGCATATTATATATAATTATGTAATTTCGAGTTAATTTACTAGTATAATTATTATTTATACCGGGTATACTTATAAAAATACGTGTATATTTATATAGTATATTATAATATATTATTTCTTTTTATAGCTTAATTAACTTATCTCTAAGTCTTTCTTGTATTCTTGGCTCGATTCTAAGGGTTTCAACTAATTTTGTATTATATTAAGTAATCATATTTCTAAGGGTAAAATTGACATTTTGGGTTATTATTTTTAAAATCTAAATTCATTGAGTCACTTCAACTAATTTTTCTATCATAATCCTAAGATTTGGGTTTAATTGGATAACTTTTTTCTAAAGGCCTTAAACACAATTTTAGGAGCTCATAGAAATTGACTTACCAATATCTTGATTTTTAGAAAACTTAACTTGTAGGACTTTTCGTGTTGTGCCATGCCATGAATGCATTAGATCGCATACATATCAAAACTCATTAAATCCAAATAGACTTATTCATCACTTGTTACCCAATTTTTACTTTATAATTTTGTTAATTCTAAGATCTTGGTATCGGGTTCATTTAGGTGAACACCTTAAGAGATAGAGTTGGTCCCTAGATTCTTTTCCAAGATAACATAAATCCTAACAAATGTCATGTATGCATTTCATTAGCAAAAATTATAACAGGTAGCTCCACATAGTTCATCGAACAACACATGAACTTGCAATTAAGTTCAGCTAAGCCAAAACATCACATAGTACACAAAATTAGGAATATACATAAGACTACTCGAGTACATACAAAGATCTACTTACCTTACTAGCGATACATTCCCAATCTTACTCGTTAACATAAGCTTCCTCTTCTATGAATTCACCCAACAACAGTAAATACTTTTAAGGTCAATTACAGGTCATGAGTATATATACTATACATATACTAATTGAATAATCTCTTGTTGGTAATTAGTTTGTTACAAGCTGATTTCGATTCAATCTTTGAGTTTGATTCTGAGTTAGCTTATGAAATAACTTATTATTACATTATCCTCTTTTACAAATAATAATTTCTTGACCAATCAATGATTTTTATAAGTTATCCAAAATTGCCAAATCCTCTAAGTTATATCATAAGCTATTCTATAGTGGTTTTTGTTAATAAAAAATCCTCTAAGTTACTATCAAAGCTACTTAAAGTTCATTTGTTATGCTAGTTCTATTATCTAAGACAGCCTTTGGGCTTCTCTAAGTTAAACCTCTTATTACAATATCCTTTGAGCTATCCTCTAACTCTGTTAGTTGTAGGATTTTTAATAAAATCATTCTCTTACCAACCTTCTATTTCCTCCGTTTTTGAGTTTTACTCATCATTTTTGCATCTAACCTACCATTTGAGTATCAATCTAGTGAAAATTTCATAATTAGAATTCTTTGAACCATATTCTGCCTTTAATCAATGTTCTATAGGTAGCTAATTTAGCTACTTCCTTCTAAGTTACAATTGTAGAATCAAATTTAAACATAAAATAACACTCTAAACTAACCTTAATCAATTTCACTACTTCTTAACTCTTCATTCATTACATCATAATTCATCAATTATTTCAAGTTCACTAAATTAGTCAAATATTAACTTCACTAATTAACGCCAATTCACCATTTTTCATAACTTCTCACTTAATCAATCAACCCAATCACTCTATAATAGTAATCATACTTCAATAACTGATCTAACTTAGAATCCAAGTAAGATTATTTAAGAAAATAGATTATGTTTCCACTAAAACACCATTTTATAACTAATTTAGGGATAAAAAGTAACATAAAAATTTAGAAAATAGTTTTGTAAGAAATCTCTTCATAGTAATTCAATATCAATATATGGTAGTTTATAGAAAAATTTCAAAGGTGAAATTACGTTGTTAGGCTTATTTATTTCAATATTGAAAATTGCCCAATTTTTTAAAGACGTAGATTACCACCACTAAATTTGTACAAAATGATACTTTTTTTATAGATTTTATACAAGAAAACATGTAGGGATAATTTTTTTCATAATTTTCTATGCACTTTTTATATTTGTACAAAATTTCACAAAATCATACTAGAAGTCGGCCTTACTAGAAAATGAAGCTTCATACACCAATAGTAGCTGCCACCTTGTTAGCATAGTTGGGCGTGGGCCACACTCCTTATGATGGTGGGGTTGATTCACGCCCAGCAACTCCCTACTGTAACAAATCGTTTAACTCCCCAAATTGCACATCGATTTTCATATTTTTACTAATTTTAGCCCTTTCATTCTTTGATCTCACTTAGATTTTTCCTAGATCACCACTTGCATGAGTAACATGTTAGAGCAGGTTTTTGAATTTTGAGAGCTCAAGGGTAGTGAGAATGAGTTTTTTCTTTCTATCTCTTCCAAAGTCCTAAGCTTAAATATTATGGAAATTGCATGCTCAACCCCATCCTAATCTCCCACGCCTGTCCATCTTAAGCTACATGCCCAATTATGAAGTAATCCAGCTGCTAAAGTGTTCTTAGTATTTTTTTAATTATTTTTCATGAATTTAATTAACTTATTTTGCCTTAAAAAACTATTTTTGGTTATTTTAAATAGTTTCAAGTACACATATATTCATAATAATTACATGCAAGGTATATACATATGTTTTAAATATTATTTTGTGTCGTGTAATATTTTTATTTCATATATAATTTATCTCTAAAGTTTCATAATCATTCGAACTTTAATTTTCAAGTTTTCGATAATTACTAATTATATCCGATAAAAATATGTTTTATTGAGATTAAATGTTATAAATACTTTTTTTTTTGGGAAATTGATATTACTAAGGCTATTTGTTTAAGTTTTATGAACTTATATTAAGATTTGGCTCAATTCGGACAAAATTGTTCAAAGACCTTATATCGTTCTAAATGTCATAATTTACATCGATATCTAATATTTCGGATATGGTCATTTGACTTAACCTATTTCGCAAACTTTCTTAATGGCTTTTTCTTTATTACTTGCCTTTAGTATACCTCCTACCTCAAATGGTTCACTACTCTATGTCTCGAGTAGTAGGTTAAAAACTAGGTCTTACATTTGCATACATGAATGCCTTAGCTAAATCTTTTCTTATGGAATTAAGCAACCAACAACGAATCATGTAGTCACATTTAATCCAACAATTAACATCAATTTGATTATTTTTAAGCTTTGTAATAGATCCATCAATGTATCCTAACTTCTTCTTAGCACTTAGGGCTAATTTGAGCAATTTGCTCCAACTAAGAAAGTTTAATTCATCAAATATAATGTTTGTGATTTGATTTCTAGGATTGTTTGATGCATTCATGATGTAGTATAAAAAATCATAAACATACAAATCAAAGATTCAACATAATGCCTATTAACAAGAAATCAGTAGATCGAAGCTTTGATACCATGAAATAATCATGAATTATGTAGAAAGAACTTATAGAATTCAAATGTAGAGCTAAAAGAATCTAAACAAAGAAACTAAAATTGAAGTAATACTTGAAGGTAATGAAATAAAGAGTCAAGTATGAATCCATAAGTGATTCTCTCTCTTGATCTGTTTTAATAAGTAGTATTTATATAGAGATGAAGTATGGCATGTGTAATAATTAACCTTAACTAATTGATATAATTGCTAATCTATGACTAACTGTTTAAGTATCTGCTAGCTGTATATTTTGTTATGTCTCTATAGGGAGTCTAGTAGGATTGCTTAAAATTTTCATCACTTGTGTATCTATGTTACGAAAATTATCTTGCAAGTTAAAGATTGCAAGACTCTAAATAATTAATTGTTAGGATTTCTGATTTTAATTTATTAACATGTTGAAAAATATGAATAACCATAGTGATCTAATATTCCATAGTTTCTTATAATCGTAGAGAATCGGTATCCTCTTCTAAATAATAAGATCAGGTAGTAAAGACCTAAAATTTATACTTATCGAAGTTTCAAAATCTAAATATAAGGGTAGTATTTACATTTAATGTTTCAAAGAAGCTATATAATCTATCTCTAGTTCTAACCTCTAAAACATCTTAATACTTATACTAAATGCTTAATTCTTAACTCATGTCTGATTATCTATTATCTTGCAAGAGAAAACTGTTGAGGAGTAAGCTACATAAGCTTAGTGAGATATTTCTCATACTATTCTAGCAAGCAGGTTATCAAATAATTTATTAATAAACATATAAATGCATCAATAAGTATTATGCCAAATAATATATGCAGTTGCATGGTGTTGCATATAACACCGGATTTAATGCCCTCTGAAATAAGGGTTGTTTATGGACACCAATTATAACTGGGTTCTAGCACTTGAGTTTTTAACCATAAATTTAAATTTTATATTTCACGAAATACATTTTCATTTCAAATAAATCCAGTAGTATACAAAATCCTAGGTTTAGTAGTGAGTTGGCCTTCGTAGTCCACACTTACGTCTTATAGCAGTAGTCTCTAAACTCAACCTCCAACTACTTACGGTTAGCATCTCCGACACTAAATAAACCTATGTGCTAAGGGTAAGGTTTTGTTGTATTAGTGTTGCTACATTGTATTAATCAAATCATGTAGGAATCCCATCCTTACATGGCCCTTCATTACCATTCGCATGAGGTGATAGTCAGAACATTATATGCAATATTCATACTTATGCATGATCCACTTAATTTAAGTTAAGTCGAATACAATTGGGTCAATTTGTTAGGTGATCTACTAATATCAACAATTTATTCAAATCATGCAAATATCAATCTTACAATCAATTTTTCAATTACCATATTTAACCACATTTTTCATAACAAGCAAATAGTATTTAATCACATATATATTCCCCAACCACAAGCATCAATTTATTAATATATAAAATTTAAGTGCATTAATTACAAGTATAGAATAAGTATAGAGTCATCGAGAGTACTTACTTGACTAAGATCAATATGATTCGTAGCAATCAATAAGAAGCTTGCTTTCTTGATCAATATTTTCTGATAAATAAAAATAAAAGAGACCTAATAAGTATCTAGACATGGCGCTAAATAGGTTAACTAGCTCACTATTTATCTTATGATTCTTGTTTTCATTTAAGTATTAAATTGTATATAACTTTTTCATTTTACTTTTTATCTTTACATTCTTATAGTAGGTTTTTATTGAGTTTAAGTGTGCTTCTTTAGTGTTAAAGTTTGATTAAAATTTATAGTTTTATTTCACATTATTTAACTTACTTATTATAATGATTGGGAAATCTTATTTTATCGTATAGGTAATAATTTTCAACTCAGTAAATATTATACGAGTTCAGATTTTCTCATTTTTCATAAGTTTTATATTAGTATGTTATTAGATTTTAATCTAATTGTGATTCCTACATATAGCAAAATAAATAGTAGTATGTTAGGATAAGTTAAATAAAATAATAAAGCTGGGTAGAAATATTGGAATTATATATGTAAATAACTAAAAACTTTAGCTTAGCTATATTATAGTATTATTTTAAGATTATATTATATGTATATGCATACATATTTTCAATTTATTTTCCATAATTGTATGATTCTATCTTGTTGTTATCAGTTGTTGTTATTATTATTATTAATTGTTATCATTGTTGTTTCATATTAACATATATTGTCATTATATATAAAAGTATATCTTCTTCAAAATGCTTTAACTTTTAAGTATGCATATGTACGTTTAACATTTTGATCTTTTGAATAATTTTGTGTTTTATAATTATATTTTTCTGCATTTTAGAATATGTATTTATCGGTTTTCCCTCCATAGGAAATTATATATGTACATTTATAAATAATTGTGTTTAGATATTTCTTTATTTGGTTAGAGTTTTATTTGAATTATTTATTTATATGATCATATTAGTTAAATAATGTAACTCATTTATTTATATCTCTTAGTTTTCTTTTAAATTTTAAATTGCATATAACTTTTCTATTTTAACTTCGATATTTATGAACTTATAGTCGATTTTTATCATATTTTGGCGTATATTCATGTAGTAGGGTCCATTTTAGATGTTAAAACTCACCTTTTTCAATATGGGTCTAAATTGTTATGAAATTGATTATTTTGACCCAAATAGTTCTATCTATCAATTTTAAGCTTTTTTTTATTATTTTATGATATAATTAATTTCTAAATTTCATATTTTTATAATATTTTATTTTTATGTGTAAATTATATTAATTTCAATATTCCCTAAATTTATAGCTGAATATACTAATTGGATTAATTTTCTTATTATTATAATTTTTCTTAATTAATTAATTTTTGTTATTTTTAATTATTTTATAATTTTCCATTCAATTACTTGTTTTAGAAAATTTGCTGATGTGTCATGTTTCTACTTGTCCACATGGTAATTTATTGATTTTTTTCCTTTATGTCTATATTTCTTAAATTTTGTATTATTATATATATCTATATGTTATTATAACTAATTAATATTATATGGGTCTTATTTTCTTTAATGGGTTTTGGCCCAACCCATGTACTTATACATATATAGTTTATTATATTATATATAATAAATATATTATATGTATGTGCTTATATGCATATACATTTGTACATATATGTTCTTTATAATTTATTATATGTACTTATACTTAGTATATTATTATATGTACTCATATACATACAGTAGGTATACTTGAATTATAGTAATATAATATGTATATCTATACATGTATACCTACATATATACATGTATTTATATGCATGTATATGTATTTATACTTAGTTTTATATGTGCTTTTATACACATGTATATATATGTATATTTATATTTTCTTAGTGTATTTTTAAGGAATTTCAATATATTATATATATCTATATATAGATATGTATATATATACCTTCGATTTTGTATATATATGTATAAATTCTTATTATATCTTATATGTAAGTTTATGTACATGATATAATATATATATGTATATATTTATATATATTTCTTATCTTATTTTCTTATTTATTCCCATATATATATGTATATATATATTTACTTTTGCCTACTAAACTTATAGTATATCCCTACATATGAGTGTATATCTATATGTATAATAACATTTATACACATAGAAACATAATTTCCCAAAGAAATAAGCTTACATACACATAATCTAATACATGTACATAAAGTTTCAATTATAAAATATTAAGTTACATGCACAATACATTTAATATAATGGTATACATAAATATACAAAAAAATACATAAAACCTAATTTAAATAAAACAACAAATACAAACAAAATACAAAGGAAATGTATTTACTTGTTTTGAAAATGATTTAGCGTAAAAATACTTTTCTTTCTCTCTCTAAATATTGGTAAGAAGGTTAGATGTGTATTATAGTTAGAAATGGAATGGTAGTTAGAGAAAATAAAGGAAAAAAGGAAATAAGGAAGATGAAATGAGAGAGAGAGAATTTCGATTTGAGAGGGAAGATAAGATAAATGGATTTTATGTGTGTATTTGAGATTATTTAAGTAAATTAAAGAGAATTCTAGAGGGTTGAAGTAGATTCATAGCAATAGAGGAGAAGAGGGAAGGAAAAGAAAAGAGTAGAAGTTTCAAGATGGAAAATGACTTGTTGACTTGGTCAACATGTAATTATATAATATAATATAATATTATATTATATTATATTTATTTAATACATATAAATTAAGAAGGAAAAGAAAATAAAAGAAAAAGGAAAAATAAGGAAAAAAGTGAAAAAATAAGTAAAATAAATTTTTGAATTTTATATAAATATTTCTAATCTTATAATAATATTTCGAATAATAAATAATATAGTTACAAAGAGAAATATAAAATATAAAATTAACATTGCTATATAATGCATAAAACATCAATTAAATAATTAAATGAAGTTCAAATAGTTAAATATATATATATATATATATACTCATTTAGATATATATACATATATAGTCACTAATAATTAAATAATAATATTTATCAATTTCATAAATTACTTTGGTACTCTTTACATTTATTAATATTTAAAAGTTATCTCTAATAATTTGTTAGTGCTTTTATGCGATTAAGTATATCGATCGATAATTGTACCTAATTAGGGTTTTATTATTATAAAAGTAAATTTGTATGTTTATAGGCTTAATGTTTTAGTTTTAGGGTTTTTATTAATTTCTAATATTTACATGCACATAGGGTTTAGAGTTTTTATACAAGATTTAGGTTTTGATTGATATATTAGGGCTTTTCATACTTGTTTTAAGTTTTAAATTTAAAAATTTTAATCGATTTTAAACTTATCGGCTCTATTAACTTAAAAAAATATACATAAGTTCGATTCTATATTCAGAAGGTTAGATTTGCAAGGTTTACATATTGAAAACATGCCATTGTAGTTACATGGTCTTATTGATAGATTGGCTTTGAATGTTCAGAAACCTATTATTTATTATGATAGCTAAAAGGCATTGAACTTAGAGAAGAATACAATTCAACATGAGAGATCAAAGCATATTGTTGTCTTGTTGAACTTCATTCATGATGTTAGAGGACAAGTTGTTTCCTATAGGAAAGATAGTCATGAAGATAATCCAGTATATATGTTGATAGAGTCATTGTTTGTAGAGAAGTTCAAGCATAGCTTCGACTTGGTGAGTGTTCGCATAACATGAGGCCCTTCCAAGCATGAATGGTGGAGAGTTGTTCTTGGTTCCAGTAGCATGGATAATTTTACTCAAGTTGAAGAATTATTGAGTATCTTGGATTATTGTGATGCGATTTAAATTATAACTTGGCTTAATTTTTTTTTTTTTTTGAGAGCTTAACCCAAAAAGGAATCTTTTAAAAGGTCTTTGTTTGGAGTGAAGGACGAGGGTAGATAGCACCCCAAGCTACAAAATGATCTCATTCTTATAGGTTATGTATAGAAATCATTCTAGGGTTTTCATAATGTGCACTATATTAAAATTCAAAAAAAAAAAAAAGATTTCTCTTCTTGCCTGTAGTGTAGGCTACATTAGTCGACCTACTTAACTTCTTGTGTCTCTATTTTTCTTACAATTACTCTTGTCAAATATCTATTGTTCACATGATAGCATTTATATACAATAAGTATTACCTTTCATTTTTAATACTCATGAGTGTATTAAAATTGTCATGGCACAATGTGCACAACTTCCACTAGGAAGATGATAATGCGATCCTTTCATAGCCAGAGGATTTGTGAAGAGTGAAACAAGGAATGAAAAAGCTTAGTAGGTTACATTTACTAATTGGCCTTAGAGGATAGAGTAAGTAGGGATTAGAATAAAAAGAGTATGGTTTTGTTATGAACAAAGCTCTTTGTGAATTATATGTTCCTTTTTCCAAATGTAATGAAGTGAGCAACTTAATGGAAAATGACTAACAAAAAAAAAAAAAAACCATAGTAGAAAATATGTCTTTTTCACTTACTCTTTTGGAATAGTAAAAAGAAAAAAGAATATTTTTCCTTATGTATGTTGCAATGAGCTCGTGAAAGTAGAAAACTTTTGTTATGTAGTAATGCTCAAAAAAGAAAAGTATTAACAATTATATTTTGGGTTAGTAATTTTTTATTTTTTGTTAGAATAATGATATATCAACCAAATTGTTCTTTCAATAAGAAGATGTCAAACTATGTAGTGTTATTATTAAAAAATTTATCTTCACTGTATGCTATACAATGACTTTAATTGGTGTAAGTCATTCATCATCAATATTTTCATCCATTTTTTTTATAATTAATCTTTGAAAGGGAAGTTTAGAGAATATAGTCAATTTGATCTTTGATCTTTGATCTTAATTTTAATCGCCTTACTACTCATTTTCATTGTATGTTTTAGAATCGATTTACTGATTTGGTAAGGGATTAGAGTTTATCTGTGCATTGAAATAGACAAATAATAGAAGGATAAGGTAAAAATTCCAAA
Source organism: Lumnitzera littorea (assembly GCA_024138015.1). Taxonomy (NCBI): domain Eukaryota; kingdom Viridiplantae; phylum Streptophyta; class Magnoliopsida; order Myrtales; family Combretaceae; genus Lumnitzera; species Lumnitzera littorea. The sequence continues at coordinate 108,301,610 of JAMXBB010000005.1, read as the reverse complement.
GGCGCCATCATACAAGGAGGACTAAATCTAGTATTGCATGTTATCTAACCACCACCTAAGAGTCTCTTGATTATTATTGACAAATGTCTTATTATATCGGTCCATGGTATACGGAAAGCAACTTAAGGTCATTCCCTTATTCATTTTGGAGAAATTAATGAGGTTGATAGCAAAGTAACTAAATTCGTTTAGCAAATCTCTTGGTGATAAAATTTCAACAAAAAATGGTGGCAATGGCATCATGTGTTAAACAAATGCATCAGTTAACATAGACCATATACTTAGGGCCTTTAGATTTTTCCGAAAGCAATATATATATATATATATATAAGCAATAGGTCTCTAAGAAATATATATGTCATATAACCACTTGATCTATACAAGTAATTCCCTTAAGGGTATTGTAATGGCTTTTAATGATTTGATATTGTTGAAAATTTATAGTATCTTAAATAAGCAATAATTTTAGTTTTTTCAATACAAGTACACACATTGTCAACTCATGAATGCCAACAATGACTTATTCCATTGATATTATCACTAACTATAATAGGACAAAGTTTTAGCCATTAAAGACGGCAACCAAAGGAAAATGATTCATATGTGTGGTAGTCAAATATGTAATTTCTAAAATAACTACTGCTTTTATTATATACACACTGTATATATCAAAATTTTATTAATATTTATATATTACATATATATAATACATAATGTGTAATAACAAAGCGAATCATGACATATAGATTAACAGTTAAAGTAACACAAGCAGGATGGAAATGGAAAGTCAACATGGCATGCTCCATTAACAGCACATTCATACTGGCATCAATAGTCACAATCTAAAGCAATGAGACAAGGACCACCAAATGATCCGCTATACCTCTCACACAACTTTCCTTCCACAATTATCGTCTCTATAGCACACAATATGGATTTTGATAATTCAAAGTTCATTTAGCACACATGACTTAATTATATATGGCCGTGTAAATGGCAATAAAAAATCAAGGTTGGATGTGATTACTCTCTTACCCATAGAAGGAAGTAGCATCCAAAATGTTAAGAGCATGCAAAGAGAAAAAATAAGCCGATTGCTGAGTAGCTTAGTCATTGTTATATGCATTCAATATACAGTAAAGTAATAGTACATGATAGAGCTATATGTATTCTACTAGTATATATAGAATACCATTTCACAATGCTATCAGAAATGGAACCTTATATTGGGACTAAGAATACAACGAAACAAATTTACCGTAATATCCAAGAAAAGGAATAAGAGGAAGAGTTTGCACTTCGTATTATTCCTTATTAAATGTAGGATAAGACATTGAATACATTTAAAAAATCCTTTGGAGTTTTCATCAGTCTCAGATAATTAAGTTATGGTTGAGATGTTGTTCATTACTGTGTTTTGTTTATGGAAGATATGCTTGTTCCACAAAATTTGAGACAATATTACAATGCATTGTTTTAAGGTGAACTTTTCCATTTTTGGTTAAAACACAAATTCTTCAATACATTTATTAAAATATTATATATTTATATTTCTCTTGAATTATAAACTTAGAAGATACAAAAACATTATCAGAATTATTTTTTACAGCATGAATTATTTCTTAATTTGTTTTAGAATCAACGACAGACTCAATGCAATTTCACTCTAAACCAAAAGTCGTTTCACAAGGGAAAAAAAAAGAATAAAGAAAAGAAAAAAAAAAGTGTATCACAGGTCTCAAACATATACACAATCGTTTTATTTATGACACTATTTTGGTTTTTTCGGTAGCATAAACAAGGACGGCGACTGCGAGGGAGGAGAGGAGTGACAAAGAACAACATTCCCTCAATGGCATCACGCTTGCACCATTGCATACGAATTTGCAATCATCTTCTCATCCTCGTATCATATTTCATGAATCTCCCAATGTTGGAGAGCATATACTAAGACGCTTTCATTAAAAAAAAAAAAATTGTCGTTAATAATTTAGAGTTCACAACAATGTTCAACTTTTGCCTATCACGACGAAAGAAGAACACAATCTGATAGATGACTAATTTCAACATTATAATACATTTAAATCAATGTTATCAATTATGCACGCACCTTCAAGTTCGAAACTTCTATCGCCATAGATCGTGTTATCAAGTATACCCTTGACACTTTTCGATAACTAATAGGAAGGAACAACTTTTAACTTTTTTAGGAAATGATTATAGGTGCTCTATGTACATTTTAAGCTACTAAAAGGGTGAACTTCTACTTTTATCATTAGGATATGTTTTAATTAATATTTAACTTTCAATTTATGGAAACTGAAATTAATATATAAAACGCATAAATTTTGTCATCAATAAAAGCTAGTCACAAAAAAACATTTAAATAGAGAACTACAAGTAGAACGCTTCATTAGAAATGCTAATAAATTTTACAAATTTTTTATGCAATAAAACAAAACATTTGTAATATTAATAATGTGATAACCATTTATGGTATAGCTTGTAATGAGAAAATAACATCTAATGAGAATCTTTTTGTTGGGAATAGAAAATCAAAAAGAGTTATAGTTTTGTTCTCCTAAGCTCTTTGTAAGTTCTTTTCCTCATTTTATCAAATAGAATGAAGTAGCAGCCTTCACAACACATTCATCATGTGTCAACAACTTAGGGGAAAATGTTCCCTTCAATGACCCTCTTTTAGAAGAGTAAAAAGAAAAAGGATCATCTTGTTATGTGTTTGTTGTAATGAGCTCACAAAAGTAGAGTATTTTTACCAAGTAGTATAAACTCAAAAAGTCAAAAGATTTAACAATTCTATTTTAGGCTAGCAATACATATACATACATATACACACAATATAGAGTATTGATGCATCTAGGGCTAGTCATTTGACTTGACCAATTAGCTTAAAAACAACATGGCAAAATTATAATTGGATTTGTGTAAATAAAACTTGATACGATTAAGAAATGGGTTTGACTTGTTTTGATCCATTTATAATTATGTCTAGATTTGGATTTAGAATTTAGTATTAACCTGTAGTTGACTTGGGGTCTGTATGTGTTTTTCTAGATGTGATAATTGAGGAAAGACCATATCGTGAAACTTAGGATTTTACGCTACCATCAAGCTCGGGTTAGTGGATATTTCTGTTTTTGTGCAAGTAAACCTATGTTTATTTGACTTGGAGTTAGTTGTATTGTGAGTTGTGATGACGTATTGAATTGACTGGATACATGATTATGTTAAATGTGTGTTGACTAAGTGAAATGTTTCCTTGTATATGACTAATTCAATGATATATATTTTTGCTTAGAAAACTTGAAAACTAAACTATTTTTTATGGTGCTCACCCAAGTGAACTCTATGTGAAGAAATGCAATATAAAGTTGAGATAATTGAATTGTTTATAACATGGAACTTGAGATTTATGCTTGATACTGGGCTATTATACTATTTATTGTATTCATGGCATGGTATGAAAGGACCTATAGGTTGAGTTTTTGAAAACTTGAATACTATTAAGTTGGCTTTTGAGCATATAGAACTGCATTAGTCAACTTGTTCTAACCACAATGTGTGATTGACTACATGTCTCATACATGTCACTTACTAACCCATTTAATATTAATATTTTTAATATTTATAGTTTAATTTTATACTATACTATTTTTTCACTCTGGTCTCTTATTTAGTAATCAATTATGTATCTTTCTCCTTCTCTCTTTCTCTTGTCATCCATTGTTACCTCCTTATCATCGATCTACTTAATGCCATTATTCTTTCTTTGATTACCATCCCCATCCATTTTGACTTTAGTATTATAATGGTAACACCCTTATAAAAAGGCATATTATAATATATTTGAACTAATCTAAGAATATCTTATTAATCCTAACCTCATTGGTGAAATCACTTGATATTATTAGTAAGAACCAAATTGAATGTATTATTTAGTTTTGTCTAAGTTAATTTATGTGATGTTGTAAATTGAACTATAAAACAACTATGTAATAGATTTTTATTAAGTTAGTCACATAGTACTTACATTTGAATTATTAATTAGATTCTTAAGCTATTACATTTTAAGTAGACTTATGCATATATTTAACTTAGAAATACAAAGCTTTCTTTATAAGCATTAATAGTGCTTCTATGTAATTTTCATTACATAAATTATGCAAATTAAAGACAATATTAGAAAAATGTATTGCATATAGAGATTCAATAACCATTATATAATTATTTTAGAATATTATTACGATATGCAAGTTTGACCCAGACAAGAAACATGGTAATTAAATGGGTTGGATTGTGAGTTTGGATTTCATCTGTGATTAATAAATCGGTAGGATTACATGTTAAGGATTTCTAAAAGTGAACTTGTTTGGACGTAGAATGAAACATGACCCATTAGCACAAATTTCCAAGTACACACCAACTAATTTCTTTTTTCAAAATGATGATGCTAAAATACATGTAAGGCAATATTTGGGATAATGCATATAGGAGCGCTAACTAATTTCAAGCAATTTAGTGCTTGAACTTTTCATTTTGAGCGATTTAGTGCCCAAACATTCATAGTTTAAATTTCAATGCTCAAAAATTGAAAATTTGTTCACTTAAGTGCTTGAACTTTTGATTTTAAAGTAGTTTAGTGTCCATCATGTGTATAAAGTTTATTAAATACAAACACTTAAATGAACAAATTTGCAATGTTTGAGCACTGAAATTTAAGTTTTGAATGTTTGAACACTAAACTACTCAAAATCAAATGTTCAGGCACTTTTATGTGTATTATCCCATAATATTCAAACATTTTCTCTTCCAATATATACTTTGAAATGACTTTAATTGGTGTAAGTTATTTGTCATCAATATTTGCAACTCTTCTTTCATGATGCTTAGTGTTTCCTATTGAATTCACTTCATAATTAGCAAGATAAAAATCCAAATAAAGTGGCTCAAAAATCCTCTATTAAGGATCTCAATTTTTGTCAAGGCTATTATAACTTAGTGGTTTGAATAGTCATTATTCTATCGGCTATCGATGCCCCAGTGTCGCCTAGGAGACATTTATGAACGTCTAAGGGTGGTTAATGGAGTGCTTATATGTCGCTTAAGTGTTCGCACATGTCTCCTTAATAGATATGTATTAGTGAAATTTGGGGTGAGGAAATAGTCTTGCAAAAGAGAGTAAAATAATTAGTACCGAAGCCAGTCTAATGCAGCTACTCTGATGCCTAAGTTAGAATGGTGATTTAATATAGCAAGTATGTGAATAAGAAGTGTCAGAGAGCTCTTATAGAGTTTCTTTTCGATATTTATAGACGGTTATCGTGTCTAAGGCAGTTGTTAGGGTAACTGTTAAGACATGTAGAGACCTCTTAACTTGACATCTCTCCTAATATGTAGGGATAGTAAGTGGTTGTAAAATATAATCGTGCTTATAATAACTGTTCGTGCTATAGATTTGAATTCAAATTGGGAGCATTTCTTGTACTTAGCATAAGTGTCATGTGTCTTCTAAAAAGTGCAAATGTCGAGAGAATCGATTACCCGGCATCTCAGCCGATGAAAGGATGAGTGTAAGTTGAGTGAAAATTGATTATTAACATTTTCCCCTTTAACTCCTATGTTTGAATAGTCGACAAAGGGAGTTATAATATATATATATATATATATATATATATATTGTAGCAGAGGTCGAGTGGGGAGAGATTCTTTAGATTCATGTCGGGTAATATGGGAAGTAGGACAGATCACATCCTAGTTGAAATGTCGCCATTTCAAAACTCTCAACCGTTCGGGAAACCAAAAAGTTGTAGGTACAATATCTATCACTTAGGTCATCAATTTGTTGCAGGCCTAATAACTGTTAGAAAGTTTTCAACTGTTAGATTTCTATCACGAGACATGTGTCAACAATCCATGAGACTATCATATCAGCGCATCAGTACTGTCAAAAGCAAATTTGTAGTTATGAGAACGGATCGTCCATATATAAGGTACTATTCATAATTAGATTTCACTTCTCTGATTATACCTAAAATTTTCATTCGTTTTCCAATCTTCAAAATCTCATACTTCGACTTCTATTATTTCATTTCATACAACTGTCTAGGTATGGTTCGTAAAGTTGCTCATCGACTTGTTTTATCTGATTTCAAGGCAATGGAAATTGAAGCTACTGTTCCTCCCTAAAATAGGAGCAAGGTGGTGTGTTCTTTGAGCGGTTCGGTTGATAGTATGGAGGTAAGGTGGGATAAACTTACTTAGATTAACAAGCTTCCTATGAATAATTATCTTGAGGATAAGGAAGGGAGGTCTTCAGCAAAATATCTATGTAACACAATAGCCTACTTTCTTGATTCTCAAGATGGGACAGCCAATTCCGTTGACAAAGTTCTCATCACAAAGTACAATCAGTATTGGTGAGATCTTCCTAAAACATGGAACTTGAGGAGGTTGAGAGACGGGGAGAGAGTATGCTTTCCATAGGAGTGCGAGTTCCATATATACCTAAAGTATCTAGATTTTGGGCTGCGCTTCCCTTTCTCGGCTTTTGTTCAAGGCTTCTTCAACTACTTCAGAGTTGCTCCGAGTATGTTCTTACCCAACACATATTTGCTTTTGGTGGCTTTTGAGATAGTATGTGAAGAAGTTGAGGTCAAGGCTATGCTTCAGCTGTTTAGATTTTTCTTCACTATCCATAGGCAGCTTGACAGATGGTACTTCGCTGCTGCGAGGCATGGATGTAAGTTCATAGACCAGTTAGAATCTAAGCTTTACAAGTGACATGATAAATTTGTATGAATAGTATTTGATGAGGATTTAGACTTCTAGACACAATGGACTGAGTTGCTACATATAAAGGATGTAGATCTGATGCCAAATGATGCAGCAGTAATGAAGAAGATTTAGGAGAGAAGGAGAAACAAAATGTTCTTCTGGAACGCCGAGAGAATTATACGGTGTTATGAAAATAGCGAACCAATATTTTTTGAAAAAAAAAGGTACGTTAATGTGTTACCATAGTGCTAAGTATAGCCACGAGGAATGCCATTCTTGAGACTTTGGGGCAGAGAGTAGCCTTTGAGCCTTGCTCGGTACAGAAAATGTAAGTTCATATTTTTCCCTTGTTTATATTAATTGATTTACTTGTCTTGTAGATATGGGCGCTGGAGAGGTGAATCCTGCAAAGCTACTTGCTTAAGCCAAGGCTAAAAAGTCTAAGGCTGATAGAAGGGGGACTACCTTAGCAGCAACCACATGGCCTGTTGTCGTAAAGAAACCAACAAAGGAAGCTACAGCAAAGCAGACAACTGCATAGATCTCTCGTCTTGCCGAGAGAGTGAAAGAGAATGAGAATATATAGCTGACGGAGGTTCATTCTACGGAGCCTCAGGTCGTGATTATTCAAACTTTCGTTGAGCCGAGGAATAGTGAGTGTCAAGAGACATACCCTGATGAAGAGGATGAAAATGCCATTGCCGTAGAAGGCTCATCACAGATGATTGCGATGGCTCTAAGTGGTGAAAAAAGACCAGGGAAGGAACTTACCGGCTAACTACTTATTAAGAAGTCTAAAGGCTTGGATGAAAGGGCGAAGGAGGCAATGTGTTCTAAAGCTCTTGGCATCACTAGCAACGAATTCTTGCTAAACAAAGGGGTCGATAAGTATTTCATCCCTTGCTGGAGCCATCAGATTTTGGACATTGACTCGGTCTTGGGAGATAGGACGAAAGCTTTGGCTTTAATGGAAGGGGTCATTCTTCTGAAAGACAGTGATATCGCTAAGAAGGATATCGATAAGGTTGGCAATTGCAATAAGGTCTATGTTGCGGCCAAATTGTATAATGTGAGTATCCATAAACATTGCTTTTAATTATCGAGCTTGTTCAGGTAATTAACACATTTTCTTTTTTCAGATGAGCAGCCACATTCTTATAGCTTTGGACAAAGCCAACAGAGACGCAAAGAAGGTAATATCTTTAGTTATATCCATGTAATATCCAATCATTCTTGATTATAATAACTGAATTTATTGCAGAAAGGTGAGGATGCGTACAATGCATTAAAGGTTCAAACTGCTACAACCAAGAATGTGAGGATTAGGGTTGAGATGGAGGTAAAAAAGCTTAAGGAGGAACTTGTTGCTAAAAAATTGGTATAAGAGCTTGCCACTGACGAAATTTCTAGCTTCAAGGCCGATATGGAAGAATAGTACATAGAGTCCGAAAGCCTAAAAGAGGAGCTACAGAAGAAAAAGGAAGAATGTTAGGGCTTGGGCCGAACTATTTATACGATGAGCAATGATGAAGACAAGCTTAAGATGCAAATAAAGGAGTTAGAGACCAACAACTTAAACTTACAGAGCTATGTTGCCGAGTTGGAGGAGACTGTGAGGAGGGGGCTATCTGTTGAAAAGGCTCTCGATATAGTTACTTTAAGTCGTTAATACGAGAAGCTTCTACGCAAAAAGTTATTGGAGAGAGTTCAAGTGGCAAGAGAAGAGGTCTTGAAGCTTCATTTCAATTATGATCTCTTGTGTCTCGACTTTGCTGATGTCGACGGCAAAGTTAGTAGTGCCAATGAAGATGAAGGCGACGGGATGGGTATCGAGAGTATTGATCAAAGTGATGATGAAGTTCATGTCGAAGCAGTTGCTTGCTTTGAGAACCCAGCTGCTGAAGAAGCCTTGGCTAAAGATTTAAGAATTACTTCTATTGAATCTGAGAATAAGTTGTAGGACTTGTTGTTGTATTGGTATATTGCATTCTTGTGTAATTAATAATTGAAATATAATGAAAGCAATGCCAAGTGCTTATGACTTTTTTCACGTAATTGTGCTTTCACAATTTGTATGGTTTACACATGTTGTTTCGCGCTCTCATTTGTTGGCATGCTTTAATTCACTCCATTTGTTTCTCGGCATGTTTTATTTCATACGCCTTGCTATCTTTCGGCTTGTTTCATTTCACAAGCCCAATTAACTTTCGGTTTATTTCATTTCATAAGCCCATCGCTTTTAGGCATGTTTTATTTTTCACGCTCATTGTTTCTTGATATGTTTTATTTCACACACCCATTGTTTTTCGGCATGTTTTATTTCACATGCTCATTGTTTTATACTATCTGTTAATTGTATGAGGTATGGACTGGTTGCATTACTCGGCCGTATAGTTAATTTATATAGTTCTTTTACCATCTTAGGTTAGAACTTAGATTAGCTTGTTTGCTGTGCAACCTAGAACTCGTTCATTCGGCAATTATAACCAAAACACAATGAGACTTCAAATATATAATTGTCATAAATAAGTCTTACAAGCATATTGGCTATTGCCAAATGAGTGATAGTAGAAGTCATCCGACATTAATTGAAATAAAATTTTAGATTATCTACATTCCAAGCTTGAGGGATGATGGATCCATCTAACCTTTCTAGTCGATAGGCTCCCTCACTAACGACTTCTTGAATCTTAATAGGATCTTCCTAATTTGCACTAAGCTTTTCCTAATTTACTCGCGTACCTATTGCTTCCATCTTACGGCAAACTAGATCTTTAGGTTGGAAAACCTTGTGCTTAACTTTCTGATTATAGTATGTTGTTGCTCTATGCTGGTATGTCGTGACCCTGGTTTTTGCAATGTCTCATATTTCCTCAATAGTGTCTAGATTCGCTATTAATCCAACTTGATTAAGCATAACGTCAAAATTATATGTATGCAAATTAGGCAAGTCCAACTTAATTGGCAACATGGCTTCAGTGCCGTATGCTAACTTAAATGGTGTCTCTTTCGGTACGGTTTTGTATCCCCATAGGATGTTCGGTAGTTCATCAGCCCACTTCCTCCTAACTTAATCTACTTTCCGTTTCAAGCTGTTTATGGCTTCAACTTGTCAATTTGTCTAAAGGTGTGCCATGGACGTATAGTTGAGCTGAATGCCATGCTTTTTGCAAAATGTTCGAAATCTATTGTTGTCAAACTACGGGTCGTTATTTGTAATTATCATGTAGGGAACTTCGAATCTTGATATGATGGTGTTGAAGATGAAAGCTTCCACTTTCTGCTCCATGATTTTTGTCACAACCTCAACCTCAGCCCATTTGGTAAAGTAGTCTACATTGACAATGATGAATTGTTGCTGGGTGGTAAACTTGGGAAATGGTCCAAGAATATTTAGCCCCCATTAGGCGAAAGGCTAAGGGCTGGTTAGGTTACATAATTCACTTATGGGTCCTTTACTTGGTAACTCATGCTTCTGGCATTGAGGACACTGCTGGACATCATCCTTTGCATTTTCTTTCATAGTTAGCTAATAATAACCGAGTCGCAATGCTCAAATATGCAATGTTTGCACCTTCACATGATTACTGCATATGCTACCATGAAGTTCAGATAATACCCCCTTGGCATCCCTTGAGGAAAGGCATCGAAGGTAGGGTTGAGATATGCCATGCTTGTACATTTGACCATCAATCAGTGTGTATTTCACAGCCTGGTAAGCTAATCTTCGCGCCTCCTTTTTGTCATCAAGGATAGTACCTTCTTTTAGATGATTCATTAGGGAATCCATCCATGATTCTTCTTTAAGGCAAGCTAACTCACAAATCTACAAGAGATTGGATAAGCTTTTATGCAGGAGAAATTTGACAAAAAATTTTACGTTCAGTACAGGGAATGCCATACTGGCCAACTTTGATAGCTTGTTAGCAACAATATTCTTACTTCTCGGAATTTTGTGAATAAAGAAAGATAGGAATTCTTCGACGAGCGTTTGTACTACCAATAGGTACTTGCTCATCTCTTCTTCTCTTGCTGCATAACTTTCGGTGACCTGATTTACCACCACCTAGGAATCAAAGAGCACTTTGAGTTTTTTGACATTGATTTCTTTTGCCAGTTTCAGTCTAACGATTAGAGCTTCATACTCTGCTTCATTGTTACTGGCTGGAAATCCAAATTTCAGAGCGTAATGAACTTTGACATTATGAGGGCTTTGAAAAACTAGGCCTGCACCACTTCCTTCTCGTGTTGAAGAACCATCATCATAGAGAAACCAGATAGGTTTCTCGTCAATCTCTACATAGTCTTTGTCTCTAGTGAATTTAGCTATAAAGTCTCCTAGTACTTAGGCCTTTAATGCCATTCTAGGTCTATATTGTACACCATGGGTACTGAACTCTAACGCGTATTTCATCATCCTCCCCGAGGAGTCGGGTTACTGCAATGCTTGTTGCAATAGTTGATTGGTGAGGATAATAATCTGGTGAGATTCAAAGTACGGCTTCAACTTTCTTGTCGAGAGAACCACAACCAATACAAATTTTTCTATCTTTGTGTAACAAAGCTCTGGCCCTTGCAAAACATGTAATAAACGGGTCGATGCTCTTTACCGTTAATTCGGACCAGTATAAAGGAAAGTGCTTGGCAGTTGATTGATAGATACAAGTATAAATTTTCTCTAGGAATGGGTATCAAGAGTATCGAGGGCGATGTAAGAAATTCCTTAAGCTTGTTGAAAGCTCTTTTGCAATCTTCGGTCCAATTGAATTCCTTTAGATTCTTCAAAATTTTAAAGAATTTTGTGCACCTATCTATACTTCTCGACATGAATCCGTTGAGGGCGGTAATTTGTCCGATGAGTTCCTACACCTCTTTGACTGTGTGAGGTGATTTTATATTCCTTATGGCTTCAATCTTTCTCGAATTAGCCTAGATGTTGCATCGTGTGACCATATGCTCGAGAAATTTCCCTAATGTTACGCTAAAGACAAACTTCTATAAATTAAGTTTCATGCAATATCTCCGTAATGTAGCAAATGTCTCCTCTAGATCTACGAGATGCTGATCTTCTTTCATGCTCTTCATAATCATATCATCCACATATACTTCAACATTCCTATGGATCTAAGATTTGAACATCTTCGTTACTAATCTCTAATAAGTGGCACTAGCGTTCTTCAGCCCAAAGGGCATCACTGTATAACAATATGTTTTAAAATTAGTAATGAAAGATGTGTAGACTTCATTTGCCTTGTCCATCATGTTTTGATTGTAACCAGAGAAAGCGTCCATAAAAGAAAGTAACGTATATTCTACGATTGCATCTACCATCCGATCTATTTTTGGCTACGGGAAACAATCCTTAGGACAGGCCTTATTAAGATCTGTGAAGTCTATGCACATTCTCCACTTATTGTTAGACTTCTTGACTAGCATACAATTTACTAGCCGAGTCAGATAAGGCTTTTCTCGAATGAATCCTGCCTTCAATAATTTTTGGATCTCTTTTTCTATTGCTGCTTGTCTCTCTAGTGCAAAATGTCTCTTTTTTTGTTGGACCACCTTTACATTCAGGTCAATTTGGAGCTTGTGTACCATAACATCTCTCGGAATACTCAGTGGTGACCATGCGAATACGTCAACATTGGCTTATAGGAAGTCAATCAAACTTTGCCAGAAATTTGCTGACATGGGTTTTCTTATCCTTATTGTCTTCTCGGGATCATTTCCTAAAGGAATTTCCTTAGTATCATTCTCGATGTTCTCTATGTCGATTGACTTACTTTCTAGGTAGGTCTCAACCTAAAACACTTCTTTTCACCTCAAAGCCCTTATATATAAGGAGTGTGCTAATTGCTGATCCCCTTTACATACATCGACCCCCATAACAGTGGAAATATTGGTTGTTAGATGTATCGTTGAAGGGACGATGCCAAATAAATGTTAACATGGCCATCCTATTATCATGTTGTAAGGGGACTAATATTTGATGACGAGAAAATCCACTTTGTCTTCTGCAACATGCTTATCATCACGGATCTGTATTGGTAATAAGATAACATTAGTTACTTGGACGGGTTAATTATTGAAAACATAGAGGTCATACTTATAAGACCATAGCTGCACTTTGATCTTAGGCCTCATTTGATCGAAGGGATGCTGAAAAATGATATCAACCGAACTTCTCGTGTTAACAAAAATCTTCTTGACCTCAAAGTTGGCGACTCTTGCATTAATGACAAGTGTATCATTGTGTGGCCTCTATATACTCTCAAAATCTTTTTCCCCAAAAGATATTGTAAATTCTTGGCATTAATCAAGTTTGAAGAACTCGATTGGCCCATACTAAGTCCGCTGACAATTGTATTAATTACTCTGTTAGGTGCTCTGTTGGGATTAACATCCCTTGCATCTCTCATTGCTATTGTTAGCTGAGTGTCATCCTCATGTTCCTCTCTTCTCCTCTGAGATGGTTTTTCGATTCTTTTGGTATCATGCGCTAGAAATTTTCGCAGGTGCTTACGTTGTATTGCATCTTCAATTGCATTTTTGAGTTGAATACACTCATCTGTATTATGACCCTTGTCACAGTAGAAGTTGTAGTACTTGTTGAAATTTCTTCTTGAGGGATTCCCTTGCATTCGTTTTGGCCAATGGAGGACACCTATTTCCCTACAGACCTCCATCAAAATATCCAAGATTGGATGGTTGATAAGCATGTGGGATGAGAATGTCAAGATCTTTGATCTCTTCCTCTCGGCGTTGGAGCTATTGTCGTTTTTCGTACCAAGTCTATCCTTAGCATTTTTCTATTTTTTTTTTCTTTCCATCTCCTCTACTTTGATTAGCCTCTTGTCATGTCTTTATGTTATCTTTCTATCGGATGTATAAGGTGGCTTTTGCCTTAAACTCAGCGAAAGTTTTTGGCTTATTCTTTGCAAGAGATTTGAAAAAGTCTCTATGAGGCTTAACTTTGTCGTTTACAACGTTGAGGGCTACACTCATATCCAGTTCTAAGATTTAGACCATCTCGGCCATAAATCTGGCTAAATAATCCCTGCTTGACTCATCGGGCCTTTGTTTGATGGTGTTTAGGATTAAAAAATGCTTAATAGGAAGTTTGTTAGCAAGGAAGTGTTGAAGAAACACTTATGCTAATTCATTGAAACATGAAATTGTATTTGGCTTTAGGTGTTTGAACCACGTGCTGGCTGCATTCCTCAAGGTTGAGGGAAAGGCTTGATAGGCCATTGTATCGCTTAAACTATGCAACTTGGCCAGTGTTCAGTAGTACTCCAAGTGGTCTTTAGGGTCCTTCATCCCATCATATGTTTCGAATTGATGCAGCTTAATGTGTCGAGGTATTACTTCTTCCAAAATCTCTGGGACAAAAGAACTTTTCTTGATTTGGAACTATTTGGTTGCTAAAATGGGGGTGCTGACATGCGAAGCTCCCACATGATGCACGTACTACTATTGCTTGCCCTTATCAATCTTTTTGAAAGAAGGAGCTATGGGTTGTGCTGGAAGCTCAACTTGCTCTTTTGGCAATTCAGGTGAATAAATAGAACCGTTGGTATTGTTGGCATCATGATCGCCATGCTCTTTTTCCTTATTCGGGTGAAAACTTTTATAGAGAAGGTCAAGGATTTGTTTGTATTTTTTACTTAACTCGGAATTTTCTTTGGCTAAATTGAGACAAAGTTGCTCGAGTCGAGCCAATCGTTGTTCATCAGCATGTTGACTCCCTCCTTCAGGGTGTTGGGAGGAAGTACCAACACTTACACTTTGTGTCATCTTAGTTTTAGCCATATAGTCCTATTTAGAGAAAAACAGACGGCGCTAAATGTTGTTGGTGAATATTGAGGTGAGGAAATAATCCTTCAAAAGAGAGTCAAATACTTGGTATCGAGGTCAATTCGATATGGCCACTCCAATGTCTAAGTTAGAATGATTATTTAGTATAGTAAGTATGTGAGTAAGAAGTGTTAGAGAGCTTTTACAGAGTTTCTTTTTCATATTTATAGATGGTTGTTGTGTCTAAGACAATTGTCGGGGTAACTAACACTTGGAAACCTCTTGACTTGACATCTCTCCTAATATGTAAGGATAACAAGTAGTTGTTAAATATAACCGTGTTTATGATAACTGTTCGTGCCATACATTTGAATTCAAACCAGGAGCATTTCTTGTATTAGGCATAAGTGCTATGTATCTTCTACAGAGTATGAATGCTAAGAGAGTCGATTACCCATTATCTCGTCTAACGAAAGGACGAGTGTAAATTGAGCGAAAACTTACTATCAACAGTAGAGTCATTAACTCATGTTAATCATATCCCTGCCCTTTGTACACACCTTCTGTTGCTCCTACTAATTAAATGGTTTGGTGAGGTGATTGGATTGCAAGGACATAGGTAGTTTGCAATGCTATAATAGGATGAATTAAGTTCAAATCTCTCATTCCCAAAGTTGTCATAAAAAATATGGCTGAAAAATAAAAAGGGATATCAATCTTTAGTTAAAAATCTCTTATTAATATCAATTAAGGGATATATATCGCATAATAAGTGCAATTGAAATCTTTTAAGGGATTTATATTTTTTAATCAATTGTCTTCATATCTATTAATTAAATGGTAGTTATTAGTCTAATATTCTATAATTGCTACACAAAACCTTATGATGGAGAGATACATTTGGGTCCTATAAGCTTTTCTTTTCTCAACGAGACACCATCATTTATAGAGTAAGAATAAGGATTTAGAAGTTCTCAACCTTACAATGTATCAATGGCTTAAGATATTTTTATTCATTTTTCCATTAAATATTATTGTGTTATTGTATAATAAAGTCTTAAAATTGGTATCACAATAGTACTTTTACCTCTGCCTTAACATTTTTTTTTTTAAATGAAAGACTAATAAAATCAAAGGGTGACATAATATTTCATTAATCATATAGACATGTATAAAGACTATTATATATTATATTGCAACAATGTTTGTTAGATATTGGCAAAGATTCTCCCATATAAGGATTACTTCTTGTATGGTCTTTTATGTATATTATATCTTTATATCCAATGCTAGTAAGTTTATGAGTGCATGGATCTTTGAATCTTGTTTATATTACTTATTGTTATATATAATTTTATTCGGAAAATATATATATATATATATATATATTTTAAGTTTAGTGATCTATATAATTTTATCTAACTAAGGTTTAGTCATAGCAACTTTGATTTTGCAAATTATATAGAGTTTGGATCACATATGATATATGAATTTTGTTATGATTAATTATATCTAACTCAATAAATTTTATCTTCTAGGAACTTTTATTATATTTGTATGATTAATCAAAATAAAATAGTAAATTATATTTCTTAATTTACCCATAGGAATTAAGAAAGGAAGCATAAATTGATAGTTTTATCATAAAGTTAAATAGATCCAATTAAATTTAAATTTTAATAGATAGACAAGATTTTGTGTCACTACATTAATAATTAAAAGGACATTATTTACATTGGCAAAACAAGACATAAGTTTAGCCTTAAATTTATATTTAATGTAAGAATGTATGTTGAATTTTTCTTTCTTGTAACCTCACAACATCTAAATTATTCTGATATTAAGTGCGATACTACTGCATTGAAAGAGATTAATTATAAAATATGGAAAGAAAAGGTTCTTCTCTAATTAGGGTGAATGGATATTGATTATGTTATTAGGAAAGACAAACCAATAATATTAAAACTAGCTCTTCAAAAGATAAGGCCTTTTATGAGCAACAGGAGTGATCTAATCACCTTATAGTGCTGCTCATAGAAGACCATAGTTTTTATTTGTATTCATGGTTCTATCAATTTGTATAAAAAGATCAAAGCATTGTGAAAGGTATTGATAAGTGATTTGTAACTTTGGACAAAACACTTGCTAAACATTATAATATTGAAACTTTAATCCCTATAACTTACTAGTTTGAGAGGCTTCTATGAGCACATCATGCAAATGGAGGACATTGCAGCTCATGTGAAAACTCTTAAGGTTGATATATTTGAAACTTTCCTTGTAAACTACATTCTAAATACTCTTTCTCAGTAATATGGAACCTTTGAGATCTCTTACAACACCATAAAAACTTATTGTTAATTAGTTAACTCTTGACTAAGTGCATTCAAGAGGAGGGATCAAAATGAAGGAATGAATTAGAACTAACCCAAGAAAAGGGGAAAAGGTAAAATGTTACCTAAGGTGAAAAAAAAAAATCAAAGTGCTTCTTTTGCAAAAAGAGGGGACACATAAAAGAAAGATTGCACCAAATTTCAAAACAGGCTTGAGAAGAAAAGTAAAACAATCTCATTTGTTTGTTATCCATCTAAAATGCTTAGTGAAAATCATAATACATGGTGCATTAATTTTGGTGCTATAGTCCATATTTCAAGTACTTTGCAATGTATGTAAAACCTAAGGAAGTTGGTGAGAATTTAGCTATTGGAGTAAATAAAGCTTAATCAGGAAACAATATTAAAATCTGACTATTAACATTTGCTTCCTAACTCTTATGGTCGAGGATTCAACTATTGGAGTAAATAAATCTTAATGATTAGTTTGAGCAATTGGATGGTTAAGACCAAAGTGAGTTTCTCAAATGTTGAGTGATGTGGAAAGGTTCAATTTTTTATTTTAAAATGCAATGAATTGTATTTTAAGTGAAAGGTTACTATCATTTAATTTTCCCGCCTATTCACTTTTCTGTGATAGTAAGTGTGACAGTTGTCAACTTAGCCATCATTACATTGCAAGGGCTAATAAATATTAGTAACTCGATAATCGTCATATTTTTTACTTATAACACATGTAATTAATCTACACTTGACCATCTAATTAGAATAGCATTCCTATCACAAGGGTGTTAGGGTTATAAGGAGAGACTATTTGTATATAAAGGTTTTTTCAATATTGATAAAGATTTCTTGCTCTTTTCTCATTTGCATCCACTTTTCAAAGTTTTCATTTACTTTTGAGATTTCATCTAATTCGTGATTCTCTTGTATAACTTCAATTAGGTATGGTTCGAAGTGTCATTCATCAACTTATACTTTTAGATTCTAAAGCAACTGTGTTTAAGGCTGCTTCTTTGCAACCCCTACCTAACCCCCACCCCCCTTCGGCATGTTCTTCTAGTAGTAACAATTACCTTTTACTTACAACTCATGTCTTGTTGTTGACATAATTTTGTTTGCATACGGATTAACAGTTATGTTTTGACGGCTCTAAACGATGCTAAGAAAGAAACGAAGAAGGTAACATTTACATTTGTTGTTTTGCTGAGAAATAAATAATTTACTTACCTTTGTTAATTTATTGTAGAAGGTTGAGGAGGCTTATAACTCCTCAAATGCTCAAACCATTATGGCTAAGAGCACAAGAATTAAGGCCAAGATGGAAGCTAAGAAACTGCAAGAAGAGCTTTTTGCCAAGAAGTTGACACATTCTATGGCGGCCGATGAAGTCTTGGGCTTCAAGGTTAAGAATGAAGAGTTGTATAAGGAGGTCAAGGACCTAAAAGAAGAGTTTCACAAAAAGCAAGAGGAGTACTGAGGGTTAAGATGAACAATCACCTCAATGAGTGACTAGGATGACAGGTTAAGGATACGAATAAAGGAATTGGAAATAAATGGCTTTAAGCTTAAGGCTCATGCTTTTGAACTTGAGGAGGTAGCAAAAAAGAAGCCCTTCGTAGAGGAAGCGCTAGAAATTATAACTCTTAGTCAGTAGTATGAGAAATTACTCCTAGTTAGCAAAAGAGAAGCTGGCATCTGTGTATGTTTGTTCACCCATACTAGGATTTAGCTCATTCTTTTGTTTTTACAATTGTAAGTTGATTTAATAAGTTGCGAGAAGTGTGGAAATTACTATCATCGAGTTAGGAAAGAGAGTCGATTAGTTTCGTACGTTGTAGAAGATTAAGATCTAGTTATTTAGTCTGTTTGGAGCTAAGGTGACTCGCTTATGAGTGACTCGAACTGTTGTATCTAAAGAATTGTTGTATTTGAAGATTTGTTGTTTTATACTTAATAAGTGATTACTATTAATAATTTTGGAGAATGTAGTTGATTTTATAACCTTAACGTGCTCTTGATTGGTAGGAACATATATGGCAAATTGTGGTGCTCACCGATTATGAGACGTTACAATAGTAATTAATGAACTTATGAACATAATAACAATTTAGGAACTTATTAACATAATTTTATGTATAAATATATATATATATATGCATATATTGAAATTCCATTTTCTTAGAAAGCCATTAGTATCCATCTTTATATTCTTTCTAGCATAAGAAGGTAATAGCCTTGGGGGGGGGGGGGGGGGGGGGAGCCATTATAATAGTATAATTACTTACATTAATATGTCATTGTTTTCATTGAAGAGTATACTTTGTATTAGAGTGTGATGGTTTTAAAGTATTTACGAAGTGATCCCATTTGATGATAATAACACTATAAGATTTCCTAATGTATATTTGTTGAAATTTCCAAGCTCTCACATAAACTATTGTTAGTTATAATAGATAAGTCTTAACAACATGATCAAAAAAGCAATAATAGGAACAATGGAAATAGATATGAATAATAATAAGAATATATATATATATATATATATTCTATTGTACATCAAATTTCATGATTAGCATAAATAATATTAAATATTTAGAAATAGAGTTACAACGTAAAAGATATGAGTATCATATTGGAGAAAATATTTTAGTAAGCATAAGATTTATATAAAGGGCAATAGATGAAAATAATACACAATATAAATTAAATATGAAAGAAATAATACAAGAAATAGCTAATGTAAGAATTAGATTTATCTAACTTATGATAATAGAAAATCGAGATTTAGAAAGAGCATAATAAAATATATTTGAACATTTAGAAAACACTAGTTTTAATAAACTTTCAAGAGACAGCTTAATATACAAAAATCCTGATGGCTTTTACAAATTAAGATTGAAAGATTATAAAGATAAAGCAATATTAGAAGACGAATAATGTATAAGTAATTTTAGTGATAACTTAGGAAATAGAATAGAAATAATGTTAGATGTCAATGGAAACATGCCTAAATATTGAAAAGTTATATAAAGTCTAGAAAATGATAGAAATTGAGAAGAGCCTGTTAAGACAATAGAAGAATTATAAAATAGATGACACATAGGAAAAGAAAAAAAATTTATTTTGTAGAAACAAGGCATGATTTAAGGGAAAAGACATACAAAACATAGTCCCTTGAATCCTTCGAACAATATTAAATTAATAAAATTTATAACATACAATTAGAAAAATAAAGGAAAAAACAAAGAGTTCATAGAAAAAGAACACGAGGATCTATAGACCATCGGAACATTTTTTAGATAATTGTATTATAAACTCTTAAGAGCTAGAGATTTAGAAGAAATAACAAGAGAAGTAGAAAAACCTTTAGAAAATTAATTAATAACCATAGACACAGTGGCTTACTTAGGTGTGTAGCATCATCGGAGTTCTGATGGTTCGATATTGGAGATAGCACGGAGTTTGGCAAAGACGAAGTTGTTCGGTGTTGCTTCTTCGTGACAGGGGAATCGACCAGGAAAGAAGGGAAAAATGAAAAGAGAAAAAAAAAAAAGAACCAAAAAGGTAAGGAAGGGAACGTCAGTCCATTGGGCAAGTCACCCAAGCTTCTTATTGTCGACCTCAAAACTACCCTGCTCTTATTCGCCCGAGACAGGGGTTGCCCAGAAAAATTTTAAAAAGGAATCAAAAGACGGAGGTAAAGAGGAGGACGAAGGGTGTAGCGGTGGAGCGAACAATTGGTTTTGTAGATAAAATAGGAAAAAGGAAGAGAGAGATGATTAGACGGGATGGATACGTCATCGGCAGAAAACATGATTATCATCGGGCTGTGTGTATATTTAGTATTGATGTGGATTTTTTGCTATTTCTTTGGGCTAATGGAGGTGAGAACTTTTCAGGTTACACTAATATGGGGACCGTAGAGAGTGTAGATATATATTGTGTCGTCAACTCCATCTCAATTTCTCCCTTTCCTCCTTTTTTTTTTTTTAATATTTTTTTATTTTTATTTTAATTTTATTTGGGCAGCAGCATCTTTCTAATTATATTATCTCATTAATCCTACCCAAAATGACATTTTCTAGTTTGACCATTAACGGTAATGTTTAAGGAGATCCTCAATTGACAACATTATCGTACTTTTATGTTTATATTAATTCAATATCTCATACTTTTAATATTTAATAGCAGTAGATATATGTATAGCTATATCCTAACGTGATTATAGAAGTGCGTATATAGTTTTGTAGATACAACAGACATATATATATATATATATTTCCATTTCTATATAGATACGTGTGCTTGTGTTATATTATAGAACTTGTCAAGATATTTTGATATAGATGTGACTTATATCTCAATCCTCCTATGCACATATGTAGTTTAGATAAAAGAAAATTTTCAAAGAGTTTATTATATATAAGTAATTCTATACGAGAGATAGATGACTTATATATAATAATCTCTATATAAACCTTTTGGTACATTGTATATAGAGTTATATAAATCATATATATTTTTTAAAAGAAATTACCACATTGAATACAAAATATAGCTATGAGATATGTAGAAAACACCTTTTACATAAATGATCATATCTATCTTATGTCCATATATGATGAATACATTCGTTTATATAAATAATTAGAATATATGCACATAAAGCACACATATTATCTATTTTCATAATACTGTAACAATACATAAGTTGTGAATATATACTTATTTATATATAAAAAGTATTTATGTATATCATCATTATATTATAACCCATCTGAAAATATTATGTAAATATATAATTCATACAAGTGAAACAGGCAATTACATATTACATGTCTACAAGTACATATACACATATTTTATAAACCCTTGTAAACATTATATCAAGTATAGAATTATAAATCGTTTGGGCATATGGCTCGTATTTCATCAATAGCAATTGTAATACTACTTCCGCTAACCTCTATTTCATAAATTTACATCTTGAGTTCGTGACATAATAATCGTTTGTCAATGGATATACGAGGAATCGTAATTAGATTTTCAATTTTATTGTTTCCTTTATTAAGAACTTCGTATATCCAGTAGTTAATCATGATAGTTATGTTAAATATTATATGATTTATTTTTACATTTTACTGAAAGTTGCCAAGATAGGTTTCGGGCCTTTTGCCATAACGTTACATATAGTCGTTGTTAACTTTTTTTTTTAGTTGTTGTTGTCCTTTCTTAATTGTAGAGGTTTAAGCCTTATCGAATTTAATATACCATCGATAGTAATTAACAAACTTATGAACATAATAACAATTTTGGAACTTAGTAACATAATTTTATCTATACATATATGTATGTATATATATATATTGAAAATCCATTGTTTTAGAAATCCATTAGTATCCATCTTTATATTGTGATTTATTCAAGCATAGGAAGATAGTAGACTTGGGGGGAATTTTATGACTCATAGTATAGTTTATAGAGATTATATTTTACTTACAATATTGTAAAATTGTAGCCATTATGATAGTATAATTACTTATGTTAATATATCATTGTTTTCATTTAAGAGTATACTCCGTATTAGAGTTTGATGGTTTTAAAGTATTTACGGAGTGATCCCATTTGATGATAACAACAGTATAAGATTTCCTAGTGTATATTTGTTGAAATTTCCAAGGTATCACATAAACTATTGTTAGTTATAATAGATAAATCTTGACAACATGATATCAAAAAAGCAATAATAGGAACGATGGAAATAGATATGAATAATAATAATAAAAATATATAAATATTCTATTGTACCTCAAATTTCATGATTAGCATAAATAATATTAAAAATTTAGAAAAAGGATTACAAGGTAAAAGATGTAAAGATCATATTGGAGAAAATATTTTAATAAGCATAGGATTTATAAGAAGGGTAGTAGATGAAAACAAAACACAATATAAATTAAATATGGAAGGAATAATATAAGAAATAGCTAATGTAGGAATTAGATTTATCCAACTTATGAGAATAAAAAGTAGAGATTTAGAAAGAACATAATGGAATATATCTAAACATTTAGAAAACACCAGTTTTAGTAAACTTCCAGAAGATAGCTTAATGTACAAAAATGCTGATAGTTCTTATGGACTAAGATTCAAAGATTATAAAGATAAGGCAATATTAGAAGACGAAGAAAGTATAAGTAATTTTAGTGATAACTTAGAGAATAGGATAGAAATGATATCAGATGCTAGTGGAAGTAGGTCTACATATTGGGGAATTATAGAAAGTCCAATAAATGGTAGATTTTTTGTTAAAAATTGGGAAGAACCTAATGAGACAATAGAAGAATTAAAAAATAGAGGATACATAGGATAAAAAAAAATTATTTTATAGAAAGTAAGTGTGATCTAGGGGGAAAGACATAAGGGAAACATAGTGCCTTGAACCATCTAAACAATATAAAAATAATAGAACGTATAACATATAATTACAAAATAAAGGAAAAAACAAATAGTTTATAGAAAAAAGAAGATGATGATGAATAGACCATTGAAACTTTTCTAGATAATTATATTATAGATTGTCAAGAACTAGAGACTTTAGAAGAAATAACAAGAGAAGTAGAAAAATCTTTAGAAAATTAATTAATAACTTTAGATCTCATATATAATAAAGAACTATTAGAACTTATGAATGATTCAACCTTAAGGAGCATAAATAATACGCCAATATTTAACATAAGATTATAAAAACTTATAGAACAACCAAGAAGGATAGCTTATAGATATGATGGAGAACGTGAAAGAGAATATAAAAGTTTAGGAAAACGGTGCCTTTAGAAACATTTGATAAGAAAAATTTAGTATATAATGGAAGATTACTTAACTCAGTAGCTCATGATCTACAACTTTGGCCACAAGTACTAATTGCTTAAACTCAATTATGAACTAAAGAATGGCAAAAATAGCAATATTAGTGATAATGCCACAACAATATACAATTTTCTAGAAAAATTTTTAGGAGATAATACTAAGGCTTTATGGGAGAGTTATAAAGGAAAATTTCTTGAACAATTTCAAACAAATTAACAATTAGGAACTAATCCTTATAATTTTCAAATAAAATTACTATCTAAATGTTAGTAATGATTTGCAAGTAGAATTGAATACAATGAGAAACTTAGAACCATTACAATTAAAAGATTGGAGAAATGTAAAAATGTTCTTAAATTTTTTTTTTCTATCGTAATATTGCTAGTTATTATTATGAAAAAAATATAGCTGATAAATTATTTTTAAAATTACTAGGACCATTAGGATGAGAGATTTATAAAGAATTTAAAGAATAAAAAGAACCAACACTATTTGTAGAATTAAACAACTTAGGTACATGCAAACAATTCATTTTGCAATGGTCGATAGAAAATGTATAAGTATACAAATAACAAGATAATTAAAAAGAAGATATAGTTCTTATAGAAATATATATATATACACACACACACACCAAAAATATGGAGATAAAGAAAGTAGAAAATTAAAAAGAAGACAATATAGACCTAGACAACAAAGACCTATAAAGAGGTATTTTCTTGGAGGAAGTAATGTAAAGAAACCTTATTTAAATAAATAAAAACATGTAAGAAAATATAATAAAGATAGAAATTATAAAAATACATCAACATGTTTTGCTTTTAAAAAGGAAGGATATTTAACTAGAGATTATAATGGATGTCATAATATTCATGATAAGTATGTCACATAAATTAATTATATAGGAGAAGATGTATTAGAAGTAGATGAGGTAATGAATGATATTGAGACCATATATGGTATAGTTAGCATTGAAGATAAAAAAGAAGTTGTTAGTTATAAAGATAATGATTATTTTGTTTGAGAAATATTAGGTATAGAAAGAGGAATAAATACATTACATGAAATAAATGAGGTAGAAAAAATGTTAGTTAATAAAAATCTTCAAGAATTTATAAATGATAGAACAGGATGTAATCATGTTTGGAATTAAGGTATAGTATCAGATGATCATCATTGCAAATTTTGTATCCTCAATTAAAACTCAAGTACCAATGTAATAACTGCTTAATAGAGGCTTGTAAAATTTGTTTAGATAATTAAACAGAAATAATTGATTTTAAAACAAAGATTGTTAGGAAAGAAGATTATAACGGCTTAGTAGAAAGGAGAATACTAAAATTAGAAAAAAGGGCAAATGGAATAGAAGAAAAATTAGACTTAGGAGAAAATATAGAATCAAAACTTAGATAAAGAACAGGAAAAGGAATAGTAATAGAAGAAAGTTAGAAGATAAGTTAGAATGTAGTTACTTAGACACAGTTAAAACATATTTTTAGAAAAGAAGCAGATAACAACTTAGGTTCACTAATAACAAATGTGAGGATAAATGTAAGATTTATTATAGAAGATTTTATTTTAGAAACACAAGCATTAATAAACACTAGAGTATCCAATAAATGTATAGATAGTAAACAAATTCCTAAACAGTTGATTAAAAAATTACCTAAAAATGAAAATGTATATGTAGAACAAATGTATGGAGGACTACGTTAGTATTATGAAGTGTTATTTAAATATAAAATAGCCTTAGAAATAGAAAAAAGGTGGACAAACAGAACTATATATAGTTCTCGAACATATGTAAGGGACATGAAAGTCCGTAGATATGCATGCATAATAGGATTACAATTTTTATTAAATAATAATTATAAATTTAATTTGAATATATAAGAAATAACACTTTTAGCTTCTCTTGTAGTGCCTATTATAAAAGAAAAGTGTGAATATGATATATAGGGTAGATGTAAAATAAAAATAATAGATAAAAAGATATAGAATTTGGAAGAAAGAGAATATGCAAAAATAGAAGAAGAATTATATGACTAAACAATAGACAATTATGAAAATTTAGAACTAATAAATGACTACTTAGAAAAATCTATAGTTTTGTAGATATAGGAATAATAGAGATAGACAATACAATTAGTGAGTTAGAAAAGGAAGAAGTCATAGGAGTAGACCCTATAAAATTATGGAGTAGGAATAAAATATATTGTAAATTAGATATCTTCAATCCAAATTTAAAAATAAAATCAATGAGTATATGTAATGCCCTCGGAGCTTAGAATGCCACAACTCTACGACGTGCCGACCCTAAAGACGAACATGCTAAGGCATACAAGGATCTATGTACCTATCAAGGATCCATAATTTTCCATTAAACCTACCAACTCATAAGTAATAGCCTCAATGTGCAACTGGATTAGAATGCCAACCACTCAACCTCTGCAGCAAAGTATAATAACATAACTGTAAAAACTATCATAACTCTATAGACCTAAAATATGAAAGGACACTACTTATAAATGGGAGTCTCATAGCTTTGATAATAGTTAAACCATTAAAACTAGCAACAAGAGTCACAAGCGACTCCATAACCACACAAGTCTCATAAATAAATAATTATAATGGAAACAAACATAAATCATCAAAGTTTACTCCTACAACTAATCTACGATGCCCTAACTCCATCATCGTAATAGTAATAGTCTCTCTCCTCATCATAGTAAAGATAGTAATAATCAGAATCGTCAACATAATCCTTATCATATACCTTGTAACTTAACCCTACAGTTGAAAAACAATAATTCCCTACAAAGTAAGCCATCACCCAGTGTAGGATACCATACAAATGAGAGTAATACATAAGTAATTAATCAAGAACATACATATGAGTACCATTATTAATGCAACAAACAATTATTTTAATCTTTTCATTTAAGTCCACAAATAGTACAGTCTCAACATCCTAAGATTTGGGGTTACTCATGACCCTTAACAAGCAATATGTATAAATACTATATAAGTATTAGTATTGGTATTCCCTAATACTTGAGTGTCAAAACCATCCTAAATCTACTTGGGTCCTTTTAGTGTAAAATTCCACTAGAGACAACGTCACACAAAGATTGCCAAGTGTCCCACCAACACCACTAGACCCGATTAGTGGGTGGTTGAAGCCAACCATAAGTAGCAAACAATTAAGTTTGAGTTTAATTTAAGTCCAGTTGTTGTATATTAAACTATTACTCACAATCATTAAACATGTATCTTGCATCGGGATCTAACTCAACAACAGTAACCGAGTCAATTGGTACCTTAGAATCTATTAACAAGAAATAATTCAAAATTAGGTCCTTAAATAAATCTTGAGTTCAACTAAATCCCCTCTCCTCAACTTCACCATCTATACTCACCCCTAAACTCAATTTGTTGCAAGATGCCTAAAGAGGCTTATTAAAGATTCAATTGATAAAATTCATAGAAGGATGTTTTTAAAATAGTTTTTTTTTTTTGATAAACCCATTAGTAATATATAATCAACAATTAAGAGTCAAAATCGGGTTTTAAAAAGGTAACATAGGTGACTGGAAAAGATTTTGTACTTAGTTGGTAGCTACTAATGGATCAGTAATTCAAAAATCCAACTTCCCCTTTAAAATACACTATTGATGGATTGGTACATTAAACTTAACTCTTCCTTTGAAATTATACTACCAATGGATTGGTAGTTTAAAAGTGAACTTTTCCTTCAAAAATACTATCGATGGATTGGTAGTTGAAGTTTTAACTTGCCCTTAACATAATCCTACCGATTGATTGGTTGGTAGCTCAAAATTGCAGAAAGCACATCCTACACAAACATAGAAACATCATCATCTCCTCTTAAAACAACCAAAGCCAATCGAAATAATCCTTATCTTCACTAACTTCAACCAATATCATCATTAAACAAAATAAATCTTAAAGAATCAAGCCAAAGGAGAGAACTTACATGTAATCTTGATGAAGTTGCTCCCCTTGAATACGTATACTAACCTTTTAACTCTACAACAACATAGTTCTACATGTTTTACACAATATCCAACAAAGAAAATGATGTTCTAACCTAGAATGAACAAAGAACCTACCAAGATCTTGCTTTCTTTAAGCTTTTCTTGAAAAAGACGGTCCAAACCTGTCCTAAGGTAAAATAACCACTAGAAATCCTGCTTCCTTAACTTCTCTTCATTGTTTGATGTTTGTAACCTGCGAAATTGAGGTTTGGCTTAGGCTTCTAAGTTTTTGGGGTTAGTTTCTATGTTTAGAGAAAAGAAAATGTCATTAGATAATATGAAGATGTGACAGATATGGGGAGAATATTGGACATTATGGGAGAGAGATATGAGGGAGGGTACGATACGTAGAGATAAGGGTGAGAAAGTGGGAACTCAATATCTTCTATTGACCAAAATACCCTTGTAATCCCTTAAATTCTCAAGCCATACTAATGTCTGCAATTTAATAAACCATTTATTTCCTTAATTAATTAATTTATTTGACTTAGGTTTTATAGCTTTTCTCTCCTTAACGAAACTTTCGTCCTCGAAAGTTTACATACTTAAATCCTCAAACAATTCTGGATACTTGCTCTTGATCTCTACCTTACGCTTGTAGGTTGCCTCTCTTTCTAACTGGTTCAGCTACTGAACTTTGACAGGTATAGCCATTCTCTTTAGTTGTTGAACTTTAGTATTAACTATCTTTACTAGTCATTCTACTACTAAAATGTCTGGCTGCAACTATAGTGACTCTAGATCTATTACTTGTACATGTGGTTCTTCTTCATTATTCAAACTAAGCTTCTTATATTTCCTCAACATGGATGTGTGGAATACATTGTGCATACTCTCTAACTATGGCGAAAGCTCTAACCTAGGGGCTACCTTACTAATCTTTTTTGTGATTCTGAAAGGGCCTATATACCTCCATTTCAACTTACTCCTCAAGCCAAATCTAACCATACCCTTAACTAAGGAAACTCTCAGCAGTACTTCCTTGCCTACTTGAAACTCTTGAGGGTAATGCCGCTTATCATATAACTCTTTTGCCTACTTAAGGTGGTGTACATCCTTTGATAAATCAACTTATCTTATCCATTGCTTCCGGGACCAAGTCTAGTCCCTCCAACTGTCCTACCTCATCCTAGTAAATAGGCGATATGCACTTCCAATCATATAGCGCTTCAAACAGAGCCATTTGAATGGTAGCTTGGTAGCTATTATTATAAGTGAACTCTACTAATGCTAAATGCTCATCTCGATGCTCGCCAAAATCAAGCATACATGCTCTCAACAAGTCCTCTAAAATCTGAATGGTGTGATCAGACTAACCATTTATCTATAAATGGAAAGTAGTATTAAACTGAAGTTTAGTACCTAAAGCTTTTTGTAGGCTTCTTTTGAAGTGATTGACAAACTAAGTGTCCCTATCAAATGTGATATACGCCATTATCCCATGCAACCTCATTACCTCTTAAATATATAACTTAGTGAGCTTTCCCAATCGATACTTGATGTTTATAGGGATGAAGTGTTCAAACTTAGTTAATCTGTCCACTATCATCCATAGGGCGTTATGCTTCACCAAAGTTTTCGGTAAGGTAGTGACAAAATCCATAATTACATGCTCCCACTTCCATTTAGGTACTAGCAAAGGATATAACTTACTAGCCTGCCTCTAATGCTTAATTCTGATTAGTTGACACGTTTAACACTTAGACACATACTTTGTTATTTCTCTCTTCATATTGTCCTACTAGTAGTTATCTTTCAAATCTTTATGCATTTTTGTACCCCTTAGGTGAATAAAATAAGCGTAGTAGTGTGCTTCTTTCATTATCTCACTTTCTTAAACTTGGCTATGCTAGTACACAAAGTTTGTCCTTAAACTTCATGACTCCTTCAGCATCTATTATAAAGTCTAGAGCATTTTCTACTTCTATCTTACTCTTAATCTCTTGGATTCCCAGATCTTCTAGTTGTAAAGCTTTAATCTAATCTATCAAAGTAAGTTGTATCCTTAAACTTGCCAATTTGGCCTTAACCTCTTTGGTTAACACCTCTAACTCAAGTCAGCGCATCTACTCAAGTAATGGTCTCTGAGTAGTGATCAAGCTAGCTAAATTTCCTTATCTCTTCCTACTTAAGGCATCGGTTACCATGTTAACTTTACCAGGATGGTATTGAATGTATAAGTTATAGTCCTTGATTAGCTCTAACTAGTGCCACTACCTCATATTTAAGTCTCTTTGGGTGAAGAAATACTTAAGGCTCTTGTGATCCATGTACACCTTGTACATCTATCCCACTAGGTAGTGCCTTTAAAGCTTCAAAGCATGTACTGCAGCTATCAACTCTAGGTTATGAATTGGATAATTCTTCTCATACGACTTAAGTTGGTGAGAAGCATATGCAATCACCTTACCGTCCTGTATAAGAATACACCTTAACCCTTGTATGGAGGCATCACTATAAATAATAAACTCTTCTTGGCTGCAAGGTAAGGTTAGTATCAAGGCCATCACCAATCTATCCTTCAGCTGCTAGAAGCTAACTTCACAACTATCATCCCATTTGAACTTAACCCCTTTTTGAGTCAATCGGGTCAAAGGTGCAGCAATTTTTGAAAAGCCCTCCATGAACTTTCGATAGTAATCGGCTAACCTTAGAAAACTTCTAACCCTTGACATAGTGGCAGGTTTAAGCTACTCAATAACTACCTTTATTTTCTTTATGTCCATAACCATACCATCTTGCTTCATAATATGACCCATAAGAGCTGCCCACTCTAACTTGAAGCTACATTAGCTGAAGTTAGCATAAAGCCTTTTTTCCCTCAACTTCCCCAATACAATCCTTAATTGCTCTTCATGTTCTTCTCTACTCTTGGAGTAAATGAGGATGTTGTCAATAAAAACAATGACAAACTTATCAAGATATTCCTTGAATACATAGTTCATGAGGTCTATGAATGTTGTTGATGCATTTGTTAGATCGAAAGGCATTACCGGAAATTCATATAACCTATACCTGATTCTGTAAACTATCTTCTCTATATCTTTAGCTTAGACTTTCAATTGGTAGTACCCTGAGCAAATGTCTATTTTAGAATCCTTAGGAAGGGATACTTGTTTTTTTATAGTGACCTAGTTCCAATCTTGATAGTCAATGCATATCCGCAAACTCTCATCCTTCTTCTTTATGAGCACTACTAGAGCTCCTTGAGGAGATGAGCTGGGCTTAATAAAATCCTTATCCTAGAGCTCCTGTAATTGCTTCTTCAGCTTGACCAACTCTGTAGGTGTCATCCGATAGGCCGATTTTGAAATAGGTTTTGTTCCTAGCACCAAATCGATTCTAAACGTAACCTCCTTATTAGGTGGAATACCTGATAAGTCTTTTGGAAACACGTCTGGGTACTCTTGCACTATTAGCATCTATTCTAACTTCGACTTAACCTTGTTCGCTTTTACCACTAAGGCAGCTTTAGTAGGCTTTTTCCATAACTCGTATGAAACATATTAAGTTGGCCTTTGAGCTTTTACTATGTAATTGAAAGGTACTTCTCCTGGGGGTTAAAAGAATGCCACTCGATTATAACATTTGAGTGTAGCATAGTACTTCAACAACCAATCTATTCTAATAATGACATCAAAATTCGATATCTCCAACACTAACAAGTCTGCTACTAAAACTCTTCCCTTAACCACTATCTTTACTTCTCGACAAATCCAATTTAAAACCATTCCTCTCCCTAAAGGGGTATTTATAGCTAAACAAGCATCCAAAATAGAAACATGCAAACCACACATTTGTACAAAAGATTTAGCTACCTACTAACAGGAAGCATTAGTATCAAAAAGCATATAAACACTATGGAATAGGATAAAAATCATACCTGCTATGGTGTTTATGTCATGGTGGTATCTTAGTGCTGAAGTGTAAAGACTCGGGTTGGGGCTCTTTGTTGTGGGCTTGTCTACTGAGGATGAGTCACTCTAGTAACTACCTAGGGTCTTATAACTAGTGTCCCTTAAGCTACCTGGTTCCCTGTATCCTTATAGTCTACCATATAGTATCCTATTTAGTTGCATCTATAGTAGAAACACTAGTGTAGAATAATAGTCTCTCTACAATCCTTACTTACATGCTCGACATTACCAAACAAAAAATATGCCTCTATTGTCCCCTCTATAAGCTAATAACTTATGAGGCCCAAAACATCGTGTGTACTTCATCGCTGGTGTAGTCACTTTAGTCTAAACTAGTGCTGGCAATGCCATAGGTCTGGGTTGCACTACTAATTGCCTATCCCTACCTTCTTTGATAACTACCCATGGGACTAGCCTCACTACTTTGTTTGGCCTTAGCACTAAATAACCTAGCATAAGCCTTTTCCTTAAGGCTACCTTTACCCTACAAGTTATTTGCTCTTGCTTCCTCTTCATGAGTTGCTTTAAACACTTACCCTTATCAACTGCTGTTGCATAAGTTATAAGCTAAAAGGCTATAACCTTCTCCTGTAGCTTGGGCTCTAACTTGTATATGAACCTGTTGACCCTCGACTGCTTATCCCTTCTAGAAGCCTCAAGTATAAAATTGGTTAACCAATCTAACTTTTCCTCAAATTTTGCTATAGTCTCACTCCCATACTAAAGAGTCTAGTAAGATAGTTGCATCTACTCGCTCACACTAGAAGGAATGAAGTGCTAAAAAAAGTATCCCTGAACCTCTCCCAAGTCCAACCCCCCACATCTAGCTCTACATGTCGGGTACAATCCCACCATTTCATCGCATCACCTCTCATCATGAAAGAAGTATAATCCACCTTCTTATCATTTGAAACCTCAACAATGGCAAAAGCTTTCTTTATCAACTTGATCCAATCCTTAACAACAATGGTGTCGTCAAGCTTAGGGTCGAACTCCTTAGCCACTTTTAGGAAACTATCCATACCTAGTTATTAGACTACATACCTTTCCTAACGCCAGGCATTGACATTAGTTGGGATCATTTGTATGTCATGTCTAATTTGCTCTTGTTGCTAGACTATGGCATCTACTAGATTGTTCATGGCATTCAATAGCTGTACTTCATCAACCTCCATAGGCTTGTAACCCTGCTAACCCTGTTGCCTTTGCATGCAAGGTAATCCATAACCTCCCTAAGTACCTTGACCTCCTTGCATATTCTAACGACCTTGAGTGTCTTGCCTTATAGCTAAGTAGTCTTAAGGTTAAGAAGAAGTAGAACCTATTTTCCTAGGCGGCATTCTAAAGAAGAAAAGAAAAACAAATAACAATAAACAAGTTAAAAAATATATATATAGATAAAAGGAAACAATAAATAACAAAACAACTTGAGGCCAACACTTAAACATGTGTTAGATTATTTCTAGATTTAAACCTAACCCTTCAGTTACTTATGCCTCTCATGTCTCATCACCTACAAGTCATCATTTCTAATTCCCTAGAGATCTTTAGCCTAAGCTTTGATACCACTAAAAACTGTAATGTCTTAGAACCTAGGACACCACAACTCCGTCTCATGTTGGCCCTAGAAGCAAATACGCTAAGGCATATAAGGATCTACGTACCTATCTACAATCTACAATTTTCCATTAAATTAGCCAACTTACAAGCTTTAGCCTCAATGTACAATTAGAGTAGAATACTAACCACTCAATCTCTACAGCCAAGTATAATAACATAACAGAAAAAACTGTCATAACTCCACTAACCTAAAACACGAAAGGACATTAACTCATAAACGGGAGCTCATAGCTCCAACAATAGTTAAACTATCAAAACTAGTAATAGGAGTCATAAGCAACTCCATAACCATACAAGTCTCGTAAATAAATAATTACAATGGAAATAGACATAAATCCTTGGAGTAAACTCCTACAACTAATCTACGATGCCCTAGCTCCATCATCATAATAGTAATATTCTCGCTCCTCATCATAGTAAAGATAGTCATAACTGGAATCCTTAGCATAACTCTCATCGTATACTTCATAACCTGACCCTACAACTATAAAACAACAATTCCCCTTAGGGTGAGCTATTGCCTACTATAGGATACCACATACATGTGTGTGAAGCACAAGTAATTAGTCAAGCATACATACATAAGTACCATTATTAATGCAGCAACTAACCTTTTTATTCTTACCATTTAAGTCCATAAATAGCAGTCTCAACATCTTAAGACTTGGGACTACTCACAACTCTTAACTTACACTACATATAAGTATTACATAAGTATTATAGTTGGGAACTCCCTAATACCTGAGTGTTAAAACCATATTATATCTACTTGGATCTTCTTAGTGTAAGACTCCCTCGAGGGTAGCATCATGCAAAGATCGTCAAGTACCTTACCAACACAACTGAACCTAACTATTGGGTGGTTAAAGCTAAGCACAAGCGGTGAACAATTAAGTTTGAGTTTCATTTAAGTCCAGTTATTGTTTACTAAACTATCACCCACAATCACAAAACAAGTATCTCGTACTTGGATCCAAGTAAACACTGGTTATCGAGTCAACTGGTAGCTTAGAATTTGTTAACAAGAAATAATTCAAAATTAGGTCCCTAAATAAATTTTGAGTTCAACTAAATCCATTCTCCTCAACTTCACCATCTACCCTCACTCCTAAACTCAATTTGTAACAAGATGCCTAAAGAGGCTTATAAAAGATTTAATTGATAAAATTCATAGGAGGATGTTTTTAAAATAGTTTTTGTTTTGATAAAACCCTTTAGTTATATATAATAAGTAATTAAGAGTCATAATTGGGTTTTAAAAAGGTAAAACAGGTGATTGGAAAACATTCTGTACTTAGCTGGTGGCTATCAATGGATCGATAAGATAAACTACCTATGGACCAGTGGTTAAAAAATCCAACTTTCCCTTAAAAATACATTATTGATGGAACTTAACTCTTCCTTTGAAATTATACTATCAATATATTGGTAGTTCAAAAGTGAACTTTTCCTTCAAAAAGTACTATCGATGGATCGGTAGTTGAAATTACAACTTGCCCTTAACATAAGCTTAACAATAGGTTGGTAGCTCAAAACTATAGAAAATGCATCCTATTCAAACACAGAAACATCTCTATCCGCCTTGAAAACAACCAAAACCAGTCAAAACAACCCCCTTCCTCACTGACTTTAACCAATATCATCACTAAACAAAATAAATCTTAACGAAACAAGCCAAAGGATAGAACTTACATGTAATCTTGATGAAGTTGCTCCACCTGAACATGTGAACTAACCTTTCAACTCTACAACAACAAGGTTCTACACATTTTACACAACATCCAAACAAGAAAATGAGGTTCCAACCAAGAATGAACAAGAACCTACCAAGAACTTGCTTTCTTCAAGCTTTTCCTAAAAAAGATGGCCCCAACCCATCCTTAGGTAGAACAACCACTCGAAATCCTGCTTTCTTGCATTTCCTTAACTTCCCTTCGTTGTTTGGTGTCTGTAACCTGCAAAATTGAGGTTTGGCTTAGGCTTTTGAGTTTTTTGTGTTAGTTTCTATGTTTAAAGAAAAGAAAATGTCATTACATAAGATGAAGATGTGAGAGATATGGGCGGACCATTGTACATTATGGGAGAGAGATATGAGGGAAGGTGAGATACGTAGAGATAAGGGTGGGAAAGTGGGAACTCAATGTCTTCCAACGACTAAAATACCCTTGGCATACCTTAAATTCTCAAGCCATACCAAAGTTTGCAATTTAATAAACCATTTATTTGCTTAATTAATTAATTTATTTGACTTAGTTTTTACAATATAGAATGTGATAATTAGATATAAAAGAATTTGAAACGTATATTGGTGAATTATTAAAATCAGAAGTTATTAAAAGGTCTAATAGCCTACATAGAAGTCTAGCATTTATTGTTTCAAAACATAGTGAAATCGTTAAAGGTAAAAAAGAATGGTAATATACTATAGACGTTTAAATGATAATACAAAAACTTATGCGTATGATAATCCTAACAAAACTCACTTGATAAATAGAATACAAAATTGTAATGTTTTTAGCAAATTTGATTGTAAATTAGGTTTTTGACAAATAAAAATGCATAAGGAATCAATTCCATATAGGGGTGAGCGAGTATAGGATAGGTAGGGTGTTGGACTCTACTCGTACCCTATCCTGTAGGTGTCGATTCTTAGAATCTTCTATCTGTACCGTATGATACCCTAGAACCACTTTATATCCTGTAGAATCTATAGGGCATTAGGTACCTTGTGGAACTTATAGATCACACTTCAAATTATTAAGTGTTAGTTTAAGTTTTAAATTTGATAAGTTCTACCTAAAGTAAACATTGTATCGTTTTTACTCTACTGGTTTCCTAACTACAAAAAGGATTGCACTCTACTATTTTTTATTTGAGTGTTATTTGCTGTATAAAATTAACAACACGTAATCAATTTTTCTTTTACCAATGAAAACAATATATATATTTTAAAATCTTAATAAGAATTTAGTTAACTATTGTAAATACCTACTATTAATTAAAATCTATGTCTTAAATGAAAGAAACCTTATAATGTTAGTTATAGTAATGCCATATTAAGCAATACATGTTTTGCTGAAATACAATGATAGGAGACCAACAATAGAAAAAAAAAAGCCTTCCATTACATAATTTATGTCATGCCTCGAACAAAAGAAGTTATAATAGTCCCGCCTTAAACAAGAGAAGTCATAACAGTCCCACCATGCAAACTAACCTAAGATAGAAGTTGACCTCGTAACTACTATCGTAGATATAATCTACATAAGGCATACATGACTTAACCAACTTGAAGCATCCATTTTAATACTTATGAATGATCAAACCTATGGTATAGCTTTACAAAATACCTATTCTATATAACTTATTGTCTTATAACACAATAGTTCTTACATAAACATCTCACATCTAAAGCTATAATTTGCAATCAGACATAACCAAAAGCCATAGGTTTTGAAGTCCATTTACAATAAGATATGAAACTAGTAGGTGTTCTAGAGAATTCTCAATTAGTTTCCTAAAACTTAAAAGAGAGTTAAAAGCTCGAATTTAGTAGATTATTCCTTTCCTTACTTTTCTAATAAACAGTACACTAACCTGAGGTTGATGGTATCTGAACATCCCAACCTTCATTCGTCACTTGTAAAAGAGTTTATGGGGATGTGAGTATAACTAGCTTAGTAAGTGGGATGGAGTTAGAAGAGTACTAAAAAATCATAAGCAAGGTTATTAATTATGATGAAATGTAATGTAATTAATCACTTGAAATATTGCACAATATTATCTGGTCCATTATAAGGATAGAGAAATTACATCTGTTCCAACTCGGATTGAGGAGTTTTATTGTAACTCAAATTAGACCAAACCCAAGCTTGTACAATGGAGAATACCCTCCTTCCTTAACCACTTTTGAATCATAACCCCCCACACTAACCTCAACTTCCTTGCCCTTCACTTAGTTTGACTAAGGATGTGAAAAAGACCATTTCAGTTATTCTTATCGAAGGAAATTAGTATTTGGCTTGATATTCTTAATCGTTTCTCCTAATAGGTGCTATGCATGTCTGGTTTCATTAGTAGTTGAATCATTATTAGCTTTAATTAGGGGTAACCAGATAAGTTCATACAATACAAAAATGATGTAATCATGCAGCATAGGACGCTAAGGAGTTCAACTCCTATCATAACTGAATACCAATCACATGCTGGCATGTGTACAATTAACTAATTACAATCACAAATAAATACTCTTAAGTCAACAGGTGATAAAGCTACGATCTCAACTTACCTATCTAGACGCTCACTGTATAAGACTCGTGTCTTCAACACCCCGATCACTGGGAGACCCTATATATAAATATAAATATATATATATATATAACCCAAATTTTGTTTTCATAAGAGTTACGAAAACATTAGGGTTTTATCTAAAGTATTCTATTAAACGTTATATATATATCTAAAGTATATTATTATTTTATTATATAAGTAAATTAAGTTATTAAATATTAATAATATACAAACAAATCAAGGATTATTTCAAGTAATAATAAACAACAAAACTAAGCTAGTTAAAGGAATAAATTAATAAATTTACAAAAATTATTTTACTTGTGTACATAAGTAGCCCCGCAATATGTATGTATATATATATATATATATATATAT
>JAMXBB010000005.1:108203034-108258756 GCA_024138015.1 Lumnitzera littorea | reverse complement strand
AATCGTATAAGTATTTATGTCTTTCTTTAAATTTGGATGCTTATGGGATATGGGAAACATATGTGTATGAATTTGTAGATGAATGTGATGACTTGTTAATTATATAATAATGGGATTTATTAGTAATAATTTACACATGCAATTGTATGAAATGAAATTGTCTGAACACCTTAAAAATTGACTTAATCACTTATACGATTAAGAAATTAAAATGAATCATGTATTCTCTATATTGCATACGGATAACACTGACTGCAGCTTCACGTAGAAGATGGGAAGAGACTCACAAGAGGACGAGCCTCTTGTAGGATTGGGTACTAGCTATGTCATCATATATATTGAGTCTTTATCCTAAGCTGATGAACTTATTAGGTGGTGGGAGACGCCAACCGTTGGCGATGGGCCGAATCTTGTAGCTTCTGCTTAAGGCGTGTGTTTATGGATTGTGGAGGCCGCCACATCGCTAGACTTGGGATTTTGAAAATATGATTTATTATTCAAAAATGAAAATATATATATATATATATATATAGTTTTATTTTGATTGAAGCACAATAGTACTAATGAATTAAAACCCAAGGTCTAAAACTTGGATCTTGGTTTAAGTTGGTTAATTATTTACAAACCTCGACTATAGGGGGCGTAATTCTGAGTCGTATGTAGTTCCTAGGCCATTACATGCATTATTTGGTATATTGATTGTTTATGCATTAATATGATTGTGCATGTAATAAATTTCTATCATGTGGTATTTATGACGGTAATTATCCCACTAAGCGTAAGCTTATACCCCAATAGTTTTTTTCCTTGCAGGTTGATCGATAGTTGGGACAGGGATTGGAATTGAGTGCAGAGTGCTATCATTGAATTAGTATGATGAAAAGCTTATATAGTTACTTTAGAATGCTCTGGAAAACGACTAATATTTCAATTAAGTTTAGTATCTTTAGTAAGTTTAGAATTTTTCAAAATTGTCTAGCTTATTTCACTATTTTAGTAGAGGATACCGATTTTTTGTGGTTTTGAGGAATTGTGGAAAAATGGTTATCCATAATTATTTATATTATATAATGAGTTAATGAATTAAAATTGAAGACCTTAGGGAATAACTATTTAGAGTCTTGCAATCTTTGACTTGCAAGGCGATTTTCTTATCGTGGATGCACACGTAATATAGAAATTCTAGGCAATACTATTAAGCCCCTCTTATGGTTGTTATAGATATAGGTTATATTATTTAAAATTGTCCGATTTTAGTAAAAATGGTATTATTGATTTCTTACAAAAGTAATAATACGTATTACGGGTGATATTTCTAAATATGACTTCTAAAGGGTATTTTGAGTTTTTGATATACCTATACATGCTTATAATGAATATTATCACATTATATCTGTTTTATGTATTTAAACTATGTTTTATGTAATTTACCAATATAACTCAATAATATAAGTGTTACCTAACCCTAATATGTATATAACATATCCTATTTGTAAAATTATTATTAAATATATTAAAAACTCAATTTCACTAAATTTGACCAGTAAATATTTGTATAATTTTAATTTCAATAATTATCATATTTTAGCTTATTATTACTAAAAATGAGTTTTGGTTTGTAATCTAAGTTATTTTATTATGTGATTTTGTAATAAATAGCTCAGGTCACCAAATAATTCCCCAAAAATTCCTATAGACTCCTAGAAGTATGAGAGATTCAATCATCACTTAGTTTCACACTATCAATTTATTGTCTATACACTAAAAATTACAATTTTAGCCATAAATTGTATTTAATTACCCAAATATTATCCTTCTTACACAAAATTATTTTCAACATATCCTAATATCATTATAATTCACCAAAAGTCAGTATAGGTCCATTTCATAAATTAATTTCATAAAGCTTATTTATTTTCCATTTTCACCTTATTTCTACCTATTTTTAGAGCTAAAAATACAATAAATATTAAAAATGCTTAAATAAAAAATTTGGCTACATAGCAATTAGCTATATATTATGTATATTCTATACAAAAATTTTGATTTAGAAAGAATATCATTTGATACATTTATTTTAAAAGTCAAAATTCAGATGAATAATGACTTTATTAAGTAAGTGTATAAGATATTAAAAATTTTACAAAAATAAAAATATCACATGAAATCATATCTAATTATAATCTTTTCTAAATTTTTTGGGTTGATTTACTATATTTTAAAAATAAGTGAAAAATAGGATAGAAATTTAACCTACTTGTTCTTCAGAGCTCTGGTAGTTAGTAATGGAAGGGTAGTTGTCGAACGACCAAGGCATGAGGTGCACTGCTAGGTGATGGAAGGGTTTAATAGCATAACAAGGTTTGCCTTAGGAACTACCTTAGCTCGATTCTAGCTCTGTTTTTGTGTAATATTTCTATTTTCTAGAATTTTTTTCTCTCTCTATTTTAAACTCCAACTGACTAAACTATTGCTATTCTGAGGTGGGTTGCTATTTATATCACTTGAAATGGCTATATGAAATTTTCCTCATTTTCTTTCCTTGTGAAATTAAGTAGGAGATGTCTCACTTTCACCTAATTTGCATTTGATTCACCCTTTCTATGCTTAGTTAATTGCCATGGTTGAAGTCCAAAATTTTCTAATTGAAATCTTGAATGGTTAGGTAGATTTTGCTATTATTTAAGTATTTTAGGTATATTATATTAGTATTTAGTTATTTATTAATACATAAGTACATATATCCTATATATATATATATTACGTGTAATGTATATTTATACTCATATAATAATGTTTCTAACATATCTTTTATTTTTAAGATATATTCTTTACTTATTTTCATGAATTCAACACATATTATATATAGTTACGTAATTTTGAGTTAATTTACGAAAATAATTATTATTTATATTAGGTATACTTATAAAAATACATATATACTCATATAGTATATTACATTATATTATTTCATTTTATAGCTTAATTAACTTATCTCTAAGTCCTCGTCACATTTCGAGCCCTGTTTTAAGGATTTCAATCAATTTTGTATTA
This sequence comes from Lumnitzera littorea, assembly GCA_024138015.1. Lineage (NCBI taxonomy): Eukaryota > Viridiplantae > Streptophyta > Magnoliopsida > Myrtales > Combretaceae > Lumnitzera > Lumnitzera littorea. Next base: position 108,255,702 of record JAMXBB010000005.1, on the reverse strand, counting down.
TATTAAGTAATCATATTTTTAAGGATAAAATTGGGATTTTGGGTTATTATTTTTAAAATCTAATTTCACTAGGTCATTTTAAGTAACTTTTTCATCTTAGTCGTAAAGTTTGGGCTCAATTGGATAACGTTTTTATAGAAGCCCTAAATCTAGATTCGGTTGCTCTAAATGCAATTTTAAGGGCTCACAATTTATACAATTCAATCAAATGTAAAGTAGGCTAACATTATGGGAAAAAAATAATTCTCCCTCATTAGTTACTGACTGTAACAACTAATAAACACGATCATGTAGTAAAACAAACAAAATTTAACAAACACAATGCTCCATTGCAACTTGACCTTTCTCTTCAATCAATATCTACAATATCTTCATCAATGGAACTTGTCTTTATGAGAATAGTAGTAATGTGTATTATATAGTTAGGGTTTTATTGAGCTAGCTTTTTTTTTTTTTTCTAAAACTGAAAAATTATAACAAACTTTATTTATTTATTTATTAATATTATTTTATTAATTGATGGATACAAGATACCTTGGAACTTGTACCATGTATACATTAAGTATACGTTTTAAGGTGGGTACATAGTAACCTAAGTTAATATGTATACCCTACCTTGTGAGAATAGGTTTCGCGAGATTAATACTTGAAACTTACCTTGTGATCCTCAATACCCACTTAAATTCTCCTTAGTAGAGTAAGGTTCGGGTAAGTAATACCATTTGATTTAAAAAATGTCCCATCAATTTTTCAAAAAAAGATGGATGAAATCTTTTTAAGATGCCCTTTTGTTTGTGTATATATAGATGATATTTTAGTACACTTTAAAACTAAAAAAGAACATACATCATATTTGAAAGTCATTTAATCTAAATTTCTTAAATATGGGAGTCATAAGTAGCAAGAAAGCTCAATTTTATAGAAAAAATATAGAATTCTAAGGTGTAGAAATAAAAAATGGAAGAATTGAACTACTATAGACATCCTATTTTTACCTCCTTTAATTTTAGAATTTTTTTTAGAATAAGAAAAAAAGGTCCTAATTTAGAAAAATACAAAAAAAAAATTATAAAATTTAGAAAACTAGAGAAACTAGAAAATTTTAGAAAAAGCACAAAAAATAGAAATTTTAGATAAAAAAAAACAAAAAAAAAAGCTTATTTCATGAAAATAAAAAAAATGAAAAGAAAAATGTAAAAAAAATGGGGAAATAGATTTTTTTTTTTAAGAAATTTTAGGAAAATAGAACTTTTCTAAGAAAGTGAAATTTTTTCAAAGAAAATAAGGATTTAGAGCTATATTTGGGTCACTGAATTTTGTTTAGTTTATTTTCTATTTAGATGGTTTTTTATTTTAGGTGGGCTAGTAGATCAAATAGAATTTATTTGCAATAGATGATAGGGTATAGGCCAATAGCGCATTTGGTATTATGCTTGGACTTAGAATTGTGAAGGAAAGGGAGATCTTAGGTTTGATCCATGCACCAGGAGCATTGCGCCTTTCTTTTATTTTTGGTAAAAAAGTACATGTGTTAGAATGTGATTGGTTGACTGTGTCCATTTTCCATCTCTTTCTTTCCCTTTCCCTTTCCCTTCCTTCCTTATGCACATCATGTCTGTACAGCCTACTTCAAGACCACTTTTAATCCCTTTTTCCTTGCGATTTCACTAAATTAATGGTAAAATTGTGAAGCATGCATAAGATGCTATGCCTTGGCACCAAGAATACATCCTGATTCAACCATTTGGAGGGTTAAATTAGCTTTAAAAATTAGGAAAAGCTTAACTGTGAAGATTTTTCTTCAATTCTAATCTTATTTGATTTAAGCTAATCATTAAGAATTGAAGGTTCCATTTGATTATTTTGGGTAACAATGGACATCAGGGATGCAGTTTTGACAAAAAATTAACATGAATTCGTACTCTAAATCGAAAATCAAATCCTGATCATCCTCTTCCATTTAATCTTTGATTAATGGGATTTTATCACTGTCCATCCTAATTCGAACTTTGATTAGTATAAAAGGATACCCAAAATACTATTCCCGTCATCAATTTTCACTCACGAATTCATTCAAACATTAACCATCTCTCTTTATCACATCTTCTCTCTCACTCTCTCTCTCTCTTTTTAGTCACTTTTGAAACAAACCACCACTATAATAGTGTTTCCCTTACTTTGGCCCTTTGAAACCAACTCATCCTAAGCTCAATCATAGCCCTTAGCCACCCTAATGAAGATTGGAGTTTGAAACCCTACTTGTCGTGGCCTTTAGCTCAAAACACCACCCATCACAACTCCTTTGCCAAAATTGATGCCAAGATTGAACTTGTGGTATCTCAGAACCCAAGACCCAACTACCCTTCAGGTTTTAACAGTTGCTACTAGTGATGTACACCACCAATACTAGCGGCGATGTTACAAAAACCACCAAAACCTCCACTTTAGCCCATTGCATTGTTACTAGCCAACCTTTTTGAATCCAATTTACATGAATCTAAACTTGCCAAAAAAATCGGCCAAAATCCACCTCTAGAGTCCCCTTAATTGACGTGATCTTCATACCTATGGTTTACACATGCCACACATGTGATTCGAGTTAGATGACCTAATTCCGACCTAGGAACCCACTCCCAATTCTCATCTAGCCTGAGTGCAAGCTTAGTCCTTTAGTTGGTTTGTGTATTAGTTTTTTTATTTTACTTTGTTGTAATTTTTTCTTTTTCTTTTTTCTGTTCCTCTTTTCTTTCTTTATATTTTATTTTATTATAAATAAAAAACAAAAAAATCCATAAAGAAAAAAAAAGGGGAAAGGAAGACTTTGTTATTTTATTTATTTTCGTTTTTTGGTCAAAATAAAATAAAATAAATAAATCAATAAGCAACTGTATTTTTATCACTTAGAAAACTTATTTTCCAAAGTAAAATTTTTTTAGTTAACTAATTTCAAAATTAGGACTTGTTTTTAGAATTTTTTCTAAGATAAACATATCAAATTAGGACCCCTTGTTAGAAAATTTTAAATAAAATCAAAGCACTAAAAAATTATAGATTTGATTGTTAAAATAGACTAACCTCATTAAAGTTTTATTGAATGAGCTATGGAAAGTTTAATCCTTACTAGAGGGTACATAGACACCTACAATGCGACTTAAAATAAGGATACCATTTATTTTCCCTTTTGCAAATAATTACTTTTATTTGTCTTCTTTTTATGTGTGAATACAATTTTTCCTATTTATAAGTTTAGAATTATTCTTTCGTTCTAGAATCAATATTTTAGAAGATAAACTTAATTTTGGAAATTTAAAAGTAGTACTCAATTAGCCTTCGAATCCAAAATCTCAAATTTTCAAAAACGGTTTTAAAAATTGGTTTTTCTAATAGATTAGTAGCTAGGTTTAATCAATTTATCTAATTGGTTTAATTTAACCCATTTTTTTTTCTTGATCCTAATTGGGTGGCATCTTTAAGTATTTTTTAAAACATGTTTAAAAACCTAAATTTTCCTTTATTTTTAGTTAATGGTTAATATTAAATAGGTTGGGTTTAATATTGATCGGATTAAGGAAAATATATAAAAAATTGGGAAAAATCTAAACTTTAAAGCTAAGCAACTCTACTAGGGACTATTAAGATGACTTGCCATTTAAAATCCTTGTCAAATTAAATTTGCCTTTCAAAATACCCATGTTATTCTTTTGGTGATTATATTCTTGTAGATATTCTCTTTTTTTTTTTTTTAGTTGTTTAGGTTCACTTTTTACATGCATTATACTTGGGATATTGGGGGAATAATTGCATTAAGGATGAAAGATAGATGCGGTTAGACTCAAGCCATCTTAAGACCCTAGGAGGGGGCTATTATGTAAGCTTTGGATGCTGTGGGGTAACTACCTTCCGGGGCCAATCAAGTTACCCCACTTAAGTTTCGACGTGACCAATGAGCCGTTTCCTCGAAAACGTGTAAAGTCATAGAGCTTAAGGGACTTTAGAACTTACCCTAATTGCATATTCTTCCCTTAAACCTTGAGTTAATACACTACTCCTTAGAGTTTTAACCCTACTAATGTTTGAAAGTTTTAGAAATGTAACTAGGTTTTTTTTTTTTTGTTTTTTTTTAAACACCAAATCAAATATTAGGGTTGCAACTTAAGGAATGATGTATTAACCTAATGGTTCTAGCATTTGCATGCTTCTAGTGTACTCTTTTGTTTCATCAATGATTATTATCCATGAAATGTCTCGGCTTATAGATAATGGCAAGTAACCAATAAATGAATAATTAAAGAGTTAACAGGCTGTCAAATGCTTCGAGAATCCATGAATAGTTACTTTAAGCTGAAGCTACCTATTGGAAGCATAAGGCTAGATATGCTAAAGCCTTTAATCGAGCCTTATTGGCCCACATCCAAAAAGGCAAAAAAACCATAGGTTAGGCTTCACAGATGCTAGACAAAATTGCAGCTCAACTGTGAGAGCTAGATTAGGGACTTTAGATATAGTTAAAAAGCTTTGAATAAGTATAAAGTTTCATTAAGAATAAATGTTAGGCTCCCTTTCGTTGTTTCTTTTTGTCATGATAATAAAAAGTTCCCTTTAGAATGTTATTCTTTATTCTTTAGTTTTAGTTTTTCCCTTTTTTTATAAATAATCCTTTAATAAGCATTCATCTAACTATTGTTCCCTCTCACTTAGGAAAATGTAAATATATTCCATAAACTAGTAAATAAAACCTTAAAATCACCATCCTTATTTATAACTAGATTTCTTGATTTCTATAAAATAAAGCCCTATTTTTCTCTCTCACAAAAAAAAAAAAAAAGTTGTTAATGGTTACGAATTCTTATGAGATACTGACAAACTGAAGCCTTTAGCTTATTAAGGTAGTTAACCCAAACACAACCCTTAGCCCATTAAGGCAACTAACCTAAAACACAATCCTTGGCTTGTTAAGGTAACTAACCTAAAATACGACCTTTGGACCATTTAGGTAGCGAACCTAATCACTAACCCTTGGCCCATTTAGGCAGCCAACCCAAACATTAACCCTTAGCCCATTTAGGTAGTTAACCTAAACACAAACCTTGGCCCATCAAAGTTGTCAAACTAAGCCAAAACCTGTAGTCCATCGAGAAAACCGAACCCAACCATAAACTAAGTCAAAACACAAAGTCAAATATAACCCCAGTCTTGAACTCAAATTGAATGAAAAGTATCAAACTAGGGTATGTTTTGAGAAAACTGAGGGGTAAAATCAATCTCCACCATGGGGCAAACAAACATAGATTCCTACTTAATGAATTGGTAACTTACTTTTAAAAAGTTTAGGATAAAAAGAGGCAATCTATATCTTCCACACGAGCCCTTAAATACTCTGAGAGTTGAGTAATGTCGTGATGAGGATACTTTAGATTTATTCCTTAAAGGAAGTCTATTTTGAATTTGATATGTAGATTGAAATGAAGTTAAGTAGCCATTTTCAAATCTTAAACACAACAATCCTTTATTAACCTTGTTAGAGCAAGTTGGAATATCTTCAAATTTAAACCCTATCAAGAACTATCCCATAATAGGTCAATTTAAAGATTAGGGTTATTAATTAGGAATGAAGGATAAAATTGGTTTGTACTTACTTCAATAACATTAATTTAAAGATGACTTTTACTTTTGATAAGTTATGAAGAAAAGCTAACTCCTTTCAAACACCTCTAGCTTATACATACCTTACCTAAGCCTATATACTTAGAATCCATGGATTTAGGGCCTTAATTTTTTTCAAAGATAAAGACTCAACAATAGCAGCCAGAGAAAAGAAGGAAAAACAAGAAATAATGGGGCAAAGTAATTAAAAAAGTGAGAGAAAAGAAGAAGAAAAGAAAAAAGAAGAGAAATGCTTGAAAATTGGGCTAGTATGTAAGCGAAAAGCCCTAACCAAAGAAGGCCTAGAAGACATGAGACCCTGAATCACATGCCCAGCTTAAAAACACAAACCTTACATACTCATCCTAAATAAAAAACACAAAACCCTTACTCGTCACAAACACAAGGCCTTCCTACCCTTAATACTACCCATACTTAATAAAAGTTCTTTTGATCAGAAGGAATAATTTATCCTAAATAAAAATTGTTTTAGAAATTGGGGCAAGCACACTTCTAATTTCTTCCTAAAGGTTCTTGACTTGTACGCTTGAGTTAAATAAGTAAATCCTTTAAAATAAGCCTTCTCATTAATCTCTTTTGAAACCATTTGACTAAAAGCCAAAATTCACAATGCTAAACCGAAAAAGTCATAGTAGATTGATCAAGGCGTATTACTTGCAAAATGGACTATAATTTTTTGAATAATAGTTAAGAGTGTAATTTGGACCGAAAGTACATAAGGAAGCCTTCTTTGACTAGACTAATCATAAGTTACTTTTTCCTTAAGAAAGGAATGATAAGGCTCCATTAGGAAGCTTAGCATTAAGGTTAGGAGACATTGAGATACCTTACATGATTACTTAAGAGAGGGATGGTTATAGCACTTGCCCCTTAAATAGGAATTTATACCTATTAGCAAACTTTCAATGAAAAAAAGAGACAAAAAGAAAAAAGACAAAAGAAGAAAGAAAGAAAAAAAAAAAGAGAGAAAGAAAGTAAAGGCTTATTACAAGTTTTTTATCCATTTTCAAGTCCATGTCGGCTTGAGTGGCTAAGCTTTCAACTCATGTCATCTACTTCCTTTCCAATGTGGTCACACCTTTTAAGTCTACCATTTTGGTTTAAGTCATTTTTCTTAAGATAGTTTTTTATGTTCATTAACTCTTTTTCAAATCAGGAGACTTTATCCCTACCGCCTTTTCCTTTTCAATGTGGTCACACCTCTTAAGTTGACCATTTTGGTTCAGGTCATTTTTCTTGAGATAGTTTTTGATGTTCATTAACTCCTTTTCAAATCAAGAGACTTTATCCCTACTACCTTTTTTTGGTCATAAGTGGTTTTGACCAACCTCCTCATTTGTAAGTTTTTCAAGTCAAGAGGAGTTTCAAATTGATTGTATTCCTTCCTTTGCTTCTTCAATCCTTCATCAATTTCTCTTAGGGTTTTAGTGAGTCTATACGGTGCTTCTCTTTCTCAATCTCTCTTTAGTGTTTTAGTAAGCCCATAGGGCATTTCCCTTTACCAATTTCTTTTAAGGTTTTGGTGAACCTATAGGGTGCTTTCCATCACTAATCTCTCTTAAGGTTTTAGTGAACCCATAAGGCACTTCTCATCACCAATCAATCCTTTTAGTGAGCTAATATGATGCTTGTCTTTATCAATTTCTCTTAAGGTTTTAGCAAGCTCGTAAGGCGCTTCCCCATTTCTAATAAGCTTTTAAGATTTAGCAAAGAGCACTCTTTCCCACCTAGCTTAATCAACTTAGAAAAGCATTACTAGGTTCCAAATTGATGTCTTATTTTAAGGTTATTAGTCCCTTGGAGAGATTCCCGCCTAGATTAGTCAGCTTAAAGGAGCATTACTAAGTTTTCCAAAATTGATTCACAATTAGGGTTGTTAGTCCTGTAGAGAATCTCGTCTAGGTTAGTTAGCTTAAAGGAGTACTATTAGGTTTTCCAAAATTGATTCACAATTGGGGTTATTAGTCCCCTAGAGACACTTTTACTTAGATTAGTTAACTTAAAGGAGCACTAGTAGGTTTTCTAAAATCGATTCACAATTAGGGTTGTTAGTCTCTTAGAGATGCTCTTGCCTAGGTTAGTCAACTCAAAAGGATATAATTAGGCTTCAATTTATCTTTTTAGAGTTCTAGCTAGCTCAAGGAGCACTATCACACCTCTCATTCTTTTTAGGGTTCTAGCTACCTCAAGAAGCACTGACCCATCTCATTTCTCATCTTTTTAAAGTTCTAGCCAGCTCAAGGAGTGTTATCCCATCACATCTTTTTAGGGTTTTAGCTAGCTCATAGAGCGTTATCTTGCCTCAAATCTTTTTAGGTGACTACCCAGCTTAAGGAGCATTGTCCTGCCTTACATCGTTTCAGGGTTTTAGTTAGCTTAAGGAGCTCACTTCGTATCTTTTTAGTGTTTTAGCCAATTCAAGGAGTACTATCCTACGTCATATCTTTTTAAGTTTCTAGCCAACTCAACGACCGTTATTGCATCTACAATCTTTTTAGCATTGTAACCAACTTAAGTAGTACTGTCCTGCGTCACATCTTTTTAGGGTTTTGGTAAGCTCAAGGAGTATTGTCCCATCTCACAGTTTTTTAAGGTTTTAGCCAGCTTTAAGAGCGCTGTCCTACCTCTCATTCTTTTTAGGATTCTAACTAGTTTAAGGAGCAGTGACTCATCTTATTTCTCATCTTTTTATGGTTTTAGTCAGCTTAAGGAGCGCTATCCTATCTCATTCTCATCTCTTTAGGGTTCTAATAAGCTCAAGGAGCACTGTTTCATCTCATCTTTTTAGGGTTCTAGCCAGTTGACAGAGTGCTGTCTCATCTCATTCTTATCTTTTTAGGGTTATATGCAACTCAAGGAGCATTATCCTACCTCAAATCTTTTTAAAGTTTTAGCTAACTCAAGAAGCGCAGTCTCACCTCAAATCTTTTTAAGGTTCTAGCTAACTCAAGGAGCGCTATCCCACCTCACATTTTTTTAGGGTTCTAATCAACTAAAGGAGTGCTCTCCCACCTCACATCTTTTTAAGTTTCTAGCCAACTCAAGGAGCACTATCCTGTCTACAATCTTTTTAGGGTTCTAGCCAGGTTAAGGAGCGCTATCCCACCATATATCTTTTTAAGGTTTTAGCTAGCTTAAAGATTTCTTTACTTGTTCACCTAGGTTAGTCATTTCATAGGAGCACGTATAGGCCTCAATTTTTCTTTTAAGGTCTTAACTAGCTTAATGAGCGCTTTGCCCATTTTAGTTAGGTTAGTCAACTTATAGGGATATGATTAAGCTTCCATTTGTTATTTAAGGTTTTAGCCTACTCAAGGAGCGCTTTACTCATTTACTTATTTGTTAGCTTAGAGAGGCAAGACTAAGTTTCAATTCGTCATTTAGGGTCTTAGCTAGCTTAAGGAGTGCTTTACTCGTTTGCTTAGGTTAGTTAGCGTAGAGGGGCATGATTAAGCTTCAATTTGTCATATAGGGTCTTGGCCAACTCAATGACTGCTTTACCCATTTTCCAAGGTTAATCAACTCAAAAGGGTAGGACCAGGCTTTAATTTGTCATGTAGGGTCTTAGCTAGCTTAAGGAGCACTTTACCTATTTACCTAAGTTAAAGGATCACAACTAGGTTTCTGTTTTCCATGTTAGGGTTTTTGCCAGCCCATATAAATGTTACCCTCCTCTCTATATCATTTGGTGTAGAAATTGGAAATGGAAGAATGAAACTACTGTAGATACCCCATTTTTGCTCCATTTAATTTTAGTGTCTTTTTTTTTAGAATGAAAAAAAAAGGGTCATAATTTAGAAAAATACAAATAAATGAGAAAATTTTAGAAAAAGCGTAAAAAAAAAGAAAGGAAAAGAAAAATATAAAAAAAATGGAAAAATAGTTCATTTAGAAATTTTAGGAAAATAGAACTTTTCTAGGAAAGTTGATTTTTTTTCAAAGAAAATAAGGATTTAGAGTTGTATTTGAGCCTTTGAATTTTGTTTAATTTATTTTCTATTTGGGAGGTTTTTTATTTGGAATAGATGATAAGGTACAGGTCAACAACCCATTTGGCATCATGCTCGAACTTAGAACTGTGAAGGAAAGAGAGATCTTAGGTTTGCTCCATACAATAGGCACATTTAGAGGTATGTAAGCGAGTTAAATGGGCTAACCTTACCTAGCCCACTTTGGCTTGTGAGTTAAATGGGTTGGGCTCATTTAACCTGCTTTTAAATAGGCAAACAGGCAAAAAATCCTTAGCCTAAACCCATTTAGAAAGTGGGTTAAATGGGTTGACTTATAAGCTAAAGGGGTAAATGTATTAAATGGGTCGACCTAAATCGGTTCACTTTAGGTTGCGAGTTAAATAGGCTGGCCCACAAGCTAAAGCCTACTTGTATGCCTCTAAGTGCATTGCGTCTTTCTTTTATTTTTGGTTGAAAAGGACATATGTCAACCTATGATTGGCTGAATGTGTCCATTTTCCATCTCTTTCTTTCTGTTTCCCATGCACATCATGTTTACTCAACCTACTTTGAGACTACGTTTTCACCAAATAATTGGTGAAATCACGAAGCATACATCAGATGCTATGCATTGGCACTAAGGATATGTCTAGATTTAAACGTTTGGAGGGTTAATTAGCTTTGAAAGTCGGAAAAACCTTTAAGTGTGAGCATTTTTCTCTAATTCTAATCTTGCTCTATTTACGCTGATTGTTAAGAATCAAAGATTCCATTCGATTGTTTAGCAACAACAGACATTAGGGACACAGTTGTCACGCCCCGAAGCGGTAGAGTTGTAACAGCCCCACCGTGTAAACCATCATAAGATAGAAGTTGGCCTTACAACCGCTATCTTAGACTTAACCCATATAAGGCGTTAACGACTAACCCGCTTTAAAGTAAACAGTTTATAATTTAAATAAATCATTTATCTAAAAAAGTGAGGAAATATATATATGCTATAATTCAGCTATTGTAATTAAAGTTTACAATATTTCTCTATGATATATTTTCTAGTTATTATAGTATTCGTAAATGAAAAATTCTAAAGTAAAAGCTTAAACCTTAAAAATATATGTTTATTCTTCACATGTTTTTCCTTACTCCCCAGGATTCAGTAGTTGCTAGATTCAGATTAGTGGTTTGCTGCTTCTTAGCCAGCACCTGCACTACGTCTATAGGGATGTGAGCAACCACAGCTCGGTAAGTTAGGATAGAGGACTTAAAATTATACCATATACATAACAAGGTTTTCAATCACTTATTAGGTGCAATGCATGTGCAAGCAAATGCCATCGCACGACGTTGTCCGGCCCGTCGTGAGATTAGAGAAATTGCGTCCGCTCTAATCCGAGTTGAGGAGTTGCCGTTAATGCAACAGCTCACGACCAAACCCAGGCTTGTGTAATGGAGACCTTACTCCTCCCGCGACTACCTTCGAACCACTGTCTTCACCCTCGCCGCGACCTCCTCTCCTGTCACTTAGTTCGACTGAGGATGAAGAAGGGACCATTTTGCAATCCTACGTTATCCCTTCCGAAAGGGTCGGTATTTGGTCGGAGAGTCCTAAGTTCCCTTAACGGGTTGCCATGTGTGTTTGATTATGATTACTGGTCATATATTTGATTAAGTCCAGTTTAAGGTGATCAATCATTACATGCAAATCATACAATATATGCCAGAACAACAAACAGAATCATAGCATCATCCATAATCAAGCATATGCACACATTCAATTATCTAACAAGCACAACCAAGCATAATCTTAAGCCTCCAAAATACAGCATCGTATTAATCCCAACTTACCTCAACTCCTTGCTCACTCATTCGAGATCCGATTTGCTTAGGCCATCACCGATCATCCCTATAACACAAACGTGGTTTCAGCTTTTCATATAACTATTATAGGTTCGTTTTATCTTATAACGCTTATTATTAGGTTTTGTTTAAGGTTTAATATGCCTAATTATCTAGGTATTAAGTCTTTTACAATTATTCTAGGTTTGGGGTTAGGTTCAGGTTCAGTTTTTGCATCGATTTCTAAATTAGGTTTTAGTTCGATTTCTAAGTAATGTTTTAGATTCCAATCCTAGAAATCCGATTCAACCCATAATGTGAAATTAATCACATTACTTCCCGATCTCCTAAATACCATCATTATCCCTAGTCAGTATTTATTTTACCCGGTACACTTAAATCTATATTAGTGTACCGAATTCATTCCTAATGTGAGAAATTTTTACATTTTTCATATAATTACATAAATTCAAGTTTCCTATCAGATTTATTGTACATTTTTTTATTATCAAAATATCAATTTTTATTATAATATTTTCTATTTATTATATTTCCAATAATTACCTATTATGTATTATTACCTTTTATGTATATAATACACTTTTAATATTTCTATCACTCTAATTACCATCTCTAAACATCAATTATCATTTCAAAATGTCTAAATCCGTCCTAAATCAGATTTTACTCCAAATTTCCCTAATTTACAAAATCAACTATTTTTCCCTATTACTTATTTACTATATAATTAACCTAATAATTACATCTAACACCCTAAATGCTACAAGTATCATACTCTATCAGATTTTCACATCCTAAAACATATACTTATTCACTAAATCATTAATTAACCATTTAATTACTTAATTAACCTTAAATTACCCATTTTATGCCTCATTTTAGGGCCTAAAAATTATCTAAAAATTTCAAAAATTAATTTTTGAAAACGGGATTCATAGCACTGTTCTATATCATCTAAGTAATCTACACAAAAATTTTGGACTTGAAACTATACTCCTAAGGTCATTTATTTCTAAACCGAAACATACTCGATTTTGCATGATTTCTTAAGGACCTTATATCACGAGACATATTTTCATCAAAATAATATTTTTCCTACAAACTACATACAAAAATATTCCGAAATAACAAAATTCATAATTTTCTAATAATATTTACTATTTTTACAAAATTATACAAGAATCGGGCTAGAAATTGGACTCACCGATTTAGCTAGCTCCGGCCGCCGTAGCCTTGTCGGTCGGCTTGGGCGCTACCACCACCGTGTGGTGGTGGTGGCTGTTCACTCCCAGCTGTTCGTTTGGTGTGGGTTCCCTTTGAAAGCCCTAATTGCATAGTTTTTTTCTAATTTTTTTCTAAATCGAATTTTTCTTTCAATTTTCACCTCTCCCTAATTTTCTTTGAATTTTAATTTTCCAAATGAGCTTTTGAATTTTTCTTGCTATTTATAGAGCTTTAGTGTAATTATTGTGCATTAAATTGGACAAGACAATTGCCTTATCCCTTAATTTTTGGTTTTTGTGTTGTCTTAATTTAATTGGCCAAATTTTTTCTTATTTTTCCCAGCTACCACAACCCAATTCTGGATCATTCCTAATTTTTTCTGATTTTTCTGATTTTTCTTAATTTTTCCTTAATTAATTATGAATTTTCTTTAAGTATTTTGTATTATTTTAACACATTTCGTGTATTTATACCTACATGTAAATTCATATATGATACAAATAAATATTCCTAAATATCATTTAGGTCATTCTATTATTTTTACTATACATATAATTTATCTCTAACGATTCGTTACTTATCGGAATGCATTTTACGCATTTTCGATAAATAACGAGTTATATATTTAAAATTTGAAAATTTTTATAGTCTTTTATTTTATTACTTATTTTCTTAAATTCAAACTTACGGGATCATTTTTACTAATATTTCTAGCTTTACCTTATAATTTAGGTTTGATCGGATTTTTCAGCCGATCGAAACCTTGAGTGACTGGTTGTGGGGCTTACAGCAGTTTTGACAAAAAATTAACACAAATTTGTACCCCAAATCGAAAATCAAATCTTAAACATCCTTCTCCATTTAATCTCTGATTAATGGGATTTTATCACTTTCCATCCTAATTGAAACTTCGATTAGCATAAAAGGACACTTAAAACACTATTCCCATCACCAATTTTCACTCGCGAATCCATTCAAGCACTAACCATCTCTCTTTCTGTCTCTATTGCATCTTTTCTCTCTCTCTCTCTCTTTCTCTCTCTCTCTGAGTCTCTCTCTCTTTTTAGTCACTTTCGAAACAAACTACCACCACAGTGGTGTTTCCCTTGCTTTGGCCTTTTGAACCCAACTCTTCCTAAGCTCAGCCGTAGCCCTTAGCTACTTTAACAAAGTTTAGAGTTTGAAACCCTAGCTGCTTCAACTTCTAGCTTGAAACACTACCCATCACCGCTCCTTTACCAAAATCAATGCTACGGTTGAACTCGTAGCATCCCAAAACCCAAGGCCTAACTACCCTTTGAACTCTAGCTGCTGCCACCATTGATGTGCACCACCAACACCATTAAAACCAACCTTTGCCTAAGCCTATCTCATTGTCACTAAACTAACCTTTTCTAATCCAATTCACATGAATCTAAGCTTACCTGCTAAAAAATTGGTTGAAATCCTCTTGTAGAGTGCCCCTAATCGATGTGGTCCTCATCCCTAGGTTTTGCATGTGGTGCATACGTGATTTGAATCAGATGACCTATGTCCAACCTAAGAACTCGTGCCTGTTTCCCATCTAACTTGCACGTAAGCTTAGTCTTTTTTTTTTTTTTTGGTTTATGTATTGGTTTTTTATTTTACTTCATTGTGATTTTTTTTAATCTTTATCTTTATCATTTTTGTTTTCCTCTTTTCTCTCTTTATATTTTATTCTATTGTAAGTAATAAAAAAACTAAAAGATCTGAAAAGAAAAAGAAAAGAAAAAAAAAGGGATCAAAACGAAAAGAAAAAAAAGGGGGGTAAGGGGTAGTGGTGGGGTAGGGAAGAAAGACTTTGTTGCTTTATTTATTTTTGTTTTTTGGTAAAAAATAAAAGAAAATATGAAAATAAAAAAATCAATAAACAATTGTATTTTTATCACTTAGAAAACTTATTTTCCAAAGTAAATTTTTTTTAATTAAGATTTTTCAAAATTAGGAATCATTTTTAGAATTTTTTCGAAGATAAACATATCAAATCGGGGTACCTTTTTAGAAATTTTTAAGTAAAATCAAAGGAATAAAAAAAAAATGTAAATTCAATTGTCTTTTTTAATGTTAAAACAGACGAATCCAATTAAAGTTTTCTTGAATAAATTACGGAAAGTTTGATTCTTACTAAAGGGTACATAGGCACTTATAGAGCAACTTAAAATAGGGTAAGCTTTTATTTTCCCTTTTGTGAATAATTACTTTCAATTTTCTTCTTTTTATGTGTGAGTAGAATTTTACATATTTATAAGTTAAGAATTATTCTTTCATTCTTGAATAGGTATCTTAAAAGACAAACTTAATTTCAAAAAATTAAAAGTGGTACTTGTTGACAGTAGACTTTTGTTCCATTACGAGAAAACGGCTATAAGGTATGTTGGAGAGTGCTTCAGTGTAGTTACTCTGATGCTTAAGTCAGCTCTCTTATTATGAGAGTAAACATGTTACGTAATAAGAAGAGTGAGAGAGAATAAAAAAAAAGGGTCTCTTACTTAGGGTTATTACTTGGTATTTATAATGAGTCAATGAAAATTGTACTGGATTTGATTATTGGACAGGACTTAAGTATTGGGTCGACTAATATAAGCCCACATAATAATTATTAGAAAATGCCTATCAACAATACTTGATTAAGGGTTTAATAGGATAGTTTTCGAATCCAAAATCTCTAGTTTTTAAAAACCATTTTAAAAATTGGTTTTTGCAATAGATCAATGTTTAGGTTAAATTGATCTATCCAATTGGTTTAACCTAACCCATTTTTTTTTCCTGATCTCGATCGAGTGACGACTCCAAGTATTTTTCAAAACATGTTTAAAAACCTAGATTTTTCTTAATTCTTAGTAAAGGGTTAATATTAGGCGGGTAAGGTTTAATACTGATCGAATTAAGGAAAATGTATAAAAATCGAGAAAAATCTAAGCTCAATAGCTACAATCTCACATTTTTAAGAAAGTTTTTGAGTTCAGTGAAGATTTTGATAAATAGAATTTACATTAGTTTCTAGGTTAGTTAATTATGCAAGACCATTCATAAACGATTTAGGAATGTTCACAAAGCAATTATATAAAAAATAAACAATTTCAAACATTAGGAAGAATTTAAATAAGTCAGGCAAATAAAAGAGTTAGTAAAAAACTTACCAATCCTAAGATTACCATTAGATAGTGATTATTTAATTGTAGAAACAAATGCTTGGGAAAATGGATGGGATGCAATTCTAAAAAAGAAAACCTCATAAATATGCTCTAAAAAATTAAGAAGAAGTCTATAGATATTGTAACAGCCCAGAAGGGTGCCTAGTTGTTTTATCTTAAATTTTCATATCATGTATGCACTCATAATATAAAGATCGCCTTGCACATCAGATGTTGCAAGGCTCTAACTAGTAAGTTTCTATGGGTGCTTATTCAATTTACATACATTTGCTTAACTATATATAATTAGATAGTGCAGAGAGTCTGAATCACCTATCAAACAATAAGAAATGGTATCTAAATTTTGACAATCATGAAGCCACTAAATACTTTTAAAAGTTTAATTCAAATATCCCACTTGCTTTTCTAAACTTATCATTATACTTTCTCAGCTTATTAGAGCACTTTGCACTCGAATCTTAGACCAACCCCAGTTTTGTAAGACCTACAAAAGAAACTATTAGGGGGTAAGCTATATCCAACTTAGTAAGTAACCTTCCTACCTTACCATCAAACAATAACAAGTAAGTTATTTATCAAACATATGAATGCATGTACAAGCCTATGTAATGTAAACAATATATACAGTTGGCCAATAATTGTATATAATATGGTTTTGATGCCCACTGTTGCTTGGGTTGGGAGGTATTTAACTATGTCAGGACCTAGGTATATACATCCAATATAATATCCTCTTAACAATACAACCACCCTTAGTAGTAGACATAGCTTGGCTTCAAATAGAAGGCTATACTCTTCGGAGCCAAGGAGTTCTTAAAGGTTGAGGTAAGAACATGTCGCATGAAATACGCTACTAGATACTTTTTATATGATGTATTTCATGCGATATGTAAAAAACAATCACAATACATAATATCAATATGGATCTATCTAAGCATGATCTCCTACTCTATTGCATGGTGATATTTAAGTCATGTTATAAGATGTAATGCATGTCCAGTTTAATTAGAGGCAAAATATTTATTAATTCCAAATTCATGGGGTAGTCAAGCAAGTATATTCTAGACACTCCAATGCCTTACGTTCTCATTTTGCAAACAAGGGTCATTGAAATATTTTAAGATATTTTGCAAACATAGGTCAACTAGAATAGGCACACAAGTTCCCATATAACCCAACATGCATCAAGTTCAATTATGATATATAATTAGATAGTGCACTAACTACAAGCACAAAATGGGATAAAATAGGGAGTGGTATACTCACGTAGCCTTAAAGTTAAGTATTCCCAATAGTCCTCAATAATCTTAAACTTGGTATGCCAAATCACCTGAGTAAGATAACTAAAGTAACTACGACTTACCTTAAACATAATCTATTTACTAGTGTCGTTATAATTTCCCTATTTCCGCTTATTTCATATCTTAGTCATAACTTTCTCATTTTCAATTGGAATTCACATTCTTATAGTTGTTTTTCATTGTTTTCTAGTGTTCTTTCATTTGGTGAGGTTATTTTTAGGCTTTTAGATTAGCAAGATTTTGGTTTAGGCCTTATAAGTTCATAGGCCCAAAGGGTGAGTTTGGTTATTTTAAGGTTTGGGCCTAGTTTTAGGCTTTAGGCTTAGCTTTTGATCTTGGACCTTGCACTTAATATTTTAGACTTCCTTTGAAGTATTTTAGGTAGAATTTTTTGTCCAACACTTTAAATTTTCACCTTAGGCCTTAGTGTTGCTCTTATGAGCCTAAATAGACCATTTTTACTAATTTAAGGCTCTTGCCCACTAAGGGGCCTATAAGGGATGGTTTTAATGTGATTTTAGACTTAATAAACCTTTTTATATTTTATTTTATGAGCCTTTTAATTTAGGGTTCATATTTGGTTATTAAGTTATTGGGCTCCATTTTTAGTTCTTTTAGGGCTTTTAAGCTTATCTTGCATTTTAAGGTCTTAAGCCCAACTCCACTTATGATTTTGGGCTTAAGCCCACTAAAGGCTTTAAGATCAATCCATTTTCTATTAGGATTCAAATATAGTTCTTTTTATTTATTGGGCTTTTAATCATATTTCTAAGGCTTTAATAACTAACTAAGCTAGTTAAGGCTTAATTTGCATTTTAAGACCTTAAACTTGATTCTAACTTATTCCAATGGGCCAAATATCATAATGAGTCCACTAAATAACCCATTTTACTAAGTGTTCCAGATTTGGTTCATTTCATTAATGGGATTTTTGATATTATTCCTAAGGCCTTAATTACAAACTTAACTAATTTAGACCATCAACTTATCATTACCTTATTTAACTTGGTTAATTACACCTTAAATCATACTTAACACTAAATAATCATATTATTAAGCTAATAAATCAAAATTTATAGATTTGAAACTTTTCATGAATGTGGCGACCAAGTAAGGTTATTCTAGGCTTTCCTTCAACTTTTTCTATGCAAGACTTATTTTAGTATGTTTCCCTTTTTTAATCACATTTCTTCTTGTTTTAAGCTAATAACATTACATAATGTGGTGAAAGTAAGATGGATATTCACTAGGGAAGGGTGGCATGCATGGGACTTAGGGTTTCATGAAGCTTTATCAATATCTTTTCAAGTAATCTACATAAAATTATTTCCTATATTTCTATAATGTAAGTAACAAACTAGCTAAGAACATGAATGAAGGTGTAATTATAAGGCTCTAAAATGACATGTACATGGTTATAACATGTTTATCTAGTATTTTTAATCCTAAACTCTCAAGATATCATGGATAGAACTAGTGTAAATAGAAAACTTATGTTGGGTAAGTTTTACCTTAAATTGGTTTGCATGAGCACAAAACTTTTGACTTAAAAACAAAATCAAAATGTGCTTCTTTGGGTATACAAGTTTGTTGGCAAGAAACTACAATGTGTGTGTGATATTTTGGTGGTAGCAGTTTGTGATTTGGTAGTGTGTGCTGATGGTAGTACTAAAAGGTGCTGATGTGCAAAGGGGAATCTAAGGTTTATAGAGAGGGTTTCCTAAGGTTTTCTATGCATGAAGAACAGTGTCAAATGAGGGTTTTGGATGGGTAAAATGGAAAATATTAAAGGTAGATTAAGGGGAACAAGAGGTGGCTATTTTTGGATAAGGGTACATGATCTCTTCTTAGTGCTCTTGTAACTTATTTGCTCTTTGCCAAATGAGGGAAGATTTTGTCTCCTAAAGGACAAATGTCCTTTAATTCCTTATTAATCCTTTGTCCTTGGTCTTAATTGAGTTTGACTTGTTACTAATTAAGATGTAATGGGAGTTGGTAGATGGATTAAAGGGCAATTAAGCTAATTAATTGTAATTGTACTTAATTATGCAATTTAGGCTTAATTAAGGTCTTACCATATTTTGTCACTTTAATTAAGTTCATTGACCTATATTACTTAGTTTGTTAGAGTTTTTTATTATTCGGGATCAATTAGAGTTTTTGGACTGTGTATAAGGTTAGCGATTTAATGTTTCCTAGCGATTGGAGAAATTATTTGCAATTAGCGAATAGTTTAGGGATATACTTAGGGCTTATTAGTTGAATTAAGGTTTTAGACTTCAAATTAAGGTTTTACTTAATCTATTGATATTTTCCAATTGTTTTAAGGTTTATTGCATATTGGGGTGTTTATGCATACGATTAAGGTTTTAGGGTTTCTTTCTTTTGGGTTTTTTGACTTTATTAGTTAGGGTTTATAACTTATTATTTAGGATTGAATTGTTTAATTTATGGATTTTATTATTGTATCATTTATTATTATATATTGAGTAATTCTAGGGATTACTTATTAACTCCTGTATCTGACTATGAGTTCGGATCCAAAAGTTTACGGGGTTTATGTTGTCTCCCAAAGTATAAGGTTGGCATCATTAAGGAGATATTTTCATATAATTCCTTTGGCTTTATGTGATTAATCACTCTTAACTTATAGTTTATTATGATGTAAAACCCCGATTAGTGAAATAGGGTGTAATTAAGTTTCTTAATCTTAATTACTTGTATACTTGGCAGAAATTAGGTGCATTTTAAGGCTTAATGTGTCAAATTAAGTTAGTTAAGCCCACGAGGTTATCTTTTTTAATTATTTTAAGGAATTGAGACAATTTATTACTGTTTGGGTACATCTTAGAGGGGTAGATTAGGTTTTTAGGGTAATTAAGCAATTAGTCTATGATTCATGAATAGTTTTACTATTTAATTAGAGTATACTAGTTAGATTAGGGTTTTCAACCATAGATTAGGGTTTTACAATTTAAAGGCTTGTACGTATTAAGATTTTATTGTTCAAAGGTTCATTTAAGAGTTATAGTATTTGTTTTAAGGTTTTGAATTCATTGTTAAGGTTATCTATATCTATATTCATTTTTAGTTTAGCTTACCTTTATCATTTTCGGGGAGCTCTCTTGGACTTTGACTATTAGTTTCTTTCACATTGGGATTTGGGGTTTGTTTTGTTAGATTAAGTTGACCTTGGGAGTAATATTAATTATTAGCATTTGTTTGTAAGATTTTAGCGCTTTTGAGTGTAAGGGTCAAACTAAGGTTAAGACAGGTAGTTAAGGCTTTAGGGGTTTGTATTAAGGTTTTTGAGTGTAGCCTCCCAAGTCTAGGATTAGTTATCTTGTCAACACTAAGGGTATCTTTCAAAAGAACTTATTAACTTATAACTCTTATTCTAGGGAATTTGCAGGGTTTACAAATTTAATAGTGGCAAATTTAGGGAAAAAGGACTAATAAGTAGTATAGACACATAAATTCTTGTTGTTATGCATGGATTAAATAGTTTTAATTTATTTTTAATTAATAAAGATAAAATTTTAGTTAGGACAGATGATGAGTATAATTTTACACTTATCTGTTGTGATATTTTCTTGATTATTTTGAATTGTTTTGAGACAATTTTAATGAATTTGCTATTGATTTGAGTTGTTTCTTGATTTCAAGATTCAAATGAAGCAATAAGGTGAAAAGAAGAGAATTTAGATCATTTTTGAAGGAATTTTAACCAAATTTGAAGAATAACTCAAGGATAGCAAGTATCAAAGAGAATTTGACTAAGAATCAAGCCAAGAGGAAGACTATGGTTGATCTTTACAGCCGTATTCTTTGACTATGAAGCTCATGTCCCCAATTTCTAAGTGAAGATTGAAGAATTTTGACTAAGTACAAGACTACGATCTAACTCTACGGCTGTGATTTGTACTGTTAATTCTTTCGTCATCAATTTCAAGCTAATTTTTCAAAGAATTATTACTAAGAGAAGTCTGTACCCAGACCCCACAACTGTGTACTTACCCATGGACTTGCATGATTTTAAAACACTTGTTATTTGAAGATTATTTGGTCTAGACAATATAAATAGATACCAGACACATATACAAAGGAGGAAAGAGATGTCTTATGGTAGAATACAGTGCTTTTTTACATTTTTCTTTAGTTTTATCATGAAAATTTTTGTTTTTCTCATGTTTATAGAGTAGAAGCATCAATATATAAGCCTATAACCATGAGGTAACATGTAGTGTACATTATTTACAATTTTTCTAATGAATTTCTCTTATTATTATTAATTTAGTTATGTATTTTGAATTAATTAAGTTGTTATTTCTAGGGCTTCAACTTAATTATTGGATTTCACATATTGAAGTCATAAGGACAATACATAAATAGATCTATTGTAATTGAAGAGATTCACTATAAGCTTAGAGGTAAGTTGTAGATTTCTTTCAAAATAAAAATCAATATCTAGTGATTGTTATGGAATTCCTATTCTTGATGCTATTATAAGGAATTCTATTCTAGAATCGATTTAGGTTGAATATAAATATGATTAGAATTTAATAAATAAGCGGTTCTTATTAAATTAGCAATTAAATTCTTCCGGTTAATAAGAATAAGGAATACATTAGAAACCTTAGGCTACTACATGTTAATCTCTCATTAATCAAAATTTAGATATCACTTTTCATGATTAGTTAGGTTTTAGTAGTTAATTACATTCATAGATGTTAATTTTTAATTAGTTCTTATTTTGCAATGTTTCATTCGAATAATCATCATTGTTGATATTCATTTTTAATTAGAATAATTTAGTGTGAGTGAGTAAGTTTTCAGTTCTCGAACCTTAGACTTTATAAGTCCTTTGTACTATTAATTGACAGTTCACTAGCCTATCAATGCAATATACGCTCCATTAAGTTTTTGGTATTATAGTTAGGAATGATTGATTAGGAAAGCTTATTCCTTTATTATTATATTATTTCTTTTTTTTTCTTTTCTATTTTCCATTTTTAATTCAATCTAATTTAATTGCTCTGATTTGTACTTAAGGGAGATTAGAATGATGGCCAATAACGGTGAAGTGCTAAAGACTATGCTTAATTATATTAAATTGTCAATCAAAGGAGCTGACTCTAACCTTACAAGACAAACTATTATTGCGAATGAATTCATGATCTCACCAATAATTATCTAGATGGTCTAGAGTAATGATAGTTTGACGGTTTTCCAAAAGAGGGTCCACATGCATATATTGCCAAATTCTTTGCAATGTACAGTCTTCAAAATTGATGGAGCTATGGATGATGTGGCAAGGTTGAGATTATTTCCTTTTTCTTTGTAAGGAAAAGCAAGGCAATGGTTGGCTTTACTTCAAAAAGATTTAATTACATCATCAAAGATATTAACATCTAAGTTTTTAGAAAAATATTGTCCCCTAGTTAGGATAGCGAAACATCATAATGGTATCTCATCATTCGTTCAGTTTGATAAGGAAGTGATATACGATGCTTGGGAGCATTTTAAGAAATTACTCAAAAACGTGTCCTAATCACGCTCTTCTACCTTAGATGTAAGTAGACTTTTTATAATGAGCTAAATTTTGCTATTAAATAGTTTGTGGATGCATCTGTAGGTGGAACTTTAAATTCAAAGATACGTAACAATGCTTATGCTTTTTTTTTTTTTTTTGAAATTTTGACTATAAATAGCTATCATTGGGAAGGTGCTAAACTAACACAACCTTTTATGATTTCTAATTTAGTTAACCTAGGAGGATATATGGCACCCTATTATCAAAAACTAGTTAACAATTTTATGAATCATTAGGTTTTCAACATATGCCTTATCATAACCATAATGAATGGGGTATGGAGTGTTTTTCTTATCTAGGTGATTATTTTCATGTGACCTAATCAAGGAATATGAGTATTCCTTATGGATTTCAAGATCCACCATAGAAAGAGGAGAATTCCAAACTATAAGATATGTTGAACAAGTATATACAAAGTAGCAATGTTAGATTGATAAGTGTCAAAAATAAATTGAGCAACTTGCTAAAATCTCAATTGAGAAACAATAAGAGCCTCTATTACAAGCTCAAGCTAAAGTTGTAACCTTAAGAAGTAGTAAGGAGTTGTAAGTTGCTAAGCGGCTTGAAAAGACTCAAGTCAACCTAAAACTAATAGTGGAAGAGCTAAAAGACAAAGTCTTAGAAGCTCAAAAACCACCTAGGGAAGAATTGGAACCCTAAAAGGTTAGAGAGTGCAAGTCACCAATTCCATATCCTCAAAGGTTAAGGAAAGAGCACTTAGATGAGCAATATGGTGAGTTTTTGGATTTATTTAAACAATTACACATTAATTTACCTTTTGGGGAAGCATTGTCGCAAATGCCTAAACATGTGAAGTTTTTATAGGATCTACTCACCAACGAAAAGAAACTAGAGGAACTATTTATGGTCATGCTTAGTGAGGAGTGTTCTGCTATCTTATGGAATAAGCTTCCCATAAAGCTAAAGGATTTAAGGAGTTTTACTATCCCTTGTCTTATTAAAGATTTCATTGAAAACTTACAACAACTTGCCAAACAAATGCTAAGAGAAATAGTCGAAGCCATACCCAATCGGAAAAAGGATGTTATCTAAACACATTTCAAGTAATTGTAGTAAAACCTGACCGGTTGACCCTTTGGCTTTTCTAGCAATACGAACGTATAGAGGGACTTGAACCCTCATGATTTCTAAACTATTATGAAAGCATTAGCTAATCTAGAGCTAGCATAAATTTAATGTCATATAAACAATTAGGCCTAGGTGAAACTAAACCAACTCAAATGAGTTTGCAACTAGTTGATAAATCAATTACATGCCCTAAGGGTATAGTTATTGAGACATTGATGAGGATATTTAGGTACCACTAATCTTAGGTAGACCCTCTTTAGTTATAGTTAAAGCTATAATAGATGTTAGTGATGGTAAGCTTACGTTAAGGGGAGGAGAAGAGGAGATTGTAATTAAAATAAAAGAAGTAATGAAAAGGTGTATTGAACTAGATGATATGTGTTTCAATCTTCATGCTATTGATGCTTCAATTTCTAATACTCTGTAAGAATTACTTACTAAAGATCCTTTAGATTTATGTTTGAAATTAGGAATCCAAGAAGAACCAGCTAATGATCTAGACATAGTTAAGATAGAAGCTTAACTAGAAACCAAATTTCCATCTATGGAGAGATGGTTTGAGAGGTTCGAGTAAGTAAAGGAGCAAAATTGAAGCCTTCTATTGAGGAGTTACTAGAGTTGGAATTAAAGCAACTTTCAGATTATCTAGAGTATGCTTTTTTGGAGGAGAACTCAAAACTACTTGTAATAGTATCCTTGGAGTAAACTAGTTAACAAAAGGATGAGCTTCTAAATGTGTTGAGAGATCACAAGAGGGCAATCACTTGGAAGATTTCAGATATAAAGGAAATTAACACTTCATTTTGAACCCATAAAATCCTCTTAGAAGAAGGTCACAAACTTATAGTGGAACTACAAATGTACTTAAAGCTAACTATGAAGGAAATAGTTAAGGTAGAAGTAATTAAGCTTTTGGATACAGGTCTGATTTGCCCTATTTATGACAACTCTTGAGTTAGTCTTCTACAGGTTGTACTAAAACGGAGGCATAATGGTAGTACCAAACAAGCAAAATGAGCTGATTCTAATGAGGGTAGTTACAGGCTAGTAAGTCTATATCGACTATAGGAAGCTTAATGATGCTATGAGAAAGCACCACTTCCCTTTATCATTTGTCGATTAGATGTTGGAGTAATTATTTTGTTGTATGTTTTATGCTTTTCAGATGGTTTACCTTGTTATTTTCAAATACCAATTGCCTTAGAGGACTAAGAGAAAATGACTCTTACATGCCCTTTTGGAATATTTACATATAGGTGAATGCCTTTTGGCCTTTGTAATGCACCTGTGACTTTTCAATGGTGCATAATGGCAATTTTTGATAAATTTATAGATTATATAATGAAAGTTTTTATGGAAAATTTCTCGATTTTTGAGAATTCATTGAGCATTTCCTTAAAAATTTGCAAAAAGTTTTAGCTAGGTGTAAGGAAACTAATTTAGTTTTAAATTAGAAAAAATGTCACTTTACGATACAATACTAAGACATAAAGTATCCTAGAAAGTTATAAAGGTAGATAATGCTAAAATTGACACAATTGCAAAATTGCCCTCTCCCACATTTGTTAGAGTCATATGTAGTTTCTTAGGTCATGTCGGGTTTTATAAGAGGTTTATTAAAGATTTTTCAAAAATAGATAGACCATTAACTCGGTTATTAGAAAAAGATGCACCATTAACTTAGTTATATTCTCTCATAATTGTCGAGATGCCTTTAACACTTTAAATGATAAATTAACTCATGCTCCTATAATGGTACCCTCTGATTCGAGCTTATCATTTGAACTAATGTATGATGTTAGCAATTTGTTGTAGGTGTAAAGTTAGGTTAAAGGCGAGAGAAATACTTATAGTTAATTTATTATGCAAGCAAGACTTTTATTAAAACTTAGGAGAAATACACCACCATAGAAAAAGAGCTTCTAGCAGTGGTCTTTGCTTTTGACAAATTCAAATCATATCTAATTCTTTTCAAATTTATTGTATACAATGAAATCTACTTTGCAATATTTATTAAATAAGACAGATACTAAGCTAAGATTGATAAGATGGATTCTATTACTCAAATAATTTGACCTCAAAATCAAAGATAAGAAAGAAGTTGAGAATTTGGTAGCAAACCATCTCTCATTCTTAGAAAACCCATTAGTAGAAAAGTTGAACAAATAGGAGATAAATGATGAGTCTCCAAATGAGAAGCTGTACCAGGTAAGTCCTTAGGAAACTCCTTAGTTTGCTACTTGAGCCAATTATCCAGTAGCTAGGATTATTCCTTCAGGACTAGATTTTAGATTAAAAAGAAAAAGATTTTTCATGATGTTAGGAGCTATTTTTGGGAAGATCCACATTTTTTATTTAAATTTGTGTAGGTGTATATCTCATTTAGGAGGTCAGTAAATTTTAGAACATTGTCATACACCACTAACCATCGAATGTGGTTTTTATTAGCCAACATTATTTGGGGATGCCTAGAAGTTTGTCAAATTGTGTGATAGATATCAAAGGGTAGTGAACCTATCTAAAAGAGATGAGATGCTACAAAACCCAATATGGATTTGTGAAGATTTCAACATTCAAGGAATTGATATTATGGAACCATTTCTAAATTCAAACAGAAACAAATACATCCTAGTTACTATAGATTACATATCTAAATGGGTAGAAGCTTAGGCTCTACCGACCAATGATCTTAGGGTAGTAAAATGGTTCCTAAAAAGTTTATTCTCTAGATTTGGTGCTCTTCGAGCACTCATAAGTGATAGAGAAGCCCACTTCTTTAATGTCTACTTAGAGAAGGTACTAAGAAGATATGGAGTTTAGCATAAAATCACAACTCTATGCCGCCTTCGAACTAATGGACAAGTTGAAGTAGCAAATAGGGACCTTAAGTGAATTTCGAAAAGGATAGTTGAGCATACTTAAAGAGATTAGTCTAGGAAGCTCAACAATGCTTTTGGACTTATAAGATTGCTTATAAGATGCATATCGAAACTATCAGATTGTCTATGGAAATTTCATTTGCCTATGGTGATTGAGCATAAAGCCTATTAGTCTATAAAGCATACTAATCTTGATCTTAAGCGTATAGGTGAATATAGGAAATTGTTGTTGAATGAGCTCAAAGAGTAGCAAGATATAGCCTACGAGAACTCAAGAATATAATAAGTGGATTAAGCAAGGGAATTAATTCCAAGTTGGAGACAGTCCTATTGTATCAATCTTGATTAAAGCTCTTTCCAAGTAAGCTTAGATCTAGATGGTTTGTACCTTACACTATAACACAGGTATTTTCATATGGAGTAATGGAAATTTCAAGCTTGAGAAAGGAATCTTCAAGGTAAATGGACAACAACTAAAACTATATTTAGGAGAGACATTTAATAAGGATGGCAACCACGAATATGACCTCTATCTAATTAAGGAAAATGGGTAACCTTGATCTTGACTTGTCGAGCAAACGAGTTAAACAAAGGCACTTCTTGGGAGGCAATGCAAGCTATTTTCATTTCTTATTCATTTATATTTTCATTTCATGTCTTTTTGAGTTATGTTTAATCATTTAACAATTCAACACAAGTTGTTCTCACAAGTTTCGTCAAGTGTTGTAGGACAAAACATGCTTGATAAGGAGTGAAATGGCTAAGGAAAAGAGGAAAAAGGATAGTGATCATGATCCATGGTACAAAGCTTAAGGAATGGAGAGGTAAAAATAGGTCTAAGAGGAATATTGTCAAATACTATGCTCATGGTCTCAACTTTTGACTCCTCGTTATTTAACGTGCCTAAAAATGAAGGTAAGAATTAAAGTTCGAGAGACTACGACCAAAGACCACGCTTATGGTCTTAACCATGTTCCTTTCAATAGGGAATTTTCTTGAACTTAAAAATTGAAAATGTGGTCTAAGGGAACCATAAGCAAAGACCTCAACCACGATCCTGACTATGGACTTGCAATAATTATTCAATACAATTTACACTTGAATCTTTCTTGACTTTCCTAGTTCAAGATTTCCTAAATTAGACCTCTCTTACTTAGTACTCACTTTTCCTTTCCTAATAGTTTTCCCTTAGTATAAGGTGATATGAATATTTAAGGTAACCTCTAAAAATTAACAATTGCTTAGATTAAATTATGTACTTTCATTTTTGATTGAAAAGCAAACATATTAATCTATGCAAGTCTTATTTAAATGAACTCTCTAACCTTGAATGCTTTTTCATTAAATTTCTAAAATTACTAATATAAGAAACTAAGTGTAGGGAAGAAAGAAAACCTCCAAACATAAGCTATAGCACTAAAAACCACTTGTCGTACTACCCATAAGAACTCTTTGCAATACATACTGGAAGAGAAGCCACTAGCCACACTTCCACCTTATCCAAAACACATGTTAGAACTCAACAACCTTGATCACAAAACTCGATAAGAGATCCTTAGTAAGAAATTCTTTTCCTATTTAAGTTTCATAGATTGTGAGATTATGAAATTAGCCAACATGGAATTTGAAATTCATGTTATGGTATAGAAAGGAGGTTAGGAAAAATGTTTTAGCATTTAAGAACATGTATATAAGGAACTAACATTATAATTCCTTACCACATTGAAATTAGAACACGATCAAGAACCATGTAGAACTTGCAACACCATCTCATCCTAGCTTAGGAACACCGAGTTCAACCTCTCAATAGAATAATTTAGTGTTTTGATGGGGCTTTAGAAAAGGAACATGTTTATTCTCTTGAGTTTTGTACATTGCCTTGTGAGATACCATATGGTGTTATTCCCTAGAGTTATTGGTTGAAATTAAATAGTGAGAAAATCTACAATCCCAAATTTGTAAGAGGATCCCACTTGAAAAACCCAACAAACTAGGTCCTCCATTGGTTACTCACCCATACCATTAGCGGGAGAGGGAAAAGCATTGGAGTTGTGGCCATACATGGGGTGTTTTACCTTTATAGTTTGGTTGAAAGATACCCCATCAACTTAACAGTAGCTTTAGTCTTTAATAAGTGTAAATTACTTTATACTTTCAAAGCATATTTAGGCATAAAATTGATCATAAATGTGATTTAATTCTATAGATTGAGTACTTAATTGAATAAAATAATGATTTATGGTAAATCACGAGCAAAAAGGGGAAATATACACTATGATCGTGAAGGAGAAGAAATAAGTGTAGTAACATCAATCACAGGCGTGATAGCGAAGCAATGAAGAATACACTTTGGTTACGCCCTCAATCACGACCATGATCAAGGGAAGTTTTGTCAAATCCCCTTATTAATTATGGCTATGATTGAATGGTAGAAGGACAATCACGGCCATGGTTACGGGTGTAATGATATTTCATAATGCGATGAGGAGTTCATGGCTTCAATAACGGCCGTGATTAGTGAAGAAAAATTCTTTTCGAGACTATTACGTCCTGAGTCACAGGCGTGACAAGAAAGGGCACAACTATTCTTTTCAACTTTTTCACGCAAACCAGTACATGAGAAATGTCAAGTAGTGTTGTGAAGGGGTAAATTTGAGTCTTTTGACGAAGAAAATATAAAAAGCGACCACAACTGGTGAAAGAGAAAAGATTTTTTTTTTCTTTGGAGAGATCAAATTTTAAGAAACTAGACATCAAGTGGATAAAACACCATCTGCAAAGACACATCCATTCACCATTTTTGTACTAAGTTCTCTGTTGTATAGTTCTAAGTGTTGTATTGTGTACTATTCTTGGAATTACTCAAGAGAGACAATGGGAGTTCTTTGTTTGTGTATTCATTAGACTTTTTTATTGAAATAAAAGGGGTTTTTTACTTTTCACTTATTCCATGATTCATTTCTATATAATTATGTTTCATGTTAGTTTGCATTATCGTTTCATCATGTGTGAGTAATTTGTTAAGATTTGTTATATCATTAGCATGATCAAGTGTTTAAAAAAGTAATTTCTTGACATTTGTTAATTCCGATGAATTGCACTTAATAAATCTAAGTATGGTTATATTGTTAATCAATCTGTTTTGCATGCTGCATATAAAATGGATTTCAATGATGCTATTTTAAATGGTAGTTGTGTTTTTCATGAGAGGAGCTAACACAACAATTTAACAAGTTAATAGTATTGGAGGAGTCTTCTAAGCGTCCTAAAAATGAAGTTAGGTATGAAAGGCCTAAGGGCAGTGAAACAAATATGCGGAACACGGTAGGTTTGGTATATTCTATGCATAACAATATAGCAGTAGGGTCAACATTAGTTAGTGCTTGGGCTGCTCCTAGTTGTAGAAAAATTAAGCTCAATGTGGATGGTTCTTATAGTCTAAACAATAGGGAAGCGACCATGGTTGTAGTTACCCAAGACTATTGGGGCCAGTTGATTGATGGTCTTATTTTTCATGTTGTTTTTGTTGATACTAAAATTGTAGAAGCTAGTGCTATTTTGGGTGTAATAAGGTTTGCTTTGAGAAAGGATTGGAGACACGTGATTGTTGAGATGGATGCATAGAGTGTCTACACAAGTTTATTGTTTGAAACATCTACGTTGTCTTGGATGTCGAAGCCTATTATTAATCAAATTGAGCAGTTGATAAATAAACACTCATTCTTTAGTTTATCTTTGGTAAGGCACCTTTTGAATAAAGCAGCTGATTGGTTAGCAATAAACTGTAAAAGAGGAAGGTGTCCAAGCAATTGGATTCATGATCCCTAACTTCCTCTTAAGTCTTTATTATCTCCTGACATTGGTTTTTCATGTTTGGACTCTTGTTTTGCCACCAAGTCTTATGGGCATGATGAATAAGTTCTTTTGCTGTTGGTTGCCGCCCACTGCCACCACCACACACAACCACACCTACCACCCCCCCGCGCGCNATGAGGATATGAAACATGCTTTTAGAGAATGTATGGAAATCAAGCAAGCTATAAAAGAGTAGGATTCTTAGATTGATGACAATGACAATCATGAAAGGAATTTCTTAAAATGGATCAACGTGAATCGTCTAATAATAAGAAAAAGAAAAGGACTTAAGTAATACTTATCCTCCAAAACAATTTTTCTTTGGTTTTATGCTTTGGAAAGTCTGGTCATTAATGAATAGTAGACTTATCAAACTTAATGTGCAAGCTAGATGCAAATCACCAGAAGTTTAACCTATCAGTATTGGGTCTATAGAAAAATGAGTAAAAATTTTTACAAAATTAAATAATAGAACCTATCTTAAAAACATCCCCCCCCCCCCCTCCAAAAAAAAAAAAAAAAAACTAATAAAGGACCCACGTTTACAAATGTAGAAAAATAAAATTAACAAAAATAAATGTTTGGGACTAAAAAAAAAAAATAGCAAATATTGACTACTAAATTTGTACTTTTCCCTATTTTTAATGTATAAATAACATTCTAATTGTTTTTACAATTCTAAATTTATTGTTGTAAATAACTCACTAAAACTTTAATAAATTAGTAAATAGCCCTAGAGGTTGCAAATAACCTATAAACTTTGACCTTGGTACAAAAACAACCCTTTAAGCATTTCAAAGCATGTTTTAAAACTTCCTAAACTTTTGATGCTAACGTGTAATTTTAACTATAAAAGCAAAAATCCCTTATATGATCAATTTATCCAAAATTATTTCTTGTTTTATTTATTATTTCGGTACCTCAGTTGATTTTTATTTGATAAAAATGTTACTGAAAAAATCACTCATAAATAAGTTGTCTCGAGCCTTATTCTTCTTATCCCACTTTTCATAATAGAAGTTTTCTAACCCTTCCCCTTTGCTTGATCCCTTTCTTTCCGCCAACCATTAAATCCATGGTTATGCAAATATTTCCCCCCGCTTAATTCGATTGGGAAAAAATATGATAACTGGTCAAAGGGAATCAAACTCTTTTTATGAAAGGTGTGAAGTAATCCAAACTTTCTCGCATCCATTAAGGCCTTTATGTTATTTTCCTTATACACTTAGTACTATTTGGGGATGGACTGAAAATAGATCTAAAATTGAATTAGAACTCAATACTAAGCAGTAATTGCACTTTCTTTTTTCTTTTTCATTCTTTTAGAATACTTTATGTTTCATAACAAGTGTTGAATAATCAAATTGCTATCTTATTGATGGTTCGCAGTAGCAAATATATTAAGTAAACAGAACTGCTCTTAAGAAAATAATAAAAGTTGTCTATGTTAAAATGAAGAATTCTCCATTATAATATAATGGAAAAGGAATTTCGTAGTTTCCTTGCATTCTTATACTTAATTTGACAAACTTTTATTTAGCCCTAAGTATAACTAGTAATTTATATTTCAAAATCACTTATTAACATTCATTTTTGTTTCATATATAAACAGACCATATACATATGGAATGTTGAAGTTCATAAGATAGAGATAGAGATATTCATGGAACAAAATTTTTCCTTTTCCTCTTATGGAAAATGTTATTTTGGGGGGTTACTTAGTATGTTATGATTGTCATTTCCACTTGTTGTCAATGTTTAAAAATGTCTCACCTTTGTTTTTTTTTTTGGTTTTATACTTCTATCATAAGGAGATGCAGTCTCTTTCAAAGAACAAAACATAAGACCTAGTACCATTACCAAGGGGGTGTAAAGCTAATGGAATGCAAATAGGTATTTAAGAAGAAAGAAGATTCTTAGGATTGAAATAGCTAAGTTCAAGGTAAGACATGTGGTGAAGGATTTCTCATAAAAGGAGGGAATCAATTATCATAAAGTATTCTCACAAGTCGTGAAGCATAAGATCATAAGAGTTTTTCTACCTATGGTAAGTGCATCAAATCTTGAGTTAGAGCAGTGTGATGTGAAAACTATTTTTTCTAACCTTGTATGTTTGTCGAAAAAATCTTTGTACGAGCTGAAGAAAGTCCTTAGGGTTGTGGAACAAGAGGTTTAATGCATTTGTGATTTCTCATGAGTTTGTTTGTAATCAATTTGATAACTGCATTTACTCTAGAAGACTGTTAGATGGATCCTCTATCTATTTATTGTTATATATGGATGACAAGTTAATTGTAGTAAAGAGTAAGGTTGAAATTAGTAGTTTGAATGCTCTAGAGAATAGTGAGTTTGAGATGAAAGATTTAGGTGTAGCTAAGAGGATTTTAGGTAAGGAGATTTAGAGAGATAGGAAGGTATGCCTATTGTATGTATCTTCATAAAAGTACATTGGAAAGGTGCCGCAATTTTTCCTAATGGAATAATCTAAGTTGGTCATTACTCCTTTGGCAGTATACTTTAAACTTGATGCTAGTACTTTACCTAGTATAAATGAGGAGAGAGATTACATGAGTGAAGTTCCTTACTTGAGTGCAATTAAAAGATTGATGTATGCTATGGTCTGCAATGGACTAGATTTAGCTTATGCTATTAGTATGGCAAGTAAGTTTATGATTAATCTAGTGAAAGCTTATTGGGTGGTTGTGAAATGGATAATGCGATGCTTGAAAGGTAAAAGTAATATTTTCTTGGTTTATGGTTCTAATGGTCACATTAGTGGCATTATTGACTATACAGACCCTAACTATGGTGAAGACCCTATGAGAAGAAGATCCTTGACATATTATATCTTTACCCACTTGAATGTGCTATCGGTTAGAAAGCAACAATTTAACCGATGGCTTTGTCTACTAATGAAGCTAAATACATGCCATTGTAGTTGTATGGCCTTATTAATAGCTTGTTTTTGAATGTTTAGAAGCTTATCGTATATTGTGATAGCTAGAGTGCATTAAACTTAGTGAAGAATCCAATTTATCATGAGAGATTGAAATACGTTGATGTTACGTTGAACTTCATACGTTATGTCAGAGATAAATTATTTCCTATGGAGAAGGTAGTCATAGAAGATAATCCAACATATATGTTGATAAAGTCATTGTTTGTAGAGTAGTTCAAGCAAAGCATGGACTTGATGAATGTTTGCATAACATGAAGCCCTTCCAAGCATGGATGGTAAGGAGTTGTTCTTAGTTCTAGTGGCTTGGATGATTTTAATTGAGGAGAAGAATTGTCGAGTGACTTGGATTATTATGACTCAACCTGAATTAAAACTTGGCCTGATTTTTTTTTTTTTTTTGTGCTTAACCCAAAAAGGAATTTTTTTAGGAGGTTTTTGTTTAGAGTGAAAGGTGAAGGTTGATAGCCCCTTACGCTACAAAATGATCCTGTTTTTATGGGTTTTGTATATAAATAGTTCTGGGTTTTCACAATATGCACTATATTAACATTCTCAAGAAATAAGATTTCTTTACTTGCCTATAGCATGGGTCATATTGGTCGACCTACATAAATTCTTTGCATCATTATTTTTCTTACAATTATTTCCTGTTAAATATATATTGTTCACACGATAGTTTTTACATACAATAAGTACTTTCCTTTTATTTTTATTACTCGTGAGTCTATTACAATTGTCACTATACGTTGCTTACAGCTTCCACTAGTAAGATGATAATGTCATTGTTTCTTGTTGTTCTAGTTGGAGACAAGCCAGAATTATGCAAGGACTATGGCTGTTTGTAGTTGGAGGATTTGTAGAGAATAAAAGAAGGAATGGAAAAGCTTACTAGGTTTTATTTATTTATGAGCCTTCGAGGAGGGAGTGGGTAGGGATTATAATAAAAAAGAGTGTAGTTTTGTTATGAACAAAGCTCTTTGAAAATTATATTTTCCTTTCTCCAAATTTAATGAATTGATTAACTTAGTGAAAAATGACTACTCAAAAAGTGGTAAAAACAAAACCTTAGTAGAAAATATATCTTTTTCAATTACTTTTTGGAAGAGTAAAAAGAAAAAAGAATATTTCTTTCTTATATATGTTATAATGAGCTTGTGAAAGTTGAAAACTTTTATTAGGTAGTATAGCTCAAAAAATGAAAAGTTTTAAAAATTATATCTATGGTTGATAATTTTTTTTTTTGTTAGAATAATGATACATCAACCAAACTTTTCTTTCAATAAGAAGATTTCAAACTAGATATGGTGTTATTATTCAAAAATTTTATCTACCTCGTATGCTATACAATGACTTTAATTGGTGTAAGTCATTTATCATTAATATTTTCAATTCTTCTTTTGTGATTGATCTTTGAAAAGGAAGTTTAGAAAATATAGTCTATTTGATTTTTAATCTTGATTCTAACAGTTTTACTACTCATTTTCACTATATGTTTTAGAATCCATTTACTGATTTGGTAAAGGATTAGAGTTTGTTTATGCATTGAAATAGACAAATAATAGAAGGACAAGGTAAAAAGTCCAAAGGCATTATCATACAGGGAGGACTACATCTAATATGACATTTTATCGAACCAGCTCCTGAGACTCTCTTGATTGTTATTTATCAATATCCTATTGTATTGGCCCATGGTACATGGAAAGCAACTTTGGGTTACTCCTTGATAAATTTTGGAGAAATTAATGAGGTTGATAGCAAAGTAATTGACATTTATTAGCACATATCTTTATGATAAAAATTTTAGCAAAAAAATAGTGACAATGGCATCACGTATTGAACAAATGCATCAATCGATATAGACCATACTCTTTAGGCCTTTAGATTTTTGAAAGCAATATAAAAAAAAGCAATAGGTCTCTACGAAATATATGTTATAGAACCACTTGACCTATACAAGGAATTGCCGTAGTTGTATTGTAATGGCTTTTCATGAATTGATATTATTGAAAATCATATAAGAAAGCAAGATAAGAGGAGATAATAGTATCCAAATAAGCAATAATTTTAGTTTTTTCAACACAAGTACAACTCATGAATGCCAATGATGACTTATTCCATACATATTATCACAACTATAGTAGGATAAAGTTTTAGCCATTAAAGATGGCCTAACGAAAGAAAAAAGATTCATTAGGTATTACATGCTATGGATATGTACATGTGATATATAGTACCAATGAAATTTTGATACGTGTGGTAGTTAAACATGTAATTTCTAAAATAACTACCACCATTATTGTGCACACACTGTATATATCAAAATTTTATTGATATTTATATGCTACGTGTATACAATACCTAGCATGTAATAACCAAGTGAATCATGAGATATAAATCAACAGTTATAGTAACAGAAGCATGATGGATATGGAATGTCAGCATGGCATGCTCCATGTACAGCACCTTCAAACTTTTGGCATTGATTGTCACAATCTGAAGTGATGAGACAAGGACCACCCCATGATCCGCTATACCTCTCACATAACTTTGCTTCTACAATTATTGTCTCTACAACACACAAGATGGATTTTGATTATTAACACGACTCAATTGCATATGGCCACATAAATGACAATAAAAAATTAAGGTTGGATGAGATCGCTCTCTTACCCATAGAAAGAAGCAGCATGAAAAATGTTAAGAGCATGCAAAGAGAAAAAATAAATCGATTGCTGAGTAGCTTAGTCATTGCTAGATGCATTCAATATACTGTAAAGTAATAGCACATGCTAAAGCTATATGTATTCTACTAGTATATATAGATTATCGTTTCACAAAGGCTATCAGAAATGGAACCTTATACTGGGATTAAGAATACAACATAACAAATTTACTGCAATATCCAAGAAAAGGGATAAGATGAAGAGTTTGCACTTCCTATTATTGCTTATTAAATGTAGGAAAAGACATTGACTACGTTTCTAAAATCCTTAGGAGTTTTCATCAGTCTCCAATAATTAAGTTATGATTGAGTTGCTGTTCATTACTATGTTTTGTTTGTGAAAGATACGCTTGTTCCTTAAAATTTGAGACAATATTATAATGCATTATTTTACGGTGAACTTTTCCTTTTTTGGTTAAAGCACAAATTCTTCATACATTTATTAAAATATTATATATGTATAGTTCTCTTGTATTATAAACTTACAAGATACGAAAACATAACTAAAATTATTTTTTGTAACATGAATTATTTCTTAATTTGTTTTAGAATCAACAACATACTCAATTCAATTTCACTTTAAACTAAAAGTCGTTTCACCGGCGAAAAAGCAAAAGAAAAGAAGAAAAAATGTGCCCCACATGTCTCAAACATATACACAATTATATTATTTATGACACTACTTTGGTTGTTTCAGTAGTGCAAATGACAACGGCAACTACGAGGGAAGAGAGGAGTGGCAAAGAACAACTTTCCCTCAGTGGCATCTTGCTTGCACCATCGCATATGAATTTGCAATCACCGTCCCTTCCTCTTATCATATGAATCTCCGACTGTTGACAGCATATGCTTAGCCACTTTCATAAAATATATATATATATATATATATATATATATTGTTGTTAGTAATTTAGAGTTAACAACAACGTTTAACTTTGGTCTATCATGAGGAAAGAAGAACACAATCTAATGGGTGACTAATTTCAACATTATAATGCTTTTAGATCAACTTAATGTCTAAAATTTCTATTGCCATAGATCTTGTTATCAAGTATACCCTCGACACCTTTCAATAATCAATAGGAAGGTTAAACTTTTTCAGGAAATGATTATGGGTGGTCTATGTACATTTTAAGATACTAAAAGGATGAATTTTTACCATTATCTTTAGGATATGTTTTAATTAATATTCAGCTCTCAATTTACAGAAACTAGAATTAATACATAAAACTTGTATAAATTTTGTCATCAACAAAAGCAACTCACCAAAAATATTTAAATAAAGAACTACAAGTAGAATAGAAAGGAACAATATAGTAAAAGCTTTTTTTCTTTTTAGGGAAAAGTATAAAAAAGTCCTTAAACATTTCTTGTTTTTCTATTTTAGTCCTAAACCTTTTATTTTTTCTAAATCAATCCTCAATCTTTTCATGCCATATTATATTAGTCTCTCCATTTATTCTGTGTACTTTTCCATTAGTTTAATTCAATGTGGAATTTTTCAACATCAGATGCTTGACACATGGAGCCAAGTCAGCATCCATGTTGTCACAAAACAAAAACTGCTTAATCCATCCACTCTTATTTTACCTGACCCATATATGATCTAAACATGTCGTCACTAAGAACAAATATGCACAAAAGAAATGTATAAACACAAAATGTTGTGGCACATCAAAACCCTAACCTAATGAAGTGTTCAAAATCATTCCCTTGCAAAGCCTTTCCTTAATTGATTTGTCAAATCAATACGTAGAAGATCCAAACCAGATTTCATTTGAAAATTGAAAGCATAATTGCAGTATGCTCTCTAATTGGCAAACCCTAATCAAAATTGGTTTTGTTTATTTAGAGTCTTCTAATAAGTTTTTTGTATTTTGCGAACCCTAACCTTAGTTGTATCTTGGAGTGTTTATTTGGAAGTGAAAGAAGATCTTTATTTTTTTTTCTATCTTGGCACTAAAGATCTCTATCAGGTATGTTGCTAGTTTTGTTTACTCCTTTATTCCTTTATAAAAGAAGCAACTTTTTACTTTGTCAAAGTTAGTGGGTTTGCACTATGGATGACTAAAGTATTGTTCTTTTGTATGTTTTGTCTCTTTGTAGTAACGTCTAGGAATGGTTACAAACGCGTACATTTGTGAGCTAAGGGTTTTTTGTGATGGAAGTTTAGTCAATGTTCTAACTCAGCACTATGGGGGAGGTAACTTATATATTATTAATGTAGACATGGGTGATGGTAAACAATACGTTTTTCAAATTGTTGTCCTACTAAATTGATAAAGGAGATTGTTTCTTTTAGGTAGCATAAAGGTGAGTTTTTATTTAGTGTATGGACAAGATATAAAAACTTGATGGGAAGACGTCGCATTCAAGGACCGCAATTGCCTATGGTCACAATTGAATATGTTTCTCAATGAATTAAGGGTTAATGATAAAAAGATAATAAAGTTAGCTACTAGAAGGCCTATGTTATATATAGATGCTATAAAGGCATTCAGGTTGATTAATGATTTAGCTTATAGATCACATAATAGTCCAAATTTTTCTCATCTAGTGGTTAGTTCAATTCAAGGTAGACCACATAAGAGTAAGAAATTAAGGTAAGAATGTGCTACAAACCCATTTACAATTTCAGCAATTCCAAATTTTGGAATTGCAAAAAAGCTGGAAAAAGTATTCAAAGATATGGAGCAGCAATAGGCTGAAAAGTTTGGAAAGAAAGAATTGATCATCTAGGGGTTAGAGACTCAATTAGTATAGCTAAATGAATGACTATTTTAGAAGATAAAGAGTAGTTAAGTGATGGATTCAATAGTTCTTAGAGTGAATGATGAAGTTTCTTGAATCACAAGTGGCCCAAACCCTATAATCCTTATTATTATAGATGGAGCTACACTATAGGCATTTGAAGAAAAGGCTCAACAAGATGAACCAATCGTACAAGAAGAGGGTTGGATGAGTGATGAAGAAGAGAATGTGGTTTCTTCTAAAAGTGAAAGATAGCAAGTAACTATGACTAAGTGTCTAAAGGATGAAGAAGTGTTGTTTGTATCTAGAGACACAAGAGTTGATGGTCATTTCCCAAGGGCCAATAAGGTGAAGATTTGGGAAGAAAAACCAGCTTAGGAAATTGTATATGAGAGGCTTGCTTAAGTGACCACGAAAGGGTTTGAGAGGCTAGGGAAGAAGCTTGATAACATTGTGAGTACTTCTACACCTACTGAGCATATAAAGGAAGTACAACTTAGGTAAGGCAAGAAGGTTGGTAAGGATATTCCAACTTCTACATCAGGTGAAAAGGAAGAGGTGGTACAACTGGAGTTAACCCCTATCGTTAATGAGCCCATTGTCAATCCATATGTACCATTGGTGCCTTTTCCACAAAGGCTGAGAATGAGCAAAGATGATAAGGAATTCAAGAAATTTATGGAGATGTTTAAGAAGCAAGAGGTAAATATTCCTATGATTGATCTACTAGAGTAAACACTTCACTACTAGAAGTTCTTATGAGAAGTTTTGAGTAAGAGGAGAAGGTTAGATAGGAGAGAAATGGTCATGTTAGCTTAAACATGCACTAAAGTGATAAGAAACACCCTTTGTCCCATATTAAATGATCTAAGAAAATTTGTATTGACCTGCACCATTGGTGATCGATTCTTTAGGAATGCATATCATGACTCTAGTGTTGGTGTTAATGTAATTTCCTTATCTGTAGTTGAAGAGTTAAGGTTAGGGGAGGAAGTAAAGAAGTCTGAGCTAACCATTCAGTTTGATGACTATTCTTTGAGAAAAACTTGAGGGATGATTGAAAATGTATTGGTAAAGATAGATAAGTTGGTATTTCCTATAGACTTTGTAGTGATAGATAAGAATAGAGATTAAGGGACACTAATCATTCTTGGGTGCCCATTCATGGCCATCACTAGAGCTGTCATCAACATTAAGAATAGTAAGGTATTCTTGAGGGTTGGAAAGAAAGAAAGGACTATGAATATTTGAAAGAGGTGGAAAAGAAACCCCCCTCAAGACATGAAGTCTAATACAACACTTGATGCACTAAGTGAAGAGGTGATTAATTCAAATCAAAACAAGTAGCATAGAGTTAAAAAGAAGAGAAAAGAGGCTGATGATAAGAGCCCATTGAGATTTGACCTACCTTGAGCAAAGGAATGAGCAAGATAGTCTAACTTAGGGACCAGAAACCCAAGCGCTGGATGAGAGGCAACCCATCAGTTCTATTTACTTTTCATGCATCTTTCTTTCTTTTCCTCTTTTAAGTTATTTCACTTTTGTTTTATGTTTAGAGAAAATGAAAAAATTAGATATTTTGAGATGGTTTCTGTTCATGTATAGATATTCAACAAGGCTTGAGGTTGATAATAAGTGGACATAAAAAACAAAAAGAAGTCATGACAAAACAACTTAACTTAATCCCCAGGGTAGTCCTTCTCTAACCCTATCTTCTCAATTTGTAATTAATGATAAGCTGAAATGATAAAGGAACTTAAAGTTGGGGGTAAGGAATATGTAAAGTGGATTGAAGCTATGTTTGCAAATTTTGTGCTGAATTGAGATTATGTTTGTGTTGAGTTATTTGGTGGTTGAGTCTATTTTATTTTCTTGAAATTTTTGAGTTGTGTTGAAAAGGAGTAAGTAACTTTTGTTTTTATTGTGTTCATAAATAAGGATTAAATGGAGTGAATTCTTTACATTACTCTAGAATTAATGGACAAAATCTTTGGATTATATTGTTACCCTTTATATTTAACTTTAGATTTATGAGCTAAGAATATGATGGTGTTGCTGGTTAGAGTTAAGTGTTTACTTTTTAAGAAAATTGATTTTTATGTATTGTGCTCATTGAATTTCCAAGTGGCCAAGAAGAAAAATAGAAAAGAAAAAAAAAAGAAAAAGAAAAAGAAAAGAAAAAGGAATACAGGTGAACATCTGAGGTGCTTAATAAGTGCTCGGCACATCTTTACAAATAATGAATTCTAGAATGGGTTCATGAGCCTCTATTATTCACTGAAGGAAAATGTGAGGAATAAAGAGCTCCCTTGAACAAAAGTTCAAGATGCATGAGTTAAAAGTGGCCACAAGCAAGAAAATTTTGGGAGATCTGAGATAAGAAAAATCTAATTTTGTTATATCTTTCTAAATTATGGTTGGCTTAAGGGAAGGATTATGGCTATATATAAGTTGATCAATCTATTTATTGTATGTGCCTTTCTCTCCCTTTGTGACAACTTACTTAATCTTAAGTTATCCAATCTTGAGTTAAATATGAGGTTTAACTTTATGAACCAAGGATTAATTCACTAATTCTATTGGATATGTAATTAAGTACACTCAACCATTTACTTAGATTTCATGAACAATTAATTGCTTGCCAAAAGCTAAATTGAAAAATGCATAACTCAGTATGTATAAACTAGAGGATAGATTTAATAGCCAAAGAGTTGAGAGTCCATCTTTTACTCATTGTTTTATAAGTGGTTTAAGCTTTTTAGAGGATGAGCAAGCTATAAAGTTGGGGGTATTGATAAGTGTACAAAACTACACACTTATCTGAAAGATTTCTTTAATAATTGTTTGTGATTTAATGGAATTTTGAGCTAATGTGTGAATTTTCATTAAAATCACATATAATTTCTTTACACAAGTTTAATTCATATTTTTATGTTTGTGTTCAAAAGTTATATTTATTTGAAGAATTTAAGGTCTTTATGCTTGTTTTCGCAAGTCTTAAGGCTACCAAGCCCCCATACGAGAAGCCTAAAAGAAGAAAAACAAAGAAGATGAAGACATGGAGCAAAAACTACTGGTTTGATGGTAATCCCAACTACCATTGAGCTAGCGTTTAGAACAGAACCTTTGCAAGTATCATAAAGAGTAGACTATATTGTCTACAATTTGTATCATTGCTCTTTAAATCACTTACATACTCATTTTAATTTCCTTTTAACCAAAAGTTATGTAAAAAAAAAAAAAATGCACCTTGTGTCCTAATGTGATATCTTGGGTTTCGAACTAATGCGGTAATCCTAAGTTCTAATCTCCTAAATTTAGGGCGCTTGAAAATATTATTTAATTTAGTTCAAACTTTATGATGAGTCTATAAAAGTTTGGGAAAAGGACCACGTAAAAATTTATTCCTCAAAATGAAAGATTATAATTTTTTTTTTAATTTTAGCGAGGAAATAATAAATTGATACATATTTTGATACTTACAAAAGCTCAAGAATCAAACTCAGGAATATAACGGAATGTTGGCAATTGTTTATATGGAAAATATAATCAATAATTCTAATTGAAATTATTGAAAGTACACCAAAGGAGTATTTTGAATAGTAACACATATTAGTAAATTGAAGTAGTATGTTTACGTATACATATATATTGCCAATATCTACTATAATTTACTATAACTTCATTAAGGAATATATAGAAAAAACGAAAATATATTATGCTGGAATTGTTGTCAAAGGAAACTTGAGATTACAATCATTGTCTGGTTCCTTTGATGTAGCATAGGGAATTCAAGGTACCATGCATGTCCAAATACTCATATATATTTAATGCCTATTAAAATATGCTACCTCAATACTAATTAGAAAATGATAAAAAAGAAAGGAGACGATTGCTCAAGGTCGAGCCACATTTTGACTCCTTAAAATTTGTTGGCTTGAATGTATAATACTAAGCAAATTTGAGGATAGAATGGAATGAATCTCGATAAGAAGGAGATATGCATTTAGTATAATAATAATAATTATTATTATTTTGGCCAATAGTAGCATTATACTGCTTGCCGCAATTCATTTTCAATCCTTACAAATGAAGAATTGTCAACCTACTTAATATCCTTGAACATAAAAAAAAAAAAAAACTCCCACCGCCATCAAACTCTCTCTCTCTCTCTCTTTATATATATATATATATATATATATATATATATATATGTAAGGGTGATTTCATTTGCAAAAAGTGGGAAAAGGGCATGGGGATTTCGTTGATCCATTTTCTTCGACTCCAAGTGCAATATATGTCCATCACAAGTGATTTTGAGGGAGTTTGGCAACTAGATATTAGAAAAAGAAAAAAAAAAGAAATCTAGGAGAATAGGACTCTTCTTAAAATTACTTTAGGAAATAATAGGGGGAAAATATTGAAAGAAGCGGGTCAGGCTAGGTTCAATAGGCAAACCACACATGGTGGTGTATTTTCTGCAACCGCAAGACTATAATAACTACAAGTAGCCAAACCATCGAGATGTATATGTCTTGGAGCATTCGATGGAGACTTTGGGATC
This sequence comes from Lumnitzera littorea, assembly GCA_024138015.1. NCBI lineage: Eukaryota > Viridiplantae > Streptophyta > Magnoliopsida > Myrtales > Combretaceae > Lumnitzera > Lumnitzera littorea. The sequence continues at coordinate 108,212,118 of JAMXBB010000005.1, read as the reverse complement.
CAAAACCATGCCCTAAAAATATAAGGTGAGCCATATTTTAGTTTTAGTCTCTAATTTGAGGTAGTATTCAAGTGAATTCAATTGGTGTTCATGCTATTTATTATACGAGTAGCATACAAATAGCTTGAATTACTATGAAGAACTTTTCATAATATTGACAATTCTATGCCGTCGTAAGATTTGATATTTTGAAGGAAACAAATAGTATAATCTAGTTTTTGGGAAAATTACAACAAAGTAATAATAGATTAAATGGATACACTTAGCCATTGTGTGCTTAATAATGGCTAATTTTGGATAAATATGTGATAAACAGATATTTATGACCTTTATGAAAGATATTTCTTATGATGATTGTTCCAAAATTTAAACATGTTTTATGTTAAAATACAATTGAAACTGTAGATTATTATTGGTAATATATTTTGAACACATATATATAACAAGACACTTTTGCATTGTCCTTATAAACTATAATATTAGTAATAATAATACAATCACATATATATGTATACATATATATATATATAAGCCAACATAACACGCAAAAGATTGTTTATAAAGGATATGTTTTTCCATTAGTTATATTCTTTTTATATATGTACTTTATCAATGTGGCAATATAACATTCCAATGAATTGTATATATACATATAATCACCAAGTTCTTTTAGTACATACTTTAGATATGCTATACAATGTATAGGTAAAGTTTACTAATCTATCAACTACGATAACGTAACCATAAATCATAGTGAATTAAATGTATTGGTGATGCCTTAAGACTCATAAATCCTAACCCTTTGTTATGTTATATAGAAGTCTATTATGAAGAGGGCCGTGATGATATAAGGAAGATAGAAAACAAACAAGTAATGAAAAGGATATGGCTACCAAAAATTGATGGTATACTAAGCTTACTGGCTTAAGAGACTACTGAAGCCAAGTGAATGCCCTTACTTAGCTGTTTTGTGTTTATGTGGTGGCTGAAAATGTATTGCATGGCTTAGAATACTTATACTTCAAACTTATATAGTTTGTGATAAACCTTTACTTAGTATATTATAGTTCTTGAGTTTCATGCTTTTGATAATGGATTGGGATTCATAGGAAATGTAACTTAGTTGACCTTGGTTGCAATTGTACTTGGCTAAGGAGAATGTTTGCCTTATGTAGTGATTTATTGTATTACGTTTGTGAGTTGGTAAATCTTAGATGATATTGAGTAAATACTAAGATGACTTGATTTTGTGCAAAAGTAGTTAGTTCTATATCGTACCATGTATGTAATTGTAATATATGACTATTGGGTTGAAAGCTAGGCTTAGTTATGATTTTCTTGGTTTTTGGTATTTGGTTAGAATTCATACTTAGTTTAGTTAACTTAGAGATTGTATTTGACTAGGTTAATTCATAACCCATACTTGGTTGAGTTGAATATGTTATTTGAAAGCATTTATGGCATAGCACAAAATGTATACAATTCAAGCAGTTAGTCGATAAAACAATTTTAGCCAAGAGACTTGGTATGGCTACACCTTAGTAAGGAACGGTTCCTGAACAAAAGGAGAAATAAATTATCTACAAGAGCGGAAGGACCTTTCATAATCCTATAGAAAATTAGTGACAACGCCTATAGGTTAGAACTGCCTAAGGACTACAGGGTTTTTGATGCCTTTAACATCGCCAACCTAAGTTCATATCACCTTAACGAAGAATTGAGCAAACACCATCTGGATTTGATCCCAAATCCAAAACAACCCGAAGAGAATTATAGGAATCAAGTCATGGGACCCCTAACTGGGCTTGAGGACTAGAGGAACTGGTACGATGAATCCTTATATTCCAACCAATCCTTACTAAGGCTGGTACCTCCTTGTCTTGTCACCTCTAATGTTGTGCTGTATGACCACCCATTATTGTGTGATATGCTGAGTTAACGATTACTCTCTGTTACCGAGTCGACCAATTACTTGGTCTCTTCCTTACTGAGAAGCCAAAAGAGAAGGCTAAACTAACTAGGTCATCCTTGCTCGGACAAACCCATGCGTCTGTACCTTTTGTCCGCATCTCCTAATGACCTCGCTAATACTGCATCACCACATGTACAGTATCATATGTAGAATTTGTAGCATCAATGATTATTTTCCTTGTATATTCATTTTTACCCCTTTATAACATGTACATTGCCTTCCTTAGGAAATGTCCCTTTTGTCTTTTCCCTTTTGGGTAAGTTACCCTAGTTTGTGGGTATAAATACCCTTGTACTTGTAGTTATAAGACATCAGATAATCTTCAATACACTTTTGAGTACCTTCTTCCTTATGTAAACACTATTGTTTACTCTTGGCATCACTCTTATCTTTTCCCTTAAGCAAGGTTAGGTGATGAGTAACCTCATTAGACCAATTTGTGCATCACATCAAATTGTGCCGTGAGTTTTTAGAAGTTTCATTGGTGCATCATATCCTCTGGAGCCGTTTGTAGGTTTTGTTCACTATTTTCATCCTTTGTTTTCACCTTTTCGTACCTTTCCTCTGTTGACTCTTTTTGAGCTTTCTGCAAGCTCAAACCCATTCAGTAATCGGCCTTGTCTATTCTTGGTTACGGTTCACATTATCTATCTTCTTCAGATTAACCAAAAGAAATCTTGAAGAGATCTATCCTCTTCAAATTAGTCATTAATCAAAACGATTCTAGAAGATATCTATCCTCTTTGGGTCATCCACCAACCAAAACAAAGTAAGAGTCTTAAAGAGATCTATTCTCTCTAGGTTACCAAAGTGAAATTAGTTTTTGAAGAGATCTATTCTTTTCAAATTCACCAAAATGAATCTCAAAGAGATCTATTCTCTTTATATTAGCCGAAACCAATCTTAAACAGATATATCCTCTTCGGATTAACCAAGTCGAATCTTAAAGAGAACTATCGTCATCGAATCAACCAAGTGAAATCTTGAAGAGATCTATTCTCTTCAAATTATCTAAGTTGGGTATGACAAAAATTGGTATCTCTTTTGTCTTTGTAGCTAAGTTCTGACCAAACTTTACTACAAAGAGGGGCAGCTGTAGATACCTTATTTTTGCCAATTTTTTTTTTTAATTGAGCCAAGTTAACAAATAAACAATAAAATAGAAAGATAAAATAAAAATAATGAAAAATAAAAACGAAAATTCAAAGAAAAAATGAAAAAAAAAACAAGAAAAAAAGAAATCAAAGTTAGGTTATAGCAAGTTGAGTCATGAGTCAAGTCGAGTTGTATTGAGTTGGATTAAGTTAAGTTGTTGGATTAGGTGACGAGATGGGCTGAACTAACTAATTTTGGGCCAACACCAATAAAGAATAAGTATTTATCTAATTTAAGGGCTCAAAATCAAGATTTATTAAATTATTAGGCTAAATTGGATTGAGTTGGGCCTGGAAATAAAAAGCTTGACCTAATTAGGGTTTTTAGAAGTTAAGGTAAATCTTGGAAGAATCACAATAAAATCTTTTGTATCTTCAGTACGAAAGATTTGATTTGGGGCTTATAAATAAAACGTTAGTCAGGGATTCAGGGGACGATTTTTTAAAATCATATGCCTATACACACTGCCCCCACATACCACTACACACCACAATAACCACCACTGTGCTACCACTCCACACATAACCAACACATGCGCCACAACCATTGTTACAGCTTATAACCATCACCCAAGTTACCCATCACCACTGTCTGTACTACCTATAGCAATGCCTATTACCACCTACTGTTGCCTATTGCCTATGCCACTCCATTGTCCATCGCCCATGTTGTTATCGTCTGAATTTCCCTCCCTCGTATGCTCTTAGCATGCCCTTTGCACAACCTCATTGACACCACAAGCGTATGCCCTACACACCTGAGCTGTCACTTATGTTATTACCTAATGTCACCGATGCTGTCACCTATAATGACTGCTGTATTGCCTATAGCGCTCACAGCATCACCTATAATGCCTTTGTCTCACCTGTGCATCGCCCATAGCACTCGCATATCGCCTCACAATCGTCTAGTCCCGTGCTCGTATTGTCGCACTATCGTCCAACCCCTTGCTTGTCATACCCTAGTATCACCCAGTCACCCATGATCATTTCCTATAGTGTTTGTGTGTCCCCCTTCTATCGCTTAGTCCCTCACTTGTGTCGCCCTACTATCACCTAGTCCTTCGTTCGTGTCACCCTATTGTCGCCCAATCCTTTGCCTACAGTACCCACCATGTCACCTATAACATCACCCATAACGCCCTTGTCTCACCCATGCATCCCCTATAGCGCCTGTGTGTTGCCCCACTATTATCTAAGTGCATGCCCTCGCTCACCCAGCGTATGTGTATTGTCGCCCAATCCCTTACCCATTGTCGCCTAATTGTCACCCATGATCGCCTAAAACCGATGTGATCCGACTTAGGTAAATTTCGATAATTTTTTATTACTTTATTTTATTTTATTTATTTCATTAATTTTTATAGATTATTTATGTTTATTTTATTAATTTATTTCTTGTGTTGAAGTTTTGGTTTTCGATTATTATTTATTTTATTGCAATTTTTTAGTTAAATTAAGTGTTTTAAAAAATCGTGTTTTTTTTTTTATAAAAAATATATTTTTGGCACTTAGGGTTTTTCTGGAAAAATAAAAAAATCAAAATTGAGTTTTTTTTTTTTAAATAGTTAGTTATGGTTTTTGTTTAATTTAGGAAAATTAGATTTTTTAGGTTTTTTTTTTCTTAAAATAAATTGATAAAAAAAAACATTAACCCAGCATAGTTTTAGAAATAAAAATAGTCCACCCACTAAAAATTTTATGAAAAGAGAGCTACGATCGATTTAATCCAAACTAGCAGGTACGTTGGTACCTTTGAGACAACCGTTAATAGGTAAAAAAAAAAAAAAGGACCTTTTCCCCCCTTTCTAGAAATTTGTAATAAAAAATAATAAAAAAGTCATTTTTAGTTACTTTTGCCTATTTAGGTATATTTAATATTTAAAAAAATTACAAAAATAAAGCTGATCAATTTTTTCTTAATTATCATATGATGACTTAGTCTTAATAGGTTAACCCTCGAACCCGGTTTTTCTAGTTCAATTTTCCAAAAATCAACCTTTTAGAATATTTATCGACTAGGGGTCAAATTAGGGTTTTCCTACCCAAAAACCTTAATTTTATTTTTTTTTTCACCGGTCAAACAAGTTGGCGACTTTAATTTTTAAAATTTTTTTAGAATAGTATTTCCTTAATTTAATGTCAAGTAATTTATATTAAGTGAGTTAGACTTAATATAGGTTAAATTAAGGAAACCAAAATAGGGATCGACAAGTACTGTTCTATTTTTTGTTGGATCACTTGTTTATAGGAGTGTTGTCCTATCTATTCCTTTATAGGAACACTGTCCTATTTATTCCTTTCTAGGAACGCTATCCTATCAATCCTTTCTTAGATCGATTGCTCAAAGGAGTGCCATCCAATCATTTAAAAGATCGCCTACTTATAAGAGCGTTGTCTCATCTTGTTTTTGAAAGATCTATCATTATGAGCAACTCATTCAAAAAGAGATTTATCATCCTTAGATTATCCGCCAAAATAAGTTTTTAATCTTGAAGAGATCTATCCTCTTTAAATTATCCAAGTCAAGTCTAGCAAAAATGGGTATTCATTTTGTCTTTGTAGCAAAGTTTTAATCAAACTTCATTACAAAGAGAGGCAATTGTAGACACCTCATTTTTGTCAATTTTTTATTAATTGAGCCAAGTTAATAAATAAACAGAAAAGTAAAAAATAAAAATAAAAATAATAATAATAATAAAGAGAACCATATCAAGTTGTGTTGTATCAAGTTAAGTCAAATTATATCGAGTTAAGTTAAGTTGTAGTAAGTTGAGCCAAAAGTTGAGTCGTGTTGTGTTGAATTGAATTGAGTTAGATTGTCAAATTAGGTGATGATATGGGCTTAAGTAATTTTGGGGCAAACCAATATAGAATAAAATTCATCTAATTTAAGGACTTAAATTAGATTAGGGAATTATTGGGCTAAATTATAGTGGAGCGAATTGAGCCTTGGAAGAAATAGAACGCCTAAAATAACTATGGTTTCTAGAAACTAAGGTAAATCTTAGAAGAATCGCAATCAAATCTTTGTATCTTTGATTTGAAAGATTCAATTTTGAGCTTATAAATAGCACATTGATGGGGGTTTCAAAGATAATTTTTTTTTTAATCACACTCTTACCTAAAACACCACACAAACACTACTATGCCACCACATAGAACCACCCTAACGTCTGGTCCATCGCCTAATGTTACCCAGTAGCGCTCATGTTCTTGCCCAACCTATCGTCCAACATCACCCAATCTCTTGCCTAGCTTGTTACTCAATGGTGCCTAACCTGTCGCATAGCCTATCAACTAGCATCGCCTAATCTCTCGCCCAGCATATCGCCCAGCATCGTCTAATGTCACCTACTCTCACCTAGCATCGCCTAGTCCACCGCCTAGTGTTGCCTAATAGCACCCAATCCATCGCCCAACATTGCATAGCAGCGTCCAGTGATCGCCCATCATCGCCCAACACTGATACGATCTGACACTAGGTAAATTTTCATTAATTTTTTATTATTTATTTATTTCATTAATTTTTATTAATTTACTTTATTAGTTATGTTTTTTTATTAACTATTTTTGTGTTTAAGTGCAGGTTTTTTTATTATTATTGTAAATTTTTTATCTTCCATTAAAATTTAGTTGAATTAAGTTTTTTTTTTTGAAAAATCATGTTTTTTTTATAAAATATATATATTTTGACCTATAGTAGTTTTGAAAAATAAAAATTATGAATTGAGTTTTTTTTTTAAAAAGATTTTATTAGTTAGAGTTTTTTTATTTAATTCAAAAAAATTAGATTTTTTTAGGCTTGTTTTCTTAAAATAATAAATTGATAAAATATGTAAACCTAACTCGATTTTCAATATAAAAATGGTTTACTCACTAAAAATTTTATAAAAAAAAAAGAAGAAAACTATGGTCAGTTTGATCTCAAATAGTGAGTACATAGGTACCTTTAGGGTAACCGTATAAAAAAATAAGAAAAAAATTTTCCCTTGTCTTGAAAATTCGTAATAATAAAAAATAATAAAAATCACTTTAGTTATTTTTTATATATTTAGGTACAATTTTAGTATGTTTGGAAAATTATAAAAATAAAAACTCATCAATTTTTTACATTTTTTTATAGTGACTTAATCTTAACAGGTTAGCCCATGAACCTATTTTTTTAGTCCAATTTTCTAAAAATTAATTTTTTTTAGAATATTCGCAGATTAGTGGTCAAATTAGGGTTTTCCCACTTATAAACCTTAATTTATCTTTTTTACCAATTGAACTGGTTAGCGACTCCATTTTTTTTTATTAGAATTTTTTTCCTCTTAGTTTAATGTCGAGTAATTTATATTAAGTGGGCTGGGCTTAATATAGGTTAAATTAAGGAAACCAAAATAGGGCTCAATAGAAGGCATCTGCTGAAGTACTTCTGCAAAATGAATGTTGATTTGCAGCTTCTTGAATTGCTGTTGCTTCAGTCTTCCTTGAAAAGGGATTGGAGGAACGTATGATTTCACTTCTGGTGACTTTTGCTTTGGTTCCTCTTCTACTTGCTACCCTTTTTCTTCCTTTAGAATCTCTACCTTTTCTTCAACTCAACTGTCAACTATTTCCATTGCTTTTCTACTCCTCAGCATAATAACATTGATACCCCTAGGATTCTCTTTAGTATTGCTGGGTAAAGACCTCGATGATCTATTACTGAACTGTTGAGAGATCTAACTAATTTGATTCTCTAAATTATGAATAGTCACTTGTTGATTCTATAACATGGTGTCAGTCTTTTGCATATAGCTTGTAAACCCCACAAATTTAGCTATTTAAAAGTGGGAGTAGATCCTAATACTATAGAGGACTTGAAGAGTTATCAAAGTCGAGCAAAATAAAAATTTAATAAATCATAAATCTAAATATATTATAAGTAGTAAAAACCTTAAAAATTAATCAAAACCCTAAATCGTATACTAAAACCCTAAAAACTGACGTACACATCATTAACCAAAATTGAATCCAAATTTGTTCGAAACCCTAAAATTATAAATATAAACCTATAAAATAATTAAATATTACTCAATAGTGATAAAATTATAGTTGATTGCAATTTTCAACTAAATAGCCTATTCGCATGAAATTATAACGAAATTGCTATAATAACTTGTAAAAATTATAATTGTAACAGGTACCAATTAAATTGATAAAATTTCACAAAAATTTGAAAACTAATTTATGAGGAGAATCATTATAATTTATATGATTCAAAAAATTACATATATTTATTAATAATTTTTATTTTCCTTCTCTTCTATTTCCAATTTATCTCTTTTCTTTCTTCCCTTTCTCATTTCAATTCTTCATCTTGCACAAAACGTATGCAAAATCAGCAAAATGAAAACTAAATAAGCAACCCACGTGAGAATTGAATTTGCCAAGTGTTAAGCTTAAAAAAAATTTTTTGAAGATAATTATCTTGTCCCATCCTCATAAATGCAAAGATTAAGATAAGATTTATTTTTTTTATTTTTCTTTTCCTAAATTTGCTAATTACCATGTATAAAAGTAAGAAGCAAAGTCTGGAAATTTAAAAAAAAAAAACACACACACACTGAAACTTAGAAAGAAAAAGAAAGAAGGAAAAGAAGAAAGGAAGGAAGAAGAAAAGAAGAAGAGAAATTAAATAAATAGGTAAGTAATTATTTTAGTAGTGTAGATGTATAATATGTAGTATATACATATATAAATATAGTATTTGTATAGTATATTTTTAATAAAACACTACTATTATATGTATATATGTGCACAAATACATAAATTAAATTATATATGCATGTATTAGGCTATGTATGTACACATGTACGTACATAAGTATATGGAAAGAGTATGTGTCATGTATTTTTTTTTTAAGAATACATATAATTAGTATTATGTATTTCATTAAATAAACTATAGTATATATATACATATTAGTAC
>JAMXBB010000005.1:108010722-108198923 GCA_024138015.1 Lumnitzera littorea | reverse complement strand
TGTACAGACAATGACACACAACTAGTAAAATCACTCAACATAACCCCTCTTTGTCCCCACGATCACTTTCTCTCTCTAACCCACTCTCTCTCTCTTTGAATCTCTCTCTCTACTCTAACTTGAGCCAAACTACCACCACAATCGTCACCTCCACTCCATCAACTCCCTAACCTGACCAATTTCAACCTCTACCGTGGCTTATAGCATTGCCATCAACTCGCTACCAACCAAACCCTAACTACCGCCCTTCTCTCTCCTCAAACCACCACCTTCAGCTACCCTCGGCCCAAACTAACCCTACAGCTGAACTCAGCATAATCCAAAACCCCTACCCCAATTGACCAACCACACCCAACAACTCCCTCCAACACTACTCAAGCTACATCGCCAATCGCCACCTCCGACAATCCTCTAAACCACCTTCAAACTCCACGGCACTCAGCCTACCCCCACCCCTCCCCCCAAGTCTAATCCCAAACTCACAAATCCACCTTCACCCCTAAGAAAATCTATCTAAATCACTTTGAACCACACCTGGTTGTCATCGCTAAAGCTTAAAGAAGATGAGTTCGACCCGATCTGACCCACACGCTTAAATTCATCTGATGCTTATACATTATTTATTTATTTATTTTGTTTTGTTTATTTATTTATTTGTTTTACTTATTTATGTAAATGTAATCAAATAAAAAAAAAAGGAGGAAGAAAAGAAAAATAAAAAAAAAAGAAAAAAGAAAAAAGAAAAGCAAAAATAAAGAAAAAAGAAAATGGTAATTTAATTTATTTTATTTTATTAAATAATATATAATAAGTAATAAATAGATTAAGTGATAAAATATGATAAAGAAAAAATAAATAAATAAGGAAAAAATAAATAAAATAAGAATAAATAATTGTTTTTTTATCACTTAGAAAAATTGATTTTCTAGAAAAATTAATTTTCTAGAAAAATAAAAATAAATCAACCATTTTTTCAAATTAAGGTCCTTTTTAGATTTTCCAAAAATGAAAATTTCAATTTAGGATTTTCATTTTTTATCAATTTCCTCAAATAAACCAAATTGAATTAAAAACGTAAATTTGACATGTTTCCAAAGTTAAAATTAATTTAACCTACTAAAGTTTTCATTAGACGAATTACATATGTTTGATCTTAAATAGTAGATACGTAGGTACCTATGGGGTGACGATGAAAATAAAAAAGCTTATTTTCCATTTTTCTTTATTTTAAATTATTTTGTTTATCCAATTAGAGTAACTAATAACCAAGTTTATTTTTTTCTTCAAAATTAAAAAGTGATTTTTAAGTTTAATTCTAATTTTGGAAAGTCAATGGTACTCATAAGGGTTTAAAATTCCTAACCCCTTCGATCCATGATCTGTAGTTTCAAAAATCATTTTACAAAATTGGTTTTTCTCGTTAAACTAGTGGCTAAGTGATAACCAATCTACCCAATTGGTTATAACTTAATTGTTTTTCCCGACTCCAGTTGGGTGGTGACTCCAAAGTTGTTTTCGAAATAAAAGGACTGATTCTCTTTAAACCCTAGTCAATGATCGATATTAGACAGGTAAGGTTTAATACTGTTCGATTTAGAGAAGACCTAATTTTATAAAAAAAAAATTGAGAAGGTGAAAAACCATGCTTGACATCAATTATTCCTAATGTCTTTGTGAATAATTAATCGCCGAATATCGCATTAATCTCTAAATAATTTCTAATTAATTCAATTAATGCTACTTATACATTAATTAATCAAATTAATCAAGAATTTCTAACAAACTCTATATGAACTCTTATATCATTAAGGTTCTTTACAATTATAATCCATTAAACAACTATAATTGAAATCATAGAAATTACAATCATGAATCAGCCATATGTCTATTAATCCTATAACACGAATATAATCATTATTTTAGCTATCTAGGGTTTCATCAATTCTTACAAATAAATTTAGCTAGCCATGAAATTTAAAACGAAAGAACAACTACAAATTGATATTGCAAGGAAATTCATTATTAAAAGCATGAATGATTCACAGAATTGTATAAATATAATTAAAATAGATGTCACCAATTCTGTAATTGGAAAAGATAAACTTCAATTAAAACTCTAAAACTTGGTCTCCATAGCAAAAGCAAAATCTTCTTAATGATCCAAGCAATTCTATAGAAGAATTCTTTATGAACTATCTAATAGCTATTCTATGACTCTCTAAGTTTAACGAAAGTGTGTATGTTAAAAAGTGTCTCAAACGGTGAAATATAAGGCTATTTATAAGAAAATTAAGGTTGGCTTGAATAAGGCCTCTTTTTCATGAAGGCTGGCATAGACTTCAAAAACCGTTGGTGTACATTATAGGTCGGCTGCCTTCAATTCCAAATTGCAACATATTGATTTAGACTTTGTTCATTTGCATAAAACTCCTTTAAATTGTCCGTAATTTCACTCTTAAATCCTCTAATTCCTAAAATGTCCAAATGAAAATAATTAAGGACCATTACATAATGATTTCTATAAAATCAATAATAATTCTATCTAATTTGCATATTAAAACATGAAAAATATGCCTTTATCAACTAGCAACTAGGTATCTAGGTTTGGGTAGGAGCCTCTAAAGTCTTGTAGTACTTAGCCGAGATACCTAAAAGGTTAGCCTACAGTTGTTGAGTTCTATGATTAGTTGGCCCTAGTCTTTCCATGCCGTGCCAAGTAGATTTTTGGCCTTAGTTCCTCAACTGTATGGTCTCTTAGCTTATCAGTAAATGAAACCTGGTGAAGGGAAGTGCCCTACAAGCTGATTAAAATCCCCAAAAGAAGGATTGATGGCCAAAATCCTAAAGAAAATGTGAGCTGGGACATTGCTTTTAAAAGCTAGCTAAGACCCTAAAGATGGAACAAAGGGAAAGCGCCTTATAGGCTAGTTAAGAACCTTAAAGGAGTTAGGACAAAGCCTCATGAACTAGTTAGATCATCAAAAGGAAATTGGAAAGGAGGAAAGTTCCTAAATGCTGGTTACTATCCTAGGAGATAAAGGCCAAATGCAAATGCAATGTTTGAAACCAATACATTAACATTGCATAGAAGAAATTACCAAGTTTTGTTGATAGCACCTAAACCATCAAACCTTTCTTTGAAAAGTCCTATAAAAACTAGCTAAATCATTCTTTGAAATGGATTCAACTCTAATTTCCTATTGTCAACCTAACTAATCCTGACATGGAGTGCCTAAAACTCCATTGCCTTTTTAAGAAGTCACGAAAATCAACTCGATATAGAATGCCATTCAATGTTTCTACTCATCAATGAATTGTCTTTCAGATTCCTTAATCCCTTATCAATAAAAATCTACTATGAGGTATTTGCTCATCTAAATCTTGCCTTGCCCTAAAAAATAGACAATAAACCTCCCCATCGAGGAGGATCAATCCATGATAAAGTGTTTAAAAGAGTTTTGTTAATTATCAATGTTCTATATCTCACTTTCATCTTTACTTGTGTTCTTAATGTATGGGTCTTATTTAAATGGAGTAAAAGAATAAGGACCTTTAGGTAGATCAGGAAGAGTGATGGAGGTGATTCTAATGTCAATAACTACCAAAGATACCAACTTTACTTATAGAAGGTGAAAATTAAACCATAGTAACATTTAAGATCAATGGCACTCTTGTGTTCTTAGTAAGAATTTCCATTGATTTTTCATGGGTAATACAATTTTACTACATCAGCATTTATAGGATCTCTCAACTCCAGGCCATCCATTTGTGATAAAATTAAGCCCCCTCTTGGTCACACTCGCTTTATGATATAAGGACCTCCGTAATTGGGAGTGAATTTTCCTATGGAGCCTTGTACATTGGGAAGAGCCTTTCTCAACACTATATTATACTCTTTGAAATTCCGAGGCCATATCCTTTTGTTAAAAGCTCAAGCCATTCTTTGTTGGTAACATTGATTATGACATAGGGCTATCAATCTTTTCTCATCAATCAAATTCAACCACTTAATGTGCTTCTTTACCTAATGGACCTCATCTAACTAAGTTTCTGATAGCACTCTAAGAGATGGAATTTTGACTTCCACTAGTAGTATTGCTTCTATGCCATATACTAAAGAGTATAGTGTTGCCCCTATCAATGTTCTGATAGAAGTCTAATAGGCCATGAACATAAATGGTAACATCTCATGCTAATCCTTATAAGTAATAGCCATCTTTTCAATTATTCTTTTAAGATTTTTATTGGCTACTTCATTGGCCCCATTCATCTAGGGTCGATAAGGAGTAAAGTTCCTATGGATGATCTTGAACTGTTGTCATAAATCTGACATAAGCTTATTGTTGAGGTTTGTAGTATTGTTGGTGATGATCATTTCTAAAGCCCCATATTAAGCTAAGATATCTCTCTTGATAAACTTGACTGCTATCCTTTTAATAACACTTAAATAGGATGAGGCCTTATCCCACTTACTAAAATAATCAATGGTAACCAGTATGAAGCAATGACTGTTAGATGTCTTTGAAGTAATTGGGCTAACAATGTCTATACCCTACTTTGAAAATGGCCATGGTGTAGAGAGTGTGTATAATTCTTAAGGAGGAGCATTTATCTTGTTTGCATAAATTTGGCATAAGTGACAACATCTAACATGCTTGATGCAATCACCCTCCATTGTTGGCCAATAGTATCCCATCCTCATAAGTTTCTTAGCAAGCATGTAACCATTCATGTGAAGGCCATATACTCCCTCATATACTTCTTTCATCAAAACCTTGTCCTCTTTGTTATCTATACACCTTAGAAGCATACTGTCAAATGATCGTCGGTACAAGATGGACTCGCTTACTAGAAATCGGGTGGCTAACCTTTTGATTGTTCTTTGGTTCTTTTTCTTAGCTTCATTAGGGTACATACCTTATTGTAGGAATATTTTAATATCATGGTAACAAGGCTTTTTGTCATGTATACCTTCAATTGTCAGATAGAAGGTAAGCTTTTCTTCAACTTCAATTGTGAGTGGTTCTATTTCAACTCTACCGAATATTAATATCATGGATGTTAGAGTAGCAAATTCATTAGCAAATTGATTCTGAGTCCTTAGTATGTAAAGGAACGTAATCTCTTCAAATTTCTCCATTAATTTAGTTAAGTGCTAGTGATAGGTTACTAGTTTAGGATCCTTCATTTTATATTCTCCTCGAGCTTGGCTAATAGTGAGTAAAGAATTCCCATATACTTCTAACTCTTGAATGTCTTTATCTAAGGCCATTTTCAGTCCCATAATGCACGCCTTATATTCAGCAATGTTGTTGGTATATGGGAAAACGAGCTTTACAGCTATAAAAAACTATGTACCTTTAGGCAATATCAATATTGCCTCAATTCCACACCTAGACACATTGGCAACTCCATCAAAGAACATCTTCTATCTTGAGAGCTTTTCATCATTCTCTTCATTAGAACTACCTTCGGCTACTAAGATGTCTTCATTAGGGAATTTGACTTATATCTCTTGGGTGGCACCTTTAGAGAGATTTTTGGCTAGTTGATCTACTAGGGCTTATCCCTTGACTAAATTCTAATTTACGTACGTAATGTCAAACTTTAGCAGTAAGCTTTGCTACTTTGAGATTCTATCGATCAAGGCCGACTTTTCTACTAAGTACTTTAGGGGATCATGCTAAGTTAGTAATTTAATTTGGTAATAGAGTGTATATTGCTTAAGTTGATGCATTAACCAAACCAAAGTGTAACATATTTTTTCAATTTCGAAATATTTATATTCCGCTTTAGTAAACTTCTTACTCAAGTAGTACACAACTTACTCCTTTCCTTGCTCATTTTTTTGACCGAGTATACACCTTATGGACTCTAGTAGTATGGTTAGGTACAGAAACAACAACCTCTCAAGTTTAGGAGCTACTAGAATTAAAGGGTTCGTGAGATATTCCTTAATTGTTGTAAAGGCTTTCTCACATTCGTCGTCCCAATTTATCTTGGCGTTCTTCGTCAGTAATTTAAACAAGAGACAACATCTATCCATAAGTTGAGGTATGAAATGAGCTATGTAGTTTAAACGACCCAAAAAGCTCTTGAACTCTTTAAGTATGCATAGAGAAGGCAAGTTGATTATTTCTTTAAGTTTATTAGGATCCACTAATGCCCTTTTAGCTGATTATAAAACTCAATAATTTCTCTAAAGTTACTCTAAATGTGCACTTCTCTAAGTTAAGCTTCAATTGGAATTTTCTCAACCTATCAAACAACTTCTTTAGATTATTTACGTAATTTTCTCCTTCTTTAGATTTCGCAGTCATATCATCAACATATACTTCAACTTCTTTATGCTACATGTCATTAAAGATTGCAACCATTGCTCTCTAGTAAGTTAACCTAGTATTTTTTAGTTCGAAAGGTATTACTTTGTAGCAAAATGTGCCCTAAGTTGTAATGAAAGTTGTCTTAGCCTTATCTTTTCCAAATATTTGGATTTGATTATATTTGAAGAATCCATCCATAAAGGAGAAGAGATGGCTCCCTACTGTATTATCTACTAAGACATCAATGTGGGGCGAAGGGAAATTATCTTGAGGTGTTGCCTAATTAAGGTCTCGAAAATCCATATATACATTAACTTTTCTATTCTTTTTCATTATCGGCACAATGTTGGATACCCATTCAGAATAATTAGACACTTCGATGAGATTGACCTCTAGTAAATTTTTTAATTTTTCTTTAATCTTCAATAAGATATCTAGTTGGAATCTCCTTAGCTTCTACCTCTTAGGTTTGATATCTTCTCATATGGGTAAGTTGTTGATGGGAATCAAGCTAGTAGACCCCTAACTCGTAGTCAACCTCAAGGCCTCGAAGGTCTAGCATGGCAAATCCTCCTACTTCAACCAACTCTTACTGAGGCTGAACTAATCATGGCTGCTGATCAAGTCCTAATATCGATCTGAGTGACTATACATCTCTCGAAAATCATATGCTAATTGGAAGAATGCTTGAATAATAGCCAAACTGCTCAACCTTAACTGAATCGACCACTTGCTAGGCAACATTAGTGCTGAGAGGCCGAGATATCAATCTTACACAAACCCTTAAACACCCTTACTCAGCCACTCAACTAGATCATACTGTTTTGCCTACATCTTCTAATGATGTCCCCAATACATTGCTATCAAGTATCCAAAACCACTTGAAGGATCTGTTGCTATAATCGTTGCTTTTTCATGAATATTCATTTTTACCCTTTAGTATTCCTTATACATTACTTTTTTAGGATAATACCCTTTTTGTCTTTTCCATTTTTAGGGCAAGTTACCATAATTTCTCGGGTATAAATACCTATTGTACATGTAACCACACAATACATCTTATCATCATTAATACACTAAATATTCCTTTTGTGAACATTGCTCTTGTTAACTTGTTTACTCTCATTTCACTCTTATCTTAACCCTTAAGCTAGGCTAAGGCTAGGTGGCAACTAACCTCATCGAACCAACTTGTACGTTATATTAAGTTATACTGTAAGTCCTCGAAAGCTTTATTGGTACATTGTATCCTTTGGAGTTGTTTATGGGTTTGCTTACTCTTTCCTTACTTTTATGTTCTTTTGCACGCTTCTCGATCACTCATTTTGGGCTTTTGGCAAGCTCAAACCCATCCCTATGACTTGCTTTGTTTGCTCTTGGCTCCGATTTGCATCTGCAGTGGATCACAATTGATGGATCTAACCTAGGCATATCTTCATAAGACCATGCAAACTCATCTTGATACTTAGACAGCAGTATGATTATTTTTACCTTCTACTCTTCTTTAAAGTTCCCTTTAATCTTCAAATTCTTAGGGTTATCATCAATCTTAACATTAATTGTCTCAATCGACTCAACAATGGAAATTATATCCATCTCATGTCTTTGCCAACTCTCTTGTATATCACTGTAGTCATTGATATCACCCTCGACAACTAACCTAATAGGGCCAAAAGTGATATCAATATTTTCATCATCTATCTATGCGAGGTATCCCTGGCTTTTATGTAGAGCATTAGATCTGGGCTAAAAGTATGTAAAGGAAAGAGTGTAAGTGAAGTATAATGAAGAGAATGGAATATGATCTTTTTATTAGAATAGAAAGTTCTCTTAGGTACATTAGAATAGATATAATTATTACAAGACTCAAGAAAATACTAAATTGTAATTCATCCTTTATCGTAGAGCAAACTTATCTCCATTCATAAGGATGGAGAACCAGTTATTTAGGTGTTGGAACTTGTAGGATGGGCTTACTAATTCATTCTTGCTAGGGGTGTCCTCTTTGGCAAATTCTAAGGTCTAAACATCAACTTGGATGAATGTCTTTGTTAGCGATGGAAAGGTCATCGAGGTATGATATAATCTATCACTTCTTTTGCTCTTCACTTGCTTGTTTTGCAATTCTTCAGTTGGAGTAGGAATGTAGCCAAGCTTGTAAGTACTTATATGCCCCTTCTTAAATTTCAGCCTCTCATCCTTCTTTTCTCTAGGATTGGTAATCATTCACACTTCCTCAAACATTTAGAGTCTTAAATCCTCTAGCTCCTAAAAAATCCAATGTAAGGTATGGTCGTTTCTCTATATATTTCATAATCTTAGCCACTCAGAATTGTTATAGCCCGACCATTTAAGATGAATTTGACCTTTTAATGTAAACTTGAAGGAATAGCCCCTTTTACTCAAATCTAGGGTCTTCCTAATAAGAGGTTGAAGGACCTTAAGATGTCTAAAACTTGGAATTGAATAGTGAATGTCCGTGGGCTAATGTCAATTAGTAAGTCAATCTCCCCCATAATCTCTCTTCTAAACCTATCAAAAACCCTAACTATTGTAAAACTCGACTTGATTGCAATCGCATCAATAACCAATAAGTCTAAGGTAGCAAGAAGGCAAACATTTAATGACGATCTGTTGTCGATGAGAACTTTAGCTATGATTATATTGTTGACTCTCACCACTATGAAGAGAGGCTTAGTGTATTGATTACCTTCCTCACCTATTTCTTTAGTGGAAAAAGAAATTTGATCCATGGTAAGGATAGAGTTGGAAACTAATCCCATCCTTTGAAGAACCTCCTTCAAAGTTTGGAATAGAGCTTCTTGATGTGGTTCAAATGCCATCAATAAACCCATAAGAGATATTTGTGCTGGAGTCTTAGTGAGTTGATCCGTTATTTTATACTCAATTGATTTGATCATCTTAGTAAAAGTAAACAATCCTTCCTTATATTTAGTTGGTTTATTACTTGATTCCTCCAGTACAATTTTCTTTTTAAGGTCTTCTCTTGGGTCATAAACCCTACCGGAGCGGGTAATCCCTCTTACGAGTGAACTCGATTGCCTCTGATTAATTGCTTCATAGTTGAATGAGGCAACTTTATAATTCTTTGAGGCTATCGATACATAGAAGGTGTACCTCTTTGCCTTTGGACCTGAATCTACTCCCTGACTCGAGTTTGAGCCGATCACTCTAACGCCCAGCTCTAACCAATGTGAACTCCAGCTTGGTCTAACCTTTTTATTACTTAGAAAATCATTTTCTAATAAAAACAAAAATAAAATGAACCTTTATAAAGTTAGGACTTCTTAGAATTTTTCATAAATAAATACTTGAAAATTTAAGACCCTTTTTAGGACTTGTTCTAAAATAAAAATAAATTGGCTAAATAACTTAAACCTAAGTGTTCCCCTTTTTGGAATTGAAAGAAACTAACACGCCTAAAGTTTTTGTAAAATGAACTATAGAATTTTGATCTTGAATAGTGGGTATCTAGGCACTCGTATGCAAATATAGGGTGACTTAAAATATGGAAAGTTTTCTTTTTCCATCTTTACAAATAATGGTTCAATTATCCTTTTTGAGTAGGTTTAGTGTTATTTAATTGCTTACATGTAATTAGACGTTTTCTTTTAGAAGGATATTATTGAAAAGTGAATCTAAATTCCAAAAGTTAAAAAGTGATACTCATTAAAGGTTTAATAGGATAGACCCCAAATCCAAAATCTTTGGTTTTCATAAACCTTTTTTAAAATCGATTTTTTCAAGTAGATCAATGTTTAGGTTAAATAGATCCACCCAATTGATTTAAACTAAACCATTCTTTTTCTAGACTCCAGTTGGGTGGCGACTCCAAGAATTTTCAAAACACATTCAAAAACAAAGTTTTTCTTAACCCCTAGTCATAGGTCAGTATTAAATGAGTTAGAGTTTAATACTAATTGGGTTAAGGATAATAGTAAAAGCTGGGAAAAAATCAAGCTCGATAGAATGACGACTCCTTTGGGGATGTCAAGAGGGCTAACTACTTTAAAAACTTTTCGAAATTAAATTTATCTTTCAAAATACCCATGTTATTTATTTATTTCTTTAGTTATTTATTCGTTTCTTGTAAATATATTCTGTTTTACTTATCACATGGAACATACATTGGAATATAGGGGGTCATTTATTACATCAAGAATGCAAGATAGATACAGTTAGACCCAAGCCATCATAAGACCCTAAGAGGGGAGCTATTGTGTAAGCTCTAAGTATAGTAATATAGACACCACTTAAGGTTGATTAGGCTTCCCTGCTTATGCTATTATTTGACCAATGAAAGTGTTTTATAAAAGTGAGTGAGGTCACAAAGCTTGAGGACCTTTATAACCCACCTTAATTGCATATACCTTCTTTAAAGCTTGGGTTAATACATTAATCCCAAGAATTGCAACCTTACTAATGTTTGAAAGTCTTGGAAACGTAATTAGTTTTTATAAAAGCTAAATACCAAATCAAACAATAGAGTTGCAACTTAAGGAGTAATGTACTAACCAAAACGGTTCTAGCATATGCATGTTTTACATGTATATTCTTTTGTTTTTAAATGACTCTTGTCCATCAAATGTCTAGGCTTAAAGATAATGATAAGTAACCACCAAGAGAATAATCAAAGAGTTGATAGGCTGCTAGATGCCTCGGGAATATATGAGTAGCTGCTATAAGCTAAAGCTACTTATTGAAAGCAAAGGGCTAGATGCACTCAAGCCTCTAACTAAGCCTTGTTGGGTCAGGTTGAAAAAAGAGAAAGGACCATGGATTAGGCTTTAAAGGTGCTAGATAAGATCACAACCCAACTACAATAGTTAGATTAGAGACTTTAGGCATAGTTAAAAGACTCTAAATAAAATTGAAGTTTCATTGAGAATAAATGTTAGGCTCTTTATCTTTGTCTTTCTCCATTTTTTTAAATAAAAGTTCCCTTTCGTTTATCGTTCTTCATCCTTAAAATATTTCCTTTTGTAGATAATCCTTTAATAAGCATTGTTTTCTTTCCCATCTTAGGGAAATATAAATAAAATCCATTGACTTGTAAATAGAATCCCAAACATCACTGTCTTTATTTGTAATTAGACTTCTCAATTGCTATAAAATAAAGCCCCGTCTTTCTCTCTCATAAAAAAAGAAAGTAATAATAATAATAATAATACTAAGAAATGTGCTAATGGTTACAAATTCTTATGGGCTAACCCAAATAAAACCTAAGTCCCTTAGCTCGTTAAGGTAGCTAATCCAAATAAAGCCACTTGGCCTATTAAGGCAATTAAGCCTAGATAATAACCTTTGGCCCATTCAAGCAACCTACCTAAACTACAACTCGTTAAGGTAGTTCAGTGAAACACAAACCATGACCCATTAAGATAGCCAGGCTAGACATAAACCACAACTTGTTAAGACATTCGAGCCAAACACAATCCTTAGCCCATCAAGGTAGCCAAACTAAGTCAAAACCCCTAGTCTAGTGAGAAAAGCCTAACCATGAATTAGGTCAAACATGAAATCAAATGCAACCTTAATCTCGAATTCAGATCAAATGAGGAGTTTCATGCTAGGGCATATGTTAAGAAACTAAGGGGCAAAGTCAATCTTCACCTCAAGGAAAATAAATAATAGACTACTCCTTAAGGAATTGGTAACTCACTTTTAAAAGGTATAGGATGAAAAGAGGTGAACTATATCTCATATACTAACGTTAAACACTTTGAGAGTTGAGTGACATCATGATGAGGATGCTTTAGACTCGTTCCTTAAAAGAGGTTACTTTTGAAATTGATATATAGATTAAAATGAAGTTAGAAATTTATTTTCAAATGCAAAACATGATTATCTCTTATTAACTCCGTTGGACCAATTTGAAGAATTTTTAAATTTAAACCCTATTAAGAACCACGCTAGAATGGGGTAATTCAAAGGTTAAGGGTCATTGATTAGGAGAAAAGGATAAAAAAAATGATTTATGCTTGCTTTAATAACATCAATTAAAAAATAATTTCTATTATTGATAATTAATTCTAAAATGAAAAAGAGCTCACAAGAATCCTATATACATAGTCAAAACACTTTAAGGAGATAGTGACTTCCAAGCTTAAAAAAGAGGGATAAAAAAAATGAAAATGAAATGAAAGAATGGGGTGACAACCAAAAAAAAAAAAAAGAAAAAAGAAGAAAAAAAAAAAGAAGAAAGAAAAGTGGTTGGAAAATTAGGCCCAAGTGTAAGACGAAAGCCCTAAAAGATACATCACCTCTTAGTAGGGGTAGCAAAATTGAATCAAATAGCTAGGAATCAAAGCATAAATAGTTCCAAAAACATAAGGCTCCAACTCACATTTCAAGTCCAAAATCACAAAACCTCCATATCTACTCTAAATCATACTTTAAAATCACAAATCGAAAAATTTCTTACCTATGCTAAATCACATATGGCCTCCCACCTACAATACCTCCCACATTCTATAACAGCTCTTTTGATTTTAAAAGATAATTTATCTTTAATAAAATTTATTTTTCAAATTAAGGCAAGCACACTTCTATTTTTTTACTAAAGGTTCTTGACTTATACACTCAAATTAAATAAAAGTATTTCTTTCAAAATAGGCTTTCTCATTATACCTTTTTCGAAACCTTTTGACCAAAAGCCTAAATTCATAATGTCGGACCGAAAAAGACGTAATGGACTGATCAAAGCATATCACTTGCAAAATGGACTGTAATTTTTAAGAGTGTAGTCAAGAGTATAATTTAGACCGAGATTTCGCAAGGAAGCCTTCTTTGACTAGACAAATCATGAGTTACATTTTCCTTAGGAAAGAAATGTTTAAAATCACAAAGTCCTATAAAGAAAAGCCTAGCATTAAGGTCTAAGAAGAATACGAAATGCCCTATACGGTTACCAAGAGAGGGGATGATAATAACATTTGCTCCTTAATAAGAATTTATACACATTAGCAAACTTAAGAAGAAAATTAAAAAAGAAAATAGAAAAGGAAAAGAGAGAGAGAAAGTAAAGGCTTGTCATAAGTTTTTTTGTCCATGTTCAAATCTATACTGGCTAAATTAGCTAAACTTTCAATTTAGGTCATTTGTTTCCTTTTCAATGTGGTCATACATTTTAAGTTGATTACATTAATCTAAATAACTAAGGGACTTAATCCCTGATGCATCTTTTTTCATTAAATGATTTTCACCAAATTCTTAAACTAGTTACGTTCCTCTTTTTCTCGACTCGAACTGGGTGGTGACTCCAAGAATTTTCAAAGCACATTTAAAAACCAAACTAGAGCACTATCTCATTTTCATCATTCTTAAGGTTATAGGAAGCTTTTAGAGAGCTGTCCTAACTTTCATTATTTTTAGGGTTCTAACCAGCTCTTAGAGCACTGTCTTGTCTTTCATTATTTTTAGGGTTCTAGCCAGCTTTTAGAGCATTATTCCGTCTTTTATGGGTTTTAGCCAACTCTTAAAGCACTGTCCTATCTTTTATCTGCTTTAAGGTTCTCATTAGCTCTTAGAGCACTGTCTTGTCTTTCATTATTTTTAGGGTTCTAGCCAGTTTTTAGAGCATTATTCCGTCTTTTATGGGTTTTAGCCAACTCTTAAAGCACTGTCCTATCTTTTATCTGCTTTAAGGTTCTCATTAGCTCTTAGAGCATTGTCTCACCTTTTATTATTTTTAGGGTTCTAGCCAGTTCTTAAAGTGCTATCCCATTTTCTTCATTCTTACAGTTCTTGTAAACTCTTAGAGCACTATTCCATTTTCATTATTCTTAAGGTTCTAGCTTACTCTTAGAGTACCGTCTCGCCTTTCATCCTTAAGGTTCTAGTTAGCTCTTAGGGCACTATCCCATTTTCATCATTCTTAGGGTTATAGCCAGTTCCTAGAGTGCTATCCCACCTTTCATTATTTTTAGGGTTCTAGTTAGCTCTCAAAGTGTTGTCCCATCTTTCATCACTTTTAGGGTTCTAGTAGCTCCTAAAGCGTTGTCCTACATTTTATTATTTTTAGAGTTCCAGCTAGCTCTTAGAGCGTTGTACCATCCTCAATCCATTTTTAAGGATTATAGCCAACTCTTAGAGTGATAAGGATCACGGACCAATCATACGCTCCTAAGCTCATAGGCTTGCTCAAATGGCTTACTGAGCTGTTCGAGGTGAGGTGAGTACCAAGGAGTAATGCATTCTCCGATTTAAACCAATGAGTTACTTTGCCCTCCACATCATCCAAGAAACCATAGAGGTGACTAGTCGATCTATTGAGCCAACCTTATCGCTACACACCAATCTAAGCATTAAATTAAGATACAATTGACTTGACCTATGCCAAAGTTGAGTTGACAGTTGTAAGGAGCCAATCACCCCTGAATCAACCCCTGTCCAGTCCTAATTGTCTAAGCTACCGAATTGCCGATGCTGACCTAACCTAATTAAGAGCTACCCTTGTTCGGCTAACAATGTCATAGGGACCACAAAATGAGCAAACCATGCGCGTGTTGCCCTTTTCTAACATCTATACTACCTTTTTTTTTTTTTTTTTTTGCTACTGGATATTATTTTTTTACAATTACAGTAATACCCCTATAAAATTATTCCCTTTTTTCGTAACTAGTAGGAATCCTATTTTTGTAATTTACTCTAACTTGGGATTTGCCTTAATTAGGTCATATAAATACTTATATATTGTAATAGCCACAAAAATCATCCCAATGGAATCTCTTTTCGAGATATCTCTTTTGTGAGCTAAGTTTCTTTGCTTACTCTTGAATACTCTTATCTAGGCTATTTGAGTGTGGATTAGTGGCGAGTGACCTCTAGTTACACTTGTGTGTCATATCAAGTGTGACCTAAGCTCGTATGAGACATCACTACATCATAACCTATGTCGGTGCATGAGAACCCCTACTTAGCCTTTGACTTTCATTTAAGCTTTGGACCATCATGTAGTTCTTTGGTTCATGCAATAACGAACCTCTTATGTTCATTAATGCTGGACCCATACCATTTTAGTATCATAGCCTGGCTACATTCAAAGCTAAAATCTATTACTTTGTTCTTTGAGTGGTTTGTTACTATTTTTATATGATTAAAAGTCCTATTATTAACTTAGGAGTTTGGTAGTTGAAGGGTGTTGAGGGAAAATTCTATGCTCTGTTATTTTTTCCCTGTTTTCTACACGCAAAATGGAGTATGGTTTTTTGTTCATTCATTACGTATAGTTGTCATAATAGTGGGAGTGGTAGTTATTGTTCTATTGTTGTTATTACCAGAAAGTACTTTAAGTGGTATTTTAAACATTAATTTTGTGAGCTAACCACCAATGTCAAATTTAAGCATTCAAAGAACATTAGAAAACTAAGAAAGTGGTGCTCCAAATGGCCAATGGCAAGAAGGAAGCTTCACACCTTAGTCAGTATGTAACTAATTGGATAAGCTCACCGACTTAGTAGCTAATTTAGTAATTGTTAGCCAAGAAGATAGATAACAAGCTAGAAATAGCCTAATTGGAGGACGTAAGCAACAACAATGAGGTAATGGTTAATTTAGCCGAGTTAATACCCTAGCTTGACTACCTTAATCTAAAAGAATGGGTAGGGTTGCTAGGCATAGGTTAGCACTTGAAGAAATCAAAGTAGAAGGGGAAGGAAACAGCGAGGTAAGGAGTACTATGAGCTGGAAGAGAGGAATGTCTAAGCCCCTCAAGTTGAAGGGTTGAGGATGTGTATTCTAAGTTTTTCTATGAGTGGTAGTTCTGAGGACTACCTAAATTTGGCAGATAAGATTGAGAAGCAATTTGAATGCCATGAAGTACTTGATAATGCAAAGGTTAGACTTATTGTGTTGGAGTTTAAAGGTTATGCCACCCTGTAATAGAAGAGCTTGCAAGCTACCTAAAGAAGGGAAAGGGAATGAGAATGAGAAATTAGAGGTTAGGATAAAACAAAAAAAGTCATCGGAGAAGGTTTGTGTTAAGCTATCATTTGTAGGATACCTTTAAAAGGTTATTGGAGCTAAGGCAAGGATGATCGATTGTTGAAGCTTATGTCAAGGAATCCCAGATATTAATGGTCCAATGTGAAGTTAGTGAGCTAGAAGACCGAATTGTATCTCAATTCATCGATGGGCTGAAGTAAGAGATTGGAGATATCCTAGAAACCATGGATATTAGATCCCTTGATTGTGCAATTTGAGCCACTTAGGGGAAGAAAGGCACTAAATTGAAAGATTCCGACCACCTGTCAGCTGACTTAGTAGCAGTTGATCTATTTCTGAGTAGACCTATGTGAATAGAACCAAGTAAGATTGCTGAGAACTGACCCACTTAAACTACCTGAGTGGAAGAGAAGGAAGCCTTAAGGAAGTTTGAGAAAGGCTAGAGTTCGGGCTGGAGGATAAGTGAGATCAAGTATTTCAAATGACAAAGGTTTGGACACATGGTCGCTTAGTGTCTGAACAAAAGAATTATGGTGATTTGAGGTGAAGTGTCAACTGTTGAGGTAGATAGTATTGATGAGGAAGTAGAGAAGTTGAAAGGGAACGAATAGGCTGTATTGTCTGAGGAGGAAGTCATCTATAGTGAGAATGGTAACTTTATACCAACCACTCTAATGTTGAGAAAGACAATTAGTGTCAATGCTATACTTGAGGATGGATAGAAGGAAAATCTCTTTCACGTTGGATGTAAGGTGAATGAGTTACTGTGTGCTTTGATCGTTGACAATGGGAGCTACACCAATATAGCCTCTGCATTTATGGTTTAGTAATTAAAATTACCGACCAAGCCTTACCTAAAAACCTTGCAAGCTTCATTGGCTTAGTGATAAGGGAACCCTACAGGTGAACAAATAAGTGTTTATGCCAATCTGCTTTGGCAATTATTGAGATGAAGTGCTTTGTGATGTGTTGCCTATGAGTGTGTCCCACATTCTACTTAGACAACTGTGGTTGTTTGATTAAGATGTGATATATGATGGAAGGAAGATTATATATTCCTTGGAGCATGAAGGTAGGAGAGTGAAATCAAGTCCTATGATTGCCGAACAAGTAAAGGTCATGCAAAACCTAACTTTGCCAAACCTTAAAGAAAGAGGCTTTGGTATTGACCTGAGTTGAACTGAAATGAGAAATGGAGCTCGAAGGACCGATTTACCTTCTGGTCTGAAGAATACTGGAGATGAGATTCGAAGGGAGGGAGTAACTTGCTAAGGTGACAATAATATTGGAAAAGCTAACTAACCTATTCTTAGATGAATTGTTAGATGGTTTACCCTTTGTCTAAGGTATAGAACATGCCATTAACCTGTAGCCTAAAGCCATACTGCCAAACAAACTTACTTATAGGGTGAATCATAAACAAGCCACTGAGTTGCAAAAACAGGCAGATGAGTTGATGAAGAAAGGGCTTGTACAAGAATCTCTTAGTCTTTATGCCATGTTGGCTTTGTTGGTCCCTAAGAAAGATAGGTCCTTGAGAATGTATGTAAATAATTGAGCAATCAATCACATTACCATTAAGTATAGGTATCACATACTAAGGCTTGATGATATGTTAGATAAGCTAAATGGATCAAGAATGTTCTCTAAGGTTGACCTCAAATTAGGATACCATTAGATCCAAATGCATGAGGAAGATGTGTAGAAGATCACATTCAAAACATGCTAGAGATTATATGATTAGCTTATAATGTTGTCTAAACTATCTAATGCGTTGAGTCTATTTATGTGCTTGATGAATCATGTGCTCCAAGAATTAATAGGAGAGTTTGTTGTAGTTTATTTTTATGGTATCTTAGTGTACAACCTCAACCTGGAGACTCACCAGGAGCATCTTCAAAGAGTCTTTGCAAAACTTCAAGTTGAACAACTTTACACCAACCTGAATAAGTGCAACTTTTGCTAATCTAAAGTGATATTCTTAGGATTTGTTATAAGTGGAGGGGGCATATGAGTTGATGAAGAGAAGATTAGAGCGATCACCGAATGACTAGTGCTGACCACTTTGGTTAAGGTGAGGAGTTTCTATGGCCTAGCTTCACTCTATTGAAGGTTTATAAGGAATTTTAGTATGGTTTTGGCATCGCTCATTGAACTATCAAAGAAGAATGTTGAATTCAAATGAGAAGATAAAGAGTAAAGGAGTTTTGATGAAGTAAAAGAGAAGCCAATGATAACCCTTGTCTTAGCTTTTCTAAGTTTTGACAAAGTGTTTGAAGTAGATTTTGATGTATCTAGACTAGGTATAGGTACCATATTGATACAAGAGGGTCAACTTGTTGCTTACTTTAGCGAGAAACTTCGAGGAGCTACACTCAACTATTCTGTCCATGACAAGAGGTTTTACTCCCTAATTTAAGCCTTAACGGTGTCGTAACACTATTTGCTACCTAAAGAATTTGTGATCTATATTGATCATGAATCCTTGAGATATCTAAAGAGCCAACCCAAGTTGTCTCGGACATAAGCCAAATAGATCGAATTCATGGAGGGGTTTTCTTATGTTGTGAAATATAGGAATGGGAAGAACAATGTAGTGGCCAACGCCCAATCGAAACGACATTCCCTCCTAACTGAACTACAGACTAAGTTGCTTGGTTTCTTTACAATAAAGAATTTGTGTGCTGAAGATCCATACTTTGGTCCCGTCTACCTTAGGTGTGAGGAAAGATGGTCACTAGACAACTATTATAAGGAGGATAGATACTTATTCAAGGAAGAGGCTATGTATCTTAACTTGTTCCATGAGAGAATTACTAGTGCGCGAAGCGCATGGAGGAGGATTGACAGGACACTTTAGCCAACCTTAAACCAATGAGGTTTTATCCACATAATTCTTCTAGCTAAGAATGATGAAAGATGTCCAATTCGTATTGGAAAGATGTGTAACCTACTGAAAAGTAAAGAGTCAAACTAAGCAAAGACACTATCTACCCTTGCCCATCCCAACTAAACCATGGTCGAAGCTGAGTATGGACTTCATGTTCGGATTATGAAGGACATCTCGAGGGAAGGACTCCATCATGGTGGTCGTGGATTGATTTAGCAAGATGGCACATTTCGTGCCTTTTTCCAAAACTAATGACACTTCGACTATCTCTTTTCTTTTCTTGCAAGAAGTAATCAAGCTTCATGGAGTACGTAGATCCATTATTTTGAACCAAGACCCAAAGTTCATGAGCCACTTTTGGAGAACACTATGGAGACGAGTGGGGACAAAGCTATTGTACAGCACGTCATGTCATCACAGATTGATGGATAAACTAAGGTTGTCAATAGAACCATGGGAACTTTACTATAAGTTGTGGTTGGGTGGAATATAGTTGATTGGGATTCGTGTTTTCCAATCATTGAGTTTGCCTATAACAAGATCACCCATAGCATAACAAACATGTCTCCCTTTGAGTTTGCCTATAAGTTCAACCTTGAGCTCCTGATGGACTAAGCACCCTTACTAAGGCTCAATGATGACTCGGCAGTTGTAGAGAGAGTCAAGGCTATCAAAGCCATACACTAAAAGGTGGTACAATAGTTAGGCTAAGCTACTGGCAAGCTCAAGAAGCAAGGCCAAGGATGGAAGAAAAGAGAATTTGAACCAGGTGATCTGGTTTAGATCTACCTCAATAAGGAACGATTCTTGAACTTGAGGAAGAGCAAGTTATCTTCTAAAGCTAATGGAACCTTTAAAGTGCTTGAAAAGATCAACCTTAATGCCTACAGGATTGAACTACTTAAAGGATATGGAGTCTTAGACTCCTTCAACATTTTCGATCTCTACCTGTATACTCCCGAGGATGAGCAACCCAGAGCAGAGCTAGATTTGATCCCAAATCTTAAATAACTCAAAGGGGATGATAAGGATCATGGACCAATCACGTGCTCCCGAACTTGTAGGCTTGCTTAGATGGCTCATTGAATTGTTTGAGGTGAGGTGAGTATTAAGGAGCAGTGTTTTCCCCAATTCAACCTGCTGAGTTACTTCGTCCTCTACATCATCTAAGAAATTGCTAAGGAAACAAGCTAACATGTTAAGCCGACCCCATTGTCACACACCGGTCTAAGCATTAAATCATGATACAACTGACCTGATCCATGTTGAGGCCGAGCTGATAGTTGCTAGTAGTCGATCACTCGAAGCCGACCCGAAAATGAGTTGCCCTTAAATTAACCCCTTTCCATTCCTAATTATCTAAGCTACCAAACTACCAACGCCAACCTAACTTGATTAGGACTCGCCCCTACTTAGCCAATAATGTCATAGGGACCACAAAATGAGCAAACCACATGTATGCTGTCCTTTTTTGACATCTATACTACCTTTTTTTTTCTACCACTTGATTTTTTTTTTCATGATTACATTAATACCCTTATAAAATCATTCCCTTTTCTCCTTAACAAGTAGGAATCCTATTTTTGTAATTTACTCTAACCTAGGATTTGCCTTAATTGGGTCATATAAATACTTGTATACTTTAATAGCTACAAGAATCATCTAAATGGAATTTCTTTTAGAGATATCTCTTTCATGAGCTAAGTTTCTTCATTTACTCTCAAATACTCTTATATAGGCCATTTGAGTGTAGGTTAGTGGTGAATGACCTTCGATCATACTTATGTATCATATTAAGTACAACCTGAGCTTATGTGAGGCATCGGTATATCATATCCTTCGCCAATGCACGAGAACCCCTACTCAACCATCAACTTTTATTTACACTTTAGACTATCTCATGGTCAAGATCCACCCCATTTGGTTTATGCAATAATAGACATTATATGTTCATCCACGCCGAACTCATATCATAGAACACTGTCCCATCTTTCATTAGCTCTTAGAGCGCTAGCTCATCTTTGATTAGCTTTTAGAGCATTATCCCATCTTTGGTCCATCCTTTTTAGAGTTCTAGCTATCTGGTGCGAATCGTGACCAAGAGCAGATAAATTTGGTTGTTGGATGGGTCCAAGCTTGCAAAAAGCTTAAAAGAGTTAATGGGGAAGGATGTGAAAAGGACAAGTGCGAATGAACCAGTAAGCGAAAACCCACGAATAGCTCCAAAGAATATGACACACCAATGGAACTTTGAAAGACTCATGGCACAATCCAATATGATGTATGAATCGATTCGGTGAGGTTACTCACCACCTAGCCTTACTCAAAGGTTAGGATAAGAGTGATATCGAGAGTAAACAAGCAATGTTTACACATGGAAGAAAATACTCAAAGTGTATTAAGGATAATCTGATTTTGATCTTTTTTAGAGTTACAAATACATAGGTATTTATACCCATAAGTTAGGGTAAGTTGCCTAAAAGGGAAAAGACAAAAAGGACATTTCTTAAGGAAGTATTGTATAAGATACAAAAGGCTAAAAATGAATCTACAAGAAAAATAATCATTAGTGTAATGGATTCTACACATGGTATTGTACATGTGGTGATGCTGTATTGGTGATAATCATTGATGCAACATATTCTATACATGATACTATACATGTAGTGATGCCGTTGGAAGATGTGAATAAAAAGTATAGACATCTTGCTTATCCAAGCAAGGGTGGCTTGATCAATCTGGCCTCTTTCTCTTAACATTTCGACAAGGGTATGGCTGAGTGAGT
This sequence comes from Lumnitzera littorea, assembly GCA_024138015.1. NCBI lineage: Eukaryota > Viridiplantae > Streptophyta > Magnoliopsida > Myrtales > Combretaceae > Lumnitzera > Lumnitzera littorea. Next base: position 108,176,959 of record JAMXBB010000005.1, on the reverse strand, counting down.
AATTAGCCAAGCATGTGTGAGAATGAAGATGGGCTGTTGTCTTAGCCTTGTGCTTCTCAACATACAACATATGAGAAATAGGAAGTCACTCGACTTAGTAGGCAGAATGGGTCAGCAAGGAGATACTTGACCTTTACATGAGTTGGTTAAAACAAGAGGATTGATCTTACCGGTCCCTCTAGTCCTCGAGCTTAACTACGGGTTAGTAATCTGGTAGCCTAATTTCGATCACCATCTCTTAGAGCACTATCTTGTCTTTAATCCATTATTTTTAGGGTTTTAGCCAGTTTTTAAAGTGCTGCACTCCTTTTCATCCTTTTTAGGGTTCTAACTAGCTCTTAAGGTGCTATCTTGTCTTTAATCAATTCCTTTTAAGGTTTTAGACAACTTTCAAGTTGTTGTACCCTTTTTCATCCTTTTTAGGGTTTTAGCCAGCTCTTAGAGTGTTATCCTATCTTTAATCCATTCTTTTTAGGGTTTTAGTTAGCTAATAGAGCACTATCTCAACTCAATCTTCTTAGCAAGTCGATAAGGGCACTTCTTGTTTCTAATCTCTCTTTAGTGTTCTAGCAAGACGTACTTTCCCTTTACCAATGTCTCTTTACTTAAGGTCTCAGTAAGCTTGTAGGGCTTTTACCTTCATCAACCTCTCTTTAAGGTTTTAGCAAACTCTTTTAGTAAGCTCATAAGGTGTTTCCCTTCATCAACCTCTCTTTAAGGTTTTAGTAATCTCTTTTAGTAAGCTCATAAGGTGCTTCCCTTCACCAATCTCTCTTTAGGGTCTTAGCAAGCTCGTAGGGCGCTTCCCTTTGCCAAAGTCTCTATTTAGGGACTTAGCGAGCGTGTAAGGCACTTCCTTTCACCAATCTATCTTCTTAGTAAGCCTGTTTGTCGCTTCCCATCACCAATATCTCTTCATCATTGTAGCGAGCCCATAAAGTGCTTACCCTTTGTCCATCTCTTTTAAGGTTATAGCCAACTCATTGAGTGCTGTCTTGACTTACATTTAGCTTTAAGTTCTTAGCCAACTTAAAAAGTGCTTCGTTAGCTCCTACCTAAGTTAGTTAGCTTAAAGGAGCATGACTAGGTTTTCTTTTAGAGTCTTAGTTAGCTCAAGGAGTGTTTCACCCATCTACCTAAGTTAGTTAGCTTAAGAAGCACGACCTAGTTTCTCTCATGGTCCTATCTAGCTCAATGAGTGCTTTACTCATCCGCTTAGGTTAGTTAGCTTATAGGGGCATAACCAGGTTCTCATTTAGGGTCTTAGCCATCTTAAGGAGTGCTTTGCCCACTCACCTAAGATAGTTAGCTCAAAGGAGAACTTTTAGGTTTTCCTTGAATCGATTCAAATTTAGGATTACTAGTCCACCAAAGATACACCCGCCTAAGTTAGTTAACTCAAAGGAGTACGACCATGTTTTAATTTAGGGTCTTAGCTAACTTAAGGAGTGCTTCGCCTGTTCATCTAGGATAGTTAGCTCAGAGGAACACTTCCAAGTTTTTTTAGAATCAATTCCAATTTAGGGTTGTTAGTCCACCAGAGATACTCCCACCTAGGTTAGTCAGCTCAAAAGAGCACTTCCAAGTCTGTCAAATTGATTCCAAGTTTAGGACTTCTAGTCCCTTAGAGATGCTCCCACTTAGGTTAGTTAGCTTAGAGGAGTGCTACCGGGTTTTCAAACCGATTTCCAAATTTAGGATTGCTAGTCCCTTAGAGATACTCCCACTTAGGTTAGTAAGCTTATAGGAGCGCTACTCGGTTTTCAAATCAATTTCCAAATTTATGGTTGTTAGTCCCTTAAAGACACTTTCGCATAGGTTAGTGATAAGCGTAAATTACTCTATACTTTCAAGACATATTTATGCATAAATTGTTCATAATTGTGATTCAATTCTTAAGTTTTTAGTACTTAATTAGGTAATGTATTGATTTTAGATCAATTATAAGTAAGGGGATGAAATTTACATAAGAACAATGAGTTTTAAGGCAATCACAGCCGTGAAGAGAAGAAAACCTTGAAGTGAAACCAAAATGCAATCCATCATGGGTATGATAATAAAGGATTAGAATGGCCAGCATTGATTACACCCTTTGTCAAGGGTGTGATTGAGAAAGTACTATTGATCTCCCTATCAATCACGACCATGATTAGTTAGTAGGAGGAAGATCAATCCCTTGATCACAACCATGATTAGAGGTGATGAAGCGATGAGGAGTTCACGTTCGTAGTCATAGCTGTGACTAGTGAAGATTCTCATGTTCTGAGACTATCACTCCTTAAGTTTTAAGTGTGATAGGAGTGGACATGACTATTCCTCAATCACTTTTTCACACGAATCAGTATGTGGAATATGTCTTAACATCAGGTGGTGTCTTAAGGTGATACATTTTTTAGTCCTTTGATAAGTCAAGTATAAATATATTGCAACTTTTAAAGGAGGATTACATCAAAACTAACATCACCAAGAAAGACAATAGATCATCAGAATCCATTAAGTACCTTATTCATGTTCTTAGTATAGTGGAAAACGTGACGTGAGTTTGTATAACATCCTTTACTAACTTCGAGAGAATTATGAAGAATCCAGTGTCTATATATTGTTGTATTAGAATCCTTTAAGTGAATCAAAAGGGGTTTTATTCTTCTCTCTTCTTTTATGTTGTGTTTTAATTCCTTTTACTTATTTCTCTGTATTTTTTTTTCCTATCATGTGTGAGTGATAAATCAGGGTTTACAAAGTCATTTTAACATGAATGTATTTTGAATTGTTGTTATTCCTAATTATTACATATTTTTAGTGATTAGAACTTCATACAAGTTGAGATAATGTAGTGCACGACATAATCTTGTAGTAGATCTCAATGGAATATGTTGAGAAATGATTCGATTGAGTAGATCTTAGTCACTAAAACAAGCTACTCCTGTTAATAAAGATATTATTAGAAAGTTTATTGCATGTTTAGGGAATTCAAGGATTAGTAAGCTTATAATGCAATCTTAACTGTCCTTTCTTTCAGAAGAGAGGAACGTAATTAGGGTTAGAATTGAGTAATTCTAAGAAGAATACTCATGAGTAGAGAATTCTCACAGAAGAGTAATTGTTAGGATAGATAGTTCATAAGCTATGTTAATATGATGAAGTAAATCTACTTTGTAAATTGCTATTTCCATGTTATAATTTTATTTGTTGTGTTCTCTTGATGTAATCATAAAATTAGTATAGTTTAGTTGTAGAAATCAGTTAAATTACTTCATTCAATCATTCGGTCACTAGTTAATAGGAAGAGTAATTACTACTAGTGTTTGAATTATTTTCTTAGTGGAGATGACCCTATACTTATCCATACTAACAAACGATAGATATACTTGCCTATTTAACCTAGTAAAGGATAAAATATAGGAATTTAAATTATAAGACTCGGTAGCTTTATTAAGAGGCACAAAATTAGTCAGCTTAGAGGAGCACAATCAGGATTTCAATTTAAGGTCCTAGCTAGCTTATGGAGCGCTTTGCCCATTTACCCAGGTTATTAGCTCAATGGGGCATTACCAGGATTCGATTTCTCATTTAGGGGCTTAGCTAACTCAAGCAACGCTTTGCCCATTCACCTAGACTAGTTAGCTTAAAGGAGCAGAACCAAGTTTTTAATTAAGGGTCTTAGCCAACTTAAGGAATGTTTCGCTTGTTCACTTAGGATAATCAGCTTAAAAGGAGCACTTCTAGGTTTTTCTTGAATCGATTCTAATTTAGGGTTGTTAGTCCACTAGGGACGCTCATGCCTAGGTTAGTTAGCTTATAAGAGCACTACCAAGTTTTCAAATCAATTTCCAAATTTAGAGTTGCTAGTCCCTTAAAGACACTTCTACTTACATTAATTAGCTTAGAGGAGCATGAGCAAATTTTTAATTTAAGGTATTAGCTAGCCCAAGGAGCATTTCACTCATTTACCTATGCTATTCAACTCAGTAGGGTACTACTAAGATTTAATTTCTTATCTAGGGGTTTAGATAGCTTAAGGAGCACTTTACCCATTCGCTTAGATTAGTCATCTCATAAGGGTATGACTAGGTTTTCAAATTCTTTTTAGAGTTTTTGCTAGCCCATAAGGGTACTACACTTCTTTAATTTCTTTTGTATCTTCGCTAACTCTTAAAGCATCTCCTCCCTCTTTTACCTTTCTCCATTCACCAAATCCCTAGTGGACTAAGTTAGGGATAACTAGCTAGTTGTAATACTTTTTAGGACAAATTCATCCCCAAGGCAAAAGATAGTGTCTTTTTTGTCTTTGTAACAAAGTTTTATTTAAACTTCACCATAAAGGGGGATAGCAGTAGCCACCCCTTTTTTATCCCCCTTTTTTTTTATTTTCTTAGAATAGTATAAGGGATCTTAATTTTGGAAAAAAAAAATACAATAAATTAAAAAAAATTAGAAAAAAACAAAAAATCGAAAATCTACAAAAATTACAAAAAAATTAATACAAGAAAATAAATATTTTTTTTTTAGAAAAATAAAAATCTTAAGCCAAACAAAAATATTAGGTTTAATATTTATTCAATATTTATTTTTATTTATTTACCAAAAAAGAGAAGAAAAGAAAAAAGGGGTGGAGGATGGTTAGACTAAGTCTTGACCCTTATTCGTTTGATTGTGAAACAATGCTGAAGGCCTTCTTTTGTTTCGGCGCCTACACAAAGCAAGCGTTTGGCACTTGCTCTTTTTTTTTTTTTCTTGAATCAAGCACGTATATCACACACCTAGGATGGGCGCGTGTGCATGGGCTTAGCCTAAGTCATTTTCTCTCCTAATCTTCTCCTCCGTTTCGTTATAGATACTATAATGGAGATAAAAAGTTTTAAATAGCACAATCCACTCCCTTTTGACCTGATTGAGCTAATTTCTTAAGCAAATCCAATCAAACTAAATGTAGGAATCCAAAGAATGCTTAGGACATTGCCAATCGATACCCATTTCTCATCCATGTTCATGCAATTTTGGAATCAAAATTAGCTATGAAATTACTCCTTGCTTGAAATTTGAAATGGTCAAATCCTTCATTCATGGAGATTTCTAGTATTATTCAACCTCGGTTTAGTATAAATAGGTCCTCTTAAAGCCTATTCCATCATGAATTTCCATACAACAATCTCCCATCCAAGCTTACTCTAGAGTTTCTCTCTTTAACACAAATTCTCTCTCTCTCTATATCTCTCTCTAATAGCACCCTTTATGATGGATTTTGATGAGAACCACGACCATCCACTTCCCTATCCATGAAAACATAATACCCAATTCCCCCTTACACCACCAAGCACCACTACGAGTAGCAACCACAACTACCGTCGATGACCCCTCTTTGAAACACCACCAAACGGTAATTGTTGCCCAAGGTACTACTCTTAGACCTATTAGACCCAATAAAAAACACATAAAAGTGGCCCTCACTACTTGAAAATCATCCTAAAATGGCCTCTAAAGCTCCACTCTAGCCGCTGCTACTCTTCATTCTTGATTGAACCTAAATTCGTGCCCCGACTTAAGTCTAACCCAACTGCTCTAGTACCTAGCTCCGACTTACACAAACTCTAGCTTGGTTTGACCATTTTATCACTTATAAAATCATTTTTTAATAAAAAAAAATAAAATAAATGTTTCTAAAGTTAGGACTTCTTAGAATTTTCCATAAATAAATACTTGAAAATTTAAGACCCTTTTTAAGATATGTTCTAAAACGAAAATAAACTAGCTAAATAACTTAAACCTAAGTGTTCCCTTTTTTGGAATTGAAAGAAACTAATGTGCCTAAAGCGAGTACGTAGGCACTCATATACAAATAGGGGGTGACTATAAATATGGAAAGTTTTCTTTTTACATCTTTGAAAATAATGGTTCAATTATCCTTTTCTAGTAGATTTAATGTTATTTACTTGCTTACATGTAATTAGATGTCTTCTTTTGGAACCATATTATTGAAAGGTGAATCTAAATTTTGAAAGTTAAAAAGTGATACTTATTAAGGGCTTAATAGTGTAGCCACCGGATCTAAAATCTTTAGTTTTTAAAAACCTTTTTTAAAATCAGTTCTTTTAAGTAGACAAACGTTTAGGTTAAATTGATCTACCCAATCAATTTAAACTAACCTACTCTTTTTCTCAACTCTAGTCAAGTGGCGACTTGATGAATTTTCAAAACACATTTAAAAACCTAAGATTTTCTTAGCCCCTAGACGGGGTTATTATTAAATGGGCTAAGGTTTAATACTAATCGAGTTAAGGAAAACAGTAAAAACTGGGAAAAAGTGAAGCTCGACAAGGCCAAAGGAACAAAATTACAAGATCTATAAATTGTATTTAATCTACTTAAACATACTTAAAAATAAAGCAAAAAGACTAACCAAGGCTAATAGGACAAGTATTAAGGGCCTAAAACTTAAAACCATGCCCAAAACTCTCAAGACAATCTCAAAAAAGTCAACTGGACCTTGTAAAAATTTCTGACCAGCACACCAAGCTCGAGAAAAAGTTGTTATAAGATCCATAAAAAGCCTACATATAATTCTCGAAGCCTAACAGTGTGATAAGCATTGTTAGTACATAAAATATGCCCATCTTTGACCATATAAGCTACTTAGAAGTTTAAAAAAAATTACAAGATAGTAATAAGGTGATAAATAATAAATGAAAATCTAACCTTAAGAAAGTATTTAAGTTCAAAATAAAGTCATAAGCCTAAGCCCTCAAAATTTCACAAAGTAATCAAAAGCTCAAAGATAAGTTCAAGCCTAAAAGAAGAATCAAACCTTAGGGATGCTATTGTTCTGACTAGTACACAAAATCACAGGCTCCATCTCCTAAATCTAACAATACTATGAAAATACACTTAAAAACAATGGAAATCAACTACAAAATCACAAAGATCAAATTTAAAACTAGAAAATTATACGTGATTGAAGATTTAGCATAACCGGAAAGAATTAAGACCAAATTAAGAGTATAACCTTAACAGAACATTAGGTTGACATTATAATACATCAAATTCTTATATTACCACACTTACTTTTTCCAAGGGACTTTGATCTTGAAGACGACCTACCTTTAAATTATTGCGACTAACAGCTATGGTAGAGTGAGTAACTCCTGATGACTTCATGTTTGCTTTTGTTTGTAAGTTAGTTACACTAAATTATTATTATGATTCAAATGGGATGCATGAGGGGCATGGGAAAATGCATGTGTATGGTTTTATGACTAATGTCTTAACAAAAAAAAAAAAAAAAAAGCAATCAATCGAAGCTACTGTGTAATTAAATGATAGACTATTGTCATGGTACGAAATTGCTTGATTGCCTGAATAACTTGACATAAGTATTTATTGGGCTATGAATTAAAATGAGTCATCCATGGCATATCATTACATTATAATTATATCGACTACTACTTTACGTAAAAGGTGAGAAGGGACTCATAATTGTAAGAGCCCATGAAGGGATTAGTTTAGGCATAAATATGCCATGTTATTAAGTTCCTATCCTAGCCTATAGACTTACTAGGTGGCAGGGGATACTAATTGTTTGACTAAGGATCGCGTCTTATGACTTTCGCTTAGGGCATATGATATGGATTGTAAGGGCCACTACACCACTAAACCTTGGAATTTTATTTTATGAAAAGATCATATTTCTCATTAGAGTAAAGGATATTTATGTATACATATAAGATATGCAAATAAATTGATTTGAGCACATAGGTGCAAATGGCATGGAAAACTAGGTACTGGAACTCAGTTGTTGGTTTGTATCAATTAATAATCTTTAACTCTAACTATAGAGGGCAAAATTCATGTATTGTTTGACATAGTAATTGTTATATGCATTGATATGGTTAGTAATATATATATTGTTTGTGAGGCATGTTGGAGGGATTAACTCACTAAGCATAAATTTACACCCTCTTAGATTCCTTTTGATGCAGGGCTATCTTTTCGGCGAGCCAAGCCATAAGATGCTTGAGGTTAGTCTTGAGTTGGGTTAGGACTATGAAGGAAGGAACTATTTAGTGTTGGCTAGGAACTTTACTACTTTCTTTATATTGTGTAGTGAGACCTTCAGTAGCCATTAGGACTACTTATTCTATTACTCTCCTTTTTGGGAACATCATGTTCCGTACCTTTATTTTTTTAATATATTTAATTATTTAGTAGAGATAATTGTTGTGCTATGATGCTACTTATTTGGGAGACTAATAATAGCTAAGAATAGAGGAAGCCTTATACATTATATGAAAGGTTAATGATTGACAAAAGGAATGATTGTCGACCTTTGAATGGTGTATGGTGATCTATCACAACGAAGATACTATTTGGGTCATGATAGAAATAGATTAAAAGTTCCAAGAATTACATCAAAACTATAAGAAAATAGTAAGCGTAGTAGAAGAAGTAAAACATTTTGCATGAAGTTAATGAGTAATGGCTTTATAGTAAAAGTAGAATTAAATCCTAATTATGAAGAAGCCTTAGGCTTGAGTAGAATATATTTTCCAAATCTTGAAGGACTTATAAACTACAAAGCCCCTATAGAACAAGATGAAATAATTACAAGGAAAAAAAAAACCTATAATCTTATTGCTATTATCTTTACATAAAAGGTTAGATAAGATAGAATTAGAATATAAAAACAAAAATAAAGTAGAAAAAGAAGATAAAGGTTATTCATTAGGTCTTGAAAATATTATAGGACAACTTCAAGGAATAAAAATTTCAAAAAAAAAAAAAAAACTAGTCAAAAGAACAAGGAAAGTTGGTAATATTTTTTGTAGTTACAAGAAACCATGACTACACAAATTAAGACTACCCCCTTTATTAGCAACAATAGAACTCTTAAAGATAATTCAACTAAGGAAGAAACATTAATAAATAGGGGAATTATAGGTAGGTTAGCAAGTAGACGTAGACAAGGAGATCGTATTGAACAGCTTGAAGAAACTATAGATATAGATAGAGACTTGGAAATCTATAATGGTAGAAATATTGACTTATTGAATCTTAGAATATTTTATACTATAGAAAGGTTAAACTTAGGAAGAACTTGTTCAATTAGAAAAAATAGAGAAGAAACTATTTTGATCACTATGGAACCTATAGATATAAAATTACCAAGTGATATGACTATTAGAAAACTAAAATAAGAAGGTAGGAGACTAATACACTTAGGAATGGTAGCAGTAGGAGTATAATGGTTAGTTAGAAAACAAATAGGTACTAATCTATTGTTAGTTATAATAGACAAATCTTCGTAACATGATATTGAAAAAGCAATAATAGGAATAATGGAAATAGCTATGAATAATATATATATATATATATATATAAATATTCTATTGCACCTCAAAGTTCATGATTAGCATAAATAATATTAAAAATTTAGAAATAGGGTTACAAGGTAAAAGATATGAAGATCACATTAGAGAAAATATTTTAATAAGCATAGAATTTATAAGAAGGGCAACAGACAAAAACAATATTTAGTATAAATTAAATATGAATGGAATAATACAAGAAATAACTAGTGCAATAATTAGATTCATTCAACTTATGAGAATAGAAAGTAGAGATTTAGAAAGAACTTAATGGAATGTATCTAAACATTTAGAAAACACCAATTTTAGTAAACTTCCAGAAGATAGCTTAATGTATAGAAATCCTAATGACTCTTATGGACTAAGATTAAAAATTTACAAAGATAAGGCAATATTAGAAGGCAAAGAATGTGTAAGTAATTTTAGCGATGACTTAGAGAATAAGATAGAAATGATGTTAGATACTAGTAGAAGTAAGCATGATATTGGGGAATTATAGAAAGTCCAAAAAATAGTAGATTTCTTTATTAAAAACTAGAAAGATCTTAATGAGGCAATAGAAGAATTAAAAAAATAGAGGATACTTAGGAGAAGAAGAAAAATATTATTTTGCAGAAAATAAGTGTGATTTGGGGGGAAAAACATAGGTGAAACATAGTTCCTTGAACCTTCCAAACAATTTAAAAATAATAGAAAGTATAATATACAATTGGAAAATGAATAAAAAAACAAACCGGTTATAGAAAAAGAAGATAAGGATGAATAGACCATTGAAACTTTTCTAGATAATTATTTTATAAACACTTATGAACTCGAAACTTTAGAAGAAATAACAAGAGAAGTAGAAAAATCTTTAGAAAATTAATTAATAACATCATATCTTACATATGATAAAGAACTATTAGAACTTATTAATGATTCAATCTTGACAAGCATAAATAATACACTAATATTTAACATAAGATTAGAAAATCTTGTTGACCAATCGAATAAGACACCTTATACATGTGATAGAGAACCTAAAAGAGAGTATAAAAGCTTAGGACAACGTATGCCTTTAGAAACATTTGATAAGAAAAATTTGGTAGACAATGGAAGAACACTTAAGCCAGCAGCTCATGATTGTCAACTTTGGCCATAAGTACTAAGTCCCTAGACTCAATTAATAGCTAAAGAATAGGAAAATAGTAATGTTAGTGATAATGCCATAGCAATGTATAATTTTTTAGAAAAATTTTTAGGTGGTAGTGTCATGACCCGAGGGGGCTAGTCGTAGCAGTCGTCGTATACCATACAAAGGATTGCAAATTGAATTCTCTTACAATTATCAACCTTTTTATACGATACACAAGGCTACAACTACAATTAACAACCAAGAGTATACAAGCATAAGTAATATTATTTCATGATAACAATAATAAAATATAGAAATATAACACATAATCTATTTATATAAGAATTTACAGATAAGAAATCTAAAGCATTTCTTAAGTTAAACTAGTATCATTCGGTTACATAATCAACTTTATAAACAATCATAAGTACACTATGATCATGTCCTATTCCCACATTGACCTCGTGATGAACACTAATCTCAGGCATATGATAGGCCAACTTCACAAATAACTTAGCTTGCGAAAGAAGACTATAAGGGTATAAGCTAACTAGCTTAGTGAGATAATCCCCTCAACCATACAGCAACCAAGTTATACAATAATTAAGTTCAATCGAATGAATGCATATCAACCAGTATGCCAAACAAATACATCCAGGTGACTAGGTACTGCATGCAACTTAGATTTAACACCCTCCGAAGTTAGGGTTGGAAATACATCGGCATAGTCAGATCTGGATATCATACTAGAACTTATTTTATAACGAAACTTCGTGTTTCGTATTTAAAAATGTAATGGTATACCCATTATCAATGTTATAAAAAATGAGTTCTAGATATGATTGTGAGTAGGTTTATATATCCCTTACTCACCCCTAAACGGAGGCCTCTAGACTCAACCCTTAGCCAGGCGATTGGCGCCTCCAACGCCTAGTATTCCCACGAGCTAAGGTAAGATCATATCGCATGTATGCACTATACAAAATCTATAACAATCAATAATCAACCTTTGTATGGCCTCTCACTACCTCCGTGTAATGCAACTGCTGGAATTAGTTATGCGATGCATGATTATGCGTATTTCAAGTTAACTTTTCTAGTTGAGTAAAATTAGGTCTTATTATTCAATGGTCATTCAAAGTCACAAACAATCAATTCTTAATGAATCTACTATGCAACAATCAATACATTATTGTAATTTAAAGTAAATTCATCATTAACAACCAATTATCATACACAAGCATAACCTAATCCCATACAACATTCATTTATTAATCATAACTTATATTTACTAACTACAAACACAAACAAGTATAGAATCATCAAGAAAACTCACTTAGCTATAGTCGACTCAGGGGTCGTAATAATTTGGTAATAGCTCAGAGTTAATGTCAAAATGACTTGAGAATAACAAAAATTTGTAAGTTTAAGGATTTAAAGCTAAACTAGTATCGTGATTGGTAAGGTTTACTTTACCTAGTTGCATGAAGTTGTCGATTCGAGCTTTTTATTAAATCACGTATAACTTTTTTGTTTCAGCTCGGATCATCACGAACTTATAGTCCATTTTGATCGTTTTTTAGCATATTTTCTTGTAGCGAGGTTCGTTTTGGACATTATGACTCGCAATTTGAATTGTGATATAAAAATATCACAAAATTTATTATTTTAATTTAAAAATCATAAAATATTAATTTTATCTTTTTCTTAATATATTTATGATTTAATAATTATTTAAATCATATAATTGAAAATTTTATTATTTTAAGCATATTTTACCTTATTTACTCTTTTTTTTTTCCTATTTTTGAGATTTTAGTCTTATTACAATTATTATTATTATTATTGCTATTATTTTTATTATTCATTTGTATTTTACAATTTACATATATATATTTATGTACTTATACTATATTTGATTAATTTTATAATTTAATTTAATTAGAAATTCCTAATTTACAGTAATATATATATATATATACCGACTCCTTACATATTTATAAATTTATTTTATTTAGTAAATATTATTATATCATATATATTACTTATTATTTGATATACTACAAATATACTATATGTTATATATACACTATATATTATACATATATTCATGCCACATACATGTATACCTATATGTATATAAAATATAGCTTACATGTATATATATGAATATATAACTACAAAATACTTATACATACTATACGAATACATAATCTTATATATATATATATATATATATATATATATACATGAAAATAAAGCTTATATACATAAATACATACATAATCCTCTTACGTGTACAACTATATATATATACATCTATATTCATTTTGTAAAAAAAATACTAAATACATACTATATGTAGTCATATGAATACATACACATATTGTATATTATACTTATATACATACATGTCTACGTACCTATCTTTACACATACATATATATATCTTAAATTATTTACTTATGCATATATATATGTATAGGTAACGAAATATTTAATAAAATACAATACAAATACTTAATATATACATGTACATACTATATAATATACATATATATTGCTAAAACAATTTTACTTACCTATTTATATTTGATTTTTCTTCTTCTTTTCTTCCTCCCTCTTCTTCTTCTTTCTTCTTATTCTTCTCCTTGTTCTTCACGGTTTTGTTTCGTTTTCTTTTGTTTCTCACTTTGTGTTTTTAGTTGAGTTTTTCTTTTTTATTTTTCTGAATTTCCCACGTGATCAGCAAATTTTAAGGAGAAAAGAAGATAAAATAAAATATTATCCTAATCTTTACATTAATGAGGATGAGACAAGATAATCATATCTAATTTATCTTCTTTCCTAAAGCCAACACTTGTAACTCAAATTTGTCATGTGGGCTGCTAGGAATTTGTCAGAGTTTCAACGTGAAAATTAAGGGAAGAGAGAAAAGAGAAAAAGAAAGAAAGAAAAAGGGAGAAAATAAAAATTAAAAATAAATATATGTAATTTTTTCAAACTGAAAAATCATAAAAATAATCATCATAAATTAATTTTGGAATTTTGTAAAAATTTATCAATTTAATCAGTACCCGTTACAGTTATAATTTTTATAAGTTATTTTAATGATTTTGATAAAAATTTTACGTAATTACGCGATTTAGTCGATAATTGCAATCGACTATAATTATATCACTATTGAGTAATATTTAACTATTTTATAAGCTTAAAGTTATAGTTTTAAGGTTACGATCAAATTCGAGTTCAATTTTGGTTAATTGTGTTTAAATCCGATTCAGGGTTTCGATCAATTTCTAGGGTTTTTATTATCGGTGTTATATTCAATTTATTAAGTTTTATAATCTTTTACTATTACTAGCCTTATCAACTCATTACACAGTTTAAGATACTCGAACTTAAATTAGAGTTTAGACTATCAATTTTTTAGGGTTTACAAATGGTACTTAGGCATTATAAGAGAGTTATAAAAGAAAAATTTCCGAACAATTTCAAGTAGATTAAAAATTAGGAACTAATCTTATTAATTTTACAAATAAAATTACCATGTTAGTAATGAGTATACATCCAAATGTTAGTTATCATTTGCAAGTACAAATGAATGTAATGAGAACCTTAGAACAATTACAATTAAAAGACTAAAGAAATGTAAAAAAAGTTATTAAATAAATTTTTTTTCCAATATAATATTGCTGGTTGTTATTATGAAACAAACATAGTTGATAAATTATTTTTAAAATTATTAGGACCATTAGGACAAGAGATTTATAAAAAATTTAAAGAACATAAAGAATCGATACTATTTGTAGAATTAAACAACATAGGTATAAGGATACAATTTGTTTTGTATAAATTGGTAAAAAAAATGTATAAGTACAAATAACAAGATAATTAAAAGGAGAATATACTTTTTATGAAAATATATACAAACAAAAAATATATGGAGACAAAGAAAGTACAAAACTAAAAAGAAGACAATACAGACTTAGACAAAACAGACCTATAGAGAGGTACTATCTTAGAATAAGTAAGGTAAAGAAACCTTATTTAAATAAAGTAAAATATGTAAGAAAAAATAATAAAGATAGATATTATAAAAATATATTAACTTGTTTTGCTTGTAAAAAGGAAGGATATTTAGCTAGAAATTATGTTAGATGTCATAATATTCATCATAAGTATGCCACATAAATTATTTGTATAGAAGTAGATGAGTTTATGAATGATACTGAGACCATATATAATATGTTAGCATTGAAGATAGAGATGAGATTGATAGTTATAAAGATAATGATTATTTTGTTCAAGAAATATTAGGTATAGAAAGAGGAATAACTACATTGCAAGAAATAAATGAGGTAAAAGAAATGTTAGATAATGTAAATCTTCAAGAATTTGTAAATGATAGAATAAGATGTAATCATGTTTAGACTCAAGGTTTACGATTAGATGATCATCTTTGCAAATTTTTTAATAGATATCCTCAATTAAAACTTAGGTACCAATGTAATAACTAGTTAATAAAAGCTTGTAAAATTTGTTTAGATAATCAAGGAGAAATAATAGATTTTAAAACAAAGATATTTAGGAAAGAAGATTATAATGACTCAGCAGAAAGGAGAATACTAAAATTAGAAGAAAAGGTAGAAAGAATAGAAGAAAAATAAGACTTAGGAGAAAATACAAAATCAAAACTTAAACAAATGACAAGACAAGGAGTAGTAATAGAAGAAAAGGTAGAAGATAAGTTAGAAAATAGTTACCTCAACTTAGCTAAAACATATTTTTAGAAAAGTAGATAATAACTTAGGTTCACTAATAACAAATGTGAGGATAAATGTAAGATTTA
The DNA here is from genome assembly GCA_024138015.1 of Lumnitzera littorea. NCBI lineage: Eukaryota > Viridiplantae > Streptophyta > Magnoliopsida > Myrtales > Combretaceae > Lumnitzera > Lumnitzera littorea. Next base: position 108,161,634 of record JAMXBB010000005.1, on the reverse strand, counting down.
TTATCAGAGATTTTATTTTAGCAACACAAGCATTAATAAAAACTAGAGCATCCAATAATTGTATAGATAGTAGACAAATTCCTAAATAGTTTATTAAAACACTACCTAAAAATGAATGTGTGTATGTAGAACAAATGGATGGAGGACTAAATCAGTATTATGAAGTGTTATTTAAAAGTAAAATAGCTTTAGAAATAGAAAAAAAAATGTCATGGGAATCAACCTCTTGGACCGAACATATGAAGTCGAGCTAGAGGACTCTAAGGACTTACTTGAAGAACATTAGCCCAAAGCCCCATCTAAGATAAAAATTCCTATTCCAACCTCTTTGTTTCCCTCTTCTGATGACCTGACTACCAAGCCTTTACGTATATTAGACCTACCAAATAGTTGTGCTGTGATAGAATATCCAAGTAAATAGCCCCAAGACTATTCAAGTCAAACTCCTAAGCCAACAACAAAAGTTTGACCTACCCCAAACTTGACTACTCTATAGCAAATGACTAATTGACCCCTAACTTAATCTAGATTAGGTTAGCCCCTAACTATAAGCTCTCTTTTCTCCTTTGCTTCTACTTTATACCATATTTCTAATATTCAACCACTAAGCGATACGTGTCTTCTTGCACGACATTTTAGAAGGATGTTTTACTTTTTGTACTAAATATTCTTTGTTTCTTTTACCCTTTTAGTATGTTTTGTGTAGCTTAATTGTAAGAATACCCTTTTATCTGTATATACATATAAAGTAACCCTAGTGAATAGGTATATAAACTCCTACTCGATTGTACGTAAACCACAATCTTTAACTCTTATCTATTCCCTTTAGTAAGGAGTAATGGTGAGTGATCCTTCAGTTTAGACTGGTGAGTCATATTCGGTGGATTATAAGTCGAGTAGGATCGCTTGGTGTATCATATCTAGTTGGTAGCTACTTAGACTTTGCTAACTTTTCTTTTGTTTTCTCTCAATTCACTTCATTAGGGTGCTTCTCCATGTGTCTAACCCCGAAGATGCATTAGCTTTGCTGGTATCAGAGCACGATTTTGAGAGGGATTGTGAGTAGTTGTAGTGAAGTTTTGGTTTGCTTTGTTGTTAAGAGCTATTGTGTTCCTTCCGTAACCATTGTAGTGTGTTTGTATGGAGTAAGTTTGTAGTTGTGAGTTATGTAGTGAAGATTTGTGTATCAATAAGTATGGTTCCATTGTTACTTCATTCTTACTTTGTTTTTCACTATGAAAACAAAGCAAGTTCATTTTTGTCTTATTTGAATGATTATTGAGTGTTGAAGTTGTTCGTGTGTATTAAATGAAGTTTTAGGTAATACTATAGTAGTATTTTTTGTGTTTTGTGTTGTTAATATGTTCCAGAAGTATTATACTATGTTGAATTCGAATGTTCAGGGTGTTATTAATGCTAATTTGTTTGCACAAATCGATGTATGTAACAAGTCTTAACACTAAGGGGTACTTTAAAATGCTATATTTTGGGCCTTTTGACGAGAAGAATATAAATATACAACAATTTTCTGACAAAGGATCATCATCATATATCATATCACATCACATGAAAATAGACATAATCATAAGAGAGAACATTTGATTCTTTGTATTAGAACTCGAAGACCATTTGCTCTAATTCTGAACCATAACACATTTATAAATCTAGAGTGTATCAATTGTATCTTTATATGGTTAGCATAATTTTCTACTAATAAAGTATGTACCTTTCCTAGAATTACTTGAGAGAGCTAACAGGACTTCTTTGTTCATATATTTGTGAGACTTCTACAATGAAATCAAAAGGAGGTTTTTACTCTTTATTGATTCTATGTTTTTTATTTGTTGTGAATTATGATTTCTGTTAGTTTTTATTATTGTTTTATCATGTATGACTATTAGTTTAAGACTTACTACATCCACATAGTATGATCAATTGTGTGAATTAGCAATTTCTTGATTTTGTTATTCCCTATTAATTGAACTTAATAAATCTAAGTATAGTATAGTGTACGACATTGACTTAGGACAGATTTTGATAGAATATGTCAAGAGATAATCCTATCGAATAGATCTAATTCATTAGAACAACAAACTCTTGATAATAGTGATATTATTAGGAAAGTTATTGTATCCTTAAGGAAATCGATAAATGATTATGATGTTAATGCAATCCAAGTTGGTTGTCAATTCAGAAGAGTGTCTAATAAATATAATTAAGATTAGGAATAAATATTTCTAAGAAGAATGCTTACAAATTAGCAATTTCCTACATATAACAAACATTATAACAAAAGTGTATTGGTAGTATCGTGTTAGGTGGTGAAGCAAGTCTGCAAGTTAAGTGTTGTGTTGTATTATTAATTATTTCTGTATGTTATTGTATTGGATAAAAATTGTTTGTCAATTAGTGTAGTTTAACCAATAATTTAGAGTTTTAGTCAATAATCACTTGATAATTTTGGTTGCTAGATCGTAGGAAAATTAACTAGTACTAGTGATTGTATTTGTTCCTAATGGAGATGATCATATATTCATCTGTGCTATAAAACAATAGGTACACTTGCCTATTGAACCAAGTTAAGGATAAAATATAGGTTTATAAATTTTAAAACTCGGTAGCTTTAATTCAAAGTGATCAAGTTTTTGGCATTGTTGCTAGGGAACGACATCATTAAGAAATTTAAAATTTTTGTGTATCTATCTTGTATTTTTATTGTTCTATTGATTTCAAGTTTTTTTTTTTTTTTTTTTGTGATCAACTTGATTTAAATTTACTAGTTTTTGCAATTTATGACTTGAAGCAACACAAATGAACTTGTTGACTTTGATCTTAAACTTGAGAGAATACTAAAAAGAAATTTGAAGAAAGTTCGTAAGCATCTGGTAGTAAGGAAGTAAGGGTACGTAAACAATTAAAAATTAGAAAAGAGGCATCAGAGTCATCTAGAATGAATAACCAAAACAAGAATCTCAAGCTACCATTCGAAAATCAAATTTTGAATCCTGATGATGGTATCCTAAGAGTTTTGCCATTGAATTTGGACTCACCTCTTAACGGGAATCGGAATGTAATATACCCAAGGAGTAAGCTAGGAGTAAATCCACTTGTGGCTCTAAGAATAATGTTAGATTATTGTGGACCCACTTAGATGGTCCTAATACTAGCATGGCTTAGCCTTACATTTAAGTAAACAGTTTTGAGATAAAGTCAAGTTTTATTTAAATGATTCAGTAGTGCGTTTAGTTTAATAGATTCAGTAAGGAAGACCCTAACAATCACTTGCAATAATTTCTGGAAATATGTGATACATTGAAGATTAGTGGTGTGTTGGAGGATGATATCTACCTAAGATTATTCCTATTCTTGTTGAAGAATAATGCTAAGCAATGGCTGAACTCTATGCTAAGGAACTTCATTAATATTTTTGCAAGAGATTGTAGATCTATTTATGAGAAAATATTTCCTATCATCAAGAACAACCAAGTTGAGAGTAGATGTCTTTACATTTGGATAGTTAGATAAGGAAACATTATATGAGGCATGGGAGAGGGAAGGATCTGCTTAGAAAATGTTCTAATCATAGGCTTCTAGAATGGCATTAAGTTCAAACTTTTCTACAATGGGTTGAACTATACAACTAAACAGCTTATTAATGTATCTATTAGTGGGATCTTAAATCATAAGTCCCCAGAGCAATGCATCTAGTTATTTGAACACATGACCAATAACCACTATCAATGATCATCTATGAGAGCTAGAGAGAAAATACCAATGGGAAAGTACGAATTGGATGCTACTTCTTCCTTAGCTCATAAGGTGGATGTATTAGCAAGGAAGTTAAATAGCCCAATTATTTATTAGAATAAAGCTTTGGCAGTAACAGAGTTTGACTTCATAAAGTTCATTTGAAGTAAATCAAGTGGAACAGGTTGACTACATGGGAAATCCTATCTAGCCTCATAGTAATCTGTTCAGTAACACATACAACCTAGGTTAGAGGAATCATCCAAATTTTCGGTGGAGTAGTAACAATTGGTAGAGTTCAAACATGCAACCTCCCGAATTTCAAAGATAAGTTTCTCCCCCTTAAGCTAAACCAAGATCATTAGAAGAAATGTTGGTTCAATTTATCAAGTCTTTTGAAGTATGTCACTAAGTTGCTGAAACTACTTTGCGAACTCAAGGGGCATCAATCCATAACTTGGAAAACTAAGTTCTGTAGATAGCAAAAACACTTTCAGATAGGACTCAAGGATCTCTTTTAAGAAATATTGAGTGAAACCTGAAAGAAAATTTCAAAGTTCTGACTTTAAGGAGAGGAGGACTTGAGACTTTTCTAGTTAAGGAATGAAGCTGAAATGTCTGGGAAAGTTAAGCTTGAGACGTTAAGTAAGTATATATTCTTTGATTAGACTAGTGGGTTTTTGTTTGTTTTGATCGCTTTGATGTTTGTTAAGTTTAAATTACTTGTTGTTGTTATTATTATTTGTTTGTTTTGTTTTGGTTGTATTTATAGAAGTTTAGGCGAAAAGAAAGAAAAGATCAATTGGAGCCATTGCAATTGGAATGGAAGAAAAAAATTTAATTAAGTATGGGGGTGTATATGGAGGATGAATACCAGTCATAGTCATGATTGGTTGAAGATTAAGAGCTTGACCCTCATCATGTCCCATGAGACAAGGTAAGTTTTTTTGATGAGATGATCATGGATTTAATCATGGCCATGATAAATTAACAGAGTTGATCCACTTGTTTATTACAACCATGATAACTTCCTTTGGAGATCTCACATCTTTATCCATAGCTATAATCTAAGAGATACACATAAATTTCTTTCTTTCTTTTTTTTTTTTTTTTTTTTTTGCATAGTACTTGCCATAGGTATGATCACGCTCGTGACAGTCTAAAATTTTATGACCACAATGCTAATCATAAGAGTCACTATGCTCATAATAAAGCATGATAGACCCATTATACCCCATGTCACAAGCATGATTGTCTACCTTACATACTACTATATAAGAAATTTCCCTCTCTATTTCCTCATTTCTCACACTTTTTGAAACTCCACCCCATGATATTCCCAACATGCCCATTTTGAAAGAATCTCTACCCTCATTTTCTCAACTTCAATCACCATTCCAACTACTTCCAACACCTACATACCCATTTTCATCACTTGTATGCACTTCTAAGGTATGATCTTCCCCTTTTTCCTTAGTTTTTCATCATTTAGTTAGATTTGGTTCATGTAATTTTAGTGTTTGTATATATGTGTTCATTATGATTTATAATTGTGTTGTGATCATATTTATAGTATTGTTGGTGTAGTAATTAGACTATGATTTGCATGAACTGTGTGCTGAAATTAGGAATGACTAAGTTAAACCCTAATTTCCATTGACAATTTCCTAATTAGGGATTTTTACAAATTAAGTCTAATTTGATGATTTAGTCTTGTCATTAATAGTCAATTGTTATGTAAGATTGTGCTACCAGTTGGTTTTGCATATTTTGTTGTTTTATATGTCATTTGGCAATTGGATTGTATCCATGTGTTGTCATAAAATAAGAGTGTTGTATACTCATTTAATAAAAATGGAGATAATAATACTTAGTTATAGTTTTTGGTTACAAGTTAAGTTCACAAGGGACTCACTTGTGTGACTCATGCTTAAGAATAGATGAAGGTTGATTATGGTTAGTTTGTGAAGGCTTTATGGTTAGAATTGGAAGAACGTAGAATTGATATGTTGTAGTCTTAAGTACCATAAGAAGTATGTGGTTTTTGTCTTTTTGGAATTAACATTTATGTTTGTAGATTGCACTTAAGAAATAATCTACAACTTTGCAAAATAAGAGACCAAAGGCTGATTGTTCTCCTTTTCCTCTTCTTAGACGATCTGATGCAGTAAGGTCAATTAGAGTAGTCACTTCACCAGTTGGTATGACTGTAAAACAAAAAGAAAAGTTTAAGGAATTTGCTGCCGAGAAGATAATAAAGAGGCATTATGTTTTCGACTGGGATGTGTTAAGAGAGCATGGGTTGAAGGTAACTATATAGAGGTTATTAGGGAATAAGCCATAGTTGAAGCTATTTACGATTCAAGAGAAAACATAAAAGCAAACCACATTGGTGTTCCTCTCGTCCTTCAAAATCAAGTACAAGTACATAGGCATGAAAATGGCAAATGAGGTTGAGTTTTTTTCCTTTAGGAGCATTCGTACCTTTGACATGATGACCTTTGTACATGTTATGGGTTTGTACACCTAAGTAGAATTGGAGGAGGATGAATTTGAGGATTTACCAGTAAGTCTTCCTAAGGGTACTTCTTTGGATGAATTCTGGAGAGAAATCTTCAATGAGAGAAGTTTTTGAGCAAGCAAGTCAAAAGCCTCTATCCTATAGAAAACTAGTGCTTAAATCTTTCACTACATCCTTATAAGAACAATATATGGGAAGCTTAAAAGTCTTGGGGTAATAGGAGAACATGACCTACTACCTTTGTATAGTGTGTTCAAGGGGTATCCAATGAATGTTGGAATCTTCATTGCATTTGGAATTCGTTGGCAAAATTTTGACAAGAGGAAGAGTATCATCATTAGAGGTTTGATTACTAAAATTCTAAGGAACTTGAAGTTATAGCCTAGTAGTGATAGGCTAAGACACTCTTGTGTTAAACCAAAACCACTTCCATGAACCCCTTTCAATTAGTAGGTTATTGCAAGAGTTTCTAACCCTAACTTAGACATTAAGGACCCTAGTGCTCTATACTTCGCATCAACGACATCAAGTTTCTTAGTTGGAAATTTGAAGTTGTTGGAAACTGAAGTGGTTGAGATCAAAGAAACTTAGAAAGGAATTGTTGAATTCCTGAAGAATATTGCTACAGTAATGGGCACAACCATTTCCTCTTACTTTTCTCATCCTCAAACTCATGAAGATGCAAGTCTTAGTCACCCCTAGTTCTACTACTAGCAAGTGCCCCCATTGCTACCCAATAAGCAAAACAGGATGGGACAAAAGATGAGGATTTAGATGATGAGGAGGGTAGGTTAGAAGATGAGGACAGTAACGAGGTGGAAGAGACCTAAGGTATCCAACCAGAAGTGAGAGGGCAAGAGGCTGGGAATGATAATGAGGAAGAGTCATCAAGGGATGAAAAAGATGGCTTAGATGAGGAAATTGAAGCCAATGATGACTGATTGTGTTTTCTTTCTTTTGTTTTATTTTATTTGATTTTTGTTTATACTTACTAATTATTTCAGAGCTTAATTGTATTGATGTATTTTGCTAAAGACTCTCACATTAAGTGTTGTTATGGTTTGTTTTAGTATGTTTAATGGTTAGGTTCTTCTATATTCAAATTGTCATGGTGAATGAAGGATGTCCATTCTGGTGATGTATGGCCCAATGCATTGATCAAACTTCAAATAGGTGAGTCTTATTTTTATTTTTGTTTGTTTTGTATTTTCCCTTTTCTATGCTTGTTCTGTGTATAACTTCCTCATACCTTGAGGACAATATCTCTCTCTAAGTGTGGGAAAGGTTTAACCTCGCTTATCAAAAGTTTTTCACTTAAGTTTGTTTATTTTAAGCTATGAATTGACATAATAGATTGTAGATTTCACCAAATATCAGTCAATTTTGTGTGTTAATTTTGTGACTTACCCACCTTTTGTAGATCTAGTATACTTGATCAACATTATGGAATAAAATCGAAGTAAAGCACACTCACTTGCTATTTAATAAATGAATTTACAGGTTAAATGTGAATCAGAGTTTTTAGTTCAAAATTAAATGGTTGTGTTTCTAAACTTATTGAGTAGTATATTTACCCTTTAATTACTTTTAGAGCTCATTTATTCTTGAATGGAAAGGGCAAATGAAATAATTTACTTATTGATGCTTCTTGAGAATCTCTTCAATATACAGTAAATTGAAGTGTTTAAGGATTAAGTTAGTAAGGGTAGGCTTTGGCCCCTTAGAAGAGCAAAGTCTAACCTTGTTAGTAATTTTTGTCTTTATAGCTTTGCAAAATGGATATATAAGGATTAAGTTAGTAAGGATAGACTTTGGTCTCTTAGAAGAGCGAAGTCTAACTTCGCTGTTAATTTTTATCCTTCTAACTAAGTTAGTAAAGGCGAGCTTTAGTCCCTTAAAAGAGTGAAGTTTGAGCCCCCTACTAATCTTTGTTGTTTATTCTTCTATTGAAAAAAAAAAAAGAAAAAAAATTGAAAATGCAATGTATAAGTTGTCCTTGGAGAGATTTAATAAAAGAAGTAGAAGTATAAGAGCACAATAGATGTAATGTACTTTTCTTCTAGATTAGTGTGCCTAAAAGGTAATTGAAAGATTTTGATACACTTACGATAGTAGATGAAGTACAACCAAATTTCTTTTGATCTATTTGACTTTGTGTTCACTTTGTACCTTTTGAAGCTATTATTAAATAGTAAATGTGAAGTTTGTTTTTCTTGGATTAGTCTTAGAATATTGATTTGTATATTCTATGAACACAATATGGTAAGTATAAAGTTAAGCCACTATGAATGCTTTGATTGAATATATAATCGAAAAGTCACTAAGTTTCTTTTAGTATTTTTAAGTGTTTGCTTGAGGATAAGCAAAACTTATGTGTGGGGAAGTTTGATAAGCATAAATCATTATATACTTTTTAAGCATATTTAGATAGAATTTAGTCATAATTGCATTTATTTCTCAAGTTCTTGGTATCTAATTGTATAAATATTAATTTCAGATGATTCAAGAATAAGGAGATGAAGTTTGCACAAAAATAATACAATTTAAGGCAATTACAGCTGTGAGGAATGGAAAAATTAAAGGAAGAATATCACCCCCTTCATTATGGGCGTGATCATGGAAGAATTAAATGCCTAGCAATTGTCATGGTCTCCATCACGGGCATGACCAAAAGTGAAGCTATTGTCCACCAGTTGGTTACGGTTGTGATCCCATATCAGGAGGGTGATCTCTCCCTCAATCACATGCATGCGAAGATAAATAATTCTAACGAGAAGTTTATGTCTAACATTACGGTCATGATAGATGAAGCTATTCTTTTTCAAGATGATTACGCCTTAAGTCATGGGTGTGATGAGAGTGGACATAATGATTCTTTTTAAATTGTTTTGCACAAATTGACGCATGTAACAAGTCTTAACACTAAGAGGTGTCATAAAATGGTGTATTTTAGGCCTTTTGATAAGAAGAAAATGAATACATAGTAATTTTTAGACAAAGGATCATCATCAAATATCGTCATATATCATATATCATATCACATCACATGACAACAGACATTATTAGAAGAGAGAATATTTGATTCTTTGTATTAGAACTCGAAGACCTTTTGCTTTAATTTTGAACCACAACACATCTATAAACCTAGAGTGTATCGATTGTATCTTTACATGCTTAGCATAATTTGCTATTTGTAAACCATATACCTTTCTCAAAACTACTTGAGAGAGCCAACGAGACTTCATTGTTTATGTATTTATGAGACTTCTATAGTGAAATTAAAAAGGGGGTTTTACTCTCTATTGATTTTGCGTTTTTTATTTCTCATGAATTATGATTTCTATTAGTTTATATTATTGTTTTATCATGTATGAGTAATAGTTTAAGACTTACTACATCCACTTAGTATGATTAAGTGTGTAAATTAGTAATTTCCTGATTTTGTTATTTCCTATGAATAAAACTTAATGAATCTAAGCATGATGTAGTGCACGACATTGACTAAGGATGGATTTCGATAGAATATGTCCAAGTCAATCCTATCAAATGAATCTAATTCATTGAAACAACTTACTTCAGATAATATAGACATTATTAGGAAAGTTGCTACATCCTTAAGGAAATCGATAAATGATTATGATGCTAATGCAATTCTAGTTAGCTATTAATTTAGAAGAAATTCTAATAGACATAATTAGGATTAGTAATAAGTATTTTTTAGAAGAATTCTTACAAGCTACTAATTCCTTGCAAATAACAAACATTAGGACAAAAGCATATTGGTATTATCATGCTAGGTAGTGAAGCAAGTCTGCATGTTAAGTGTTTTATTGTTAATCGTTTTTGTGTGTCATTGTGTTGGATAAAAATTGTTTGTAGATTAGTGTAGTTTAACTAATAATTTAGAGTTTTAATCATTAATCACTTGATAATTTTGGTTGTTATATCATAGGATAATTAATTAGTACTAGTGCTTGTATTCATTTCCAATGGAGACAACCTTATACTCATTTGTGCTATAAAACGATAGATATACTTGCTTGTTGAATCAAGTTAAGGATAGAATATAGGTTTATAAATTTTAAAATTTAGTAGCTCTAATTGGAAGCAACTAGTAATCATAATGGTAGTAACACTCTAAGGTCAGTTGATGTTAAGCTTGACTGACTCACTAATCTTGTTGAGAGTCTAATCAATGCAATGCAAGTTAACGAACAATAATCCCAATGTATATAACACCATAACCTACTAGAGAATGCTCTTGGGAGATACTATGGCTAAGGTAATTGAGCTAACCACTTAGTTCAACCTCTTCGAGCTAATGGAGTTGCAGATTGAGTTGCTAGACAAAGATTAGAGTTGGACGAGATTGAGGAAGATGATGATGACCTGGACGTTGAAGAGTTTGGGGCAAGAAGAAGAAGAAGCTAACTATTACTGAGCACAAAAACAAGGATATCAAGCTCTTCAAGGACTAGACAATGTTAAAGTCTAAATCCCACCCTTCAATGGAAGTGAAGATGCAGATGAATAGTTAAAGTGGGAAGAAAAGGTTAATAAGGTGTTTAACTACTACAGGTATACAAATGCTGTCAAGGTCTAACTTTTTACACTGGAGTTTATTAGGTATGCCACAATGAGGTGGAAAAATATTAATACAATCAGAGCAAGGGTGAAACATGAGGAGTAAGGACTTTGGAAGAGATGAAAAGGTTGTTAAGGAGAAGATTTGTGCCCGAAACCTACTTGCAAGATACCTCTACAAAGTTGTAGGAACTTCGCTAAGGAGACTGATCTATTGATGATTACGTAAGAGAGTTTCAAATGCATATAATCTAAGCCAACACAAAAGAACTAGAAGCCTATATAGTATCGAGGTTCATTTTTGGGTTCAAATATCAAAATCGTAACATTATGGAAGTGCAAAGATTTTATACATTAAAAGATGCGATTAAGATAGCATAGAGAGTTGAAAAGTAAAGGAGAAGTGTTTTGAGCCGACCTAGGCCAACAATTTCCTAAGCCCTTTGTCAAGCCTGGTTTTGTCCGCCTGGTTTTTATAAATTAATCTTTTTTAAACCAATCAATATTAAATCCTACTCATTTAATACTAACCTTCGACTAAGGTTTAAAGAAAACCAGTTCTTTTAAATTTGAAAACGTTTTGGAGTCGCCACCAAATCGGAGTTAGGAAAAAAAGTTAAATTATAACCAATTAAGTAAATTAATTATAACTTAGCTACTAATCTTTCAATAAAACCAATTTTTTGTTAAAACAATTTTTGAAAATTAAAGATTTGGATCTGGGGGCTAATTTTTTAAACCTTAAATGGGTACTACTTTTAATCTTTCCAAATTTAATTTCACTTTTCAAAATTACCCTTCATCTAATCATATGTAGATAACATCTAAAAAAAAAAGGTAATTGAATTATTATTTACAAATATGGAAAAAAAAAACTTTCCATATTTTAACTCGCTCCATACATATGGGTGCTTATATACTTGCAATTCAGGATCAAACTTCTGTAGTTGGTTTAATGAAAACTTTAGCGAGTTGATTGATTTTAGTTTCGAAAAAAGGTCAGATTTACGTTCTTTACTCATTTTAAGCCTATTTAAGGAAAATTTCTCAAAGAGTCCTAAATCGGATTTTATTTGTGGAAAAATCTAAAATGACCTAATTTCGAAAATGGATCGATTTATTTTTGTTTTTGAAAAAATTATTCTTTTCTAAGTGGTAAAATGCATTTATTTATATATTTATATATATATATATATATATATTTACTTCATCTATTTTATTTTTCATTATTTACTACTTATGTTTTAATTGGAAACGCAAAATAAATAAATAGAAACCATTCTATCCCTTTTTTTTATGTCTTCCTTTTTCTCTCATTTTTTCTTCTTTTTCTTTTCTTTCTTTTTTTCTTCTTTTAATTTCTTTTTTGTTACAAGTACAACAAATAAATAGCTAGATAAAAGAATTTTAAAAAATTACAAAACAGTCGAATTTAAAAAATAATTTGAACCAAAAGCTTGTAGGAGACACAGGTTGTTTCTAGAGCTTTGGATTGGGTCTGCCAGGTCAGGTTAGTTTGGATCAGGTTGTCACATGACCTACACGTGAACATGATAAGGAGGAGCAAGGCAATCGAAGGGCATTTGATAGGTAGCTCCAGACATTTTTTCAAGCAGGTAAACCATTTTCATGGGTATCTTATTAATGATCGGGGGTTTGACGAGGGTGCCGTCAAGTGTATTGATGTGTACTTACAGAGGGGATGTGTTCGGAGTAGCTATGTGTATGTAGATTTAGGGGTCGACAATATGGGACGTAGTGAGATTGAGAGAAAGAGAATGAATTGTGATTGTTCTGTGTGTTTAGTGAAAGAAAGAGGGTCCCCCTTGCTATGTATGTGTGTGTTGTTTTTAAGTGAGAAAGGGAGGGAAAGAAAAGAAAAGAGGAGAAGAAGAAGGGAAATGTGTTGTCAATGCCCAATCATCAAGTGCCATATGTCACAATTTGATACATGGCCTCGTGATTTATTGACACATAGCAGTATGTTGAGTATGGAAAAAATAAAAACAAAAGGCATTCACCACCTTTGATGAGGGTTAAACCCCTAACCTCTAAGTCAAACCCAAATTTAAGTGCAAGTGTTTATCCGCTAGGACGTTAGCCTATGTCTTGTTCATATGTGCAAACAATGTTAACCTAGGCTAGATTCAAATCTAAGCTTAGGCCCAACAACTCTCTCCTTATTTTTATCTAAAAATCTATTCTATTATACTATTTAAAAATTTATTATTTTCTAAATTTCCTAAATCCTCTATTTTTCTAAATTTCTTATTTTTTTAGCTTTCTTAAATTTTCTACTTTTTTTTTTTGTATTTTTCTACATTTCTTATTTTTAGGGGTTTTTTCTTATTTTTCTACTTTTTTTTTTCATTTTTCCTAATTTAGGACCCTTTATCTTATAGAAAAAATAAAAAGGAATAAAAATGGGGTGTCAACAGCTATCCCTCTTTGTGGTGAAGTTTGAATAAAACTTTCCCACAAAGATTAAAAAGATAATATTATTTCCTCAAGGATGACTTTAACCTAAGAAGCACAACAACTAGCTAGCTATCCTAGACTTGAATTGTTGGGAATTTGGTAAGAGGTGAAAGGGAGAGAAGATGCTCTAAGAGCTAGCTGAGTGAGTTTAGAAAGGTTTAGCATCTTAGGAGCAAGCTAGAAACATCATTTTGAAATTTAGTTATGCCTTTATGAGCTAACTAACTTAGATGGGAGTGTCTTTAGGAGACTAGTAATCTTAAATTGGAATTGATCTGAAAAACTTAGTCATCCTCTTCTAAGCTCACTAAGCTAAGTGAGAGCGTCTCTAGAGGACTAACAACCCTAAGTTAAAATCAATTTGGAGAACTCGATCATGCCCTTCTAGGCTTACTAACCTAGGCAAGAGCATCTCTAGGGGACTAGAAACCCTAAACTATAATCGATTTAGAAAATATGGTCGTGCTCTTTTGATCTTACTAACTTAGGCAAGAGCGTCTCTAGGAAACTAGCAACCTTAAGCTGGAATCAATCTAAAGAACTTAGTTGTGCCCTTTTAGGCTCACTAACTTAGGCAAGAGCATCTTGAAGGGACTAGCAACCCTAAGCTAAAATCGATTTGGAAAACCTAGTCGTACCCTTCTAAGCTTACTAACTTAGGCAAGAGCATCTTTTAAGGATCAATAACCCTAAGCTAGAATTGATATGGAGAACCTACTCATGCCTTTTTAAGCTCACTAACCTAGGTAAGAGCATCCCTCAAGAACTAACAACCTTAACCTAGAATAAATTTTGAAAAACCTAATTATGCTCTTCTAAGCTCACTAATTTAGGTGAGAGCATTTCTAGGGGACTAGCAACTCTAAACTGGAATCAATTTAGAAATCATGATTATGCTACTTTAAGCTAACTAATCTAAGCGGGAGCTGTAAACCCTACTACTTAAGGGACATGTGATTAAGAGTATTTCTCGATCATTGCCAAATATCAACTAAATTAGGAACTAAAAATTTTCATTTAGAAAATGAACCTAATTTTTTCAATTTAAAAGTTCATTGTAAATAAAGCTCAAATACGAGAATAATGAACCTTAAATAACCTAAAACCTTAAGCCTTAAACTAATTAAGAACTTGTGACCCTAAGCGACTAATTGAGAATTTAATTTGAATAATTTTATTTAACTCTAAAAGATTACAAAATTTTATGATAAGGAAATCATAACTTATGAGTCGATTTAAGAACCAAATCCTAAAAGAACTACGTAGAAGACAATTCCCTTATCTTTACTTATAAGCTATGTTACATATGGATAAATAAGTCAACTAATCACATTAAATAACTTATCAATTGAGAATTGGAACCAACTATCACCTAATTACTTATCAAAAGCTAGTGATAAGACCATTTCCTTATCTTATCGTAATCTATACTATATAAGGATAAGTTATCTCTTCACTTTATTAATTTAATTTTTTAGGTAAGTGATAAGACAAGACAATGCCCTAAAAGGACACCTTATGGCCGATTGAAAAGAAAGCTTTTGGGAGGCCATAACATGTCAATCATCCATCAATTTATTTGTCTTTCACATCTATTATTCATCCCTTATTGCTTACATCATCAAATCAGTACAAAGTAAGGCTTATGTGACAAGTTTAGGTACATTAAAAAGGGACTTTGTGAATGCATTACACACCCATTTAAACTGGCACACACTCTCTTTTTCTCTTATCTTTCATTTCCTTTTCTACACTTTAAACTCACAAACCAAAAGAAAAAAACCAAGCCCTACAAACTTACATTTGTCGCTACATCTTTGCACCCACACACTTACGACACAAGCTTGTTTTGTTGCCTTCATTTTTTCCTCTTCAAAAGATATTTTAGGAAACCTTATAACACCCCTAAAACCCACCTTAAGTATTAAGACTTTGGTTAGTAATAGAGATTGTGAAAAAGGGAAGGAAAACAAGGAGCAAAAGAGGACTCTTAGTTGTACAACTACATATTTTTATGCATTTAGGACAAGTAAGTTGATTTCCTTATTAAGTACTATAGTAATGCATGTTAATAGACTACATTTCCATGAAGATATTGGTATGAAAATAAGGTGATTAAATAACTAGACCACTTTAAGTAGTACACTTATGAATCTCTTATATAAAAGTTGGATAATGAGCATACTAACTTAGTATTATGAAGGATACATGTCTAACACTTAGAATACTTAGAATAGAAGTTTCTAAGTTTTGAAAATCATGAAATTTGTGTATGGACAAAGGAGTAACATGCTAGATGTAAGGTGTATGTAGTTTATTTAGATGTTATTTTTAATTTCATTTGGTTACATATGCTCAAATCTAGTTTTAAGTAAAGGAAAATCCATTACATAATATTTTTATGAGGGAATCAACTTTTTGAGATGAAAACTAAGGTATTGAACTTATGATAAGTATGTGATTCATAACTTTTACTTAGTACATAAGCTAAATAATCATCTCATGAAAAAAAAATTAAGTTGGAGTTGGAATATAAGTAGCATAAGTTCTTGATCTATCACTTAAATTTAAAGAAATAATGAAACAAGTTGGAAACCCTTAAACCAAACTGACCAAGTTTGGAAGCCCAAGAAAACTCACTTAAAAATATGATAAAACTAATTAAACAAAGTGAAAAAACCAACTGAAGTAAGTATAATAAGTATATAAAGTCTAAAACTTAAAACTGAGCCTAAAACATTCAAAACAAATTTAGAACTTTAAGTTGGGCCTTCACCAAATTTTGAACCAATACCTAAATTAATCAAGAAGTGATGTTTTAAGACCCATGAGAATCCTACATAAAACTCCCTAAACCTAATAAAGTCACCAACTTTAATCTAGAAAAAAAAAAAAAGCCCATTTAGCCATATAAGCCCATATAACAGTCCAAAAAAATGTTGATAGCACCAAGGTCATAGGCTAAGGATGGAAATCTAACTTTAGAGAGCTTAGAATAAAGTCTAAAGCCTAAGCCCAATAGATTCCCTAAGGTAACCAAAAGCCCAACAACTAAACTAAGCCCAAAAAAGTTTCAAAACATGAGGACTGCTACTATTCAACCAATGGACAGAATTGTAGGCCTTATCTCGAAAATATAACCATGCTACGTTAAAGTACACTGGAAAATGATGAAAATCGACTATAAGATCATAAAAATTGGATTTAAAATGAAAAAGTTATATGCAATTGAAGTTTTAAGTAAAATTGGGGAAAAATATGAAACTAAGTTAAAAAGCATAACTTAAAGAATTTTAGGTTAGCGTTTCAATTTTATTTCAATCTCTTAACATTATCATATTTGCGATGTTCAGGAGACCCAACCATTAGAGATGACCTACCCTCAGACTATTACGACTAATCCACTATGGCTAAGTAAGTTATTCTCAATGACTTCATGCTTGGTTTTGCTTGTAGCATAGATACACTTAAATTTATATAATGAACTTGAATGCTTATGGGATATGAGAAATACATATGTATGGTATTATGATTGAATGTCATGACTTACTAATAAGATAATAATGAGAATTGTTGTGATGATAATTATGCATAGTTATATGAAATGAAATTATTTTATCACAATGGAAATGGAATTAATTAAGTATCCAATTAGTCATGCATTTCTCATATTTGTATTATAACTATACCAACTGACATCTCACGTAGAAGACAGGAAGAGACTTATAGGAAAGGGGCCTCTTATAGGGATGAGACAACCTTATGCCATTTATATATATTATTGTATCTCTATCATAAGCTCTTGGGCTTAGTAGGCTTCAAGGAACATTAATCATTAGCAAAGTGCTATGTCTTGTAACTTCTACTTAGGGTGTGTGATGTGGATTGCAGAGGCTATCATATCGCTAGACTTGGGAATTTTGACTTAAAGTTTGATTTTTGAAAAGGAAAGTATATTTTCCCTGTGAAAAGTAAAGCTGTTTATATTATGTATAAGTTTAAGTTGTTTTGATGCACGTTGGTGCAAATGGAATAAAAACTCAAGTGCTAAGACTCGATTGATGGTTTATATTGATTGATTATCTCCAACCCCGATTGTAAGGGGCATAATTCTGAGTTGCATTGAGCTTCTAGGTTGTTACATGTATTGGTTGGCATTCTGAGTATTCATGCATTCAAATGTTGTGTATTTAAATTATATTTTTTGCATAGCATGGCGGAGGGATTTACTCACCAAGTATAAGCTTACACTCTGATAGATTTCTTTTGATACAGGATCACCTCTTTGTCCATTTGGGTTGAGGAATGGCCGACATGAGTCTCATGCTGAGACAGGATTATGAGTTTCAAGAAGCGAAGAGGTAATTTTGTAATAATAACTCGTAGACATTCATTTATTTCCTTTAGTTTAATTCTATAGCTGAACTTTCATAATGAAGACTCCCATAGGATTTAAAATGCATTGTAATATTTTTTTTGTGGAATTTTGTGAATCCACACTTTAATTTTATTGCTTTCGTAACTAAATTTTAAATTTTAGTCATCATTCTTGATATTGCTTATCTATAGGCTTGATGGTAATATAGAGTGAAAGAAATCTTATATACCGTATAGAAGGCTTATGATTAACAAAGGAGCTAATCATAAATCTTTATGTGGTATACAGCAATCTATCCTGATAATGATAATGTTTGGGTTGTGATAGGAGCGTCTCTCTGAAACTAGTAACTTAAACTAGAATTAATTTGGAAAACCTAGTCGTACTCTTTTCAGCTTACTATCTTAGGTAGGTACGCCTCTCGAGGACTAGCAATCCTAAAGTGAAATCGATCTAGAAAACTTGGTCATACTTTTTAGAGCTCACTAACTTAGGAAGGTGTGTCTTTCGGGGATTAGTAACCTTAAATTGGAATCGATTTGAAAAACCTAGTTGTGCTCTTTTAAGCTTACTAACCTAGGGGATAGCATCTCTAAGGGACTAGCAATCTTAAATTAGAATCAGTTTGGAAAACCTTGTTATGCTCTTCTGAGCTCACTAACCTAGGTAGGAGTGTCTCTAAGGGATTAATAACCATAAACTATAAGTGATTTGGAAAACTTGATCATGCTCTTCTGAGCTTACTAACTTAGGTAGGAATGTCACTAAGGGACTAACAATCCTAAACTGGAATTGATTTGGAAAACCTAGTCGTACTCTTCTAAGTTCACTAACTTAGGTGAGAGTATCTCTCAAGGACTAACAACCATGAATTAGAATCTATTTAGAAATCCTGATCATTCTCTTTTGAGCTCATTAACCTAGGTGGGAGTATATCTCGGGAACTAGCAACCATAAATTTGGAATTGAAAAAAATGCCTTATGGGCTTGCTAAAAGGAAGCGCCATATGGGCTTACTCAAGAGGAGTTAGTGAAGGGAAGTGCCTTTATAAGCTTAGTAAGAATTGGGTGAAGAGAAGCGCCTTATGGGCTCACTAAAAGCATTGATGAAGAAAAGAAGCACCTTATGGACTTGCTTGAGAGAAAAATGGTAAAAGAAAATACCCTATGGGCTTGATGAAGTGAAGCGCCATATGGGCTTGCTAAGAACTTAGTGAACAAAAGCACTATATAGGTTCACAAAAAGAATTGATTTTGAAAAGAAGTGCCCTATGGGCTCACTTGAGAGAAATTGTAAAGGAAAGCACCCTATGAGCTTACTAAAAAGAATCTGTTGAAGGAAGGTGCCCTATGGGCTTTACTAAAAAGAATTTGATGAAGGAAAGTTCCCTATGGGTTTAGTTTGATAAGAACTTGGTGAAGAGAAATGGCCCTATGGGCTCACTAAAACCTTAAAGGTAATTGATGAAAAAGGGGGTAGCACCTTGAAAGTTAGCTAGAACCCTAAAAAGAATAAAAAAGTGGGCTAGCGCTCTAAGAGCTAGCTAACACCCTAAAAAGATGGGACAGTACCTTAAAAGTTGGTTAAAACCTTGAAAAGAATAAAAGAGTGGGTTAGTGCTCTAAGAGCTGACTTAAACTCTAAGAAGAATTGACAAAAGCGAGGGTAATACTTTTGAAAGCTAGCTAGTAGCCTAGAAAGAAAGATAGGACAACGCCCTAAAGGTTAGTAGGATCCCTAAAAATGAAAGATAGGATAGTGCCTTAAAGGTTAGCTAAATCCCTAAAAGGAATAAAAAAGGGATAGCGTTCTAAGAGCTGGCTTGAACCCTAAAGGAAATTTGATGAAGGATTGAAGAAGTTAAGTAAGGAAAGCAACCAATTTTGAAAAGCTTCTTGACTTTGACAAGTATTTATAGAGAAATTATTCAAAAACCATTTATGAAAAAGGAAATAAGGATAGGCCCCTTGATTTGAAAAAGAGTTCAAGGATATTAAAAACTACAATTAGCAAAGAATGATCTAAACTGCTATGATTAATTTGAAAAATGTGACCACCTTGAAAAGGAAACAGATGACATGAATTGAAAGCTTGGCTACTCGAGTAGACATGGATTGGATAAAAATCTTGTGATAGGCTTTTACTTTCTCTCTCTTCTCTCCTTTTTTTTTTTTTTCTTATCTCTTTTTTTGTTTTGGAAAGTTTACCAATGGCTGACTTTAATTGCTGTAAGTCATTCATCATCAATATTTTCAACTCTTCTTTTGTGATTGATCTTTGAAAGGAAAGTTTAGAAAATATGTCAATTTGATTTTTAAGCTTGATTCTAATAGCTTTAGTACTCATTTTCACAATATATTTTAGAATCCATTTATTGATTTGGTAAGGGATTAGAGTTTCTTTGTGCATTGAAATAGACAAATATTAGAAGGATAAGGTAAAAAGTCCATAGGCATTATCATAAAGTGAGGAATACATCCAATATTACGTTTTATCCAACCATCTCCTAAGAGTCTCTTAATTGTTATTTACCAATATTCTATTGTATTGATCCATGGTATAGTGAAAGCAACTTAGGGTTACTCCTTGATAAATTTTAGAGATATTAATGAGGTTGATAGCAAAGTAACTGACATTGTTTAGCAAATATCTTGGTGATAAAGATTTCTACAAAAAATGGTGGCAATGGCATCATGTATTGAGCAAATGCATCAATCGATATAGACCATACTTTTTGGGCCTTTAGATTTTTTGAAAGCACTATAAAAAAAAAAAAAAAGCAATAGGTCTCTATAAAATATATGTTATATAACCACATGACCTATACAAGGAATTCCCATAGTGGTATTGTAATGGCTTTTCATGATTTGATATTGTTGAAAATCATATAAAAAGCAAGACAAGATGAGATAGTAATATGTAAATACGTAATAATTTTAGTTTTTTCAACACAAGTACAACTCATGAGTGCCAAGGATGACTTATTCCATACATACCATCATAACTATAGTAGGATAAAGTTTTAGCCATTGAAGATGGCCTAAAGAAAGAAGTAGGATTTATTGAATATTACATGCTATATATATGTATACGCGATATATAAATATCAACGAAATTTTGATATATGTGGCACTCAAATGTGTAATTTCAATACCTAGCATGTAGTAACTAAGCGAATCACGAGATATAGATTAGCAGTTAAAGTAACAGAAGCATGATGGATATGGAACGTCAAAATGGCATGCTCCCACCTTCAAACTTTCGACATTGGTCGTCACAATTTGAAGTAACGAGACAAATACCACGCCATGATCCACTATACCTCTCACACAACTTTGCTTCCACAATTATCGTCTCTATAACACATAAGATGAATTTTGATTATTAATATGTATACAAAGTTCATTCAGCACACACTTGAAATTACGAAAAATTAGGGAAAATAAATAAATTTATGTGACATAAAATTTTAATATTCCAAATATCATTATAAACATCTAGAAGTCTAAACATGTAGGGCTTATTCATTAATTTCATCAAAGATTAATTATTTCAACAATTCGATAAAATTGACAGTTTTATTCAAAATAATTATAAAAAATAGTAAACATGCTTAATTTCAAAAATTATTGTTACCACAATTAAATATATATTTATTTAGGTGTATTATATACAAAAATTGAGCTTAAAACAACATCAATTAATATTTATAAAAATTTATTCAATTTTCGCCTAAACAGGATATTTACTTAAGGAACTCATATTTTCACTAAGTATTTAATTAAAATAAAATTACTACATTAATATAAACTTAAAATAATCCCAAAAAAAAAACCAAATTTCATAATTAATTGACAACATTTGATATTTTTACAAAATTAAATAAATTACGAGCAAAAATTTGGTTCACCTAAACTGACCACCTTCGATCACCTAACCTTATTGAAACACTTTCTTTAGTGGTGCTTTTTTTGACCCTAAATGGCCACCACAATCGAACACTAACAACCTATTAAACCAACTTGATCAGATTTCGTTCTCTATTTTTACTCCAATTTTCTTTTTTTTTTTTTAATTTTCTTAAGTATTTTTCTTTTATTTTTAGACTTCAAAAATGTTGTTTTTGAAGTGCACATGCCTTATTTATATTTTCTAAATGGATTAGGATTTATAAAAATTAGACATGTGGTTTACATATGTCATTTTCTTGATTTTTCAATGTATAAGTTGTTTTTTTCTAGTGTTTTACCTTTTGACTCATTAATTCAAATTGATCCTTATTAATTTACCTTATTTTAATAATAATTCCTTATTATATATGTGTATTTAATACAAATAATGCATGTTCAATGTTAATATATGTATAATTCAACTTCATTTATTATTTTTATAAGTTAAATAACTTATCTATAATATCTCGTTATATCTAAATGCTCAAATTTTACATTTTCGATATTTATCAACTTTAATGATAAATTGATATTTTCTTCAATTAATATTTTTATAGAGTTTATTTTGAGAAATTAACTTTACTTGAATTACTTTGTCTAATTTTTCTAACCTTAATGTGAAGTTTGAAATTAAACGAATATTATAGCTCGATGCCATAAATTTAGGAGTTCGGATCTTAGGGTTATTGAACTGACTCGAAATCTTAGGATATTACAACTTCCCTATACCAAAAAGTTTATGTTAATGTTTAAGACACATGGTAACCTATTTTTTCTTGTGACACAACTTTTGGTTAATGGGAAATTGAAATGAGTATGTAAATGATTTAAAATATTTGGCAAGTATGTGGAAATAATTCATGTAGTAATAAATAATACTAGTAATTTTTTTGGTTTATATTATAAAAAATATATAATATTTTAATAGTCATATTAATTAATTTCTTTTAAGCCAAAAGATAAAGCTCACATTAAAAGAATGCATTGTAAAAAACTAAAGAAGTTTACGTTAAAACAATGCACTATAACGATTCTCAAATTTATGGAACAAGTGTATCTTTTGTATAGACAAAATAGTAATAAACAACATCTCAATTATAAATTATTTATCAAAGCATGTTGAAAACTCTAAACCATTGAGAAAAGCCTTCAATATATATCCTTACATTTGACAAGGTTTTGGTGGCGCAATCTTTTATCACTTTGCTTAAGGCAGACACTTTTGAGATGAATCTCTAATGAGCATAGGTATGATATCTCTTAATTAAACCCTAAAAATTCTAACTCTTTCTTCTCCATTGGAGTGAATGCCTAGAAAGCCCATAACACCCTTTACCCATTAAGAAGAACTTATGCCGGACTACATTGGTGGAAGTTGAATAGCTCTTTCTTGAAGCTACTTGGAGGGAGGCACTACCCAAACTTTAACACCGCGAAGTGCTTCCTTGATAGTAGGGCTACTTGTTCATCTTTGCTTGACAACCACATTTGCTACCCAAGGATCACCTTAAAAACAAAGTTACTTAAGTTCCAACTAGGGGTAGAGGGTTTACTCTTACTCACCCGACCATGAGGGCTCTTACTAGTCCTAGGTGAATCAAATAAATCCCTAGGAGGGGGCAGGGGTCATATGCATACATGTCTCTTTGGATGGTGTTGATGAGCCTAGCTCTATCCAATGCCTTTATTGCTATCCTAGTAGACTCATTAAGTTGTGCTAACGATAGAACTTTGTCCTCTCCTGCTAGGGGGGGGGGGGGGGGGGGGGATCACTTGTTGTAGACTCAGAGTCAAATGTATCCTGCCTCACCTATGTTAGCTGATATGGTGACAAAAGGTGGTGATGAAGTTTGAAATGGTCTTGAAAGAAGTTTGATGCAAAAGAATGAATTTCGTAAGAAATGGAGGAAAGAGATTGTGGAAAAGTGATCTCTCATTATGGTTGTACTATTTATAGGCCAAGTGTTTAAGTAACCGTACTAGTAGTTATAGGGATTTGTATAAGCATAAATCCCTTAGATTGTAGTAGGGTAGACACATAGAGTAAATTTTGATCGGATGGTTACCTTTAAAAGGCAAAACATATGTAGTTGCACGTTAGTTGGCTATGATAAGATACTTGTCACATCACATTAAATGTACGAAAATCAAGCATATAAGTGGTACAATTTGAAAAATTTTATTCTACAAGAAGTTCCCCTAGGGTCCCTCCAACTTCCACCTAGTAAACATCATAAAAGCACGTCATAATCATGCTTACTTGATCCCTAACGAGTGTTGTAACCAGACTTACTCAGCACTTTAGATTGCTTGCCCAATTAGATGTGAAGGTATCTTACTCTAACACTCCAACCAAAGCTTTGTCCTACTTAGGTTGTTAGCACATCACTTTAGGATAATATCAGACGCCTTAGCTCTCCCTACTTTAATCATCTTCACTTCGACTATTTGCCACTTCATATACATTTAGCCCGGTTATTCATCACCTCGGACAACACCACCTCGACCTTCTGTTAGCTTAGACCTATACCTTAACTATGTTATTACGATAGCACCAGCTTAAGCCCCTTTTAGACAAATCGACCACACGCTTGAGCAGCCCATATGTCCCTTCTCCTTGCCTTCGCTTTGGCAACAAGACTGCGAGGTAGGTAGGGGGTAAGAAAGGTAGAGGCAAGTGTTGATAGGGCTCTTTAGACATGGTATTGCTAATCATAACTAAGAATAGACAAGATCAGTTGTTGAATGGGTCTAAGATTGCCGAAAGCTCAAAAAGGAAGTGATAGAGAACATGCGAAAGAAGAAATGCATGTGAAAAAAGAAATGCATGTGAAAAATAAGTAAAAACCTATGAACAGCTCCAATGGATATGACATACCAATGGAACTTCCGAAGACTTATAGCACAACTCGATATGACACACGAGATTGGCCGATGAGGTAACTCGTAACCTAGCCTTGCTTAAGGGTTAGGATAAGAGTGAAAAGAATGCAAACAGAGTAATGTTTATGAGAGACAAATGTCTAGAGTATTAATTTTCAATCCTTTGACTACAGCTACAAGTACAAGGGTATTTATACTCGAGAATTTAGGGCAACATGCTTAAAAGGAAAAGACAAAAAGGGTATTACCCTAAAGAAGTAAAGTATAAGGGTATAAATGAATAGTTAAGAAAAGTAATGATTAGTGTAGGAGATTCCACATATGGTCTTGTGCATGTGGTGGTGATACATTGGCGAGGTCGTTGGAGTATGTAAACAAAAGTGTACGGTTTGGTTGCTTGTTTAAGTAGGGGTGGCTGAGGATCAGTCCGGTCTCTTTCTTTATCGGCAAGGGAGATGCTGAGTAATTGGATGGCTTGGTCACGAGTGAGTAATCTACAACTCGGCATATTTCTGAAAGATGGGCAGTCATTCGGCTCGACATAAAGAGTGACTTAGCAAAGAGAGTAGAAGAATCTGCCTTGCTAGGCCTTTCGGTCCTTAGGCTTGGCTATGGGTTAAAGGCCTAGTAGCCTAATTCCTATCATTTCCTCTAGTTTAATTTGGATTTAGGATCAAATTTGAATGGTCTTCAATCAGCTCTTCGTTAGGGTGGTATGGACTAAGGTCAGCAATGTTGAAGGTGTCGTAAACGCCATAGTCCTTAGATAACTCCAATCTGTAGGTGTTATCATTGATCTTCTGGAGGATTCTAAAAGGTCTTTCAACTCCTGCAAATAATTTGTTCCTCTTCTTACTTAGAAACCGTTCCTTGTTGAGGTGTAGCCATACCAAGTCTCCTTACTGGAATTATTTAGCCGTCTTAACCTTAGCCATTTCTCATATTTTCCTAGTTGCTTGGTTGATGTGCCAAGTAACTTTGTCATAAATGTACTGAAGGAATTATGCTCTGGCTCTTATGTCTATGATGTGAACTGTGACCAAGAACAGACAAGGCAGGTCACTGAATGGGTCCTAGCTTACAGAAAGCTCAAAAAGAGTCAATGGGGAAAGGTAAGAAAGGGTGAAAACTAAGGATGAAAACAGTAAACAAAACCCATGAACAGCTTTGGGGGATATGATACACCAATAGAACTTTTGAGGACTCATGGCACAATTGGATGTGATGTACGAATTGGTCTAATGAGGTTACTCGCCACATAACCTTACTTAAGGGAAATGATAAGAGTGATGTCAAGAGTAAACAACAATGTTTACGCAGGGAAGAAGTTACACAAAAGTGTATTGAAGATTATCTGATGTCTTACAACTACAAGTATAAGGGTATTTATACCCATAAACTAGGGCGACTTGGCTAAAAGGGAAAAGACAAAAAGGACATTTCCTAAGGAGGGCAATGTACATGTTATAAAGGAGAAAAAATGAATTTATAAGGAAAATAATCATTAGTGCTATAGATTTTACACATGCTACTGTACACGTAGTGATGCGGCATTAGCGAGGTTATTAGGAGATGGGATAAAAAGTATGAACGCATGGGTTTGTTTGAGCAGGGATGGCCTAGTCAGTTTGGCTTTCTCTTTCAGCTTCTCGGTAAGGAAGAGGCCGAGTAATTGGTCAACTCGATAATAGAGAGTAATTGTTAACTCGACATACTACACAACAATGGGCAGTCATATGGCATAGCATTAGAGGTGACTCGGTAAGGAGGTGCTTGGCATCCGCAGGGGTTGGTTGAAACATAAGGATTCGTCGTGCCAGCCCCTCTAGTCTTCGAGCTCGGTTGTAAGTCAGGGGCCACGTAACTTGATTCCTATCATTCCCTCTAGATTGTTTTGGATTTAGGATCAAATTCAAATGTTGTTTGCTCAATTCTCCATCAAGGTGGTATAGACTAAGGTTGACGATGTTGAAGGCGTCAAAAACTCCGTAGTCTTCAGGTAGTTCCAACCTATAGTCATTGTCGTTGATTTTCTAGAGGATTATGAAAGGTCCTTCAGCTCTCGTAGATAATTTGATTCTCCTTTTGTTCAGGAACCTCTCCTTGCTGAGGTGTAGCCATACAAAGTCTTTCGGTTGAAATTATTTTGCCGACCGACCCTTGGTCTTTTCACGCATTCTTCTGGCAGCCTGGTCGATGTGCCGAGTGACCTTATCATAAATGTGTTGAAGGGATTGTGCCTTGGCCGAGGCATCGAGGTCCTCTTGTACAGGTGCAGGTACAGGGGCATTGTCGAGGGGTAACTCGAGATTAAATCCATAGACCACTTTGAAGGGGGTCTGCTTAGTGGTGTTATGTACAGTTTGGTTGTAAGCAAACTTGACTACTGGTAGGGAAACATCCTAATCGACCAAGTTCTTGCCAATTGCAGCTCGGAGCAGTGAACCTAAAGTATGATTAACCACCTCTGTTTGACCATCAGTTTGGGGGTGACAAGAGGTATTGAAGAGTAATTTGGTTCTTAGTTAACACCATGAGGTTTTCCAGAAATGACTTAAGAACTTCAGGTCTCTGTCGGAGACTACACTCTGCAGTATGTCATGTATCTGCACAATCTCCTGTAAGAAAAGATAAGCAATAGCTGAAGCGTCATTAGTTTTGGTGTAGGGCATAAAGTGTGCCATCTTACTGAACCAATTCACAACGACCATCATAAAATCTTTTCCTCAGGTAATTCTCGATAGCTTGAGAACAAAGTCCATGCTTAGTTCATTCTACGGCTTTGTTGGAATAGGTAGGTGCATCGCCTTCCCTTGTTCAGCTCGGCACTTAGCCTTTTTGCACATAGCACAGCTTTTAACCACTTAGTGTACATCTCTTCGCATTCTTAGCCAAAAGAATCAACCACTCATTAGTTCATAGGTCCTTTTCTATCCAAAATGTTTGGAGAGTCCTCTACCATGGGCTTCCCTAATTAATAATTCCTGTAGGGAACAAGTCAGCATACACAGTTTTCTTCCTTGGAATAGATAGCCATCTTACACATAATACCCGTCCACTGTTCTCCCATCCATGTATCTCGAAATTATTGGTCCAAAGTATGGATTCTCGAAGCACCGTTCTTTGATACTTACAAAATCAAATAGTTTAGTTTATAGTTATGATAAAAGCGCATGCCTCTTTAATAGAGCATCTGCAACTACGTTGCTCTTTCATTGCTTGTATTTGATCACAAAATTGAATCCTTCAAGGAATTCAACCTATCTCACCTGCCACTTGGACTGTTTGGTCTGACTTTGGAGGTACTGCAGTAACTCGTGATTAGTATATATGACAAATTCTCTTGGTAGTAGATAGTGTTGCCATACTTGCAATACTCGAATTGGTGCTAAGAGTTCTTCGTCATATACGGAGTAATTTGACTGATGTCTTTGGAGCTTCTCACTGTAAAAGGAAATTGGTTGTCCTTCCTACATTAGGACAATACCTATTCCAATGCCTGACGTGTCATACTCTAG
The DNA here is from genome assembly GCA_024138015.1 of Lumnitzera littorea. Lineage (NCBI taxonomy): Eukaryota > Viridiplantae > Streptophyta > Magnoliopsida > Myrtales > Combretaceae > Lumnitzera > Lumnitzera littorea. Next base: position 108,133,574 of record JAMXBB010000005.1, on the reverse strand, counting down.
CTCAAAAATTTTATCAAAGTCGAGGAGTACTAACACTAGGGCGGAGGTCAACTTCTCCTTTACCTCGGTGAAACTCCTTTCCTCCCTTTCTCCCCATCGGAAGTCGATGTTTTTCCTCATTAATTTAGTAAGTGGTGCAACGAAGGTATTGAAGTTCCTGATGAACCTTCGATAAAATGAAGCTAATCCATGGAAACTTCTCACGTTAGCACACGTAGCAGGGGTTGGCCATTTAACAATTGCTTAGATCTTCTCATCATTGACTCGTAAGCCTTCTCTATTGACTACATTGTCTAAGAATATCACTTCATGCTAGCAAAAACAACATTTCTTTAGGTTGCCGAATAATCTCTTGATATGGAGAATATCTAAGACTACTTTGATGTGTTTATAGTGACTCGACATGTCGGCACTATAGATCAGGATGTCGTTGAAGTACACTACGACATACTTCCCAATAAGATATCTTAACATATGGTTCATAACCCTCATGAAGGTATTCGGGGCATTTGACAAGCTGAAGGGCATGACCATCCATTCATAAAGCCTATGTCGAGTTTTAAATGCAGTCTTTCACTCGTCTCCTAGCCTCATGTAGATTTGATTGTAGCTGGACTTGAGATCAATCTTATTGAAAATTTTGGCTCTACTCAGTTCATCTAGCATGTTTTCTAGTCTTGGGATTGGATACCTGTATTTAATCATGATTTTGTTCATAGCTTGGCTATCAACACATATCTGCCATGTTCCATCCTTCTTCAGCACTAGAAGTGTAGGCACAGCACAAGGGTTGAGACTCTCTCTTACATATCCTCTTTCCAGCAACTCATTAACTTGACGTTGAAGTTTAGATGCCTACTCGAGATTCATGCAATAAGCTAGCTTATTCGACAATACAGCGTTGGTACTAAGTCAATATAGTGCTTTATGCCTCGAGTCAGAGGAAACTATGCTGGCAACTATTCTAGAAACAAGTCAGCATATTCATCTAACGGTTCCTTTACCTCTTAGGTAAATCATTATGCTCCTTCATTTCTAGCAGTCGCCTGACCAATAGGAGGGTTGGCTCATTAGCGTTAATGGCCTTTCGAAGCTCGACTTTACTCATCACCAAAGCCTTCTTCGATCTGTGAGCAAGTTTCATTTGTAACTTGTGAACCTCTCTCGGCGGCATTGGATTCAGCATGATCTTCTGATCATCCTTCTCGAACATATAGGTATTCCTATAACCGTCGTGATGATTCTCCTATTAAATAGCCACGGTCTTCTTAGCAACACATGGGCAGTATGTTGCAGAGAATCTAGTTAGAGTAATTACTAATAGTGATCAATAGTAGTAGTTGTCAAGTGACATATAATGCTCCCTTGTCACTTAACCATTGCAACTTGTATGGCTTTGGATGCTCAACAGTCAATAACCTCAGTTTTGAGACGAGGTCGGCTGATGCCACATTGGAGTAGCTCCCACTATCTACGATGAAGACATACATTTGTTCATTCACCTTGCAGGTGATATGAAATAAGTTTTCTCTTTGCTCCTCCTCTTATGAGGGATCCATGCTCATGGTGCGTTGGACAACCATAAGTAGCTGGTCTAAGTCCTTAGCATACACGTCTTCCTCAATCAACTTTTTCTTAGTATTCTCATTCTTGATAGGAACCTCCTCCTCCTCGGGTTCCTCATTTGTACTCTTTACGTCTAACTTTGGGGTGTCTCCTTTAATGACTATTGCCCTTCGGTTTGGGCACTAAGCAGCTATATGTCCGAACCTCTAGAACTTGAAGGATTTGATCTAGCTAATCTTCCTGCAAGACCCTTACCCTTTCTAATACGTTTAGGTTGGCACTAGATCTTCGGACTAGCTTTTCTACATGGCTTTGACATCTATCCTGGTCGTTTAGTCGGCACTCTAGTCGCTACTTGGCTTCTTCTTTACCTCTCTACCCATTGGGCAATCCTATCAGCTTCATCCATTGTGTCAAATTGTTAGAGTTTCCTAATGTCTTGGATGTCTCCCCTCAACCTAGTAACAAACCTTGAAACTATTCGGGTAGGTGATTCCTCTACTTCACATCTTATTATAAGCATTTGGAATTCTTGAACATATTCATTAACTGTTTGGCCTACTTATCTCAACTCCTGAAGCCTTATGAAAGTATCTTGGAGATATGTTTCCAATACGAATTTGTTTCTAAGCACCCTCTTCATCTCGAGCCAAGTATTAATCTCTTCGTACCCTTCTCTTCTTCTCATGGCCTGAAAATTCTTTGACTACATGGTGGCATATCTAGAAAATTCAACAGCAGCAGTCTTCACTTTTTCGTAATCTTCATACTGGTAATAATCAAACATACGCTCTACCTTTTCTTCCCAATCTAAGTACTCATCGATATTCCCAAACCCATTGAAACTTGGAATTTGAAGCTTCACATGGTCGGATGCTCTAGGGACTCGTACACGCTCTTCTTCAAAATACTCTTCTTCCTCCTCATCAAGCTCTCTCAAGTCTATCCTTCGCCTTACTCATCCGTTAACTCTACCACCTCGAAATAGTTGAGTTGGGTTCTAACCTCTAATAGGTTGAGTAGCTTGTGAAGTGTTTTGTGTGGCCTCAACGGGTTGGCAAGATAATGCATGAATAGTTCGGGTCAGATCTACTAGAAGGTTAGTTACCTCATTGAGTCTCTCGTCAATGCTTTTGGGGGTTCCCTAAGACTGACGCCCATGGTGGATAACCCCACTATTATCACCGATACCAACATTCATATTTGGGTATGTCATTTTTCCTCATAGATTCAGAATGTAAACAAACACTTCAGAAAGTGAACAACTAATAATACCACAATCAAATGAACTCAATAACTGACTCTGTTTCAAACGGGCAAAAACAAAGTATAACAGAACTTAAGAAGAACCAACTACAGCTCATACAAAACCTCCGCTCTGATACCAAGATGATATAAACAATGACCAAGAATAGACAAGGCCGGTCGCTGAATAGGTCCGAGCTTGCAGAAAGTTCGAAAAGAGTTAATGGAGAAAGGTACGAGAGGGTGAAAACTAAGTATGAAAATAGTAAACAAAACCTATGAATAGCTCTAAATGATATGATGCACCAATGGAACTTCCGAGGACTCATGGCACAATTTGATGTGATGCACGAATTGGTCCAATGAGGTTACTTACCGCATAACCATGCTTAAGGGAAATGATAAGAGTGATGCCAAGAGTAAACAATAGTGTTTACACAGGGAAGAAATTACTCAAAAGTGTATTGAAGATTATCTGATATCTTACAACTACAAGTACAAGGGTATTTATACCCGTAAACTAGGGCGACTTGCCTAAAAGGGAAAAGACAAAAAGGACATTTCATAAGGAGGGTAATGTACATGTTATAGAGGAGAAAAAATGAATATACAAGGAAAATAATTATTAGTGTTACAGATTCTACATGTGATACTGTACACATGGTGATGTAGCATTGGCGAGATCGTTAGGAGATGTGGACAAAAAGTATAGACGCATGGGTTTGTTCGAGCAAGGATGGCCTAGTCAATCCGGCTTTCTCTCTTAGCTTCTCGTCAAGGAAGAAGCCAAGTAATTGGTTGACTCGACAATAGAGAATAATCGTTAACTCGGCATACTATACAATAATGGGCAGTCATACGGCTCAGCATTATAGGTGACTTGATAAGGAGGTACTCGGCTTTGGCAGGGGTTGGTTGGAACATAAGGATTCGTCGTGCCAGCCCTTCTAATCCTCAAGACCAGTTGCGGGTCAGGGGCCCCATAGCTTGATTCCTATCATGTCAAGGTGTTCTTGTACGAGCATAGGTATAGAGGTATGATCGAGGGACAACTCGAGATTAAAACCATAGACAACCTCAAAGGGGGTCTACTTGGTGGTGTTATGCACTATTCGTTTGTAAGCGAATTCAACCACTGGTAAGTAAATGTCCCAGTTGGTTAAGTTCTCACTTACTGTAGCTCGAAGCAATGACCCCAAAGTGCGATTAACCACCTTTGTCTGGTAATCAATTTAAGGGTGATAGGAAGTGCAGAACAGTAGTTTTGTCCCCATGTATCGCCACAAGGTCCTCCAAAAATAGCTTAAGAACTTTAAGTCTATATCGAAGATTACACTTCTTGGTATACCGTGTAACCGTACAATCTCCTACAGAAAAGAGAAGCAATAGCTGAAGCATCGTTAGTTTTGGTATAAGGCATAAAGTACGCCATCTTACTATACTGATCCATGACAACCATTATGGAATCTTTGCCTTAAGCAATTCATGGTAATCCAAGGACAAAGTCCATATACAACTCCGTCCATGGTTTCATTGAAACAGGCAAAGGCAATACTTTCCCTTTTTTAGCTTAGCACTTAGCTCTTTTGCACACGGCATAACTTTCAACAACTCGATACACATCTCACTTATCCTAAGCTAAAAGAATCAACTACTCAATAATTCATATGTCCTTTTCTCCTCATAATGTTCGGATAGTCCTCTACTGTTGGCTTCCCTAATCAGTAGCTCCTGTAGTGAACATGTTGGCACGGATAATTTCCCCCTCGAAACAACTAGCCATCTTCCACATAGTACTCATCTATTGTTCTTCCATCAACACATCATATAAATATGAGCCTAAAGTGTGGATCTTCTGAGTACTACTCTTTGATGCTTGTGAACCTAAATAATATGGTATGTAGTTCACTCAAGAGTGCATGTCTTCTTGAAAGAACATTTGCAACTACATTGCTTTTTCCTTGTTTGTATTTTATTACAAAATTGAATCCTTTAAGGAATTTAACCCATTTTGCCTACTGCTTCGATAACTTGGTTTGACTTTGGGCGTACCTCAGGGATTTATGGTCAGTATAAATGACAAACTCTCTTGACAGTAGACAATATTGCCATACTTGTAGTGCTTAGATTAGTGCTAAGAGTTCTTTGTCATACATGAAGTAATTTAACTAAGGTCCTCTGAGCTTCTCACTGTAGAAGGCAATTAGTCAGATTTCCTGCATTAGGATAGCACTTATTTTAATGCTTAATGCGGTACATTCCAACTCAAATATTTTCTCAAAGTTATGTTGAATTAATACTAGGGCGGAGGTTAATCTTCCCTTTATCTCGACAAAGATCCTCACTTCCTTTTCTCCTTATCGAAAGTTAATGTTTTTCTTCATTAGCTCAGTAAGTGGTGTAGTAAGGGTATTGAAATTCTTGATGAATCGTTTAAAGAATGATGTCAATCCATGGAAACTTCTCACATCGGCATAAGTAATAGGAGTCGGCTACTTGTCGATTGCTTAGATCTTCTCGTTGTCCACTCATAAGCCTCCTCCACTTATTACATAGCCCAAGAATATCAATTCCTCTTGGCAAAAGCAACACTTCTAGAGATTGTCAAATAATCCCTTGGCATAGAGGATATCCAAAACCTCTCGAAGATGTTTACAGTGACTCGGCATATCAGAACTATGGACCAGGATGTCATCAAAGTACACCATGACATAATTCCTTATTAGATGTCTTAGCCCATGATTCATTAGTCTCGTGAAAGTGCTTGGGGCATTTGATAAGCCGAAGGGCATGACTATCTATTTGTAAATTCCATGTTGAGTCTTGAACGTGGTTTTCTACTTTTCTCCTTACCTCATGCAAATTTGATGGTAGCCAGACTTAAGATCAATCTTACTGAGAACCTTGGCTTCACTCAATTCATCCAGCATACCTTCTAACCTTAAGATAGGATACCCATACTTAATCGTAATCATGTTGATGGCTCGGTTGTCTATATACACCTACCAGGTTTCATCCTTTTTTGGCACTACAAGCGCCGGTATAGCATAAGGGTTGAGACTTTCCTTAACATATCCTCTCTCTAGTAACTCATTGACTTGGCGTTGGAGCTTAGAAGCTTATTTGGGATTCATTCAATAGGTAGGCTTATTCGGCAAGGTGGCGTCAGGTATTAAGTTAATGCAATGTTCTATGCCTTATAGTGGGGGCAATCCTTCAGGTAATTGTTTGGGGAACAAGTTGGCGTAAGCAACTCCTTTACCTCATGGGCTAATTCACCCTACTCTTTTAACTATAATAGTTGCCCAACCAATAGAAGGGTCAGCGCATCAGCTTTAATGGTCTTTCGGAGTTTGGCTCTACTCATTACCAAAGCCGTCTTTGATCTACGAGTAAGTTTAGCTTGTAGTTTATTAACTTTACTCAATAGCATCGAGTTCAACATTATATTCTTGCTATCCTTCTCGAACGTATATGTGTTTTGGTATCCACTATGGATAACTCACTTGTCAAACAGCCATGGTCTACCTAGCAACATGTGGGAAGCGCACATGAGTAGTATGTTGTAGAGAATTTGGTTAGAGTAACTTTCGATAGTGATTAGCAATAGTACTTGTCGAGTGACATGTAGTGCTCCTGTTTCACTTAACTAGTGCAACTTATATGGCCTTATATGTGTAATAGTTGGTAACTTCAATTTTGTAATGAGGTTAGTTAATGCCACATTAGTGTAACTACTACTGTCTACAATGAGGGCACACACCTGATCATTTATCTTACAAGTGGTGTGAAACAAATTCTCTCTCTACTCCTCTTCGTGTGAGTGTTCCATGTTCATTATGCATCGGACTACTATGATCAACTAGTCTAAACCCTCAGTAAACACATCCTCTTGAATCAATTCTTTCTTGACCGTGATCTCCTCCTCTTTAGGTTCCTCAAAAGTACTTTCTACCTCTAGCTCCAAGATGTCTCCCTTGATGACCATTGTCCTTCTATTCGGGTACTGAAAGGCCATATGTTTGAACCCTTAACCTTTGAAGTGCTTGATCTAACTTGTCTTCCTACCTAATCCTTATCCCTTTTCATAAGTTTAGGTCAACAAGTCACCATCAAGTCGGCCTTTCTACTCAGCTTAGATATCTATCTTTTGGATCGGCTTAGTACTTAACTGAACTTGGTGACTTCCTTAAGAGTTGGAAAGATTTGTCCTCAAATCAAGAGTAGTCTTTGCCCTTTATTCTAGGGCATTCATGAGGTCTTCTTTTGCTGGTTGGTGAGGGATTAAATCGATCAAATTAACGGTGGAAGAAACACCATAGTCATCAAGTAACTCAATTTGGTAAGCATTGTGATTGATTTTCCTTAGGACCTTGAACGACCCATCAGCTCGAGGGGATAGCTTGTTCTATCTTAAGTGTAGGAATTGTTCCCGGTTGAGATGTATCTATACCAAATCTCCTGGGTGGAAAGAAATAGTTTGGCGGCTTCAACTACCAATTTTATGCTGCCTTTGATTGAACTTGGTTATCTTCTTGGTTATAGACTAGTGTAGCTCATGCAATTCTTAGGCTCGGTCCACTTCAGATTGACTCTCTTTAGTAGTTATTGGGGTGTCAACCACATTCAGGAGAATGGTAGGGTTAAGGCCATAGACGACCTCAAATGGGGTTTTCCCAATAATGCTATGGATAGCTTGATTGTATACGAACTTCACAATTGGTAGGCATAGATCCCAATCCCTCAAGTTCTTTCCTACGACAACTCTAATTAGATAGCCTAGAATCCTATTCACTACTTCAGTTTGGTGATTAGTTTAAGGGTGGCTACTGGAGCTAAATACAAGTTTAGTTCCAAGCCTTCTCCAAAGACTCTTCCAAAAATAACTCAAAAATTTTGTGTCTCGATTTGCGATAATAGTCTTTGGTACTTCATGTAGTCGAACAATCTCCTACAAAAACAAATCAACAATGTACAGGGCATCATTAGTCCGATGGTATGAAATGAAGTACACCATCTCATTGAAGTGGTCCACTACAACAAAAATAAAATCCTTCCCTCTAGATGTCCTAGGCAACTCTCAAACGAAGTCCATGCTGAAGTTGACCCAAAGTAAAGTGGGTGTTGGCAATGGCATGTACTCTCCATAAGGTTCTCTCTCCCCCTTAGCATGCTTGCACACTTCACAACTGTTAACTACCTTATGGACATCCTTAGCCAATCTTAGCTAATAAAAGTTCTCCTTCAATAGATTGGCTATCTTGGTCTCCCCAAAATGACCAAATAATCCTCTACTATGAGCTTCCTTGATCATTAGCTCACATGTAGAGTAGTTTAGAATACATAGCCTACAGTCCTTGAATAGATAGCTGTCCTTAAGATATTATCTTCCTACAACTATCCCTTCTTGACACTATTCAACAATGGGACCAAAGTAAGCATCAATGGCATATTGCTTAGTAATGAGTGAAAATCCCAATAATTTTTTATGTAAAGTGGTCAGCAAGGTTTTCCATTGTGACAAAGCATTGGTGACCACATTTATGCTTCCTTTCTTAGGCTAAATGACATATGAGAACCCTTCCATAAATTCTAACCACTTGACCTGTCTCTTTGAGAGTTTGTTTTAACTCTCAAGATGCTTTAATTATTCATGGTTAGTGTAAATAACAAACTCTTATAGTAGCAAATAGTGTTACCAAACAGTGAGGGCTTGGAAAAGGGAGTATAACTCCTTCTCATACACAAAATAGTTCATGGCAGGACTACTAAGTTTTTCACTATGGAAGGTGATGGGCCATCATTCCTACATTAAGATAGTGCTAATTCCTACTCCTGATGCGTCACATTCTAATTCAAAGGGCTTATCAAAATCTAGCAGTGATAGGACATGTGTCGAGGTGAGTTTTTCCTTGATCACTCTAAAGCTTTATTCAGCTTGGTCGTTTTACCTGAATCCTTCACTCCTCTTTTTCAACTTGGTCAATGGGGCAGCTATTGTACTAAAATCCTTAATAAATCGCCTATAGAAAAAAGCTAGGCCATGAAAACTTCGGACCTTAGTGACATTCTTCGGTATCGACCATTCTAGAATAGCTCAGACCTTTTCCTCATCTGCTTGGATCCCTTCCCCTGATATTACAAACCTTAAGAATATCACCTCTTTCTGGTAGAACGTGCACATCTTCACATTTCCATGCAACTTCTCGATTCGCAAAATTTCAAATACTTCACAAAGACATTGAGCATGGTCATTCAGGTCGGTACTGCATACCAATATGTCATCAAAGCACATGACCACACATCTCCCAATTAAGGGTCATATTACATGGTTCATTGACCTCATGAATGTTCTTGGTGCATTAGTAAGTTTGAATGGCATAACTAACCATTCATAAAGTCCATATCTAGTCTTGAAGGTAGTCTTCCATTTATCACCCAATCTCATGAGAATTTAGTAGTAGCCACTTTACAGATCAATATTCGAAAATATCTTTGTGCCATGAAGCTCATCTAACATGTCATCGAGCCTCGATATTAGGTATCTGTACTTAAAAGTAATTTGGTTAATTGTTCGGCTATCGATGCACATGTGCCATAAACCATCTTTTTGCGGAACGAGTAGAGCTAGTACAACATAAGGGCTCATGCTCTCCCTTACATATCTTCGCTCTATGAGTTCATCCACCTGTCTTTTCAGCTTGGCAGCCTGCTTAAGGTTCATCTTGTATGCAAGTTAGTTCAGTAGGGTGGCGTCTGGCTGTAGATCGATACAGTGCTCTATGCCTCAGATTGGTGGTAATACTTTAGGTAGTTTTTCCAGAAATAGGTTTGAAAACTCATTTAGCAAGCTTCGGATCTCTTCTAGGACATCCTATAATTTCTCATCTCCATCAATCTCCTAACCAATGGGAACATTAGTTCATTAGCCTTCTCAGTAAATCGGAGCTCTCTTTTGATCATAACTAAGGTCTTCTTCTTGTTAGCTCGTATAAGCTTGTTATGGGTTTCATTTACTTAAGATGGGATCAGAGGTTGCAACATAATCTTCCTTCCATCCTTAACAAAGGCATAGGTGTTCTTGTACCCGTCGTACGTAATACGTTGATTGAATAACCAAGGTTGTTTAAGCAGTAGAGATGAAGCTCTCATGGGGACAACATTGCATACTACTTCGTCCCTATACACATTCCCAACGCTGAATGGTACAACCACTTGTTTAATCGCATGTAAAGTATGCTTATCATGAAGCCAATGTAGCTTATAAGGTCGGGGATGCTTTGAGCTTGGTAAGCCCAACCTCTATACAAAGTATTGTGCAACTACATTAGTACAACTTCCTCTGTCTACTATGATTGTGCATAATTAGCCTTTGATGGTACACTTGATATAGAACAAGTTCTCCCTCTAGTCTTCCTTAAAGTTTGGTAAGGAACTTTGTACTTATCTTACGACTAGGGCCATCACTTCTCCCTAGTTAGCATAGACACAAGTCTCTTCCTCTTTAGCCTCGGGTTTTCCATCATCCCTCTCGGGCTCGCTTTCATCGATGCTATCCACTACATTTCCTTGGAGCACCATGATGCATCAGTTCGAACACTAAGTGGCCATTTGTCTGAAGCTCAAGCATTTAAAGCATTTTACCTTGCTGGTCTTTCATTCGAAGGTTTACCCTTTCCCATATATCCTTGAAGGCGGCTTACTCTTGGCTTGGCTTGAATGATTAGCCCGACCCTACTGGCTTGCTCAACTGTCTTCAGATCGGTCATTCCTATCCTCGGCCTTAATTGACCTCCTCGACTTAGCTTGATCAGGTCAACATGGAATACTTCTTCTCTACCTTTCAACCCTTTACACTATCTTGATGACCTCTTCAAATGTATAAAACCTCTGTACCTCTACAACATTGTGAATCTCATACTTAAACCTAAAAATGAACCTCGATGCTATACAGGCCTCTAGTTCTTCTACGTTGACTTAGGTCATTAACATCTGGAACTCTGTTACATAATCATCAATAGATCGATTCCCTAGCTTAGCTCCTGCAATTTTGCAAACATATCTTATAGGTAGGTCTTGGGTACAAATTTACCTCTTAATAACCTTTTCATCTCATCTCAAGTCCTAATACCTCATCTTCCATCTCTTGCTTTGGCTGCATTTAGATTTTTCCACTACATGGATGTTGTTAGTGAATTTTAGGATGAAGGAAAATCCTACAAAAGAAAGTAAAATGCTTGGTATCAAAGTCGGTCTGGTATAGCCACTTTGATGCCTAAGTTAGTAGGGCGACTTTGTATGGAAAATATGAGTAAGTAAAAAAAGTATTAGAAAGCCCCCTTACAGAGTTTCTTTCTAATACTTATAGGAGGTTGTAGTATCTAAGGTAGTCGTTGGAATAACTATTAAGATACGTAAAAACTTCTTGATTTGACATCTTCCCTAAAATGTAGGGAGAGTAGGCGGTTATGTAATATAATTGTGCCAGTGATAACTATTCGCGCCATGGACTTGAATTCAAACTAGGAACGGGTTTGTGCTACTCAGTAGAAATGTCATATGTCATCTATCCAGTGGTATGTTAAGAGATTCGATTACCCGGCTTATTGACAGCCAAATGAACGAGTATATTAGATGAGTGAAAACTAACTATTAACATTTGCGCTCTAACTCCCATGTTTGAATAATTATTAAAGGGAGTTGCATATATATATTGCACTAGAGACTGAGTGGGGGAGTGATTCTTTAGATTAATGTTAAGTAAGATTGGAAGTAGGACGGATCACATCCTAGTTGAAAGGTCGTAATTTCTAAACTCTCACTCGTTCAAGAAACCAAGAAGTTAGAGGCATGACATCTGTTGCATAGGTCATCATTTTGTTGCAGGCCTAATAATTATTAGAAAGTTGTCAACCATCAGATTTCTATCACAAAACACATGTTAGCAATCAATGCCATTACCAGATTAGCACATCATTACTGTGAAAAGTAGATTTGCAATTACGAGGATGAATTGTCCATATATAAAGTACTATTCACAATCAATCTGAAGTATTTGGATTTTAGGATGCACTTCCCTTTTTCGGCGTTCGTGAAGGGATTCTTCAACTATTTTAAAGTTACGCTGAGTTTGTTCTCACCAAATACATACTAGCTCTTGGCAGCTTTCAAGATAGTTTGAGAAGAAATCAAGGTTAGGGCTACACCTTAACTCTTTTGATATTTTTTCACAATTAGGAAGCAACCTGATGGGTGATACTTTCCTGTTGTGAGGCATGGGCATAAGTTCATGGATGGGTAGTTAAGGTGTAGCCCTAACCTTGATTTCTTCTCAAACTGATGGGTGATACTTTCCTGTTGTGAGGCATGGGCATAAGTTCATGGATGGGTAGTTAAGGTGTAGCCCTAACCTTGATTTCTTCTCAAACTGATGGGTGATACTTTCCTGTTGTGAGGCATGGGCATAAGTTCATGGATGGGTTGGAATCTAAGATCCACAAGTGGCATGACAAATTCGTGTCAATAGTGTCTGATGAAGACTTGAGTCGATCTATACAAAAGATATAGATTTAATGTCGAATGATGCAGCAGCAATGAGGAAAATTTAAGAAAGGAGGAGGAACAAAATATTATTTTGCGATGCTGAGAGAATTCTATGGCGTTATGAAAATGGAGACCCAATCTTTTCTAAAAAAGAAGGTTTGCTAATGAGTTACCGTTGTGCCAAGTATAACTACAAGAGGAAAGTTGTTCTCGAGACTTAGGGGGAGAATTGTAGCCTTTGAGTGTTGCTCAGCACGAAAAATGTAAGTTCATCTTTTTCCCGTGTTTATATTAATTTGTTTACTCATATCACAGATATGGGTACTGGTGAGGTGAATCCTACTAAGCTATTAGCCTAGGCCAAGGCTAAGAAATCTAAGGTTAATAAGAGGGCAACTACCTTAGCAACTACCACTCAGCCTACTATCGTAAAGAAGGCAACAAAGGAGGTTGCAGTGAAGTAGGTAGCCATATATAGTCCTCCCATCCTACCGAGAGGTTGAATGAGAGTGAGAAGATACTATTAACAGAGGTTATTCATTCTAAGGAGCCTTTGGTCGAGATTATTCAAACTTCTATCGAGCTGAAGGATGATAAATGTTGAGAGACACATCCCTACGAGGAGGATGAAAATGCTACTACCGTAGAAGGGTCATCCTCAATAGTGGAGGTGGCATTGAGCAATAATGAAAGACTAGGAAAAGAACTCATCAGCTAACTAGTTGCCAAAAAGTTTAAAGATTCGGACGAAAGGGTGAAGGAGGCAATGCACAGTAAAGCACTCGGAATCAACAATGTCGAATTTGTCCCCAATAAGGAGGTTAGCGAGTGTTGCATCCTGTGTTGGAACCATACAATTTTGGATGCTGACTTAGCCTTTGGTGATAGGACAAAGTCCTTGGCTTTAATGGAAGGAGTAATTCTTCCCAATGGAAGAGATTTTGTGAAGAAAGATGTCAACAGAGTCGATGGTCACAATAAGACCCATATTGCAGCCAAATTATATGATGTGAGTATTCATAACCATTACTTTTAATTTTCGAATTTGTTTGGGTTACTAAATCATGTCCTTTTCTAGATGAGTAGCTATATTCTAATGGCTTTGGACGAAGCCAACGAAGAGGCAAATAAGGTAATATCCTTGGTTGTATTCATGTGTTGTGCCAAATCATTCCTGATTGTGTTAAATAAATTTGTTACAGAGAGTTGAGGATGCAAATAATGTATCGAAAGCCTAAACTGCTGCTACCAAGAATGTGAGGATAAGGGCTGAGGTTGAGGTGAGAAAGCTCTAAGAAGACCTTGCTACCGAGAAGTTGGCACATGCTCTTACAATCGATGAAGTCTCAAGCCTAAAGGCCAAAATGGAAGAGTAGTACAAAGAGTTTGAAGGCCTAAAAGAGGAGCTACGAAAGAAGAAAGAAGAATGCTGGGGCCTGGGCTGAACTCTTTGTACGACGAGTGAGGAAGGTCAGCTTAGAATGTAGATTAAAAATTTAGAGACTAATAACTCGAACTTACAAAGTCGTGTTGTCAAGTTGAAAGAGACTGTGAAAAGATGACCTTCAATTGAAGAGGCGCTTGATGTAGTCACTGCTAGTTGGCAGTACGAGAGACTCTTGAGGAATTGTTGGAAGGGGTTTAAGCGGGAAGAGAGGAGACCTTAAAGCTTTACCCTAATTATGATCTCTCCTACCTTAACTTTGTTGATGTTGACGACAAAGTCAGCAGTGACAACGAAGATGAAGGCGACAAGACAGGTGCTAAGATTTTGAATCAAGGTGATAATAAAGCTCATGCCGAGGAAATTACCTACTTTGAGACCCTAGTTGCCAAAGAAGCCTTAACCACTAATCTAAAAATCACTTCTACTAAATTTGAGAGTAGGCCATAGGATTTCTATTATATTGGCACATTGTGTTCTCATGTAATTACCAATCAAAATATCTTTAATACAGTGTCAAGTGCTTGTAACCCTTGTTGAACGAAAAATACTTTTCATACGAGTCTCTAATGCATTTTATTTCACGTTCTGCACTTTCACGATGTGTATGGTATACGTGTGTTGTTTCACGCTCTTATTTGTCAACATGTTTTATTTCACATGCTATTTATTTCTTAGCATGTTTTATTTCACGTACTATTTGTTTCTCGACATGTTTTATTTCATATGCCCAACTATCTCTTGGCATGTTTTATTTCACATGCCCATTCTGTATGTCTTTATAGATAGTATGTTAGCCATTTGAGGTGTGGACTAGTCACGTTACTCATCCATAAGGATAATTGTATAGTTCATTAACCGCATTAGGCTAGAACCTAGATCAGTTCATTTGCCATACAGCCTAAAACTCATTAATTCTGCAATTATAACGAAAACAAACATAATGAGACTTCAAATATAATTCTAATAAATAAGTATTGAAATCTTACATACAAGTTGGCTGTATCAAATGAGTGGTGATAAAAATCATTTGACAAATTAATTGAAATACAATTTTAGATTCACGGTGTTCTATGCTCGAGGGATGATAGATTCATCCAACCTCTTCAATCGATAGGCCCCCTAGCTGACAACTTTCCAGATCTTGACAGGATCTTCCTAATTCGCATTGAGCTTCCCTTGATTTGCTCGCATGCCAATAGCTTTCATCTTTCGGCAAACTAAATCCCCAAATTGAAAAACCCTGTGCTTTACTTTCTAGCTCTTGCAATACCTTGCCGCTTTATGCTGGTATGCTACGATCCTAGCTCTTGCAATATCCTAAATTTCATTGATAGTATCTAAATTTGTTGTTAATCCAACTTCATTAACCATAACATCAAAATTATGAATCCGCAGATTTGGCAAATCCAATTCAATTGGCAAGATGGCTTTTGTGTCTATGCTAACCTAAAGTGTGTTTCCCCAATTGTAGTTTTATCGATGGTTTAGTACCCCCAAAAACATTCCGTAGTTCATCGGTCCATTTCCCCTTGACTTGATCTACTTTCTATCTTAAGCCGTATAGTATGATCTCATTTATGGCTTCCACTTATCTGTTTGTTTGAAGGTGTACTATAAACATATGGTTAAGGCGAATGCCATGCTTCTTACAGAATGGCTGGAACTTATTATTGTCAAATTGTAGGCCGTTATCCATAACTATCATGTAAGGAACTTTGAATCTTGATATGATGGAGCTGAAGATGAATGCTTCCATTTTTTGCTTGATGATTTTCGCTATTGCCTCGACCTATACCCATTTGGTAAAGTAATCCATAGTGACAATGACAAATTGTCACCAGGTGGTAAACTTTGGAAATGGTTCAATAATATCTAGCCCCTACTAGGTGAAGGGCTAAGGGCTGGTTAGGCTATATAACTCAGTTACAAGCATATGACTTGGTGAATCGTGCTTCTGGCACTGGGGATAGTGCCAAACAACTTCCTTTGTATCTTCTCTCATAGTTGGTTAGTGATAGCCGAGTCAGAGTGCTCAGACATTTAATGTTTGCGCTTTTACATGGTTACTGCATGCGCTACCATGCAGCTCAAATAACACCCTTTGGGCATCTCTTAAGGGAAGGCATTGGAGATAGGGTTGTGATATGCTGTGTTTATACAACTGACCATCAATCAGTATGTAGTTAGTGGCTTGGTATGCCAATCTTTGTGCTCCTTTTTTGTCGTTAGGGAGAGTTCCAACTCTTAGGTAATCCACTAGGGGATCCATCCATGATTCTTCTCTTAGGCTAAGAACCAACTCACAGCTCTACGAAAGAGTGGATAAACTTTTTTGTGGAAGAAACTCAACGAAAAGTTTATCTCTCAATTTAAGGAATGCCATATTAGCTAACTTCGACAACTTGTCGACTACAATATTCTTACTTCTTGGAATTTTGTGGATGGAGAAAGATTGGAATTCTTCTATGAGCGTTTATATCACCAGTAGGTACTTGCTCATTTCTTCTTCCCTTGACATGTAACTTCTTGTCACCTAATTTACTACTAATTAGGAATCAAAGAACACATCGAATTTCTCGGCACCAATTTGTTTTGGCAGTTTCAGTTTAGCGATTAGAGCTTCATACTCTACTTCATTGTTGCTAGCCAAGAATCTAAATTTCAAAGCATAATGAACTTTGACATTATAGGGGCTTTGAAGAACTAGGCCTGTACCACTTCCTTCTCACATTGAAGAACCATCTACATAAAGGAACCAGATAGGTTTCTCGACAAAGTCCACACAATCCTCTTCACTAGTAAATTCAGCTACAAAATTTGCTAATACTTGAGCCTTTAATGCCATTTTAGGTTTATATTGTATACCATAGGCACTAAGCTCTAAGGCATACTTCATCATCCTTCCCATGGAATTAAGCCGTTGCAATGCTTGTCGCAATTGTTGATTAGTGAGAACAATGATTTTGTGAGCTTCAAAATATGGCTTTAACTTTTTTGTCGAGAGAACCACTACTAATATGAACTTTTCAATCTTTGTATACTAAAGCTTCGGCCTTTATAGAACATGACTTACGTAATAAACGAGTCAATGCTCTTTGCCATTAATTCAGACTAGTACGAAAGAAAGAGCTTGGTAGTTGACCGATAGGTACAAATATAAATTTTTTCTAGGAATGGGTGTCGAGAGTATTGGGGTGATGTAGGAAATTCCTTAAGATCGTTGAAAGCTCTTTCACAGTCATCAATCCAATTGAATTCTTTTGGATTCTTTAAAATTTTAAAGAATTTTGCATACCTATCCACACTTCTCAACACAAATTTGTTGAGGGCGGCAATTCACCTAGTAAGTTCTTACACTTCTTTAACTGAGCAAGGTGATTTCATGTTCCTTATGGCTTCAATCTTTCTTAGATTGACCTCAATGTCGCGTTAAGTAACCATATATCCTAGAAATTTCCCTGATGTTGCACCAAAGACACATTTCTATGGGTTGAGTTTCATGCTGTATCTCCTGCAGATTGACAAGATGCTGATCTTCCTTCATGCTCTTCACAATCATGTCATCAACATATACTTTGACATTTCTATGGATTTGGGATTTGAACATCTTCGCTACTAGTCTTTAGTATGTTGCACCGGCATTCTTCAGCCCAAAGAGCATCACCATGTAATAGTATGTTCCAGAATTGGTAACAAAAGATGTGTAGACTTCATTTGCCTTATCCATCTTGATTTGATTATAACTAGAGAAATAATTCATGAAAGAAAGTAACGTATGTCCAGCAGTTGTGTCTACCATGAAGGCATTCATGAAAGAAAGTAACGCATATCTAGTGATTGTGTCTATCATCTGATTGATTTTTGGTAAGGGAAACAATCCTTGGGACAGGCCTTGTTGAGATCCATAAAGTTTATGCACATTCGCTACTTGCCGTTAGGCTTTTTTACCAGCACATAATTTGCTAGCTAAGTCAAATAAGGCTTTTCTCAGATGAATCCTGCCTTCAATGATTTCTAGACCTCTTTTTCTATTGCTGCTTCTCTCTCTGGCACAAAAGGTCTCTCCTTTTGTTGTACCACCTTCACATTTGGATCAATCTCGAGCTTGTGTACCATAACTTCTCTTGGGATACCTGGCATGTCTGAAGGTGACCATGCAAACACATCAGCATTGGCTTGTAAAAAGTTAATCAAACTTTATCAAACATTTGTTGATAAGGGTTTCTCTATCCTTATGCTAACTGACTTGCCTTCTAGACAGGTTTCAACTTAAAATACTTCCACTCATCTCAAGGCCCTTATATATAAAGATCATGCTAGTTGTTGATCTCCTTTGCACACACCAGCTCCTGTAGGAGTGGAGAACTTAGCTTTTAGATGTGCCATTAAAGTGATAATACTGAATAAATGCTGATACGACTTTCCCATTATCATGTTGTACAAGGACCAGCATTTGATGACAAGCAAGTCCACCTTATCCTCTGCAACATGCTTGTCATCGTTGATCTGAATCAATAGGGAGATTACTCCAGTTACTAGGAGAGGCTTATTATCGAAGGCATAGAGATTATACTTATAAGATTTTAACTACGCCTTGATTTAGGTCTCATTTGGTCAAAGGCATGCTAAAAAATGATGTTAGTCGAACTTCCTATAGCAACAAGAATCTTCTTAACTTTAAAGTTGGTGACTCTCGCATTGATGACAAGTATATCATCGTGTGGCCTCTATATGCCCTCAAAACCTTCCTCTCTGAAAGATATTATATTATTGATCCTAACCTTTTTTCCTTGAATATTATAAACATAATTCTTGGCATTAATCAAGTTCGAGGAACTCAACTAGCCTATAGTAGGTTCGCCGATGATGGTGTTGATCACTCCATTAGGTGCTTTACTGGAATTCATGTCCCTTGCATCCCTTATGGCTGATTTCCGTTGTGTATCATTCTCTTATTCCTCACGTCTCCTCTGAGACAGTCTCTCAATACTCTTGTCATCATGCGGTAAGAACTTGCGCAAGTGCCTATGTTAGATCGCATCTTCAATTGCATTCTTGAGTTGAATGCACTCATTTGTACTGTGACCATTGTCATGGTGAAAATCAAAGTGTTTGTTAGAGTTTCTCCTTGAGGGATTCCCTCTCGTTCTTTTCGGCTATTGGAGGACGCTTCTCTCCCTACGTACCTCCTTTAAAATGTCTGAATTTGACAATTGACAGGCATGTAAGATGAGTATGTCGGGATCTTCGATCTCTTCCTCTCGACATTTGAATTGTAGCCATTGTCCATACCGAGTCTATCCTTCACACTTTTTCACTTGTCATTCTTTCCATCTCCTTTACTTTGATCTGCTCCTTGCTGTACCTTTAAGTTATCTTCTTGACGGATGTATGAGATAGCATTAGCCTTAAACTCGGTGAAAGTTTTTGGCTTATTTTTTGCGAAAGACTTGAAAAAGTTTCCATAAGGCTTGACTTAATCGATTACGGTGTTGAGGGCCACACTCATATTCAATTCTAGGATTTGAACTATCTCAGTGATAAAGGCATATTTTTCATGTTTTAAAGTGCAAATTAAGATATAATTATTATTGATTTTATAGAAATCATTAAGAAATGGTACTTAATTATTTTCATTTGGACATTTCAGGAATTACAGACGATTTAGAGGAATTTTACGCAAATAAATGAAGTTTGAATGAACATGTGCAAGATGGAATTGAAGGCAGCCGACCTACAATGAACACTAGTGGCCTTTGATGTCTGCGTCGCCAACCTTGCATTTACATCGTCGGCCTTCATGAAAAAGAGAGTCATGTGAGTTAACCCTAATTTTTTTTTTATAAATAGCTTATGTTTCACTGTTTAGAGGACTTTCAGGTTTTTTTTTTTTTTTTTTTTAGAGAGGGGAGAACACACTTTCTTTAGACTTAGAGAGTCGTAAAATAGTTTTTAGTTAGTTCTTGAAGAATTTTTCGAGAGAATTGCTTGGATCATTGAGAAGAATTTGCTTTTATTGTGAAGACCAAGTTAAAGTTGCAATCAAACATTATCTTTTCCAATACAGAATTGGTGACATATATTTCAATTATTCTTATGCAATTTTATGAATTTCTTTGCAATTTCAATTAGTATTTGTGTTTTTGTTTACAAATCCATGGCTGGTTAAATTTATTTGTGTGAATTAATGACACCCTAGATAGCTAAGATGATGATTGTGTTCCTGTTATAGGATAGATGATTTATGATTGCAATTTCTATGATTTTGATTATAATTGTTTAATTGATTATAATTATTAAAAACCTAATGATATGGGAGTTGATATAGGGTTTGTTAGAAATTCTTAGTTAATTTGATTAATCAATGTGGAAGTAGAGTTAATTGAATTAATTAGAAATTATCTAGAAATTAATGCGATGTTTGGCAATTGATTATTCACTAAGACATTAGAAATAATTGATATAGGGCATTAGACGATCATAGTATTGAGAGATATATGATTATAATTTAGAGTCTACTATTAATTAGAATATGTGGGAGCTGACTAATTAATTAGAAGTTTAAATTCTTAGGTTTTAAGGTATAATAATTTAACTTGAATGACTATATAGCTATTAATCTATATAACATGATAACAATTTGTTGGTATAATCTATGGTGGATTCTATTTTCCCACAATTCTTAATTGATTGATTAGATTTTAGATTTTAGATTTTTCATAATTATTTTCTTTTTAATAGTTTTAGAGTAATTATTAGATTAATTAATTTAATTTTGACTATCAGAATATTGATAAGAACTAGCATAAGATTAGTAATTTCTTAGTACTCATGGATTGACAACCTTACTTACTTTATTTCCTACTCTTAAACGCCTTATTGCTAACTTAAGCATCAGAGCTGTTATGCTGGACAACCCCCTAACATCTTCTCATTGTGAATTGTTTTGCAGAACCTATGTATGCAATGCCTAATCACCTACCAACAAGAAGTTAGAGACATCTTTTTGCTTAATCTTGCTGAGTAGAGCAAGATTAAGCAAAAAGATGTGGCTGAGTACTATAATTTTTGTCTACTATAATGTATTTGATAAAAAAGGGCATATTATATTATTCTTTTGTCGTACGATTCTTTTATTCCTTCCGCTAGACTCTTATAACTAATTGATGTCCATGTGCCAGTGGTCCCTCTAAAGCATAGCTAAGAGGGCCTAGCCTTTCATAAAGGTGTAGTTGATCTATGAATATGGGGTGCTATTGACATTTGTTATTTAGTAAGTTTTGGCTAACATCTGTTTAAGTGCCAAATGCATGGAGCAGCAAAATTTTTTTTCCCTACAAGAATCATATGTGTGGTGTTGGTGTCATTATTTTGTCCAAAGTGGGGAAGGGTTTTATAGCCCTTAATTGATTCCATGGATCAAAAAATAAAAATCGACTCCGATTGAATTGAATTCCAAGATCACTGATGCAATTTCCACGCATCACATGCCAATTATCATCTCACCACGTGCATTCTTTTCATGTTATGCCTTTCCCCCACCCGAGGTCCTAGATGATGAAAATTCTAACATAATCCACATGGACCACTCAAGAGAGCAAGGTAACTGTTCTTCGATAATAATATGGGTACCTTGCTTTGGCAGGTATAGGGTCCGCATGTGTCCTCTTTATGAAAAATTTTGACTTTCAGGAAAGTAATAAAGGCTAGTGTATTAAGGTTATGTAACTTGTGTCCACTTGTTTTTTTGTTACTGGGAATCTGCTGAGAGAGACAGTAAATGCATCACAAGATGAGAAGAAGACTTTTCTTATTTCCCAATCATCCATTGCTTTATCAAAAAGTCCATTAACAACTCATACATTCTTCACAATATTTTAAGGTCAATCTAATACAAGATAACAACAGCTTTGAATGTAATTCTCAAGAAGAAAGAGAAAGAAAAGAGAGAAGAAGAGACAATCATTGCAGTAATTTTATTTACCTTTTTATCCCTGAACTTGTACCAGAAGATTGAATCTAACTTCCTTGTCTGGTTAAAGTTAGACTTAGACCATACATGTCCAAGCTAGGAAACTTTTCAGGATAATTCTACAATGAATACGTAACAGTAAGATGATTCATGTGTCCGGAAATAGTTGGTCCAGCAACAATTATGCTTTTTCTTGAAAAAATAAAAAGAAGAAAAAGAAAAGGAGAGATTGCGTGAAACCAACTAATCATGTCCCGGACAAGCTAGACCATAAAGAGTGACGATTTTTTTTTACTGCATAGATTAGAAGTTGAAAAGAGATCAAATTGTACAATTGGAACTACTATGATGATCTCAATAGGTCAATAGAAAATATACACACGTGATATCTCTTCATGAAGAGGCACCGGAGACGAGGGGCGAAGTGACCGGAAACAGAGGCATGAGCTGGGGTTCGACGCTTCTTGGAGTGGACATAAACATTACTTATATGACCATTTTAAAGTCATTTTATATGAATTTATCTTTAAATTCATGCACTTTAAAGTCAATTTTAGTTGTAATAGCAATAGTTGTGACATAACAATTTGAAGATGTTCGAAATTCAAATCAGATTTCTGATGTCCCTTTTGAACTGGAGATGACGTAGTTTCAGTTTGAGCTCGATTTAACTTGAAAAACCTCCCGATTAAGTTTGATACAAGTTTGATCAGTCTCGTGTATATCAAAGCAAATATTAAGAAGTACGAGCTTGGGTAGATAAGTTGTTGAAATAGTTAAATTGAGATCCGCATGAGTAGTGGTGCAGAGGAGGTATATTCTTATATTTTCCAATCTACTAGAAGTGTAACGCGAGTTACTCCTGTTATTATTGTAAAACTTAAGTAAAATGTTCTTTCATTTATTAAGATACGTGTATAGCAAGTATAGGTTATGATGCGTGTATCGAGCACTGGTGGTTGATAGTCATTCTACAATTTTAACAGTTGCGTGCATGTTGATTTCTTTATCTATACAAGGGAACATGGGTCAACAGTGCTGCTTTCTTTTTAAATCATATTTTGTTTTTAGGCATTTGCATCGCGAGTTTGCTCAAGCAAGATAAATCACAAAAGCAAAATCATGCATCAAGTATATAAACAGATCAAAACGGGTCTAACATGTTTCTTAATCATGTCAAGTTTTACTTATACAAATGAAATTATAATCATGTTATGTTATTTCCAGGTTAATTGGTCAAATATTCTCTTTTGAGAATATATATATATATATTATAATGCTTTAGAATCCATAATACTATAGTTCCATCATGTGTTCCTTACATTTCCTTAACTTTTATTGACACGTCAAGCATTTAGAAACTTACAACTAATCTAAGATCTACAAAATAATTACATAAAAACTATCAATTCACAATTTAATAACTTTAAATCTGAATAAGAGTGAAATATTATCCACTCAGCTTTTATAAATGTCATATAATATCATAATTGAAATCTAATTTAAGGGAAGAACCTGAACATAAAAGCATTAAACATAAAGATTTAGAGTCTCATAGTTCTCATAGAAGTCAATCTGCTAGACATCACTAATAGGAGTCACAAGTGACCCCATAACAACATAGGTCTCCTACACAAACAATTATAATGAAAATAAATACAAATCCTTTAGTCCTCCCCTACAACTAATCTATGATATCACAACTCAATCTTCATAATAGTAATAATCTCCCTTCTTATCATAATAGAGATAATCATATCCGAAATCCTCAACATAAACCCCATTGTTTACCTTGTAACCTATCCCTGCACCTAAAAAATAATAATCTCCATAGGGTGAGCCAAAGCCTAATATAAGATTGCATACACATGCATATGAACCATAATTATCAGTCAAACACATACACAAAAATACTGTTACTAAAATCAACAAGCAATAGTTTTAATGTTTCATTTAAGCTTAAAACCATCACAGTCTCAGTGTCCTGAAACTTAGGATTACTCATAAGCCCTAACACGCAATATATATAGATACTCCCCAATACCCAAGTGCCATAAACCAATATAGATCTACTTGAGTTATTTCAGTACGGGACATCAAAAGAGACAACGTTGCACAAAGATCATCAAATGCCTCGCTAGCACCACTAGATTAGACCAATGAACGGTTGAAGCCAACCACAACCAGCAATACAATTAAGTTTAAGTTTCAATTAGTTTAGTTTATATTTACTATCTTAACACATGCATTCAATAAACATGTATCTCATACTTAGAGCTCCTATCTCAAAATGATCCAACACCATACATCCTTTAGTAACTATTCAAAATATAAAAGCTAGCTTAGAATTTATTAAATTCACAACTCAATACTTTTTTCTCCTTAACTTCACCATTTGCTCCATACTCTAAGCTTCTAAACCATACTCCATATAGCTTCCAAACTGCACTCCTTATATCTTTTCAATATTCCCCCTAAAATAAATACACACATGATATTAACACTCCCATTCATTGTCACATACACTTACACACACACATATATACACACACATACAGAGTACATTGCCACTCCAATTTTACGTGCACATACGTACTACCCAATGCCACAAAATTTCATACCCATACACATACAATGCATACTACACCTAATACACACACAACCACACATCACATACACATACACACAAGACACATGTTGCATTATACATACAGATACGGCATACACACACTGCATATCCTAATACTGCTTCTCAATACTATTAAAATGTAACTTACATCATAACCACATCACCACCAGCATACTAATAATAACAACACTTCCAATCCAAAACTTAAAGGAACCTTAAAAACATAAATTGGAAAAGGTAAAAATGGAGATAGAAGAAAGACTTACTTAAATACGGATGAAAAATTGATTTTTGATGAATTCCTCTTTCAATAACACAAATATTGATTAAGGATTTAGGGTTGAGATGAGTACTATAAATTCCCTAGAAAAGTATCGTAAGTTTTTAGCAAGAGAGACTTATGGTAACTATAAGGTACTGTTAATTGATTTAGTGAGAAGTGTAACTTTTTCCTAGACCAAAATGCTCATGGCATTAATGTGTAATCATATGCTATACTGATATTTGGATATTTTCCTAAGATAATTTTGCCCCTAGTATTTGATATCTATTTATATGTCATACCAATGTTTGGATCATTTCCTAAGACAATTTTGCCCTTAGCATTTGATTTCTATTGACATGCCACACTAATGTTTGAATATAAAAATCACTTATTCCTTTAATTCCCTTCAATTAATTTATTTATTATTTTTATTTTTTTAACTTGAGTTTTACATATATATATATATATATATATATATACGTATGTATGTACGTGCATGTGCATACGCTTGAATGCTTATGTCTCTCTTTTTTTGTATGTGTGTTGCTAGCCTAAAATAGAATTGTTAAAACTTTTCACTTCTTAAATTAATTCTACTTAATGAAAGGTCTCTACTTTTGGGATCACGTTACAACAAATACATGATAAGATGATCCTTTTTCTTTTTACTCTTCTAAAAGAGAGTCATTGAAGGAAATATCTTCCACTAAGTTGTTGACACATGATGAATGTGTTGTGAAGGCTACTACTTCATTTTATTTGAAAAAAGGGAAAAAAAAAAAAAGATATTACAAAGAGCTTAATGGAGATAAAACTACACGCATTTTTTTTTTATTTTACATTCCCAACAAAAAGATTCTCACTATAATTTTTTTTCCTTTTTTTATGATGGTTATCACATTATTAATATCATAAATATTTCTATGATACCCCATGGTTAAATATTCCATATGGGTTGTAATATTAATTTATAAAGTCATAGTGGTGAATATATTATTAACACATAGTTGTAGCTTTTGAACTAAGTGGTTAAAATAGACCTACTAATAATTGTTGGCTTGGAATTGGTTTGGTTGTTCGCTGCTTTTGGCTTAGGATATTATAAATGGTATCAAAGTTGTCCCCTACTAGTAGGTAGACAATTCGAGTTTAGTTCTAGTTTAAAATAGAGGTTTGAGTAGGATGGAGAGTGTTATTAGAATAGTAACTCCTAGCATGCTTGTAAGACAACTTATAGGTAATAGGTGATCCAAATCATACACCATAAAGGGAAAAAAATTGGATCAAATTGTAAAGTCTTGTGATGATGATGTCGCATGTTTTGGGGGTAGTGAGCGTCTTACATAGGCTATAGAAGGTTGTGATACTATTTTATAAAATCATGATAGTAAATATCTTATCAATATGTGTTGTAACTTTTTGGCTATGTGGTTAAAATAGCTCTGCAAATATTTCTTGGCTTAGTTATTCGCTATATTTGGCTATAGTTTCACTTTTATTGCATAAAGAATTAGTAAGATTTGTAGCATTTCTAATAAAGTAATCTTGTAAAAACATCAAAAATTGTGAAAAAGACTCATCTTATATTATTCTTTTTGTTCTACTCATAGTTCTCTATTTAAATATTTTCGATAAGTTGTTTTTATTGATGGTAAGATTTTTGCAAGTTTTATGTACTAATTCCATTTTTCGATGTTCGTAACGACAAGTTTTTGTGCTCTCCAACATTGGGAGATTCGTGAAACATGATCCCAGGAGGAGAAGATGATTGCACATTCGTATGTGATGGTGCCAGCATGATGCCACTGCGGAAATGTTCTTTGTCACTCCTCTCCTCCCTTATTGTCGTCGTCGTCATCTGCACTATCGAAACATTTGCGCTCCCGAAAAAACCAATGTAGTATCATAAATAAAATAATTGTGTATATGTTTGAGACATGTGATGCACTTTTTTTTGTTTTGTTCTGTTTTTTTTTTTTTTTTTTCCCTTGTGAAACGACTTTTGATTTAAAGTGAAATTGAATTGAGCCTGTAGTTAATTCTAAAACAAATTAAGAAATAATTCATGTTGTAAAAAACAATTGTAGTAATGTTTTCTTATCTTTTCAGTTTATAATATAATAGAAATATACATGTATAATATTTTAATAAATGTATTGAAGAATTTGTGCTTTAACCAAAAAAAGGAAAAGTTCACCTTAAAATAATGCATTGTAATATTGTCTCAAATTTTATGGAACAAGCATATCT
Organism: Lumnitzera littorea; assembly: GCA_024138015.1. Taxonomy (NCBI): domain Eukaryota; kingdom Viridiplantae; phylum Streptophyta; class Magnoliopsida; order Myrtales; family Combretaceae; genus Lumnitzera; species Lumnitzera littorea. The sequence continues at coordinate 108,106,657 of JAMXBB010000005.1, read as the reverse complement.
TTCATAAACAAAACATAGTAATGAACAACCTAAACCATAACTTAATTATTGGAGACTGATGAAAACTCCAAAGGATTTTAGAAACGTATTGAATTGTCTTATCCTACATTTGATAAGGAATAATAGGTAGTGCAAACTCTTCCTCTTATTCCTTTTCTTGGATATTGGGGTGAATTTGTTTTGTTGTATTCTTTGTCCCACCAAAAGGTTCCATTTTTGATAGCCTTTCTGAAATGATAATCTATATATACTAGTAGAATACATATAGCTCTAGTATGTACTATTTTTGTAAAAATAGATAATAGCTAGTTCAGTATAATTCATGATCAATAATTAAACTACATATTTTTGTGGGTCTATGGGATTTTTCATGAAATTAATCAAGCTCGTATACTATTTATTACTTATTTTCCTATTATAAGCTTATATATTGGCTTCATATGTAATATAGTAATTAGTACTAGTAAAATAATTATCAAATTTATGTAAAAGGAACACATTGGGTATATTAAGGGTTACTAGATAAGTTTGGAAAGTGTGATTTTTAAGGTTTTTAGTTCAGTACTAAAGCTTATTCAAGTCAATTACAGAGTTAAGGTAGCGTACGATCAAGTTGTAATAAGAAAAGAGTATTTTTGGACTTTTAAAAATATTGATAGACTTGATTCTTAAGATATCTTAATAGTACTTGAAATAACAATTGTAATGTCACAAAGCTTACTAAAATCGAATAGGAAATGAGTAAGATACGGTAAAATAAAGTTTAAAAGCACAGTAAGGAAATTTATGAGAATTTAGATTTGACCAATACTTGACTTGGAAGCTATGTTTATATTTTCATAAGTGTGATAAGTAAGGAAAGATCACATCATAAAGTATAGGATATTACGCTATTGCTAAGCTTAGGTAAGTGAATCTAACTTATGCTTAGAGTAGATATATTGCTATACATAACACTGCATGTTGTTTAATGTTGTCTTGATTGAATATGAGTATATCTTGGGTGAACTGATATGCTACTATGGTGAATGCTGATGTAGTGATTATGAATGATAGTAACTGTACCTTGGTTGAATTGTTATTTTGCTACGTTGTTACGTTGGGTGATGAACTGTGTTTACGAATGATTATGCTAACTAGGGAAGTTGAGTGATTGTTAACTCAATCTTCTAGGTGTTTACCTAAGTGAAGACTAAGTAAGATATTAAAAATTCACTATGGAGGGTTCGAAAACTAGAATCAAATAACTAGGTTGAATAAAACTTAAAGATTGATTATGCTGATTGATATTCTTGAATTGCTATTGTATAGCATGACACTGCATAAAAAAGGGACCTATGGGTCAGAACTTTCAAAATAAGGCTTCTAAGCGATCATGGAAAAAGTATAGCTTTATGGACTCGGTTTTTAGAAGTACATAGATTACATTACCTAAACATTGTGACTATTTTGCTAGTCAAATTTGGTAGACTACAATATATGGTCTAATTTGATAATGTTGCCACTGTGATTTGATATACTGCAATGTGTGGTCTAATTTGGCAGTGTTGCCACTTTGATTTGGTGAACTACAGTGTGTAGTCTAATTTTGTAAAACAAAGTTAAGGGTTCTACTCCCAAGCAACTCCTTATTGCCCTTTTTGAAAATGATAGACTACAATATGTAGTCCGATTTGGTAAGGGTTTTACTTCTAGGCAGCTCCTTGTTGCCCATAGGTTCTTGGACATTATATCCATATGCCTAGCAATATCAACTAACCAAAAGAAGATTAGAAGGCATAGGATATTGGTATCAATGCATACCATGTAAATGAGCATAGTATGCTGCATTATTAGTAGTAAATGCCCGGTTGGGCAGATGTATATGTGAAGTTGAACCTGTAAGTTATGATTGAAATGTTTCAATTGTGATATGCAGTATTGTCTATCATATTGTCTATATTATGTTGTTTGTGTTCCACTCTCACTCAACTTCAGTAACTAAGGGGATAAAATATTTTATCCTCAAGTTAACTGCATCATAAAGGACCTAACATTAAGGGGGGATATATATACTGAGAGTGTGAGTTGGAGTCAGTGGCTTTTGTATGGAATCAGTACTAAGTTAGGAATCTTACTATTGTAAAGTGGACAAAGGAAAAAGTTAGTTCATGTTTTGATGTAAATATTATATTATATACATAAGATGTAAAGGAATATCCAACTGAACTCCGATGTAGCAACCCCTTTATCATGTAAACAATGTTGTCCTTTTATCAATGAGTAAGTTGAGTTGAGTTTTCAACAGGTATTCTTGTATGATGATGCATTCTGTGCTAAGCTGGGATGTGACATAAGTACATCTATCAAATTATAGTAAGGCAGATTATAAGTCCGAATGTCAATCCTTGAGAGACTATGATTGCTTGTACCACTAGATCTTTATTATCTAACCTACAAATTCAAGTTTGAGAATTTAAAATATCTAATCTAATTGCAATAATTACCAAATTTAAAACTAGTTAAGAATTATTCAAGAACTTAAACAAGAAAGTAATAAAGGTGTAAACTATTTCAAGATTCAAAAACCGTATCCAAATTTTGTTTCCCCTAAACTTAACATGTGAATTCCATTAAAGATAATTTATTCCTTAGTCTTTCTTGATCGGGAGAATTTTTCTACTAAAGTTAATCACTTTCTCAAACTAATTAATTGTAACCCTAAAATCATCAATTAGAATTTCTTCTCAATAACATGATCTAAGATTACATTATTAAATAACAAATTCTCTATGCTTTAACTTAAAATTTCAAAAGGATCTTACAAATTATCTCTAATCTTGTAATAAATTTCATCAATTATGCTTAGATTTAATCTTATAAGAAATCTCTCGATTCTCTTATAAGATATCAAATTCTAGATTACCACCATGGAAATAATAACATTAATCATGAAGCATACACAGTTGAATCAAGAAAAGAATAATGAATTAAATTAATCAAATAATAATAATATCACATGAATAGATCTAGGTTGTACAAGACTTAGATACTAAAGATCAACTCTCTACACATCACAAAATAATAATCTAAAAATAAAGAGTCGAAATTTGTAGAGAAGAAAATCATGAAGTCTAAATAAGATTGAATCTTGAATACTTGATGGTTCTTCACTCATTGATTGTTCTTCTCTTGAAAAACTCTCTAAAATTCATGCTTAAAAATTTCTCTCCTCAAAACAAACCCTAACAAGGCCTTATATAAGAAGTGAATAAGAAAAATACGTTGATTGGAAAAGACACGATAGGGGACACGATTGTATCTTTTGGTCATATCCTTCACTCTGACAGTTGAAAATAAGCTCCAACTTTTCTTGGAAACGATACAGTCATGTCATTTGGTTGTATTGATCTTTAAACCTTCATAACTTCCTTACTTTAGCTTTAATTTAAGTGAAATTTTTTTCTATCTTCTCATTTTCTCACATAGATCATTTCAAAACCTAGAAAGTAAAATTTTACTCAATTAAGTATTATTATCTAAAAATAAACTCAAATTTCAAGGAAAATCATAAAAAATTACCATGTAAAATATGTCTAATTAGAAACTCATCACGTTTTATTCAACACATTAGTTTGTTTTTTTCAATAGTACCAACAATGAGGTAAGATGGGAGTAACAAAATACCACCACTATCCCTTTAGGACGTAAAGTAGTGCTGCCTCTATACCCACTTGATGCGAACAAACTAAAAACAATGCTTACACCATTTGAAAGCATCTAAAGGAAATTTAATTGAATCACAAATTGTTTTTTTTTTTTTTATCTTTCAATGTAAAAGTTGAAAATACCTTAAGTTAGGTTAATGGGTTAAGAAAAGTCTTAATACCATTGTTCTTGATCTTGTTATGGATGAAATTTTTCAAATTCCCATTTTAAATATAGGAGACAACAAAATCATATGGTTTTATTCTTGGAATGATGAACTTTCATTTAAATCAACACCACCTAAGAGATACATTAACAAGAAGTTCCCATGGATAGAAGGATCTAAAGTAGGCCATTCCTATAAAAATGTCTTACTTTTATGGATAATGCAAAATAATCCTCACATACTATTAGTAAGTGAGATACGGCCCATAAATACCAAAAGCTTAATATCATACCCCCATAACTTCAAAGAATAATCAATTTCCTTTAAATAATTTGTAGAACCTAAAGCAACCGCTAAATAACTTCCTCTTCTATTGATTGAAAGCAACTATAATAACTAAACTTCAAAGTAAAGATTTAGTTTAGCATTGGTTTATGGCATACATCTACCTAATATGGTCTATTGGATTTCCTTGATGGAAGATGTACTCAAATTAAACATGGATGATAGTTACAAAGAAGGAGTTTGATGCATTGAAAAAATTATGAAGGACTAGTGAAGCAAACTCTATACTTTAAATTGCAGATTTTTTTCTTTTTTACCGTGAAAGGGTTATTGTCCAAACTAATTATGCTATAGAGGTTCGATGGTTGTCATGTTCTTGTTCTACTTCATAATATATTCACAAGATTATGGTTGTAAAAGACTTATTAAGCAAGTTGAAAGTGTAAGCAGAGTGGACTTATAAGGAATCCCAAAAGGTAGCTCATATTTCAATTATACAAGGTAATTATCGAAGGATTGTAAGATTTGTATGCCCAAGGATTAAGTGAACTTGGTGTCTAGATAAAGATGAAAGCACATACAATATAACAATCAAGTAAGTTTGTCAATCAATTAGTTAGATGCAATGCAATGCACCACGATAAGCATACGTCATCCGCATGACATTGTTTGGTCCATCATGAAGTTAGAGAAATTACGCTTGCTCTAACCCAGGTTGAAGAGTTTTTGCATAATGGAGGTGTGCTTTAGCTACAATACCTTCTAACCAAACCCAAGCTTATGTAATGAAGGTGTGCTCCTCCCAAGACCTCTCCAATCCCATTGTCTCCAACCTTATTGTGACTTCCTCTTCTATCACTTAGTTTAGCCTTAAGGGTGGGGAAAGGCTAATTATATCTGCCTCGTCGAAAGGTCAATATTTGATCAAAAATCCTAATCACTTCCTCTAGTGGGTTACAATGCATGTCCTATTAATGTTTATGTCTAAGTTTTAACTTATTCCAATTTAAGGGTGACCAACCAATTGCAAACAATCAAATCAAGGAACTTATCATAACAAAGCACTTACACATTGTAGACATCGAATTTTTGCCCCTCCCTTTTATTTTTCAAATTAGGTTATAGGGTCTTAAAATAGGAAAAGTTCAAAAAAATAGAAAATTAAAAAAAAAACCCCAAAAAGTAAAAAAATTTAGAAAAAATAGGAATTCTAGAAAAATATAAAAATATATAGGAAAATAGGAAAAAATCACAAAAAATAAGAAATTTAGGAAAAAAAATACAAAAAAATAAGAAATTTCGAAAATTCACAAAAAATTGAAAAAATAAAAGATTTTGGAAAATAACATTTTATTAAAGTAGATTTTTAATTTTAATCTAAGTTTAAGAGTTAAGCCGATGAACTTAGGTTTAGATTTAAATCTAGCTCAGGCTAAATGAGTTTATATATACAATTTAATTGTACATATGAACAAGACACAAGTTAACGGCCTAATGATTAAGTATACGGGTATAATACTAGCATTAAGCATGAGCTCTAGGGCTTGAAACTTGGCAAAGGCAAGGAAGCATTCTTTTCTTATTTTTCAACCATATCAGGAACTGCCACGTATCAGGATCTGATTGTGCCACGTATCCTCACACGTGGCATCCTCCTATTTGACGGCCTTGCTGACGTAGTGCTACGTAACATCCACGTGGCGTGCCACGTCAACTGCCACATGTTACGAATGACACGTGGCATGCCGAGGATGGCTAGCACGGCTAACGTAGCACCATGTCAGCCTACTTTTCCCTCCCCTTTTTTCCTTTTCCCTTCATTTTCCTCTCTTTCCCTTCTCTTTCCCCTTCCTTCCTTCATTTTCCCTAAATTTCCAGCACTTTTCTCTTTGGACCACCCACTTCGGTACGATTTTTGGGCCCTTTCTTGTTGCAATTTTGCCAAATCAATAGCGAAATTGCAAACTAGACATGGCCTAATGTCAATAACGATCAAGAACACATCCAGATTCATGCATTAACTTAATCAAACCGAGCTCTATAAATCGAAAAAAAGCTATTTTTCTAGGCATTCTCATTAAATTTGATTTTAACTTTCCTTTGTTTCTAGGTTGAATTTGTGTATAAATTGATGATCATAGGACATGAATAAGATACAAAATGAACAAAATCAATTCCCACACTCTCTTTATCCAATCTCGATCACTTTCTCTCACTAACCTACTCTCTCTCTCTTCGATTCTCTCTCTTCACTCCAACCTGAGCTAAGCCACCACTTTAGGAAGACTACATGTAGCTTAGGCTCCCTAACCCAGCTGCTTTCGACCTCCGTCATGACTCTTAGCAACTCCACTAAGTTAGCTACCACCAAACCTTAACCATTAGCCCTCTCTCTCTCCTTAAACCACCACCCTCAACATCCTTTGACCCAAACTAACATCACGACCACTCTCCCTAACCCTTAAATCCCTAAACCAACACTCCATTCATGCCCAGCTACCACCACGTCGAAGGAGCGAGCGCCATCGTCGACCACCACTTCCTAAACCACTTAAACAATCTTCATTAACCACAGCATCGAACAAACCACCCCCACCTCCCCTCCAAACCCAATAAAAAACCCATGAAAATGTCTTTCCCCACCTAATTTAGTGTACGAACTAGCCTGAAGTGCCTCTCGCTGCTGCTGTTAAAGAGGGGTTAAAGACAACCCAACCCGAATTCGTCTGATGACTTGAACTCAACCCGCCTAGGTCCGACCTACGTGTCTAAATATGCCTGAAGCTTTTTTTTTTCTTTTTCTTTTTATTTATTTAATTTAACTATTTATGTAAATGTAATCAAATAAAAAAGGAAAGAAAAGAAAAAGAAGAAAAAAAGAAAGAAAAAAGACAACAAAAGAAAAGAAGAAGAAATGTAATTTTTTTATTTAAATAATATATAATAAGTAATAAATAGATTAGGTGACAAAATAAGATAAAGAGAAAATAAAAAAAAAGAGTAATTTGGTTTTATTTTATAATAAGTAATAAGTGATAAATAAATTAAGTGATAAAAAAATAAATATAAAAAACTAAATAAGTAAATAAAAAGATTATTATTTCTTATTGTCACTAGAAAAATTGATTTTCTAAAAATAAATGAAAATAAATAGACTTCTTTTCAAATTAAGACCATTTTAGAGTTTCCAAAAATTAAAAAAAAAAACGATTAAGACGTTTTTAGGAATTTCCTTCAACAAATCAAATTGAATAAAACGTAAACTTGATTGTTTTCAAAATTACAAAAACCAATCCACTAAAGTTTTACAAAAAAAAGAACTACGTACATTTGATCCCGAATAGCAGTTACGTAGGAACTTATGGGACGGCGATAAAAATGAGAAAAAAAAAACCAAAATTTCCCTTTTTAGATTAGATTATTTCATTTGTCCAATTATAATAGTTAAATTGAGTTTTATCTTATAAAATAAAAAAGGTGATTTTTTAAGATTAAAGTTAATTTTGGAAAATCAATGGTACCCACAAGGGTTTAAAAGTCCTAACCTCTGGATCCAGCTTCTCTGGTTTTCAAAAAAGTCATTTTATAACTTGGTTTTTTAAATCGATAAACCGATAGCCAAATTATAACTAATCTACCCAGTTGGTTATAACTTAACATCTTTTCCTGACTCCAAATCTTTTCAAGTTGAAAAATGGTTTTCTTTAAACCTTAGTCGAGGGCTAGTATTAAACAGGTAAGGGTTTAATACTGGTCAACTTAGAGAAAACCTGATATTATAAAAAAACCAAGAAGATGAAAAATTAGGCTCAACACACATATAGCAAACAATCAAAACATAGCAATCAATTTCCAAGTACATATACTACATGAACATAATTAACTACTTTACAATCACAAACAAGTCTACACATCAGCCTTTAAGCACTTTTATATAGTACTCCAAAATGCCATTAAGCATTGATCTCACTTACCTACATTTCTATTTGCTCTTGCAACTCAGATGCCCCAATCCTTTTATCATCAATGGTCCCCGTATTGCAAGTTATATCTTAGTTTCAATGCAATTCATTGGTGCAAGAGTGTTTTAATTATTATACTTTTATTTTAGCTTAAGTTTATTTTAATATTCAACAAGTGTTGGTTATGAGTATCAAGTATTATTACCTTTACATAAGTTATTTACACCTTTTACTTAACCTTCTGCTAGGTTTCTTAAGTTTTAATACCTTCTACATAACCTTGTATTAGGGTCTATTAAGTGTATGGTACCTTCTACTCAAACTTTTACTAGTGCCCTTAGTCATTATTTGCCTATTGGACCTTTTAATCAAGTTTCCCCTAGTATTTCCATTCATATATTTTGATACGAAACCTTTTATATAACTATTTACTAGCGTTTTAACTCATGTTTTTTATCAAACAGACCTTCTACACAACCATCTATAGGTATTTTGTTTATAATTTTTATATCAAGAAACCTTCTACTAAAGTTTCTACAATAGTAACCTATAGTCAACTTCGTTAGGGAAGCTTTTACAATACTTTCTACGAGTCAGTAGTTTGCACCAGCATCCACAAAGACTTCTACAAAACCTTTTACAGCTACCAACTCCTTCATCAACTCATCTAGAACTTTTACAATACCTTCTACAAACACTAGATTTGCCTTAATTCACCAAAAACATTATTTTCACACCTTTTTTTTTTTTATTTTGTTCATGCCCAACCATGCTAGAATCCACTGATATCAACTTACATGGTTTGGAAACTCATCTACATTGACATGTACAACCAAAAATAATGTTAAACATACTTAATTAACTAATGTACCTAAAATTCATATATTAAGCCAAAAAATTATGGTTTTGGGGGTGAATACACTTCATGTATAGCAACTAAAATCTTCAATTTACCACTGATTTTTAAGGATTTTTAATAAAAATAACCAATTTATCAACTTAGTGAAAAGTCCCTATAAGCATTTAAGTAAATTATCAAGTTTAGCCTTAAAAAACCTATCCTTTCATAAAATCTTCTGTTTCCACTTAAAAATTAAGATTAACGAACTATATGTAACCAAAAATTACTGAAAAAGCGATGGAAAATCAAATCTAAAAAAATCATGTAAAAAAAAAAAGTGGATTTTCCTTACATTTCAACTTAGTGGCTTTTTTTTTTTCCAAAAGTTTAGAATTAACCCTAATAAAATGAAACGTTTTCAAGAAACGCCTTCCATGTCGGTTTTCTATATATAATAGGGTATTTATAGAAAAATTTTGATAAGAAAACTACATCGTCTAGGCTTTTTTGAAAATCAAATAGAAAATTGGTCTCAAATTGCCCATTTCTTAAGGGCAATATATAAATTGAACAATTTTAATAATAATAATAATTTTTTATGAAAATATGCTTAAAATGATGAAAGAATAAATTTTTCTAGAATTTTTAAATAAAATTTGATATTTTTAACAAAATTTAAAAAATCGAGTAGAATATCGAACTCACTAGTAATTAAAGCTATGGTGGCTGACAATGGAAGAGACCTTATAGGCACAATAAGGCATTGCTCCCTTTCTCAAGTGGTGGTAGTCGCTTTTCATCAAGTTACTCCTAAGTTTGGAAACTCTAATCTCGTAGATTATTGCCTAACTTTCTAAAATTTCCCTAAAAGCTCTTGGAATTACTACAAGAAATTTCCTAAGTTCTATAAAATCTAAAGAGTCCACAATGATGAAGGAAAGGGGTATTTATAGCGTTGGTTTAGGGAATCGACTAATGGTATGCATGACAAATGTCAATAATATTCCTTTTCTAAGTGGACTAGTGTCATGTGGTTTTGTAAAAACCATACCTAATCTATGTTTTTGGTCCATGGTTTGTAACCCATGATTTTAAAAAACCAACAACTTCCCTTAGTTTTCTAAAAATCCGTGTGCTCCATTAACTTATCATTTAAGTGAACATAGTTTATGATTTATAATATTTTAGGTTAGCTATTAATTTTTTTGCATGAAAGTTTCTACTAAAGCTTCTACACCCTTTGCTCGATTGATTTACTTAACTTCATATCATTTATTATTATGTTATTTTTTTTCTTACAATATTTATTACTTTTCTTATTTATTTACCTAATTCTAAGCTTTTTTATATTTTGGGTCAATTTTCGAAATCTTCCAAATTTTGCTAATAAAAGAGCTAGTTTTACTATTTTAGCTTACTTTAATATTATGTTATAAAATTAAATTTACAGGGCCACTTTGACTAACTTTTGGGGTCCTATACTCAATTTCGAACCTAAAAAGACTTATTATATGAGCATCCTAAATTTAAGAGTTCAAAATCCTTGTATTATAATTAGTTAACTCATTTATATATTCTTATGGTTATCATTTCTAAGTGTTATCTCTTGTTATTTTATTAAATTTTATATTATTAATTTGGGTCCTAGATCTCATCAAATTAGATCTTAAATTTCGTAGTTTTCTCGACAATTAACAAGTGAATTTAAAAATATTTTTAACTTTTCACTTGCATTATTATTTTATAATTTTTGTTTCAAAAACCTAGATTCTCTAGGTTATTTACTAATATATGGCCCTAACGTGTTTTTAGAGTTATGACAAGTAGATTTTCACAAATGTCCCAAATTTCTCATGCTAATGTCCTACTTGTTAAAATGAGGATCTCACAATTATTTTATGTGAACTTTTTTCGTTACTAAAACATAAAATTCATTAATACATTTATTATTGTTACATAATTTTTTTTGTAAATTTGTTTATATATTTTTTTTACCATACAAATCATTTTCTAATTTGATTTATAATGACCTACACACTCATTTTAATTTCACTTTAAACTAAATAAGGTAAAAGTCCACATAATATTTGCAGCTTACCCTTTTAGAATAGAATATACTTATTGATAAAATTATAAAGTTATTTAAAAGACTATCACAATTAACATATTAGCAGTATATGTGTTGTATAGTTTCGAAAGCTTTTTTGTCAACGTATATTTTCAATATTACGCTCTATGGTGTTAGCTTTTAGTACACGTCTTTAATATTACCTTTCTTTTAGTAGCGTCTCTTAAGTGTTTGCTTTTAGTATTTTCTAAAAAGCCACCATGGGTTTTAAAATTTAATTTATCTTTTCTTTTCAGTGGCTCTTTGAAAGTAACTTTTTAGACAAATTCAATGTTATCTTCACTCAAAAGTGATTGTATTACATGGTCACTTTTTTTAACTGTTAATAGGCCTAAACTACAATTCTAGGGTGATTTAATGTAAAAATGCAATTGTTGATAATAAATTGAAACAATCCAAAATTTTAACCAAGGCTGTCATCTACTTCCATAAAACCTATGGATAGCTTCTTTTACTAACAAGCCTTATTTTTACTATAATTCATGAGATCATTGTAGTAAAAACTAACAATGTCATATAGTAACTTTTGAGTAATTATATTATAGAATACTTTAAATTTTAACTAGTAAATGAGACACACGTTGTGTACACAAAAATTAACTACAACAATAGTTTTAGATTGGAACCATAAAACAATCATTAAACCAAATTACATGCATCGCATAACCTAAAGAAAATTGTATGCACAACAAAATATCAATAAATGAGGATAATGCACAGCTAATACGTATGTATACAAGTAAATAAATACATAAAATATATTAAAATATAAAATAACTAAATATATAAATACACGTAATACTTATTATCACAAAGGAAAAATAAGAGAATTACGCGCGTGAATTTGCAATTTTGTCTGTGATTTTATAGTAACGAAATAGGGTGGTTTCGCTTCTTTTTCCTTCCAACTTTAAGATAATGACATATGTCATCGTCATATCAATATGACAACTAAAGAAAAAGAATTAGCAGCAATTCATGTCGACACATGCTAAAAGTTAAGGATGCCACATATCTTGAGGTGAAAAGAAACTACTTACACAAAAATTCATAATTATTCACGGTCATTTTCCGCAGGCGCTGAAATGTACATAATTTTTTTTCACTATCTTCTTCAAGTTGTTTGGGAATAGCATGAAATTTCACTAAATCCTCTGTTCTACAACATTTATATTCTTTAAGAAAATGTAAACATCTAGTTATTCTTCATGATTAAAAATTTATAAATCCAATATGTTGTTATGCACCCAAAATAGCATAGTGCATGCACTAGTAACGATAGCAAAATGGAAAGAAAGACATTATCAATGCATTAATCCCAAAATAAAACATATAGTTTTGAAAGGTATAGGATGTTAGGAAGACGACCTCCACTTTTAGGGTTGTCAATGCAGAATGACTTTCTTGCGGTGGAAAAAGATATCCACCCAAGACCATCACGTTCTCGTGGTTTTATAAGGAGAACATATCGAAAAAGAAGAAGAAGAAAATATATGGTAAAAACTGTAAAACCATATCCATTGAAATTTGCCACATTATTAAAATAACATTAACTTTTCACATCCTCCATTATGAATTTTGTAATTAAAACTACAAATTTAAGAATATGGAGTCCAAAGAACCTCTATTCCTTTAATATAATAGAAGATAGAGAACATAAGTCTTCAATATTATATTTTTTCTTTTAGCAGTGCATCTTTAATACTAAATTTTGATGATTAGTATTTTCTCAAAAGCTACCATCAATTTTAAAATTTAATTATGAAGCAAAAGAAGTTGCATTTACTTAGCATTCCATAACTGCATAAATACTAGGTTTTGGCAAAACCCCAATGTATCTACCCTCCATTGTATCAATATTTTGTAAAGGTAGACCCTAGTTGACATTACTAACTTCCTCATCACAAAATAATGAATGACATAATTTTACTATAGATTAGTCTCATTCTTGTTACTTTGCTAGAAACTAAGTTACACTAATTCTCTTTCGAGTTGCGCAACTACATTACAACTTAAGAAGGTAGGATTCGAATATGGTCCATCCCATTTTCAGTTTTAGATACCTTTCATGTTGTCAAATTCGGCTTAATGATATATTTAAATATTGTTGTGTTTGTTTCTTCTTTTCTCAACTCCATAAGTGACTAAATTTCTGTTGGTTTAGTGTTTATGCAAACTAGTTTTAGTAATGAGCATTTTTAAGGAAATTATTACTTAATGAATTATCTTATTAATAGCTAGATTAGCCAAAAACAATGTTTGGGAAACTTTGGCTAAATCAAACATATGCATAATTAGTATAGTTGAGTAATTTTCTTAATATGGCCTTCAATCTAAATGAGAATACTCCACCATGGTGCTACCAATTGTTATCCTAATAATTCAATGCAAATAGATGGCAAGATCTTTACCGTTCTACATGTTGGGTACCAAATTTACTCAGTTAGGTCGCATGTGATAAAATTTTATTGGTATTATATGCCACTTATTGATTTACATGATGTATTAATATCTTTAAGATAGTGAAAGAGAAGAAGAAGAAAAATCTCAAAGATTTGAATGTTTCATGGAATTTGGCTGAATGCTCTGATATAAAGATAAGTCCTATCTTCAACTTCACAATAGCAGCACAAATTTTCTTCCAAGCATTAAAGACTTCATACAATCTTAGCAAATACCTCAAAAGGCAAGGCATGATATATAATTTTTTTTTAAATTTATTTTATCTTAATCAATGCAATAGCTTATATGCAAGAATTAGAGTTAAAACAATATAAAGAGAGATCTCAATGGTGGAATATTTGACTGGCTTCCAAGATTAGGGATTTTTCCATTTTTTACAGTGTAGAGTTGTTCATTGATAAGATGCAAAGCGCATTTGTTTTCTAGTTGAAGACAGTGTTCTTAAAGTTATGAATCCTAAGGTTTTCATGAAAGATATAGATGCAAAACTATGGCAAGACAAGTATCTAAAATTCATTTTTCCTAATGTTGCTTTGGCAAAGAATTATCCTTCTTCTACTGAGAAACATTTGAGTGGTACTAAGATGTCATGTCAATTGATATGTGACATGTAAATATCAATAAAATTTTAATACGTGAAAACATAATGGATAATTTTTCAAAAAGTACATTTCTCTATTATCACATATCAAAATTTTGTTAACACTTGCACATTATTCATCGATCTATACAATGTGATAATACCATTGAATCTTTTTTTTTTCTCTCTCCCACCTAGATGCATCTAGTTTTGATTGAATTGTAAATTGGCTTCATTATTAGAGATGGAAAGGTAAGTTGTTAGTTTAATAGACGGCATCCCTTATTGTTGTTTGTTGTTGACCTTCCAATTTCTAGGACAAATGCAAAAGTTAATATTTTTTCAACTTAGTTAGCATAAGGAAAGACCTTAGTACCATTGTTCCTAATCTGGTCATAGAAATGATCATTTAAATCCACAATTCCAATACAAGTTTAGGTAAAGTGATTTAGTTAAAATTCTTATAGTGGTGAGCTTTTATTTGAGTGAACATCACCTTCAAGCTACTCATAAGAAAACCTTTTAATGCAAGGATCTAAAAATACACACTTTCCTCCAAAAATGTCTTATTTTCTTTAGGATAGTTGTAAATGCTCCGCTAAACTATTGGTCAAAGATGAATAAATTCGTTAAACTCCAAAAGTATGACTTTACCTACTATAATTATAAACAACTTACCTAAGAAGTTTGATACTTAAATAAAAAATTTCACTATAATACAAGAGTAAATATAGTATGGTCAACTTCTTGTAATGGCAAGCTTTCATTTAAATCAATGTTAGTTCTAGGCTAGTCAACAAATAACCTTAGAATGCAAGGATCTAAAATGGAAACATTTCTCCAAAAGTTTGTTATTTTTCTTAGGGTAATTGCAAACTACTCCCTTTAGCCATTGGTTAGGTATGAATAAGTTCATTAAACTTTAAGAATGTGACTTTTACATTTTTTAGTTTTGAACTATGAGAATGTAGATTCTATAATGGCTCTTGCATAAACAAGTAATAAGTAATACTTTAAGTTTCTTTCATACAAGCATAAGCATTTTTATGATACTAATGAATGCCAAAAATGACTTATTCCATAAACATCATTACAACTGTGACAAGACATGGTTTTAAGCAATAAAGAGGATTTGATGAGATGCTAATCAACAGTTGAAGTAACAAAAACATGCCCAACCCGAAAAGTCAGCATCGCATGCTCCACTTTCGGCACCTTCCCATTGTTGACATTAGTTGTCACAATCATCAGTGCTAATACATTGACCAAACCATGTTTGGCTATACCTCTCACACGAATTTGCTTCCACTATTATTCTCTCTACAGCGCACAAGGCAAATTTCAATGATTATTATTATGCATTCGAAAATTCATTTAGTAAACACACAATGACCAATTATATGGCCATGAAAATGACAATAAATAATCAATGTTAGATAAGATTACTTTCTTACCCCTAGAAAGTAATAACATGCAGAATATTAAGAGCATATAGAGAGAAAGAACAAGTCGATTGGCGAGTAGCTTAGTCATTACTATGTGCATTCAAGATATTATGAAGTAATGTAGTACATGTTGAAGCTATATAATTCCTACTAGTATATATAGAATATCACTTCATTAAGATTACCAAAAATGGAACCTTACACTAAGACAAAGTATGCATTAAAATAATCTTTAATCTCTAAATCCAAGAAAAAAGGATAAGAGGATATTTTATGTAGCTTGGCACCATGCCATTATCCGTTCACTCCAATGGAGAAGAAAGAGTTAAAATTTTTAAGGATCAATCAAGAGACATCACACCTATGCTCATCAAAGGTTTGTCTCAAAACTATCTATCTTAAGCAAAGTGATAAAGATTGCATCACTGGGGCTACCAAAAATGGAACATTGTACTAAGATAAAGTATGCAACAAAACAATTTTTAATCTCTAAATTCAAGATAAAAGGATAAGAGGAAATGTTTGCAGTCTAGCATCATGTGGTTATCCGTTCACTCCAATGGAGAAGAAAGGGTTAGAATTTTTAGGGATCAATCAAGAGGTATCATACTTATGCTCGTTAGAGATTCGTCTCAAAACTATTTGCCTTATGCAAAGTGACAAAAGATCATGCCACCAAAACCTTATCAAATGTAAGGATATATATTGAAGGCTTTTCTCAATGGTTTATAGTTTTCAACATTCTCTAGTAAATAATTTATAGTTGAGATGTTGTGTATTACTATTTTGTTTGTACAAAAGAAACACTTGTTCCATAAATTTCAGAATTGTTATAGTGCATTATTTTAATGCAAACTTCTTTATAGTGCTTTCTTTTAATGTGAGCTTTATTTTTTTGCTTAAAAGAAATTAATCAACATAACTATTAAAATATTATATATTTTTTATAATACAAATGGAAAAAAATTATCAATATTATTTATTACTACATAGATTATTTCTTAAGTTGTTTTCACATGCTTGCCAAATATTTTGAATCACTTACATGCTCA
The DNA here is from genome assembly GCA_024138015.1 of Lumnitzera littorea. NCBI lineage: Eukaryota > Viridiplantae > Streptophyta > Magnoliopsida > Myrtales > Combretaceae > Lumnitzera > Lumnitzera littorea. Next base: position 108,090,048 of record JAMXBB010000005.1, on the reverse strand, counting down.
TTTCAATTTCCTTTTAACCAAAAGTTGTGTCAAAAGAACAAAATTGTATCATGTGTCTCAAACATTAACAAAAATGTTTTATTACTCACATCACTCCGTTTAGGGTTTTTTTATTAGTGCTAAGTATGTAGTAGGATGGGAGTAATAAATACTGCCACTATCCCCTTAGGGGGTAAAGTAGTAAGGCTTCTACACCAAATTGGTGAGGACAAACTAAAAGCAATGGTTGCACCATCTAAATATGTCTAAAAGAAAGTTGATTAAATCTCAAGTTAGATGATTGATCTTTCAATGTAAAAGCTGAAAGTATTTTAAGTTAATGGGTTAATGAAAGACTTAGTACCATTGTTCTTGATCACACATGGATGAAATTTTTCAAATTCCCATTTTAAATATAAGTGGCAACAAAGTCATATGGTTTTATTCTTGGAATGACGAACTTTCACTTAAATTGGCACCACTTTTGACCTATAGTAACAAGAAGTTCCTATAAGTCGAAGGATCTAGAATAGGTCATTCCTATAAAAATGTCTTACTTTTGTGGATAATTATAAAATAACCTCCCTATGCTGCTAGTAAGTAAGATATGGCCCTTAAATACCAAAAGCTTGATATTACACCCCCATAACTTCAAAAGAATAGGCAAAGTCCTTTAAATAATTCCTAGAACATAAAACTACTACTAAATAACTTCCTCATCTATTGGTTGAGAGTGACTATAACAGCTAAACTTCAAAGCAGAGATTTAGTTTACCATTGGCTTATGGCATATATCCACCTATTTTTGTCACAACCCGAAGGGGCTAGTCATGGCAATCGTCGTATATCGTACAAAGGATTGCAAATTGAATTCCCTTACAATCGACAACCCTTTTATACGATACATAAGGCTACAGCTACTACCAACTACCAAGAGTGCGCAAGCTTAAGCAATATCATTTCATGATAAATAATAAAATTATGAAAACATAACGCATGATCTATTTATATAAAAGTTTACAAATACAAAGTCTGAAACATGTCTTAAGTTAAACCAGTATAACAATTACATATTCAAATCTATAAACTATCAAAAATACTCTCTAATCACATCTAGCTCCCACACTGACCCCGTATAGAAAATTAACCTTAGGTATGTAGCAACCCGACTCCACAAAAAGATTGACCTGCGAGAGAAGACTACAAGGGTATAAGCTAACTAGCTTAGTGAGATAATTTCCCTCAACCATACAACAATCAAGTTATATAACAGTTAAGTTTAACCAAATGAATGCATGACAAATAGTATGCCAAACAAATACATGCAAATAACCAGGTACTGCATGTAACTCAGATTTAATGCCCTCCGAAGTCAGGGTTAGAGATTCATCGATACAGTCAGATCCAAGTATCATACTAGAACTTATTTCATAATGAAACTTTGTGTTTCGCATTCAAAAGGTAATGGTACATCCATTAACAGTTTTATCAAAACGAGTTCTATATATGATTGTGAGTAGGTTCATGCAACTCTCACTCATCCCTAAACGAAGGCTTTTAAACTCTACCCTTAGCTAAGCGGTTAACGCCTCCAACGCCTAGTCATCCCGCGGGCCAGGGTAAGGTCATATCGCACGTGTGTACCGTACGAAATCTATAACAATCAATAATCAACCCACATATGGCCTCTCGCCACCTCCATGTAATGTGACTGCCGGAATTAGTTATGTAGTGTATGATTATGCATAATCCAAGTTAACTTTTTCTAGCCGAATAAAATTAGGTCTTATTTATTCAGTGATCATTTCAAGTCATAAACAATCAATTCCTAATGAATCTATTATGCAACAATCATTACATTATTGAAGTTTAAAGTAAATTCACCATCAATAACAATTATCAAGCATAAGCATAACCCAACCCCATATACATTCATTTATAGATCATAACTTATATTCATTAACTACAAACACAAACAAGTATGGAATCATTAGGAAAAACTCACTCAGTCATGGCTAACTTAAGGGTCGTAGTAATCAGGGGGCAACTTAGGGTCTAGATCATAATCACCTGAGAATAATAGAAATTTGTAAGTTTGAGAATTTAAAGCTAACTTGTATCATAATTTGTAAGATCTACTTCACCTAGTTATGTGAAATTGTCGATTCAAGCTTTTTTATCGAATCACATGTAACTTTTTCGTTTTAACTCGGATCATTATGAACTTATAATCCATTTTGATCGTTTTTGAGTGTATTTTCTTGTAACAAGATCCGTTTTTGACGTTGTGACTCGTAGTTTAAATTATGATATAAAAATATCACAAAATTTACTATTTAAGTTTCAAAAATTATAAAATATTAATTTTAGCTTTTTCTTAATATATTTATGATTTAATAATTATTTAAATCATATATTCGATATTTTTATTGTTTTGAGCATACTTTTCCTATTTTTGAGATTTTAGCTTTATTATAATAATAATTATTATTATTATGTCCATTATTATTTTTATTATTTCTTATATTCTTATTATTTATCTATATTTCACGATTTATACATATATATATAGACTTATAATATATTTGATAAATTTTATAATTTTATCTTATTGAAAAATCCTTAATTTACAGTAATATATATATATATATATATATACCTACTCCTTACATAATTATAAATTTATTTTAGTTTATAGATATTATTATATTACATATATATTTTNAAGGAAAATAGTCGAAGAGAATGGAAAAGAATCGAAGAGCAGTAGCTTAGGGGTTTTTGAGAGAACAACAGCTTGAGTTTTTTTTCATAGACAGTAGCTTAGTGATGGTTTTAGAATAAAGTGGCATTCAATAGCATTGTGTAGAGAATATTTTGGAATAGAAATTTTTTTATATTTTATTAATTGCATTATGTTTTCTTTAATTTTAGGGAACTAAAACCCTTATTCTAACTTATTAAAGGAATTCTTGGATACCAAATGTATCGTAATGTGCCGATTTTGTATCTAATGTTAGATTTGAATATATCAATTGAGGTGTTTTCTTTTTCTTATTGTTTCAATTATTGCATATCTTGATTCATTTGGATATTGTGATACGATATTGTGCTTAATATATATTGAGTTTTGCATTAATGAATTTAATAAATTAATATGTTTTATATATTGTTTTGAAATCGATTTGAGTAACTTGATATTTTTCTATTGTATTCATTATCTAGTTATTTAGTACTTAACCAATAATTTTTAGTTAAATAGAGTTAGAGGATATTCGGAAGAGTTCCAATAACTCGTGATAAATATAGTTTGAATTTTTAAAAAAGCTTGTTATATGAATATACGGGTTTTAATTAAATTCATAAACTCATACACTTAGTATGGTTGGAAATATGGTTTGAGTCATGAGGATATGCTCAAACCGTATTTCTAACCAGAGTAGTGATTTCAATGTGAGCGAACCACTATTTAATTGATAATTATAGATAAATCACCCTGATTTGTGGATTTATATTATAATTAGAATTCCGCTACTCTTAAAGATGGGTGAGTTCTAATGAGTTTAGTTAAATCCTGTTTAGTCAATTTTGAATATTTCATTAAGGCATCACATTGATTCAAATGAAAATAAATTTGCAAATCTCATTTTGATCATTTTTATCTCATAAACTTAGGACCCTCATAATATAGCTAAGACATTCTATTTCGTGTTCATTTTGTTAGTTGGTTTATTCTCTTTTAATTCAACTCTCGATAGCTTTGCTTAAGGAAAAACTCAATTGGTTTAGGACTTAGCACCTAGATTCATGTGGAATACGACCTTAATTTACTATTTATACTACTTCTATAATCCGATTCACTTGTTGATTCACTCACATCCAGTTAAGTTTTTTGTATCATTGCTAGGGAGCTTCAACTTTGCTAATAATAGATTAGTAATTGATCCCTTAGTCTAATCTCTTTTTATTTTCATTTGTGCAGTTACTTTAGGTAGTTAAGCTTAGTAGATGATTCATTAGTTTATTTGATTTGATAGTCCTCAGCTGGAAGCTCTCTTCTTGATAGTTAATTAGTGAAATTTTGGTGTATTTCCTTCCAACTTTATTGCTTACTAGTGTAGCTTCTTGTGCTAGTTATTTAGTTATTGTTTATTAAAATTTTCCTTTAGGTAGTTGCATTTTATATAGAAAAACCAAAAAATTTTCCAGCTTTGTGCTTACTCTTTGGTATTACTTGTCTTAGTTTATTGCTTGCCATTTTCATAATTTCATGCTTAGTTTAGTTCTTACCTAAATTGTGCTTAACCATTTGCTAGATTTTTTCTTGTTTGATTAATTTTCCCATCCTTTGAATTAGCATTTTATTTAGAAAAATACAATTTCTTGCTTTATGTCATTATGGTGTTCTTTGTGTTTTATGCATCTTTCTTAGTGGAAATCATGTTTTTATTTGTGTTTTGCTTTTAATTATAGTTGTTGTTTGCTCCATTAAGTAAATATTTGATTGTTTTACATTATTTGAAAGTTGGTTGACTCTTAGCCTTATTCATGTTTATGATTTTAAGTATGATCATTGTTTATTTGTGTTTCGTTCAGCTTTTTGCTAATTTAAGTTCTTGATAAGTGTTAAATTTCTACCTTCTAGTTAGTTTATCTTGTTATTCTAGCATAACTTGCACTTTATTTTTCATTTTAGAAGTTGCAACTAATTGAGAAAACAAAAAAATTTCAAGCTGGCCATCAAGTGTTTAGTGTTGTTTACCTTAGTTTGTTGCTCTAGATTTCAATTAAGTCGGGTTTAATTTAACTTCTTGATAGCTTAGGCCTTTAATTTTGCATTAATCTTGCTATTTGTGTGGTTTTCTCATTTTATATTTTGCATTTGATAAAGAAAAATAGAAATTTCAAACTTGTCTCATCATCATGTTTCTCATTTTATGTTTTTGCTTATCACCTTTGGTATTAGAATAGTGATAGTTTGCTTTAGTATGTAAAGTTTCAATCTTTTTTGCATTTTAGGAGTCATCTTTTAGGAATTTTAGTTATTTTAGTTTGTAAAGATTTGAAATTTTTGAAAAATCTAGAAAAATTTAAATATTTTTTTAGAAAAGTCAAAAAGCTTCTTCCTTTATGTTTTGCCTATGTATGTCTAGTGAAAGAGTACTTGGTTTGACTTTTTTATTTGATCATGAAATTGAGCAAACCTTTCACCAACATTCGAGAGAAAGAAGAGCGAATCTTGAGCAATTAAGAATCATGGAAGGTAATGGGAATAGAGATTATCATAATGGAGATGATAATAATGGGCTAAATGAATAGATTGTAGGTGGAAATAAGAATGCAAGACCATTGTGGCAGTACTTTATGCCCACCATTGAGGGACCTACACCAGCTATTGCATGGCTCACAATTTAAGTGAATAACTTTGAGTTAAAGCCCACATAATACAAATGGTATAGGTAAATCAATTTAGGGGTGGACCTTTAGAAGACCTACATGATCATTTGAAGAACTTTTTGCATATTTGTACCCCACTTAAGAGTAATGGAGTGTCAGATGATGCGATTTACCTTCTCCTATTCCATTTTTCTCTTAGGGATAGGGTAAGAAGATGGCCAAACTCTTTGCCGACACAATCAATTACAACATGGGATCAATTGGCATAGAAGTTTCTAATAAAGTTCTTTCCACCCAATAAGACCACTTAATTAAGAAAGGAGATCAATTCCTTTTGCCAATATGAAGGAGACACATTCTATGAAGTGTGGGAAAGATTCAAAGAGTTGTTGAGGTGTTGTCCTCATCATAGTATACCCATGCACCACTTAATTCACACTTTCTATAATTCATTGGGTGATCGGTTGAAAATGATGATAGATGTGGCTTTTAGAGGTGGTTTGATGAGGAAAAATGTGGAACAAGCCTATGAACTCTTTGAAGAAATGGCCTTCAATTCTTTTAACTGGAATAGTGAGAGAGCAAGGTCAAGGCAAGTAGTTGTTGTGCATGAATCATGTAAACCCTCCAAATTTAGCTACTTGAAAGTAAAATCTAACTCTAGTATTGTAGATAATTTTATGAATCGATAAAGTTGAGTAAGATAAAAAATGTATTAAATTAAGAATTTGAATATAGAATAACTAATAAAAACCCTAAAATTTTGATCGAAATTTAAATCACATACGAAAACTCTAAACCCTATGTATGCGTAAATATCCGAGATTGAACTTGAACTTGAACTTGACAAAAACTCTAAAACTATAACTTTAAACTTATAAAATAAAAAAATTTACCCCAACAGTAATAAAACCCTAAATGAATATAATTATTGATTAATACGTGTAATTGCATAAAATTACCGATGAACGCATTGAGATAACTTTTAAATATTATAAGCGTAACAAGTAACAATTTAATTAATCAATTTTATAAAACTTCAAATATTATTTCATAATTATTATTAAACATAAAATTTTATAATTTTACATTTGAAATTTTGATTTTTTTATTTACTTCTTTTTCCCTCTTTCCTCTTTCGTTTTCCTCTCCCTTTTTGTTCTTCAATTTTTTTTATTTGCCACATTGAACTTCCAAATTGTTGTTTCAATTGACACTTTTGTAGTATAATTCACCTACGTGTTAATTATGTAAATCAAACAAAGATATGAGATAAGGTTATAGTCAAATCATTTGATCACCTTATCTTGCTTTTTCTTTTTCTTTTCTTTATTCATTTTATTTTTCTTACTTTCCCTACTGATTCACATTAGCTAGAAGCAAATATCTACACTTTCATGCTTTGGTTTTTCACTTTTACATTAAAACACAAAGACAAAACCTACACATTTATATTTCCCCTATTCCAAATTGTGAATCCTTTTCCTTTTCAATTTCATCTTAGATTTTCCTTCTACTTATTTCAACAATTAAGAAGAGAAGGAAGCTTGGCCATCAAATATTTATCAAATTACTAAGTGGAGTGAGTAGGTAGTATGTATATTATGTTGTTTTGTAAGAACTAAGTAGTATGTATCTTGTGTTATTTTGTAAGACCCAATTATATGTACTTTTCCATATATGTATTTTTGTAGAATTTTTGGCATTATAAGATTATGTAATGAAAGTTATATGTATTTTATTGTTTATGAAAGAAAGTTTATGTATGTGTCTTAGAATTTATGAAAAGTTAGTATTATATTAAGTACATAAGTACATATATGTATAAATATTTAAGTATAATTATGCGTACATATATGTGTATATAATAGTATATATATAGTATGTATTTTCATTACATATGTATGTGTATAAATTTGTGGCTGAAAAAATATATATATATGTATAAAGTACAAAAATACAAGTATAGTATATGTATAGATATCATATATTTATGTATGTATGTATAGCACTTGTAGTATGTCTAAGTTGATATTATTAAATTACCTAAGTATATATGTATAAATAAGTTGAGGAAAATTAATTATGTAAGTATATGTATACGTATAAAATATGTATATTAATAGTATATGATGTATAAGTACACAGGTATACTTCAATAGTATATGTGTAAAATACTCTAACATTAAATTAATAGATAAAGTAAGATAATATATATATATAGTTATGTATGCCGTGATTTGAAGAGGAAAAAAAAAACAATAAAATGATTAATTTACAAAATTTGATAAGATATAATGACAAATATAATTATATAAGTATTAAGTAAAATGCAAAATAGGAAAATTTGGGAAATATTAAAAATTCATAAATTGACACGTGGAACACTCATATGCTGCCACATCAGCATCTTATAATTATAAATAATTTCGTAATTATTAATAATAATAAAATAATTAATTATTTAAGAAATTACTAAAGTAGCAAAAAGTGTATTAAATAAGTATTTAACCTTAAAAATAGAAAAATAAGTAAATTGTTATAAAATAAACTTAAAAATAAGAAAATTACAAAAAATATAAAATTTAGATATTTATTAAATCATAAATTTATAAAGAAAAGTTTACAATAACAATTTATAATTATTTAAGTCAAAACAATAAAATTCATAATATTTTTAAACCATCATGAAAAATATGAGTTATAATGTCCAAAATGGAGCTTGCTATAAAGAAGTACATCCGAAAACGATAAAGATAGAGTATAAGTTCATAAAAAACGAAAATAGAATAAAAAAAGTTATACACAATTGATGAAAAAGCTCAAATAAAGGATATTATATAAATAGATAGCTAATTTAGGTAGTTAATACTAAATATATGAATAGTTTAGTTATTTCACAAATTACTTATTACCTTACAAATTTCCTAAATATTAGGTGACTTTAATACGGACATAGATCTACCAGTAGACTACTACGATCCCTAACATACTAACCCTATAGATGAGTAAGTACTCTTGATGACTATATTTGTCTTATGCTTGTAATTAGTGCATTTAAAGTAAATATTAATAATTTGATGCATTGGGGTTTAGGTTATGCATGTGCTTCAATATTGGTTATGTGTTGTGTAAAATATTATGAACTGAATAACTGGCTGTTTAATTTATTACTGCATAATTGAATGGTTTGTTGGTATTGGTTGATCATCTCATAAATTAACTAAAATTAAATGGATCATACCGGCAAGTAAGCTATCAAATAATTAATTAACAAACATATGAATGCAGGTTCACGCAGCATGTTAAACAATATATGCAATTAACTAGTATTACATACAACATCAAATTTAATGCTCTTCGAAGTAAGAGTTGGAGATACATCGGCACTAATCACAACCAGGTTCTAGCACCTAGTTTGTAACCATAAACTTAAATTTTGTATTTCACAAAATACATTTTCATTTCATAGAAATCCAGTAATATACAAAATCTCAAGCTTAGCGGTAAGGTAGCTTCTATAGTCTACGTTCATGCCTTACAATAGAGGTCTTTAGACTCAACCCTTAACTATACGATTGGCGTCTCTAGTACCTAGTAAGCTCATAAGTTAGGGTAAGGTCATGTTGTACGAGTTTACCGTATTAAACACTTCAATTCAATATATAGAAACAACTACTATATAGCCTCTCTTTACCCACGCATGAGGTGATGGCCATAATAAGTAATATAATGTATGGTTGATGCATGATCCTTTTAATTTAAGATAAGCCAAATATAGTTAAGTCAAATTATTGGGCAATTAATTAATATCAACAAACCATTCAAATCCTGCAATAATTAATTGTAAAACAAAATCTTCTACTATCATATTTAACAATATTTTGTACAATAATCAACCATTATCAATCACATGCATAACCTGAACCCCCATGCAACAAGTTATTAATATCTAATTTAAGTGCACTAACTACAAGCACAAAACAAGTATAGAGTCATCGAAAGTATTGAAGAACACTAGGCTAAACTCAAGAGAGGGGGTGAATTGAGTTTTAAGGACAAATTGCAATTCTTTTCGAAATTACCAATCGAATACAATAACAAGAATGATCAAGACTATGGTAAAACAATAATAAGTGTGGAAATTAAAAGAGATAAGGATAAAGAAGATCAAGCGCAGATATGATATAGAGTTCAAACCACCCCCTAGTCTCCACGGGCACATAATTCCTCAAACCGAGGACTTCACACCACTTTATTGATTTCTTAATCCAAGCTCCAAGAGTTATACAAACATAAACTTGATTACACAACTCTCAACACAATTCACAGTCTCTACTCACAACATAAAAACTTAATCTTAAGGATTATTGGTGTAGTGCTTTTAACTCTCAATACTTTGCAACTAGTAGCTCACAAGCACTATATTTCAAATCTCTCTAAATATTAGCAAATTAAGGTACAAAAGATAATGAGAATAATAGATATTAAGAACATGAAAAAATGTTGGAATATTGCAGCAAAAAATTAGTTCTCTCTTGTCTTTGGTTGGGTTGTTAAGCATTTATATAATCCCATTCAATTTTTCCTGTTATAGTACATTAAATGCTCCAATGGCTAGTTGAAACAAGGTGCCGGTACATTACCCTTACTGGTATGAACATTAGCATGCCTACTCTTCATGATCAAGGAGTTCTTCCTTTCATTATCTAGGGCTTTACACCATCATCCTGGTTCTTCCTTGAGTTGTCATGCTAGTAAGTAAAGTATCACCTGAAAACACCTTTTAACACAGAACGAACAACTACACTTTGCAATCTAACTTCAAAATCATTTGATCATTGCTCAAAAATTAAACATCTTGTAGAGTTAATTGATATATTTAATCATTAAGCAAATTAATCAATCTTATTCCATTAACTCAATATAATCAAATAATACTTAATTTAATCATCCATTTGTTTTGTTTTCTTAAAAAATAACATGTTTAAATATATACTTTTAGTTTTGTTCTTATGAAAATCAACATGTTTAATTATACACTTTTTGTTTTGTTCTCATCAAAATTAAATAATGAACTCTTGGTTCAACAATCTCCCCCTTTTTTATGAGGACAAAACTCTCATACTTTGAAAGCATCCCCTCAATCTAGTACTCCTCATAAATTAAGCATCCAGTTTTAAGATATTTAGCAATTAAAAAGATTAATGGAATGCTTGCAAAAAGGGAGTAATTGATGTGTATTAATGTGCTTAGAAACCAAGTCTTACTTCTTAATAACTCCATATATTGGCTTTATCATTCTTTCAATGAATCAAGATATGCCAAAGTCATAATATCGATATTATCTTTTGAGTGACTATTATCAATTCAATTTAATACATGTTTTGATACTTTAGCAACTTAAATATTTCTCTTCCTTTGGCCTCATCAAAAAGAGGAGGATCTAAGCAGTGAAGAGGGAAGATGATTCAAGTCAAAATTTCAGCATAATCTCATCTTGAGCCTTAGGATATGCCCCTATGAAAGTGAAATCAAAGAAGCTAAAAACCATGCCAAATAAGATCACCATAATGAATTCAGCAAAATCATCCCATACCACATTAGAAGTTCAAAAACATGAGCCAACTATGAGGAATGTAATAACGCCATGTGATACATAAACTACAAGTAGTAAATAGCATAGACAAGCAACATAAGCAATAATAGCTAAGATAATGGCCAAGGCAAGACAATAGAAAGTAATAATAGTAGTGGCCAATGGCTAAATTCATAACATAAGATAAACATAATGAAGAGCATATACAAAATAGATTGGAAGTTGGCAATTCATGTGGCTTGTAGATCATCATCTTGAGCTAGAGGAGGAAAGGGGTAAGATGGGTAGTGATAGTTTATCTTAAAGTGACTATAATTTATGAAGGTGGCGTCGTGATGGTAAATAAGGGTTTGGTAGAGAGAGAAAGTCACGTAAGGGAGAAGAGAAGAGTGTGATTTGAAGAAGTGAAGGGATTGATGAGAGATTTGTGGGTTTAGAGATAATTGATGAGGGAAAATTATGATTTTGAGGATTTGAAGATGGTAAATTGACTAAAGAGAAGGATTCTAAGGTTTGGGAGAAGAAGATGATTTAGGAATAGAAGTAAGGAAATAGAAAATTTGAGGGTTTTGAAAAATAGCACTTAGAAACAAAGGTACTAACATTTTAGTAGAGTGGGGAATCGACATTCCAATTCTTAGAATAAAACCAAACCCAATTGCTTTACTAGAGGAGTATATCGGCATGCCAGTAGTGATGGGTACCATCATGCTATTACTTTGCAATTCTGCAGAATCTTAGTTAAATTTACTTCCTTTGTCCAAGTTGCCAACTCAAGTTTATTTTAAATGATTTAATAAGTGTTCTAACACTTCAAACAAGTATATTTGAGTCTATTAAGGCCTAAAAAACTTAAATTTGAGCTAAATACCTAAAATTTAAGAAAATCAAATCTTAAAAGCTATGTAGTTCATGACTAAGTGAAAGTGTGCATATATGAGCAAATTAAGTGCATAGGTATTGAGTTTTAACACACCAACACATGAAGCAAATTTCAAATATATGTTTAAGCATGGTAAGAACAAATTATAGCTTTAAGGCTCTATAAATTATAAAATCACTACTTAAGTTCCTTAAGGTCAAAGTTAATCACATAAGTAACTAGTACGCAAGTAGAGATCCTTCCTCAATTTCTAGATAAGTTCATACTTTAAATATGTTAGAAGTTATCAAGAAGCATAAGGACTCATGATTAAACCCAGTAGTATTCATATTAGCATAAATAGGCAATAAAAGCTCCTCAGAGCACTTAGTGCCTAATAAGGGATAAGAGAGGTTAAATATGCACAAAATTCAAATCAAGCTAATTTGACCTCTTAAACATGATTTAGGGATAAAAATAAACATATGAAGCTTGGTTTTGGGCACGGAAACTAATGTATAATAAATTTGTGCATATATGAACTTAGATACTTATGAATGACTTCAAGTGTGCTCAAAGCATGCTAAATATCATATTTAATACATGAAATCTTTATGATCATGTTCCTTAGGTCCAATTGAGTATGAAAAGTTTATATCTTAGCAACATTAGCAAAATTTAACAAAATTAAGTTATTAGTTGCTAGAAAGTTCATTATTAAGCCATATAAATGCATAAATAACCAATTTTGAGCAATGGGGCTTAGTTATGATAAATCAATACTTCAAGCAAGTTTCAACATCATATTTAAGCATATTAGAAGGAAAATATTGCAACAAGGATTCGAAAAGTCCTTAAATCACCACTTGAAATCATCAAAATCAACTATTGAATACAAATTGAGCTTAATAACACATACACACTAAATCAAGTTCATAATAACTTGACACTCTAAACAAGTTTCAATAGTCCCTATAGATATAAGGGTAGTATGATAAAAACATATAGCATTTAAATGGACGAAATGATCACATGACTTCCCAAACAACAATAAGAGCCTAATTTAGGTCTAGAGGAGTCAAATTCACACAAAAATAAAAATAAGCTAAATTAATCATTCAACTACGATCTATGGACAAAATTAAACATGCAGGAATTAGATTTGAACATGGAAATCAAAACATGGAAAAATTGTGCGCATGTGATCCTAAACATACATGAGTAACTTGAAATATGTACAAAATGTATAATATTTACAATTATCTATTCTAAGTAAGATTTAAATGCGTATTATAACATTTGCACAATAATCAACCAATATTAACCACATGCATAACCTGAACCCCCTCATGCATCATGTTATTAATATCTAATTTAGGAACACTAACTACAAGCATAAAATAGATATAGAAAGTCATCGAAAGTACTGAAGAACAGTAAGCTAAACTTAAGAGAGGGGGTGAATTGAGTTTTAAGGACAAATTGCAATTCTTTTCGAAATTACAAATTGAATACGGTAACAAGAATGATCAAGACTATGGTAAAACAATAATAAGTGTCAAAATTAAAAGAGATAGGGATAAAGAAGATTAAGTTCGAATATAACGTGAAGTTCGAACTATCCCTTAATCTCTACGGACACATAATATCTCCAACCAAGGACTTTACACTACTTTATTGATTTCTTAATCCAAGCTCGAAGAGCTACGCAAACACAAACTTGATTACACAAGTTTTATACTAACAACTCTTAATACAATTCACAATCTCTACTTACAACACAAAAACTTAATTTTAAGGATTATAGGTATAGTGCTTTTTGTTAAGTCTCTTAACTGGGTTTTGATGATAACAAAACATGTGATAAGTTATCTAATATATTTATGAAGTGTATAGATATATTGTGATATAACATTGATTAATTCTAGAAGAAACCACAATGGAAAAAGGTTAAAGTATGTTTAACAAGAACATCAAGTGTGTAGGTTAACTTTAAAATAAAATCAATTTAAGGAAGAAAATTAAGTTTGGATTTGTACTTTTCAAAATATATATCAGTAACAGATTAGAATAATACTAATTGTGTACAGCATTGGTATTAGCAGTTGTTCCTACACTATTTTCTGAATAATTTGAACAAATTAAGTTGGAAAAATATGTAGAAGGCCTAACTCCACTTTATTGGTCATATTTGAATAATGTGCTTAATTTCGTTCCACTAAGATAATTAAGTCCTTAAGGATTTTAAGTTGGATTAGTTTTAATTTTATAGAATGGTTGATTAATAGTTAAGCAATATATTCAAATAAATTTTTAGACTTATAAAGAAGCTTTGTTGAATAAGTTTGTGTTAGAATTCTACAAGGCTTAGTGCATTTCTCTTAGCTCGTTGTTGATAAAATTCTCAAGAATTATAAGGTAACTTATAAAGGATAAGAATAGATATTTTGGATATATTTGTCCAAATTTTTAGGAGTTTTTCTAATTCAAATAAAGATATTGAAGAAGGGAATATATTTGTTCATGGCAAATATCAGATTAGCTATGATCAGGTGTTGGATTATTCTTGAAGAGCAAGATATATGAAGATTTGATCATATCTTTTCATGCTTATCCATAATATTTGAAGTATGATTTTTGAATATTTGAATTTCCACGAAGACAACAGAGGATTGAAACTTACCATAACTTGCAACAACATTCTAATAACACAAGCTTGGCAAAGGAACAAATTCTGAACAACTTAGCTTGAAAATTTTGAATTTCAATTTTCGGTTTCTATTTTTATAGGATACTTCTCCAATATCAAAACTAATTTTGTTTAAACAAAGATTTTACGGAGAAAAATCTAGAAATAGCCATTTCTAGCTATTATATGAAGGTCTATTTAATTTAAAGTTAATGTTGTTCAAGAAGGATACTACACACTTAATATCAAAAGCAAAGTTAAAAATACTCTTGAGTAAATTGTCAAATACTGTGTCATAAACTTAGTTAGAAACTAAGGAAAAACAGTTTTGTTATTTTATTGTTATTGCATTTGTGCGAAAGTTGTTAAGAACTTTTTTATTGTATTGTTTCAATTTCGTTGTAAACATTATTGACATTATGTTTTGAGTATGAGAGGATTAGGGAGTTCTCTAAGTCCTATGTATAACTTAGGAAGAAGCTAATGAGATAGCACAGAGAATGTGACTGGATATCCTTGTAATCTCTCAATGATTTTTTGTTTATTGAAAAGTTTGGACTAGTGGAACGACACTAGTGAAGAGGACCGGGTCCCCAACAATAGAGCTAGAAGAGAGCAGTAGGCAAAAGACCAAAGCTCTATAAATTGATTACCTTATCATCTTTCTCTCTATGCTATTTAGTTTTTGATTTTTATTCGTATCACGTAATCAATCTTCAACTATTATTACGCCATTTAAGCTATCAAGAGGGGTTTTGTTTTTAAATCGAAAAGTTGTAGTTTTTGCAAAAAAATATCAATTCAATACTGCACCACTACACCCTCACCACCCCCTTTCTCAATTATCTTATACGAGACCTATACTTTTAAATCTCAATGCTTTGCAACTAGTAGCTCATAAGCAGTACACTTTAAATCTTGTTAAATATTAGCAAATTAGGGTATAAGAGATAATGAGAATAATAGACAATAAGAATACAAAGAAATGTTGGAATATTATAGTAAAAGATTAGTTCTCTCTTGTCTTTGGTCGAGTTGTTGAGCATTTATATCATCTCATTCAATTCTTCCCATTATAGTGCATTAAATGCTCCAACAATTAGTTGAAATAGGGTTACTAGCATGTCAGTACCTTACACTTACCAGTAAGCCAGTAATAAATTGCACTCCAGGCATGAACACCGGCATGTCGACTCTTCATGATCAAGGAGTTCTTCCTTTTGTTATCCAAAGCTTTACACTATCAATGGTGCAAACCATGACCAAGAATAGACAAGGCTGATTGCTGAATGGGTCTAAACATATCAAAAGCTTGAAAAGGAAGTAATGGGGAATGTGTAAAAGGGCAAATGCAAATGAAAAGTAAGCAAAAACCCACAAAAAACTCCAATGAATATGACGCACCAGTGGAACTTCTAAGGACTTATGATACAACTTGATATGACACATGAGATGGTTCTATTAGGTTACTTGCTACCTAAACTTGCTTAAAGGTTAAGATAAGAGTGAAATGAATGTAAATAAAATAGTGTTTACGAGAGAAAAACATCAAGTATATTAATGTTCAAATCTCATTATGGCTACAAATACAAAGGGTATTTATACCCAATAAGTTAGGGTAATTTTCTTATAAGAGAAAAGACAAAAAGGGTATTACCTAAAGAAGTAATGTACAACAATACAAAAGGGTAAAAATGAATATTCAAGAAAAGCAATGATTAATGTAGCAAATTTCATACGTAGTCTTGTACACATGGCTATGATACATTGGTCAGGTTGTTGGAGGATACGGGCAAAAGAGTATGATCAGATTGTTGGTCCAAACAGGGGTGACTAAGGATCAATTTAGGGTCTCTCTTCCGACACTCGATAAGGGTGAGATTGAGTAATTGGTCATCTCGAATGTAAGTGAGTACTCGAGGACAACTTAGTTGTTATCTCGACAATCTAAAATTTGACATACTTTAGAGAGATAGATAGTCATTTGGTTCAATAAAGAGATATTCGCCTTCAGTAGGAGTCAGTTAGAGTAGGAGGATCCGCCTTATTAGCCCTTCTAATCCTCAGGCTCGACTGCAACTCAAAGGCCTAATAGCCTCATTCCTATCATTCACTTTGGGTTAATTTAGATTTAGGATCAAATCTAAATGGTCTCCGATTAGCTCTCCATTGGGGTAATATGGGCTGAGGTTGGCAATGTTAAAGGTGTAAAAAATCCCATAGTCCTCAGGTAACTTCAATCTTTAGGCATTATCATTGATCTTTTAGAGGATTTTGAATAGTCCTTCAGCCCTTAAGGATAGTTTGTTCCTCCTCTTGCTCGGAAACCTCTCTTTACTTAGGTACAACTACACCAAGTCTCCTGGCTAAAAATGTTTGGCCGTCTTACCCTTGGTCTTCTCTCACATACGTTTGGCAGCTTAGTCGATGTGCTAAGTGACTTTGTCGTAGATATGCTAAAGGAATTTTACCCTAGCTCTTATGTCAAGGTCCTCTTTTATACGCATAGGTAAAGAGGTGTGATTGAGGGGCAACTAGGGATTAAAACCACATACCACTTCTAA
The DNA here is from genome assembly GCA_024138015.1 of Lumnitzera littorea. Lineage (NCBI taxonomy): Eukaryota > Viridiplantae > Streptophyta > Magnoliopsida > Myrtales > Combretaceae > Lumnitzera > Lumnitzera littorea. The sequence continues at coordinate 108,072,958 of JAMXBB010000005.1, read as the reverse complement.
GGGGGTTTACTTAGTGGTGTCATGTACTATTCAATTGTAAGTGAATTTGATCACTAGTAAGTAGACGTCCCAATCAACCAAGTTCTTGCCTATTACAACTTGGAGCAGTGATCCCAAAGTGCGATTAACCACCTCTGTTGAGCCATCACTTTGGGGGTGATAAGAAGCATTAAATAGTAGTTTATTCCCCATCCGATGCTACATGGTCCTCCATAAGTGGTTCAAGAACTTTAAGTCTCTATCAGAGACTATGCTTCTTGACACGCCATGTAACTATACAATCTCCTACAAGAAAAGAGAAGCAATAGCCGAAGCATCATTAGTCTTAGAGCAGGGCACGAAGTGTACCATCATGCTAAACCTATCCATAACAACCATTATAAAATCTTTGCATTGGGTAGTTCGTAGTAGTTCAAGAACAAAGTTTATTCTCAATTCGATCCATGGCTTCATTGGAATAAGTAAAGGCATTACTTTCCCTTGTTCATCTTAGCACTTAGCCCTCTTGCACATGATACAACTTTGAACAACTCTATGCACATCTCACCTCATTCTCAGCCAAAAGAATCAACTACTCAACAATTCATATGTTCTTTTCTCCCTAAAGTATCCAGACAATCATCCACTGTGGGCTGCCCTAATCAATAGCTCCTAAAGTAAATAGGTCAGCACATGCAATTTCCTTCCTCAGAACAAATATCCTTCCTCAATATGATACTCGTCTACTGTCCTTCTATCAACACAACGTGTAAGTATGGACCCAAAGTATAGATCCTCAAAACATTGTTCTTTGATGCTTGCAAATCCAAACAATCTAGTCTATAGCTCATTCAGAAGTGCATGCCTTCTTGAAAGAGCATTTGTAACTACGTTGCTCTTTCCTTACTTGTATTTTATCACGAAATTGAATCCCTCAAGGAACTTAATCCATCTCGCCTATCGCTTCAACAATTTGGTCTAACTACGGAGATACCTTAAGGACTCATGGTCGGTATAGATGACAAATTCTCTTAGTAGTATATAATGTTGCCATACTTAGAGTACTTGGATCAGTGCCAAGAGTTCTTTATTATACACAGAGTTATTTAGTTGAGGTCCTTTAAGCTTCTCACTATGATAGGCAATTAGTCAACCTTCCTGCATTAAGACAATGCCTATTCTAATGCCTAACGCATCACTTTCTAGCTCAAATATTTTGTCGAAGTAAGGTAAAACAAGTACAAGGGTGGAGGTCAACCTTTCCTTTATTTTGGCAAAACTCTTCTCCTTCCTTTCAACCCATTGAAAGTCAGTGTTCTTTGTTAGCTTAGTAAGTGATACAGCAAGGGTACTGAAATTTTTAATGAATCTTCTCTAGAATAAAGCTAATCCATGGAAACTTCTCACATTGGAACACGTAGTAGGAGTCAGCCACTTGACGATTGCTCAAATCTTCTCATCATTGACTCGTAAGTCTCCTCCACTTACTACGTAGCTTAAAAATACCACTTCTTGCTAGCAAAAGCAACACTTCTTAAGATTACTAAATAATTTCTTAGCATGGAGGACATTCAATATGGCACAAAGATGTTTATAATAACTTAACATGTCGATACTGTAGACTAGGATGTCGTCAAAGTACACTACAACACACTTCCTTATCAAATGATGGGAATCAGGATACTGGACCTCTAACCCATAGTTGAGCCTAAGGACTAAAGGGACTAGCATAATGAATCCTTCTATTCCAACCAACCCCTACCGAGGATGAGTACTTCCTTATCGAGTCACCCTTCATGCCAAGTCATATGATCGCCCATCTTTCAGTAATGTGCCAAATAGAAGATTACTCTCTAGCACCAAGCCGACTAATTACTCAACATCTTCCTTGTTGAGAAGCCAAGAAAGAGAGACTCTGGACTAACTAAGCCATCCTTACTCAGACAAGCATATCTGTCTGTACTTTTTTGTCCACATCTTCTAACGAACCTCATTAATGTAGCATCACCACGTATATAGTATCATATGTAGAATTCGTTACACCAATAATTGTTTTTATTACATATTCATTTTTACCTTTTTGTATCCTAATTTTGCTTCCTTAAGAAATGCCCTTTTTGTCTTTTCCTTTTTAGGCAAGTTACCTTAACTTATGGGTATAAATACCCTTATACTTGTACTTGTAATGACATCAGATAATTCTTAATACACTTTTGAGCCCTTTTCTCCCTTGTGTAAACACTGTTTGTTTATTCTTGGCATCATCCTTATCCTTGGCATCATCCTTATCCTTGGCATCATCCTTATCCTTTCCCTTAAGTAAGGTTAGGTAGTGAGTAACCTCACTAAACCGATTCATGCGTTATATTGAATTATGTTGTGAGTTCTCAAAAGATCCATTGGTGTGTCATATCCTTTAGAGCTATTCATAGGTTATGCTTACTATTTCATTCTTCATTTTGCCCTTTTCACACTTTCCTCATTAGTCCTTTTTCAAGCTTTCTACAAGCTCGAACCTATCTAGCAACCGACCTTATCTATTCTTGGTTATAGTTCGCAACATCTTAGTATCAAAGTAAAGGTTTTGTATGAACTATAGTAGTTCTCTTTGAAGTTCTGTTATACTTTGTTTTATGTGTGTGAAACAAAGGAAGTTATTGTGTTTATTTGACTGCTATATTGTTAACTGTTAATTTCCTGAAGTGTTTATTTGAGCTTTGAATCTGTAAGAAAAAATGACAGATCCAAGTATGAATGTTGGTACTAGTAATGACAGTGGAGTTGTCCACCATGGATGCCAGCCTTAGGGAACTCCTAGAAGCACTGACGAGAGGCTTAATAAGGTAGCTAACCTCCTAGTAGATTTGACCTAAGCTGTTCATGCACTGTCTTACTATCCTATTGAGGCAGCACAAAATACTCCATAAGCTACTAAACCTGTTAAAGGTCAAAACCCAACTCGGTCCATTCGAGATGGAGGAGTTGGTAGACCAGTAAGGTAAAGGATAGACCTAAGAGAGATTGATGAAGAGGAAGAAGAATATTTTGAAGAAAAGCATATACGGATCCTTAAAGCATCCAATCAAGTGAAGCTTTAGATTCCGAGTTTCAATGGATTTGAGGATTTTGTTAAGTATCTAGATTGTGAAGAGAAGGTGAAGCGTATGTTTGATTACTATCAATATGAGGATTATGAGAAAGTAAGAACTACTGCTGTTGAATTCTCTGGGTATGCCACCATGTAGTGGAAGAATTTCTAGGTCATGAGACGACGAGAGGGCTACCGAAAGATTAACACTTGGCCTAAGATGAAGAGGGTGCTCAAAAATAGGTTTATACCAAAAACTTATCTCTAAGATACTTTCACTCAACTTCAAGAGCTAAGATAAGGAGGTCAAACTATTGATGAGTATAATCAAGACTTTCAAATGCTTATGATACGTTGCGAAGTGGAGGAGCCACTAGCTCAAATAGTCTCAAGATTTGTTACTGGGTTGAGAGGAGACATTCGAGACATCCAATGATTTGACACAATGGATAAAGCTATTAGGATTGCCCAGCATGTAAATAGGCAAAGAAGGAGTTGAGTACCGGTAAGGATGCCGACTAGCTGACTCAAATAGGCAAGTCACCGAGCTCAGTTAAGTGTAGAACCGAGTAGAAAGGTTAATGTAAAAGTTGAGCAGAAAAACCGACCTGATGGTGAAGTGCCGACCCGAACTTATGAGAAGGGGCAAGGGTTTGGTAAGAAGACTAGCCAGATCAAGTGCTTCAAGTGTCAAGGATTCGAACACATGGCTACTCAGTGCTCGAATCGAAGGATGATAGTCATCAAAGGAGACATCCCGAAGCTAGAAGTAGAAAGTACTAATGAAGAACTCGTAGAGGAGGAGGTTCCTATCGAGGAAGAGCTGATTGAGGAGAACGTGTTTCCTGAGAACTTAGATTAGTTACTCATGGCTATCTGACGTACTATGAACATGGAACCTTTGTAAGAGGAGGAGCAAAAAGAGAATTTGTTTCATACCACTTGTAAAATGAATGATCAAATGTGTGCCCTCATCGTGGACAATGGAAGTTGCACCAATGTAGCATCAACCGATCTTGTTTCAAAATTGAAGTTACCAATTGTTGCACATTCGAGGCTATATAAGTTGTACTGGTTAAGTAAGAAAGGAGCATTACATGTCACTCAGCAAATACTTTTGCCAATCACTATAGAGAATTACTTCGACTAGATTCTCTACGACGTACTACATATGTGTGCTTCCTAAGTGTTGCTAGGAAGACCGTCGTTATTTGATAAGAGAGTTGTACATGACAGGTATAGGAACGCGTATTTTTTCGAGAAGGATGACTAGAAAATTACACTGAAGTTGAGAGAAGTTAATAAGTTATAGACAAAACTTGCTTGTGGATCAAAGAAAGCTCTAGTGATGAGTAGAGCCGAGCTTTAAGAGGCTATTAATGCCGATGAGCTGACCCTTTTGTTGGTTAGGCGACTGTTGGAAATAAAGGAGCGGGGTGAGTTACCCTAGGAAATCAAAGAGTTGCTAGATAAATATACCGACTTGTTCCCCGAACAGTTACCTGAGGGGTTGCCCTCAACTTAAGGCATAGAGTACTACATTGACTTAGTACCTAGCGCTGCACTGTCAAATAAGCCAACTTATCAGATGAATCCCAAACAGACTTCTAAACTCCAACATCAAGTTAATGAGTTGCTGGAGAGAGGCTATGTAAGAAAGAGTCTCAATCCTTATGCTGTGCCTGTACTTCTAATGCTGAAGAAGGATGGAACTTAGCGAATGTTTATCGATAGCTAAGCTGTGAATAAGATCATGATCAAATATAAGTATCTAATCCTAAGGCTAGAAGACATGTTAGATGAACTTAGTAGAGCCAAGATTTTCAACAAAATTGATCTTAAATCTGGCTACCATCAAATCTGCATGAGGCTAGGAGATGAGTGGAAGACTGCGTTCAAGACTCGACATGAACTTTATGAATGGATGATCATGCCCTTCGACTTATCAAATGCCCCGAGCACTTTCATAAGACTTATGAACCATGTGCTGAGACATCTTATAGGGAAGTGTGTTGTGGTGTACTTTGATGACATCCTTATCTATAGTACCAACATGTTGAGTCATTGTGAACATCTCAGAGTAATCCCGGATATCCTCAATATTGAAAGATTATTCAGCAATTTATAAAAATGTTGCTTCTGCGAAGAGAAAGTGGTATTCTTAGGCTATGTCATCAGTAGAAGAGGCTTACGAGTTGATGATGAGAAGATCCAAGCAATTGTTGAGTAGCCGACTCCTACTACTTGTGCTAACGTAAGAAGCTTCCATAGACTAGCTTCATTCTATAAGCAATTTATCAAGAATTTCAGCACCATCGCCGCACCAATTACCAAGTTAACAAAGAAGAAAACCGACTTCTAATGGAGAGAAAGGGAGGAGAGGAGTTTTGCTGAGATAAAACAAAGGCTGACCTCTTACCCGGTATTAGTATTACCTGACTTCGACACAATTTTAGAGTTAGAATGTGACACATCAAGCATTGGAATAGGTGTTGTCCTGATGTAGGAAAGCCAACCAATTGCCTTCTACAGTGAGAAGCTCCGAAGACTACAGTTGAATTACTCCGTATATGATAAGGAACTTTTGGCACTAATCTGAGCAATGTAAGTATGGCAACATTATTTACTATCGAGAGAATTTATCATATATACTGACCATGAATTGCTGAAATACTTCCGAAGTCAAACTAAGTTATCAAAATGATAGGCAAGATAGGTTGGATTTCTTAAGGGATTCAATTTTGTAATAAAATACAAGTAAGGAAAAAGCAACGTAGTTGTAGATGGTCTTTTAAGGAGATATGCGCTTTTGTTAGAACTGCAAGCCAGACTGTTTAGGTTTATAAGCATTAAAGAACAGTATTCTGAGGATCCACACTTTAGACCCATAATTTCGTGATGCATCGACGAGAGGACAGTGGACAAGTAACATGTAGAGGATGGGTACTTGTTCCAAGGTGGCAAATTATGCAAACCGAATTGCTCACTAAGGGAGCTATTAATTAGGGAAGCCTATAATGGAGGCCTTTCCAGACATTTTAGAGAAAGGAGGACCTATGAACTCTTGAATGGCCAATTCTTTTGGCTGAGAATGAGAAAAGATGTGCATCAAGTGGTCGAAAGCTGTGCCATATGCAAGATGGCCAAGTGCTAAGTTGAACAAAGGAGAGCAATGCCCCTACTTGTCCTAATGATACCATAGATCGAATTGAGCATGGACTTTGTTCTCGGACTATCGCGAACTACCCAAGACAAAAATTCTGTAATGGTCATTGTAGATAGGTTCAATAAGATGGCACACTTCGTACCCCACTCAAAAACTAATGACGCTTCAGCTATTGCTTCTCTTTTCTTATAAGAGATTATACTGACATATAGTGTATCAAGAAGTGTAGTCTTCGACAAAGATCCGAAATTCTTGAGCCATTTCTAGATAACCTTATGGTGTTAGTTGGGAACTAAATTACTCTTCAATACCTCATGTCACCCCCAGACTGACGGCCAAACAGAGGTGGTTAATCACACTTTAGGGTCATTACTTCGAGCTATAGTAAGTAAGTACTTAGCTTATTAGAATGTCTACTTGCCAATGGTCACCACTAAACAGTACATGACACCACTAAACAAACTCCCTTCAGCAGATCTATGATAAGGTCACTCAACACATCGATCAAGTAGCTAGAAGAATGCGAGAAAAGACTAAGGGTAGGATAACCAAACAATTTCAACCAAGTGACTTGGTGTGGTTGCACCTTAGCAAGGAATGGTTCCTGAACAAGAGGAGGAACAAATTATCTGCAGGAATGAGAGGACCTTTCAGAATCCTCTAGAAGATCAATAATAATGCCTACAGATTAGAATTACTTGAGGGCTATGGGGTTTCTAATACCTTCAACATTCTAACTTCAGTCCGTATCACCCTGACGGAGAATTGAGCAAAGACCATTCAAATTTGATCCCAAATCCAAAACAACCCAGAAGGAATGATGGGAATTAAGCTACCGGACCTTTAACTCGTAGCCAAGCCCGAGGACTAGAAGGGCTAGTACGATGAATCATTCTATTCCAATCAACCCCTACTTAGGTTAAGTACTTCCTTACCAAGTCACCCTTCATGACAAGTCATATGACTACCCATTTTTCTGTAGTATGCCGAGTAGATGATTACTCTCTAACGCCAAGCCAACCAATTACCTAACATCTTCCTTGTCGAGAAGCTGAGAGAGAGAGTCTGGACTAACTAAGCCATCCTTACTCAGACAAGCTCATCTATCTGTACTTTTTTGTCCGCATTTTCTAACGAACCTTACCAATGTAGCATCACTATGTGTACAGAATCATGTGCAGAATCCATTGCACCAATGATTATTTTTCTTATATATTCATTTTTACCCTCTATATCTTGCACATTATTTTCTTAGGAAATGCCCTTTTTATCTTTTCCTTTTTAAGCAAGTTGCCCTAACTTATAGGTATAAATACCCTTATACTTGTAACGAAGATTAAATCAATTCTTAATACACTTTTGAGTCCTTTTCTCCCTTACGTAAACACTATTTGTTTACTTTTGGCATCACTTTTATCATTTCCATTAAGTAAGATTAAGTGGCGAGTAATCTCACCGGATTGATTCGTACGTTGTATCAAATTGTGCCGTAAGTCTTCAAAAGTTCCATTGGTGCGTTATATCCTCTGGAGCTATTTGTAGGTTTTGCTTACCGTTTCATTCTTCATTTTGCCCTTTTTGCACTTTCCCCATTAATCCTTTTTCGAGCTTTCTGTAAGCTCAGACCCATCCAGTGATCGACCTCGTCTGTTCTTAGTCATGGTTTGTAACATCTGATGTCTTAGTACATGGTTCATCAGCCTCATGAAAGTGCTCGAGGCATTCAACAAGCTAAAAGGCATAACTATCCATTCATAAAGTCTATGTTAAGTCTTGAACGCAATTTTCCACTCATCTCCTGACCTCATGCAGATTTGATGATAGCCAGACTTGAGATCGATCTTGCTAAAGATCTTGGCTTCACTTAAGTCATCTAGCATGTCTTCCAGCCTTAGAATAGGATACTTGTATTTGATCGTAATCTTATTCACGGCTTGGCTATCTACACACATCCACCAAGTTCCATCCTTTTTCGACACTAAAAGCACCGACATGACATAAGGGCTGAGACTTTCCTTAACATACCCTCTCTCTAGTAACTTATTAACTTGACATTGAAGCTTAGAAGCCTGTTTCGGACTCATTCGATAAGCTGGCTTATTCAGCAGGGCGATGTAAGGTATTAAGTCAATGTAATGTTCTATGCCTTAGAGTGGAGACAGTCCTTCAAGTAATTGTTTTAGGAACAGGTCGACATACTCATCTAGCAAATCCTTTACCTCCAAGGATAGTTCACCCTGCTCCTTCAACTCCATTAATCACTTGACCAAATGAGGGTCAACGTATTAGCTTTAAGGGCCTCTCAAAGCTCATTTATACTCATCATCAGAGTCTTCCTCGATTCATGAGTAAGTTTCATCTATAGTTTATTAACTTCTCTTTATAGCATCAGGTTCAGTGTAATCTTTCGGCCATCCTTCTCGAACACATACGTGTTCTTATATCCATCATAGATAACTCTTTTGTCAAATAGCCATGGTTGGCTAAGCAATACGTATGAAGCGCACATAGGCAACACGTTACAGAGAATCTCGTCGGAATAATTCTTGATAGTGATCGGTAGAAGTACTTGCCGCATGACATGTGGTGCTCCCTTCTCACTTAGCCAATGAAACTTATACGGCCTTGAGTGTGCAACAATCGATAATTTCAACCTTGTGATCAATTCTCTGAATGCCACATTGGCACAACTTCCACTATCTACAATTAACACACTCACTTGATCTTTTACCCTATAGCTGGTATGAAACAAGTTCTCCCTCTACTCCTCCTCTCGTGAGGTTCAATGTTCATTACGCATTGGACAACTAAGGCCAACTAGTCCAAGTCCTCGATGAACACATCCTCTTCAATCAGTTCTTTCTTAGTGGCTTCTTTTTTTATAGTGCTTTCTTCCTCCTCAGGTTCCTCATCAGTACTCTTTACGTCTAGCTTTGGGATGTCTTCCTTAATGACCATAATCCTTGGGTTCAAGCACTAAGCAATCATATGTCTGAACCTTTAGCACTTAAAGCACTTGATTTGGCTCATCTTCCTACTAGATCCTTGCCCTTTCTCATAAGTTCAAGTCGGTACGTCACTATCAGGTCAGCCTTTCTATTCTATTCGGACATCCACCTTTCGGATCGACTTAGTACTTGATTGAGATCGATGACTTCCCTGTCCAGGTCGACTAGTGGGCATTTTGGTGGGTATTTGGCTTCTTCTTTTGCTCTCTACTTATTGGGCTATTCTAATGGTTTCATCCATTGTAGTAAATTGTTGAAGCTCCATAATATCTCGAATGTCACCTCTCAATCCAATAAGGAACCTAGAGATTGTTCATGCTAGTAGTTCCTCCAACGTATGAATAACTCAGGTTAAATCTAATGAGAGGTTAACTACCTTATCAAGTCTCTCATTAGTGCTTCTAGGGGTTCCTTAAGGCTATTGGTCAATGTAGATAACTCCACTGTTGTTGTCTCCAACACCAACGTTTACACTTAGGTTAATCATTTTCTCTATAGATTCAAAGCTCAAACTTTTCAATTAGGTGATTTAGCAAACACTTCCACAAACCAAAAAAAGTAACAACTAACAAGTATAGCAATCAAACAAATATAGTAACTTGCTCTATTTCACACTTACAAAATAGAGTATAAGCAAATTTTCAAAAACATACCACAACTCAAACAAAAAGTCCGCTCTAATACCAAGATGGTGCAAATCGTGACCAAGAACAGATAAAGCTAGTCGCTAAATGGGTTTAACCTTGTTGAAAGCTTGGAAAGGAAGTGATGGGGAATGTGCAAAAGGACAAATGTGAATAAAAAGTAAGCAAAAACTCACGAACAACTCCAATGGATATGACACACCAATGGAACTTCTAAAGACTCATGGCATAACTCAATATGATGCACGAAATGGTCCGGTGAGGTTACTTACCACTAGCCTTACTTAAAGGTTAGGATAAGAGTGAAATAAATGTAAACAAAGTAGTGTTTATGAGAGGAAAATGTCAAGTGTATTAATGTTTAAATCTTATTACAACCACAAATACAAGGGGTATTTATAACCAATAAGTTAAGGCAATTTACTTAAAAGGGAAAAGACAAAAAAGGTATTACCTTAATGAAGTAATGTACAACAATACAAAAGGGTAAAAATGAATATTCAAAAAAAGCAATTATTAGTGTAATAGATTCTAGACATGGTCCTGTACACATGGTGGCGATACATTGCATGACCATTAGAGAATGCAAGTAAAAGAGTATGATTAGATTGCTGGTCCAAGCAAGAGTAACTAAAGATTAGTCCGGGGTCTCTCTCTTGGCACCTCAGCAAGGGTGAAGCCGAGTAATTAGTCGGCTCGAACGTAAGTGAGTACTTGAGAACAAACTAGCTGTTATCTCGATAATCTACAATTCGGCATACTTTAAAGAGATGGCTAGTTATTCGGCTCGGCATATAAAGTGACTCAGTAAAGAGATACTCGACTTTGACAAGAGTCGACTAAAGTAGGAAGATTCGCCTTACTAACCATTCTAGTCCTCGAGCTCAGCTGTAGGTCAAAGGTCTAATAGCCTAATTCTTATCAGTCAACCTGGTTCTTCCTTGAGCTATTACGCTAATAAGTCAAGTATCACCTTAAAACACCTTTTAACACACAACAAACAACTATGCTTTGCAATTTAACTTCAAGATCATCACTCAAAAATTAAACATCTTGTAGAGTTAATTGATATATTTAATCATTAAGCAAATTAATCGATCTTATTTAATTAACTGAATATAATTAAATAATACTTAATTTAATCATCTACTTGTTTTGTTCTCTTTTGTTTTTTTCTTATCAAAATCAATATGTTTAATTATATACTTTTTATTTTGTTCTCATTAAAATCAAATAATGAACCCTAAGTTGAACAAATACCACTTAACCAAAGCCAATATAGATCCTAACAGTCAATAGGTGGCTTGCCTTCTGGATAAATAGAAATGAAATAAACCTAATGAGTATCTAGATGTCATACTGAATAGTCAAACCAACTCACTACCTTTCTTATGATTCCTATTCTCGCTTAGGTTTTGAACTTCATATAACTTTTTAGTTTTACTTTAAATCTTTACATTTTCATAGTTAGTTCTTAACGAGTTTGCATTACTTTATTCTATAGGTAACAACATATAGCTTATCTATGATTATATAAGTTTAGATTATTCAACTATCTACAAGTTTTATATTAATATTTTACTATAACATGATTTAGTTATAGTATTTGTATATAGTAGAATAGATATTAGTGTAACAATATATATATCAGATAAAGTAATTGAGTTAGTTATACCATCTTGAAATCAAATATTTAGATAACTAAATGCTTTAGCTCTATCATACTATAGTACCATTTTAAGTTTATATTATGTGTGTATATATATACATATATTCAATTTATTTCTTATAAGTGTACTATTTTATTTTATTTTTATTATTATTATTAGGTGTTATTATCATTACCATTTTACGATCACTTATATTGTTATTATATAAGAAAGCATTTCTTCTTCAAAGTGCTTTGACTTGTTAATACGCATGTATATATATAACACTTTAATCTTTTGAAGAACTTTATATCTTATAATTGTGTCTTATCCATACTTATGATATGTATTTATCGATTTCCTTGTGTAGGAAATTATATATGTATACTTGTAAATAATTGCATTTAGTTATTTCTTTATTTTATTAGAGCATTATCCTAATTATTTATTTGTAAGATTTTATTACTTAAATAATATAATTAATTTACTTGTAATCCTAGGTTTTCTATAAATCTTAAATTTTATATAGCTTTTTTATTCTAATTCCAATATTTATAAACTTATAGTTGATTTTTATCATTTTCGGGTGTATGTTTACATAGTGAGGTTCGTTTTAGATGTTAAAACTCACATTTTTTCAATATGGGTCTAAATTATTACAAAATTGATTATTTTGACTTGAAAAATTTTATTTATCAAATTTGAGCTTTTCCATATTAGTTTATAATTTAATTATCTTCTAAATTCCATATTTTCATAATATTTTATTTTAAAGTCCAATTTACGTATATTTTATTATTTCTTCATATTTAAACTTAATTACCAGTCATATTAATTTTATTATTATTGTAATGTTTCCTAATTAATTAATTATTTTTATTTTTCTAATTATTTTGAAAATTTTTATTCAATTAATTATTTTAAGTAAATTACTAACATGATATGTTTCAATCTATCCATGTGGTAATTTGTTAATTTTCCTTTATTTTTATATTTCTTAGATTTTGGATTGTTACTATATATACATACTTTTTAACTTACATAAGTACATTTGTATTTCTTAGGTATACATATATATGATATTATTATTTATTAAATATTTTATTTTTTCTCAAATTTTTTATTATTATGTATATATTTATATGTTATTATAATTAATTAAGTAAATTATTATGGGTCTTTATTATCCTTTATGGGTTTCAACCCATCATACATATATACATATATATATTTTATGATATTATATTAATTAAGTATATTATAATTATGTATATACTTGTATTTATATATATATAGTCCATATGTATCCTTATGTATGTATATTTAATATATTATTATACATACTTGTACATGTACTTATATATATGCTTATAGTATACTATTATCGTATGTATACCTATACATGTATACATATACGTATATACACATTTTATACTTTTAGTATACTTATAATTATACATATTTATATACATGTACACATTTATACTTAATTTTATATGTACTCTTATACGCATACATTTATACATATATATATATTTTCTTATTGTATTTTTAAGGAATTTTCTATATATTGCATTTATACATGTATACATACTTTTGGTTTTGCTTATATACATATAAATACTTAATATTTACATTATGCAAATTTATGTACATATGGAAATATACGCATATAGTGATGTATAAGTATATTTATATGTATACATCCAATTTAATTTGTATATAGACATATTTATACTACATGTTCTACTATAATTCATACACACACACACACACACACACACACACTTCATATATGTACTTATTTTATACATACATAACTATACAAAGGAGTATTCATTCAACTAAGTATGTATATGTATTTATATATAGATATTTATATATAGATATTTCAATATGAACAATAACATGTACACTTATATAACATAATTTCTAAAAGAAGTACATTTTCATAATATAATTTGACACATGTACATAAATTTCCATTATAACATATTAAGTTACATGTATAATACATCTACTATAATAGTATACATAAATAATTAAGAAAATACCTAAAAACTAATATACATAATACAACAAATAAAATCAAAATATAAAAGAAATACAAGGAAAATACAATTACTTGATTTAGAAATATTCTTGATGTAGAAATCTTACTCCTTTTAATGTTGGAAAAGTGGGTACTAGGTGGTGAAATGAAAGTTGAAGATTTGAAGAGGAAATTGGAAAATAGAAGTGGAGAAGTAAAGAGAAAAGTGGACGGTTGGAAAGGGATGGGGAGTTCTACATATTTCTAAATTTTTTTCTAGCAATATAGAGAAGTTGAGGGAGGTTTCTAGATGGGGTTAAGGTGTCATGGCAATAATGAAAAAGAAATAGAAGAAAATAAGAAGAAAAAAGGAATAGAAATGGGTATTAAATGCAATGAAAATGACATGTCGACTTTTAGTCGAAATGATAATATTAATATAATAATTATTTATGTACATGTAATAATCTGTAATTTTAAAAGGAAAAAGAAGATAAAAAGGGAAAATTAAAGAAGTAAGGTAAAATAAGAGAAATAATTAAATAAAATAAAATTGTGAACTCCCTCTAAATATTTTTAACACTAAAATTAATATTAATAATAATATATATTTTAATTATAAAGTAAGTTATAAGATATATAGGTTCTATTAATTATATAACTCAAACAACAAAATAATACTAAAATTATATTTGAATAATTACATTCATACAATACTAATTTATATATAATTTTTAATAATTATTCAATATTATTATCATTTTTATAAATTAAGATAGTATTTTCATAATTATTAATATTTAGTAGTTATCTTTAATCGTTTGCTAGCGATTTCACACAATTGAGTGTATCGCTCAATTATTTTAACTCAATTTGGGTTTTATTGTTTTTATAGAAAATTAATACATTTATAAGCTTAAAGTTTTGATTTTTGGCTTTTATCACATTTAGGTAAAATCTCTAGTATTCACACACATTTAGAGTTTAAGGTTTTTATAAACAATTAGGATTTCGATTAATATATTAGAGTTTTTCATACTTGTTTTGAGTTTCAAATTCAAAATTTTAATTAGTTTAAACTTATTGGCTTAGTTAACTTAGAGAAATCATCTATAATACACGAGTTTGTTTTTATACTCAGAAAGCTAAATTTACAAGGTTTACATCCATTCACTACAATGGAGAAGAAAGGGTTAGAATTTCTAGGGAACAATCAAGAGACATGATATCTATGTCCATTAGAGATTTATCTCAAAACTATTTGCCTTAAGCAAAGTGACAAAAGATCATGCTACTAAGGCTACCAAAAATGGAACCTTGTCCTAAGACAAAGTATGTAACAAAACAATCTTTAATCTTTGAATCCAAGATAAAAGAATAAGAGGAAATGTTTGCAGTTTGGCACCATGTCATTGTCTGTTCAATCCAATGAAGAGTAAAATGTCCATTCACTCTAGTGGAGAAGAAAGAGTTAGATTTTTTAGGGATCAGTCGAGAGACATCATACTTATGCTCATTAGAGATTTGTCTCAAAATTGTCTATCTTAAGGAAAGTGACAAAAGTTTACGACACCAAAGCCTTATCAAATGTAGGGATATAAATTGAAGACTTTCTAAATGTTTTCGAGTTTTCAACATTCTCTAATAAATAATTTATAGTTAAGATGTTGTTTATTACTATTTTGTGCTTACAAAAGACTCTTATTCCATAAATTTGAGAATCATTATTGTACATTATTTTAACATAAAATTTTTTAGTTTTTTCCTTCTTTCGATTAAATTAAAAATTCAACAATGCATATTAAGATATTATGTATTTTTTTATGATATAAATTTATAAGAAAACATTATCATTATTATTCATTAGCATATGAATTATTTCTTAATTTATTTTAGAATCATGTACTCACCAAATATTTGGAATCACTTAACACGCTCATTTTCATTTTAGTTTTAACCTATTAGAATATTTTAGGATCTGTAAATATCTGTCAATTATGTAAAGAGTATATTTAGGATATTTGTTTTTTATGTTTAGAAGGTATTAGAATATTTTAGGATCTGTAAATATCTATCAATTATGTAAAAATATATTTAGGATATTTGTTTTCTATGTCTAGAAACTTGGTTAGTGCGTCTATGTTGTATATACATTAGCCCTCTTTGGCCTGTGAGATAAACAAAAATCACATAGTAATTTTCTTCTCAAAATTTATATGGTATCAAAGCCTAGTTAAAAAAAAAAAAAAAACGCTATGACAAGTGAGGGAAAGAAACCAGTCTCCCCTTACCTATTGACTTCGAGTGATAATCCTGGTAATATAATTACTCAGGTGTAATTAAAAGGAGATAATTATGATGAATGGGCTCAAGCGATGCGAACGTCGTTGAGAGCCAAGAAGAAATTCGGATTTATTGATGGAACGATTAATCAACCTACTAATGATTCCACTAAATTAGAGGATTGGTAGACTGTGAATTCAATGTTGGTTTCATAGATGCTCAACATAATCGAGCCAACACTGCGATCTACCATAACATATATGGACATTGTAAAGGATTTATGGGAAGATATCAAAGAGCGATTCTTTATTGCTAATGGACCTCGTGTTTAGCAAATCAAGGCAGAACTTGCCAATTGCAAATAGAGAGGTCTGTTGATTGTGACTTATTATAGGAAATTGAAACAACTCTAGGAAGAGCTTGCGAATTATGAGCAAATTCCCATCTGTCGTTGTGGAAGATGCAATTGTAATATTATAGCTGAACTTGACAAGAAACAAGAAGGAGAGAGGCTTCATCAGTTTTGATGGGGTTGGAAGATGCATTATATGGAGTAGTTCGTTCTAATATTTTGAGCACAGAACCATTGCCAAACTTGAATAAGGCATACTCATTGGTGTACCAAGAAGAATGTGTTAGAAACATCTCATGAGGGAAGGAGGAACATAGAGAAGTTATGAGTTTTGTAGTGCAGAACAATAGAGGAGGGCAAAAGTATAAAACAGAAGTGAAAGACAAATCTTCCATTTGCTCACACTGCAAATGAGAGGAACATGATTCTGAACTTGTTTTCAGCTCATTGGATATTCGGAATGGTGGGGTAACCGACTCAAAGGGGCTCGATGTGGACGAGGGGGACAGAGTGCAGAGCGTGGACAAAGTAATACGCCAAAGGTGAATACAGCCTATGTAATTGGGCAGCCATCATCATCAATGGCAGCAATGGAAGAAAATACAGCTTCTAGGACCTTAACAGCAGAACAATGGTCATTCTTTCTCAATTTGTTGAACACGTGCAAACTGGGTACTAGTGAGAAGATGAATGGTAAGGATAATCTGAATTGGATTATTAATTCCGGTGCTCCACAACATCGTTCTTTCTTAGCAGCTATGACAGCCGAAAAGGAGCCCGTTTCTTATATTCAAGCCATCAAAGACATTCGATGGAAAGAAGCCATGATGAAAGAAATTGAGGCACTTGAGGCTAATAGGACATGGACTGTGGAAGATTTGCTACAGGGAAAGCAAGCTATAGGCAGTAAATGGGTTTATAAGATCAAATATAACTCAGATGGTTCAGTTGAATGTTATAAAGCTCGATTGGTGATTCTTGGCAATAATCAGATTAAAGGAATTGACTATAATGAGACCTTCGCTCCTGTTGCAAAAATGGTTACTGTACGTACTTTTCTTTTAGTGGCAGCAACAAAGGGATGGGAACTCCATCAAATGGATGTTCATAATGCATTCTTGCATGGAGATTTAGAAGAAGAGGTGTACATGAAGATGCCACCTGGGTTCTCTACTCAACAGCCTGGCAAAGTTTGTCGATTACGTAAATCACTTTATGGGTTACGACAGGCCCCCCGATGTTGGTTTTCCAAATTGACAACTGCATTAAAGCGGTATGGATTTCTTCAATCTCAATCTGATTATTCATTGTTTACTTTAAATCGAGACAAGATACATTTGAGTATACTGGTGTATGTCGATGATCTTGTTATTGCGGGGAATAATGGAGTTGCCATTCAGAAGTTTAAAGATTATTTATGCCACTGCTTCTACATGAAAGATTTGGGAACATTGAAGTATTTTTTAGGCGTAGAGGTGGCTCGGAATCAAGAAGGAATTTTTCTTTGCCAACGCAAATATGCTTTGGATATTATCAGTGAAGCTGGATTATTGGGTGCTAAACCATCTGGTTTTCCCATTGAACAAAATCATCATTTAGCCTTAGCAGAAAATGCATTGTTGGCAGATTCAGAGAAGTATCGGAGATTGGTAGGAAGACTGATTTATTTGACTCTTACTCGACCTGAGTTGTCCTACAGTGTTCATATTTTGGCACAATTTATGCATCAACCAAGGGAAGCTCATTGGGAAGCAGCTTTGCGCGTGGTTCGTTATTTGAAGGGCAGTCCTGGACAAGGAATACTTTTACGAGCTGATAGTGATCTTCGGTTGTATGCTTATTGTGATTCTGATTGGGGGAGTTGTCCTTTAACTCGACGATCTCTTACTGGATATTTTGTTATGTTAGGGACTTCTCCCATTTCTTGGAAGACTAAAAAGCAACATACAGTATCGAGATCCTCTATTGAAGCAGAATATCGTTCCATGGCTACCACTGTGTGTGAACTGAAATGGTTAAAGGGTCTTTTGCTGTCTCTCGGTGTTGTACACTCTCATCCTATGCTGTTGTATTGTGATAATCAAGCAGCTTTACACATTAGTGCAAATCCCGTGTTTCATGAGCAAACAAAGCACATTGAAATTGATTGTCATTTTATTTGTGATGAGATTCAACATGGACATGTTCAAACTGCTTATGTACGTAGCTTTGAGCAACTCGCTGATATTTTTACTAAGGCATTGGGGATACAGTAGTTTGGGTATCTTCTACGCAAGTTGGGGGTTTGCAATCTTCACGCACCAACTTGAGGGGGGATATTAGAATATTTTAGGATCTGTAAATATCTGTCAATTATGTAAAGAGTATATTTAGGATATTTGTTTTCTATGTTTAGAAGGTATTAGAATATTTTAGGATCTATAAATATCTGTCAATTATGTAAAGAGTATATTTAGGATATTTGTTTTCTATGTTTAGAAGCTTGGTTAGTGTATCTATATTGTATATATATTGGCCCTCTATGGCCTGTGAGATAAACAAAAATCACACAGAAATTTTCTTCTCAAAATTTATATAACCAAAAGTCATTTTACATAATAAAAATGTACCACATGTCTCAAACATTAATGTAAATATTTTATTTTATCACATTACTTCTTTTTTGGTTTTTTTAATTGTGCTAACAAGAAGGCATGATGGGAGTGAAAAAGTACTACTACTATTCCTTTGGGAGGAGAACTAATAAGGCCCCTACCTCCATTAGGTGAAGACAAATTCAAAACCATGGTTACACCATCTAAAAATTTCTAAAATAAATTTGATTGAGTCACCAATTGGTTTCACAATTTGGCTTCTTCATCTTTTAATGTAAAAGTTGAAAATTTTTCAAGATAATGGTATATGGATACCATTGTTCTTAATCTTATTATGGTTGAGAATATTTCAATTCCCATTTCCGATACAAGAGACAACAAAGTGGTTTAGTTAAATTCTTAGAATTATAAGCTTTCATTTAAGTCAGCACCACCCTAAGTAACATTAACAAGAAGTTCTTGTAGCTTGATGGATCTAAAATAGGCCCATTCCAAATTACTACTAATCACCCTAAACTATTGGTTAATTGTTTATAGGTCCCTTAAACACCAAAAGCCTAAGTTTGCACCCCATAACCTTAGAAAACACAATGTCCACTAATAGATTGCTATAACCTAAAACTGCTGCTAAATAATTCCCTCAACTATAGATTTTTGGCAAATATAATAGCTAAACTTCAAAATAGATCTTTAGTTTAACATCAGCTTGGGGCATATATCCACCAATTTTGCTCTATGATATTCCCTTACAAAAGATGTACTCAAATTAAACAATGATGATAGTTATAATGATAGAGTTTGAGGTACTAGAGGTATTCTAAGGGACTACTAAGGCAAAACTCTTTTTGCTTTAAACTGTAAATTTTTCTATTTTCCATAATTGAAAGGTTATAATGCAAATTGTTTATGCTATAGTGGTTCTTTAATTGTCACATTTTTGTTCTACTTGATGGCATATTCACAAGATTATGGCTACAATAGGACTTGTTAAATGAGTTGAAAGTATTAGTAGAATCGACATATAAAGAATTCTTTAAGATCACTCATAGTTTGATAATAGAGGGCGACTATCGAAGGAATTGTAAGATTTTATTATAAAGAATTCTTTACCTTGCGCAACTAAATTTTATTATATTATGTTACAAATCTCGTAAAATTTTAGATAGGACCTTAAATCAAAATCAATAGCCATAGATAATTCCTTAAGTAAACAAGGCTAACTAAAATTAAAATTTAATTAAATTATAAATTTGAACTTAATACTAAAGAGGAAAACATTAATAAAGTTTTTAAAACCTTAATTGTATACAAAAACCCTAAACCTTAGGTATGCATAATTATAAGAGAGTGAACCTGAACCTAATAAAAAAATTAAATTGTAAACCTTAAGTTTATAAAAATCCTAAAATTTTCCCTAACACTAACCAAGCCCTAATTTAATGAAATTATCACCTTATACGTATAATAGCATAAAACCTCTAACGAATGATTAAAGAAAATTTTAAATAATTATAATAATTAATTTTAACCGAATAAATTAGTAAATAAATAAAGTACATTTAGTGTCCTATAATCCCCTTGTGGTGCCATGTACAAGTACCTATATATATTTATTTAAGTTTCTCTTTTGTTAACACCTATTATTATTATTATTATTATTTATGATTTGTCATAATTACATAGAAGCATGTGGGTTTACTTTATTAGAATATTTTAAATCCCCTCCCATGCATGTCATGCTTGGCAAAGCTTTTGTCCCTTCCCAAAAACTTTTTTTTTTTTTCAAATTTCCTCCTATTTCTAAAGTAAAAATAAAATATATGGGATAGCATGGGTAGCACTCTTGTTGCCCAAGTAAAAACCCTACATTAATCCCTATTTTCATTAGTTGTTCCTCCCCGCCCCCCACCCATCTTAAAATCCCCTGTCACACATCATATCTTCCCATTCTCCCATAATTTTTTTGTTCATTTCCCTAAAAACCCCTCCTCGCTTCCTAAGTCTTTTTTCACAAACTGAAGTAAAAAGAACCTTACAAGTCTACTTGATATGCCCCTCTCTCTCTCTCTTGCACACTCCCCCATGCCCTTCTTCTTCTTTTTTTCCTTTGTCTCAAACAAACACACACACATGCTCATCTCATCGTCACCACCCCTTGTCTCTCCCTATCCCTTTCTTCTTCTTCTTTTAGTTTATTTTTTTTCCCTTTCAAGTAAGCAACCACTCCACCACTAAGCGCCACAACCAACCCTTATTAGGATGAACGTAAGTTAGCTATGATAAGAACTCATTAAGCCAAGAGGAATCCAGCTTTTTATTCTTTTCCTTATGTGTTTAGCAAAATCTTGTGTAATAATTTCCATGTACAACCTTATATATATGTACTTTTGTATTAGGGATTCCTATGTAATATACTTCAAATTGTACGTGTAGATATCATGTAAAGCTCCTTTCCTTGTATTTCTTGTTCCCTTATTTTCTTTCATTTCATCCATTTTTTTCATTTTATTATTTTTCTTTTCAAACTGTACATGCATGTGTATAATACTATATTAACATATATATGTATGTGTAAATATGTATGATTTAAGTTCACTATATATATATATATATATATATGTACCTATATATGCACAGTACAATTCACATATGTTGTGTATTTCGTTTTATTTTATTTTTATTGTTATTTTCCTTTTTTTGAGGGGTTTGGAAATATACATTTGTATATATACCGTACATGTACCTATATATATATGTATGTATGCCTATACCTTAGATGTATACAAGTGTATATGTATATTATATTATTTTATTTTCTTAGTTGGAAGAAAAATATATTTAATAATTTATATTTAAGTATTCAAGTGTATTTTAGGAAATAGTAAGTATACCATTATTATTATTATTATTATTATTATTATTATTATATCCACTAGAAATACGAAAGTATAAACGTATGTATATGAGAATTCCATGGCCTGTAGTAGAATTCTAGTAGTAACTTTATTGTATTTCTTGGATTTTTTGTATATTAATTATTTATATATATGTACATAAATAAGCAAAGAAATATAAAAAATAGACAAATTTAGAAAATTGTACCTTGACCTAATCGAAAACTACCACATTAGATTTATAAATTTTCTAACTTAAAGATACAACTTATGAAAATTAATAATAATAACTTAATTTAGAATTATTATTATTGTGATAGTTGAAATAGTTAGTAATTTAGGACCTAAAGTTGTAAACTAAGGAAATAAGACCCATTTGACCCTAAGGCCCATGATCAAAAGCCTACTTTGCATCTGGCCCCTAGGGAAAAAGACCCATAAAATTTTCACTTAATTAAAATAGGGACAAAAATATACAAACAAGTTAAACCTTTAACTTGTGAAATTGAAAAATTAGGAAAAGATGTATTTCGGGCCAATAACTAATTCTCAACCCAAAAACAAAAATATTTAGGAAACATAAAGTTTAAAAAACTATTTAGGCCTATTAATAAAATTTAGGTGAAGCTCAATTAATAAAACTACTAAAAGAAAGCTATAAAGGTAGTTAAAATCAAATTGAGCCAAAATTAATAAGAATTCGTAATACCATGCATAACAGAAAATACGAGTTTCAACTTCCAAAACGGACCTTGCTATATGAAAGTACACTGGAAAGTGATAAAAATTGACTATAAGATCATCAAAATTGGATTTAAAATGAAAAAGTCATGCACAATTAAAGAAAAAGCTCAAACCAGGAAATTTTACAGCATTAAATAGAAATTCAAGTAGATTTTCAAATAGATATATAGATAGAATATTTTCCTTATCTAGATACTTATTATGTTTTATAAATTCCTTAATTATCAAGTAATCACAACGAGAATACCAATCTCCCAACTAACGACTACAATCATTAACTATCATCATAGACAAGTGAGTATTCTTAATGATCCTATGCTTGTTTATGATTATAGATAGTGACACTTAATTAGTATTAGTAAATTGATGCTTGGGGTTAGAGATTTGCATGTAAATATTACTGAATGCTTGATATGGAAAGATACCCTAAATGTCATAAGGAATTGGTTGGTCCAATATAAGTACTATAGGAAATTGAATTGTCTGTGAAATTAGTTGGTTGCCTCATAACTAGAATTAAATGGATTCGACCTAACTAATTAAGTTGGATCATGCATAAGTATGCATAACATATATATATATCGACCATCACATCAAATAGAGGTAGTAAAAGGCGATGCAAAAGTTGTTTTATATAAATGAAATGAAAGTATCAAGTATAGTGCACCCGTACAATATAACCTTACCTTAACCCACAAGCTTATTAAGTGTTAGAAGTATCAACCGCCTAGCTAAGAGTTAAGTTCAAAGGCCTCCATTTAGGAGTAAGTGTCGATTGTAGGGGCCCATTCACCATCATACTCGAAACTTAGATTTCTTAAAAACCAATAAAATCATTTTTCTTGGAATATGAAACATGGAGTTTCGTAATTTATGAAAGTTCGAGTGTGGTACTTGAATTAACTTATGTCGTGTATTTCTCAATCCTGACTTTAGAGGGCATTAAATTTAAGTTACATACTGTACTTGGTTTACTATATGTACTTATGTAGCATTCTGTTTAATCGTGCATTGGTACGTTTACAATTATTTGTAATAACTTGCTTGTAGGTATGGTTAAGGGATCTCCCACTAAGATTTATAGCTTATACCTCTATAGACTTTTGTTACAAGATAACCATTTCACTACTCCTTGTCGAAGCATGCCTAAGATCAATTTGGAGTTTTTGGGAAAACTATATGGAAGATGAGAGATAGAGTGAATATAGTTATTTAGTTGGACTCTCTGTAAACCTCAATAATATTCAATCTAAACTCTAAATTGGATTTAGGTGCCTTAGCCAATTCCATGAGTTGATAAGGCAAAATAAACTAAAAACTTCACTAAACTATAAACTTAAACTTACTACAAATGAGAAAAATCCTAATATACTAATCAAAACCCTAATCACAAATAAAAACCTTAAACCCTATATATGCATAAAAGCAAAAGGTTGAACTCAAACCAAATAAAAACCCTAAAACTAGAATTCTAAGCATATATAAACACACAAATTTACCGTAATTGTGATAAAGTCTTAATTGAGTACAATTATCAATTGATACACGTAATCACGTAAAATCGCATATGAATGAATAGAGATAACTCGTAAATAATTATAAACATGAAGAGTCACAAATAAATTAATTAAATTAACAAAATTGCAAATATTATTTTGTGGTTATTGTGACTTCACATATGTGTATATATGTATGTATTAGTATCATATTGATTTAATTATTTGAATTTAATTTTAGTACATATTTTATGTTTATGTATTATATAGTATATATTAATTTTACATCCTATATTTTCTTTTTATAATTACATCATATTTCATTCCAAACATTATATAAAATGGGGAAATATATTTAGAAAAGTCAAAAAATCAATTTTTCCTTATTTCTTTTTCTTTTCCTTTGTCTTTTTGCTTTTCTTTTCTTTTTCCCTTTCCTAAATCACGACTGCCATATGCACACAAAACAATTACATTTGAAACTTGAAAGTAAAGTCAAATATGTCATTTTCACCTTTTTATTCTTCTTATCTTTCTTTTTTTCCTTTTTCCTTTTCTTTTCTTTCTTTTTCTTTTTCCTCCTTTCCTTTACCACCAGCCACTTGTTTTCCTAGAATAATCCACAATTTTCTTTCTTTTTTCCTTCATGATTTAAATACAAATCAAGTCACCCCTCCCATTTTTGGACTAATAACTTCCCTTCCCCTTTCTAACTTTCTCTCCCTTTTTTTTCTTATTCTCTTTCTTAACTGCCATTCAAGTGAAACTCCCACAATTTACTTCATATTTCCTCATCATTTACTACTAGTGTCAAAAGGAAATAGAGAGCAGCAACCTCAAGAACTCCAAAGATCAAAGTAAACAAAGATTTCCTTTTATGTATTTCAAATTTCCTTTGTAATTTAAGTTTGTGTATTTCCTTTTTTATGTTCATATGTATTTTGGTATTACATGTATTAGAGGATATGTGATAGAAAATATATTTATTTTTAACATCTTGTAATAAGAATTAGATGAATATGTATTTGGGGATATATACAGCTCTTTTTCTTGATACTTATGTATTTAGACATGTATACATACATTTAAGTATATTTAACTTATTGCATATATATGTTATATCTATTTAGTCATATATATATATATATATATATACGTGATTAGTACATATATGGTTTAGTACATGTAAATTCATGTACTACTGAAAATATACACTTCAATATATATGTATAAATATACTATCAAATAGTGTAAATATATATAAATAAATAAGAAAATATAGGAATACATATATATATATATGCGCTTATGTGTATATCCTAATATTTAAATAAATATACATATAGAATAGTATAAGTATTTGTATGTATATATATATATATATGGAGAACTACATATGTATATTAGTATTTAATTTTCTCTAAAATAAAGTAACAAAGTATAAATATATACATATATGTACATGTATAAGTATATGTATAGTATTAGTATAGTATAAGTATAAATATATGTACATACCTAAAAATATAAGTATATGCATAGTAATACCCTAATTCCTTAAAATAAGTTAATAAGTAAATATATATATATATATGCATACATGTAGGATGTAGCCCTTAAAGAAGAATTAGGAGTTAATTTTCAATATTCAATAAACTATAATAACATATATGTATATATATTAATATTTCAAAATTAGAAAAATATAAAAATTAGAAGAATTAAGAAATTTGCCACGTAGACCAATAAGAAGCTACCATGTCAGCTCTCCTAATTATCTAATTGAAATCGCAACTTAAAAAAATAATAATAATAATAAATTAATTAATTATAAAATTATAATTATAATAAAAAATATTGAATTAATTAACATAATTAGTAATTTAAGCTTAAAATGGTAAAATAAATAAATTTTTGTAAAATGAATTCAAAAATAAAATATTTTAAAAATAAAAAAATTTAGAAATTAATTAAGTTATAAAACAACAAAGAAAAGCTTAAATTGATAAATAAAATAATTTGGGCTAAAATAATTAAATTTGTAACATTTCAGGCCCATAATAAAAAATGCAAATTTCAACATCTAAAACAGACCTCGCTACATCAAAGTATATCCAAAAACAATAAAAATGATCTTTAAGTTTATAAAAATCGGAATTAAAATGAAAAAATTACATGCAATTGAAGAAAAAACTCGAATTGGGAAATTATGTAGAATAAATAGAAAACTTACATAGATTTTTGGATAAATACTTACATAAAACAATTATTCCACTCAAATACTTATTATCTTCTATATCCTTTAATTATCAGGTGATCTCAACAAGAATACTAATCTCCTTACTAACCACTACAATCCCTAAGCTTTACTATAGCTGAGTGAATACTCTTAATGATTTCATACTTATCTGTATTTATAGATAGTGATATTTAAATATTATTGATAATTGATTGATGTATGGAGTTAGGATATTCATGTGATTATTGTTACTTGTTTATGTGATGAAAATATCTTAAATTATGATAATAAACTATTTGTTACATTACAGATATTTATAAAAAATTTAGCTATTTGTGATATTAGTTTGTCAATTAATAACCAAACATAAATATATGTGACTTTAAATAATTAAACTGAATCATACATATACATGCATTAAATTATAATGATTTTGGTCGTCACATCACACGGAGTAGTGAGAGGCAATACAGGGGTTGATATTTATATTAGAAATCTAAGTATCTTAGTATGATGCACTCGTATAACATTACCTTACCCTAGCTCGTAGGATTACTAAGCATTAAAGGCACTAACTACCTAGTTAAGGATTGAATGCAGAGGTCTTCGTTTAAGGGTGAGTGTAAATTACAAAGGCCCATCTATAATCATACTTAGAACTTAGTTTTAAACTAAAATTAAACAAACTGTTTTTACTTGAATAAGAAACATGGAGTTTCGTAGTTATGTAAGTTTAGGTATAATACTCATAACTAACTAATGCCATATAATCTCCAACCCTAACATTGGAAGGCATTAAATTTGAATTACATACAGTACCTAGTCAATTTTATGTCTTTGTATAACATTCTACTCGACCATGCATTCATATATTTGCAATTAATGGCTGAATAACTTGTTTGTGTATATGGTTACGTGATAACTCACTAAGTTTTATAGGTTATACCTTTGTAGAGCTTTGATACAAGAGGACCTATTTACAATACCTGGTTAAAACATGTTCGGGGTCAGTTTGAGGGTTTTTAGGAAGTATAGGTGCAGAAAAAGAGAGTCGAGTGAATATATATAGTGAGACTCTTAGTTAGAATTTCTATGATATTTCATGGCTTGATATTTCTATAGCCATGTAGAATAACTTACTTTATTACTATAGTTATTTACTAATAATTAGAGACTTACAGTTCTATATTACTTACCTAGTGAAATTATTGTATGAAATCTTTTATTATTATATATGTTATGATATTATCTTTACCTATATAACTAATGCACTACCAACCAACGGTCCCATTACTTGTACGTGCCTCCAAGGCCTCCAATCCCTCTCTCGAAGAATTCTCTCTTGATAACCTACTGATAATGAGAAACTATACATCGAAGAAAGGTGGTTGAACTCCCTAAGCTCCCCCACATTGTCATACATTAATCTGTACACTCGGTAGTGATGATGCCGATCATTCCCTTACCAAAGACCCTATGCTGAGTACTCCGACAAACTGCTACCGAGAATCTCTTACCGAGTGACGAGAGACTCACTTAAACAACCGAGTAGTTTTCTCTTAGTATACCACCATTTCTCTCGTCCTAGCCCCTTTAGTACCATAACATTTTGACCCTTCCCGCTTGTTGTGCTTGGAGAATATTTGTATGGGACCAATGCTTCACTACCAGTTGTCCACCTCGTCTGACATTTAACTACTTTTCCATTTTTGATTTGTTGTCATTTTTACCCTTTTCATATGTACTAAAAATCCCCTTTTTGTCAATACTTTCTTGTAATTTCTTTATTTGTAATGATGCCCTAAGGACTTACTATAAATAGTCCTTTTCTCTTGTAAGCCAAAGATAGCTTACACCTTAATACTGAATACTCTGTTCTTGTAAGACAAGCCTCTCTAAGTCTATACCTCTTATACTCTTATCTAATCTTGCCGAGTAGTTTAGGATTAGTGGCGGGTAGACCTTGACATCAACTTGTACGTCATATCAAGTGAGGTGTCAAGTCATATTGTGTTAATTGGTGAGTCACATCCTCCGAGCAGCTTCACATTAGCTACTCTTGTTTGATTGTAAACCATTTCCTTCTAATTTTCGTCAATATCTTGAAGGACTCATTTCAGTTCAATTCTGCCCCGGTAAGTCCTAGTGATAACTGAGCTCCTAGGTACACCAATAACTCTTGGGTAACTAGTTGTAATAGTAACCTTATATGTCGTACAAAAACTTATTAATTAGAAGGAAAACTAATTTATGGTCTTTTATATGATATACAGTGACTTACTATGATTAGGCCACCCTATAAGTTGTGACACTCTAGGTTTATGATTTTCTATTTACTTTGCCTTTGTTTATTTAGCAACTATATAGAACTACTATCCCAATTTTTGTAGCTTAACTACTATTATTTTGGAGACTTAGAGTCCCGTAATCTTCAATTGCAAAGATAATGTACGAAAACTCATAAAATTAAATTTACTGTGATATGATCTTCACCTACATAACTTATGAGTAACTAGTTGTGTAGTAGCCTTATTTATCTTATTAAAGGTCATAAAGTAGTAAGGGAGCCAATCTACCATCTTTGTACAGTATATGGCAACCTACCATCGCTAAGCTATCCCTTGGGTCGTGACATATGTTCTTCATTAAAGTTCTTTATATTAGTAAAAATATTTAATAGATTTTAATTTTTATTTATTTTAAAAATTGAACTTTCACTTCATGATAAATTGTAATTTTGTGATAATATTCCATGATAAATTATTTAGAACTATATCATTAGGTTCATCATACATGCCTCTAAAAGAAATATGTTATTGGATGATATGTAACTAAATTGTTGAATATTATTAAGTAACACATATAATGGTTGGTGCCATATCTATAAACTTAAACTTTTAGATAAGTTAATAGTGGTACCATTTTTAACATAATATAGATATGAGTTCAAATCCCACATTAATTAGCCTCCATTTAATTTTGTTGTCCACTTGATAAGCCTTAGTTAAAGTCTAGTTTACAAGTGAAGAAGAATGTTAAGTGATAAATATAATAGTCTACACCACGTTTACAAGCTATCTTTTAGACAAATTGGTTGTAGTGTCTATCTTAATCAAGATTACAAGATTGATAAATATACTAATTATAAATACACAAAAAAGTTACTCCAAAAATTTAATGCTTCAAAAGTATAATAAAAGATTTCACATTGTTATACCCATAAATGCCAATGATGATTTACTTCGTAAACATTATTGCAACTGCAAGAAGTACACCGTTTTATGCATTAAAGATAATCTAATGAGATGTTAATCAACATTTAAAGTAATCCTAAACACACTTCAACAAGTTAGGATAAGTTAGTTGATTATCAATTCATATTTTTTGCTTTTGTGGTATTAGCTTCTAATAGTCATAACTTTCTTATTTCTTATCAATTTTAATGGATATTATGCATTACAATGGCTTTTTGAGAACTGTCTAAATACACTATTATACTTAACTGATAAGATTTTCATAATTATGTAAATACCATTTTTACTACATCGCTTTAACCATATGTTGTTGTAATCTTGTAATTAGTTTAAATTAGCTCAAATACATAAGTAATTTTCTTAATTTTACTATGTTTCGAAATTTGACCAACAAATTACATAGATAGAGAGTTTCCATCTTTATAGAATTAACATAGCATTAAGGAGTATTAATTTAATCTTTGATTACCAATGATCTTATTATATGTCTAAATACTGTTCAGGTACTAATAAGCATAAGAACATGATTAATTTTATGAAAATTACCATAAGTGCTCAAAATTATACATATATTCATTCTAAAGAATTTAACAATCAATCCACCGATCACCTAAGTTCAGTAAATTACAATAAATTACATTAGAGTGAAAGTTGATTACATACCACAATCAAATATTAACAATATTGATATCGATATCAAGTAACCAACACATATTTAATAAGCTTATAATTCCTCATCATTGTTTTCACACTACAAACTTCTAATTATCATATCCTCTTCGTTTACCTAAGGTCAATTTTAACTTCATTATCAATAATTAAATTTTTATGAGAACGTGATACCTTTTATTTAACAAACTTTGTTAATTTAAAATGTCTATAAAGTCTTGCTATATATAAACTTTTTTTTTCCTTTTAATAGTGTAGATATATGCTTTTTATATATTATTAAAGCCCTATAGGCTTTGGGTAATCGTCACCCTTAAAAATTACTTATTTAATCCCAATATAATATTATTCAATAAAAATACCAATATTAAAATAGCTTTTTAAAATTGTAAACGTCTTATATTATTAATAAATTTATCAACTTCTTCTTTTTTCACCTTTTTTTTTTCTCCTTTACTACTTTTTTACTCTAATTTTTTCTCCTTCTCTCTCCCTCCGACTTTTTTCTCAATCTATCCTTAAAAAAGGCCTAATATGATTACCTAAAATTTTCATATCATATATACACCCATATGCGAAAATTGCCTTACAAGTCAAAGATTATAAAACTTTAAACAATTAATCATTAAGGTTTTTAATTTTTTTAATTAATTAACTTGCTATAAAATATAAATGACTATGAATATTCAATATTCCACAATCCATCAAAATCACAAAGAATCGGTATCCTATACCAAATGCTAAAATAAGATAAAATGGCTTAATAATTTACAAGAAATCTTATATTGTACATAATCTTATATAAATATTTGCTACATCAATTATTTCTATATCAATTATACATATTTCAACTGACTTTAACATTACTAAACTTATTTTCGGTTTGTACTCTACTCTAAAGACATTCTCCAATCCCTTCTTAAAGAAACCCGCAAAAAAAAAAAACTATAGAGGAATTAGTAAACTACAACTTAGTGAGTTCATTTCTCACTACTGTCTTTCAAGCAAGTTATCAAACATTTTTAGCACCTATGCATTCTATTTACAAGCAAAATGACTACATACATAGTGAATGCAAGTAATATATTCATAGGAGTCTGGAACTATGAAAAGCATAAATTTACGTCATCTATACGTCGAATTTTTCTTTGTACTTACCCACATGGAGCACCTTACCTTAACCGCATGAGGTTGCCTGAAGGTAATGTTATACTAGACGACACTTGACTATTACCTTAGTCGAGAAATAGCAATCAATATAGGTGTACCCCTAATAAGGGCCATCTACCGAACATATCAAAGGCCCTTTAGGCACAAAAAAAGAGTCCTTTCGCCATTAACATATATCCAAGGCCTCACGAGCACAAATATACGAATCCTCTTGCAATTAATTGGAGATGCTATACTAGTTTTGCCTTAATGATAAAAATATAATTCATAGGCATTACAAGCCCTCACAAAAATCATACAAAATATATTTAAAATTAGAAAAACGTTTACCAAAAATACTTTTCTCAAAAATCTACAAAGCTAGCACTCTCTATCAGTATGCTAATTAGGTCATAGATATGCAACAAATATAACTAGTTATTTTAGTTGAATAGTTATATTTACCAATTTAAGAAAGTGATCACACAAATAATGATATACAGATAATAACACACAAGGCAATCAATCATTCAATCAAATAATCAATATCAATTAACAAACAATATACAAATAACAAACAACAAGCAAATAGCAAATCATAGAACTCCCTCACCTGGGTTAATACTCACTCTCCAATCCTTTAGGATTTTCAGTTCTTGATAATTAGGTACCTAAAAAATAAATAAATCTATAAGTAATATGAAAAGCTAGGCTTTCTAGTTAACTAAATATCTATCACTATTTGCCTAATTTTCTACCGTAACCCAAGTATGATATAAACATAGTTTAACTTAAATCTTCTAACTAATTTTTTCAATTTATCTTAAATTTTTAATTACGTATAACTCTTTCGTTTTAATTTTGATTTTTATGAACTTATAGCCCATTTTTATCGTTTTTGGATGTACTTTCTCGTAACAAGGTTCGTTTTGGATGTTGTAATCCGTAATTTCGATTATGATGTAAAATATTATGAATTTCATTGTTTTGACGTAACTAATTATAAAATATTATTTTAAGTTTTTCTTTGTATATTTTCAATTTAATAAATATCTAATTCTTATATTTTAAAATTTTTTTATTTTTGAATTAATTTAATTATAATTTATGTATTTTTCCATTTTTGAGGATTAATACCTATTTAATTCATTTTTTACTATTTTAATAATTTTTCAATTAATTAATTATTTTATTAGTATTTTTAATTACGAGTTTAGTTATATTTAATTAAATGTTTATGTAGCAGCAAAGGAGATGGCTACGTATCATTTCTAAAATTTTTACATATTTTCAATATTTTTCCTATTTTATATTTTTATGTAATATGTACATAATTTTCTTTATTATTATATTTTATTAAATTTTGTAATTAATTATTCTATTCTCTTTTTGAGACTCACGGCATATATATATATATATATATATACATACTTATATATTTTACCTTATTTTAGTATTATAATATAATATACCTATAGTATTTATGTGTACCCGTATACTTAGATATATACTGTACTATTAATATACGTATTTTATACATATAAGTATACTTATGTAAAATGATAATATAATATAATTATAAATACACTACATATGTTATATGTATGGGGATATATTAAAAATACTTAATATACATAATATTATACACAAATACATATGCATATACTACCACAACCATAGATATATATATATATTTACACATCTTCTTAAAGTGACCCTTTTTTTTTTATTTTTTCAATATCACTTTCCTCTCTCCTTCTAGTGGAAAGAATATAAATTTATTAAATACATATTACTGTTAACCTTTTTTTTCATAATTTTATTTTTTACTCTTTTACATAATTAATTATTAAATATTATGAATTAAAATTTCACACATTTGAATTTGCACACGTGTTTCTAAACATTTGCAATTTTATAATGTTTATAGGATAGAAAGAATATTAAAACCGAATAAAAAATATATTGTTTAGTACAATAATTTTACAAATAGATGTACCTTATTATCATTTGCTCATCTCATACCATAACTACAGTACCAACTGTCAAGTATATCTAAACTGAGATAAATTAAACTTTTCAAGAATGTGATCAAATTTGGTCTTGGTAGTTGGCTAAACATATGAGAGGAATGGATTAAAAGTTAAAGGGGTGAAACCGGGTTAAATCATAGGGGTGAAACTGGATTAAACCGTAAGGGTCAATTCAAATTTAACAACACAACTTTCTAGTAGAGTAAAAAACTGAAACTTCCAATTTTGGTTAGCTCCAACCAAGGAAACTAATTAGATCCTTATGAGGAGAAAAGCTTCAATGGTACTAACACATCACATAAATTGATGGGTGACATATAAATATTAATAAAATTTTGACATATAAAACCATAACTATTACTTTTTTAAAAAGTACGTTGTGCCTATCATCATTTTAGCCTTAAAGGAAATGCCTTTGTACTTCATTTGTTTTGTCTAAACAAAATATCAAAGTTAGAAATTTCCTTGTGCATTTATTATTTGAGTAACCAGGCAAACTTCAAATAAAACAAGAACAATCCCGCTAGTTTCTTGTGAAGGAACAGATGAAGATGGAGATTAGAATAAGATGACAACCTTAAATACATTATTATCACCCAATTGCCTTATGACCATGTCAAGCAAAATGATATTGCTCCATTTCAATTGTAATTACAAATTTCGCCCAAGTTGCACTTGGTAATCAATTCATTGCTTGAAGTTCTACATAAATTAGAACTAACCAGCAACCAAATTTCATCAAGATATTAATGTAGAATCATGTAACATACACCAAATATTGCCAAATTAATTCCTAATTCCCAATTAAGCTATTATATCTCTAAACGGAAATTATCTATCTTACATTTAGCATACTAACCCAGATAACTCTATCAAAGTTGCTATGCAATTATCTGTCGATCATACCTCCACTTGTTTGCTATACATCGTGCATATATATATATGAGTTGTTTAATAATATAGTATATCTTTTATTGCTTCTATCTCATCTAAGGCTAGACACTAGCTAATTTGGTGATTTTACCTTTTATTCCCATTAATTCTTTTTTTTCTAAATTTTTGTCGGGTATTTCAAATGGCATCAATGTATTTTAAATTCATATCACTCCAATTTATTCGTTTCGCAGGCATGCTTCACCTATAATTCGATAATAATATTTGTGCATGTATATCATGTGCATTTGGCGATCATATATATTTTTTAATTATCCCTTCCCTCTATCTCATTCTTTTTATTAACCGAATAATTTTCTTTAAGGTCTGAGTTGGTTTTAGGAGCTCAAATTTTGATTTCAGTTAATAAACCAGATTCCTCTAATTTAGTAGAAAAATATTCAGCTGGATATTTTTCGATTGCAGTTAGATATGTTGTTATCTAGTGTTGCTTTTGATCTACGCCTGTCACTTCAGTTTGGTTTGCTTTATATATTCTTCTTTATGTAATGTGATCATATGAAGAAATAAGATTATCAAGTGATAACCTCTTCCAAACACCCTGAATATAATGGCTTGAGAAACCTAGAATATCAGAGTAGATCCTTTCATTTTCAATGCATCATAGGAGAAATAAATGAGGTTGATAGCAAAAAACAAGGTCAATCGCTTTGACATTGTTTTGCAAATATCTCGGTGATAAGAAGCTCAACCAAAAATGCTATGGGGGCATCATGCATTGAACAAATGCGATATCGATAAGAGGAGATTGTCGTATCTAAATAAGCAATATTTTTAGTTTCTCTAACACAAGCATAAACATTTTTATAGTACTCACGAATGTCAAGGATGACTTATTCCATAAACATTATTACAACTGCAGGAGAACATAGCTTTAGGCATTAAAGAGGTCTCATAGGATGTTGATTAGCAGTTGAAGTAACAGAAGCATGCCCAACCCAGAAGGACAGAATTGCACGATCCACGTACGGCACCTTCCCACTGCTTGCACTGATTATCACAATCATCACTGCTCAGACACTGACAAGACCATGTCTGGCTAGACCTCTTACACAAATCTGCTTCGATCATGATATTCTCTACATCACACAAGACGGATTTTGATTATCGTTATGCACTCAAAAATTCATTTAGTCACATGGTGCTCAACTATATGGCCATGAAAATGGTGGCAAATAATCAAGGTTAGATAAGATGACTCTCTTACCTGTGGAAAGCAGCAGCACCCAGATTATTAAGAGGATGCAAAGAGGAAAAACGAGTCGATTAGTGTATGGGTTAGTCATTGCTATGTGCATTCAAAAAAGATTATGAGGAAGAGTATGCAGTCTGGCACCATGCCATTGTTGGTTCTCCCCATCGGAGAAAAAAGTGTTAGAATTTTCGAGGATTCGTCAAGGCACGCCATACCCATGCTCATTAGAAATTTATGGCAACATCATCTACCTCGAGCAAAGTGAAAAAAGGATCCTGCTACCAAAAACTTGCCAAATGTAGAGAAATATATTAAAGTCATTTCTAAAAAGGTTTGGAGTTTTAAACATTTTCCTATGAATAATTTATAGTTGAGATGTTATTTATTACTTTCTTTTCCTTATGAAACATAACCTACTCCCATAAATTTGAGACAGTATTGTTATAATACATTATTTTAACGTGAACTTTGTTTTGTAAAATTAGAATTTAATCCATATATTTATTAAATTATTATACATTTTTTTATAATGTAAACTTAAAACAAAACCTTACCAATATTATTCACTACCACATGAATTATCTCTTAATTTGTTAATCACGTACTTGTCGGATATCTAGAATTACTTCCATGCTCATTTCAGTTTCACTTTTAACCAAAAGTAGTTTTAAAAGGAAAAAAAATGTATCACATGTCTCAAACATTAGTATAAATGTTTTATTCATTACATTACTTCTTTGGTTCTTTTTTTTTTTTTTTTTTTTTTCTAGTAGTGTGAACAATAGGGAAGAATAAGAGTAACAAAGTATTACCACCATCACTCTAGGAAGAGAAGTAGTGATGTAGGGAATGTAAGAAGGAAAATTCAAAATTCTATTATTCTTGAATAATTATTCATAAAGAAACAAGGAAAAATGAAAGAAACCATTTAGAGGTTAGATAATTGAGATCTAGTAAGTATTAATAATCAAAATCTTTGAGAGACTGATACTTAAATATAATCTGCTTACTACAAATTTGATAGGTGTACTTACCTTTGTATCAAGTTTTTGGTGACACTATTTAGGACTTTTGATATTAAAATAGATAGTAGATTTATTAATTTAACCTTTTTTTTTTTCCTTATCTTTGTTGATTTCTTTTCTTTTTCTTGCATTCTATTATTTTCTTAGTGCAATCTTGACTAAATTTTCTATTGTCTTTGGTGCAATGTATGACAAGAAGCTAGTCAAAGAATTTGATTAAAATCAATCCTAAGATTGAGAGGACAGCTTTACGCACTTTGAGGCAATTACAGTTAAAGAAATAGTAAAGGTGTTTAACTAAGGATCTCCTATTAGGTTGAAAGACGAAGTTGAG
Source organism: Lumnitzera littorea (assembly GCA_024138015.1). Lineage (NCBI taxonomy): Eukaryota > Viridiplantae > Streptophyta > Magnoliopsida > Myrtales > Combretaceae > Lumnitzera > Lumnitzera littorea. The sequence continues at coordinate 108,036,177 of JAMXBB010000005.1, read as the reverse complement.
TTGATAAAGGGCAAAGCAAAGGATCAAGAAATAAAGTAAGAATCTAATCACAAGAGCTTACCTAATGACATTATGGCTAACAACAGGTAATAGAATCGGACCATGTTGGACTACTCCTTGTCATCATTAACTAGTACCTAATCTTGCATTAACCGACCAACTATTGTAGCCAATAACTTTGAGATTATTCAAATGGTGCAGCAGTTTATACAATTTGATAGCCTCCAAGACAAAGATCCCAATGCATATATCTCCAACTTCTTGGAAATATGTGACACCTTCAAGATTAATAGGGCAACTAATGATGCTATTTGGCTACGCCTCTTTCCATTTTCTTTATGCAGCCCAACTAAGCAAGGAATTCAATCACAACATGGAACGAATTGGTAAAAAAAATATTAGAAAAGTATTTTCCACTCACTAAAACTACAAAGCTTAGAGCCAACATCTCTTCTTTTGCCTAGATGGAGGGGAAAACCTTATACAATACACGGGAGTGCTTTAAGGACTTGCTAAGGTAATGTCTATACCATGCCCCCCCTCCCCTATGTAGATAGAAATGCAAACCTTCTACAATAGTCTCAACCCCTTTATAAGGCAAATGATAGATGCAACAGCTAGAGGTATACTCAACACGAAGACACCTAAGGAAATCCAGGCTTTGATAGAAGGTATGACCATGAATAATTATTAATAGGAGAACCCTGAGGGGGAGCAAAAAGTTGCAGGTGTATTTGAGCTTAACGTTGCGTAATCCTTAGCTACTCAAGTGGAAATGTTGAGCAAGAAAATTGAATTCCTCTCATCTGGTTCACAACAACCATATGTTAACCTCAATAACTTCAACTAAGAAAGGATTGTAGGCTATGAGCAAAAAGAACAGGTTGATTTTCTAAAGAAACCAATAAGACCCCAATATAATCCTTATAACAATAATTACAACCAAGAGTGGAGAGACTACCCTGAATTTTCATGGAGAGGTCAAAATCGAGGTCAAGGCCGACAATGGTAGGCAAGGAATCAACCTCAACAAAGATCCAATTTGCCTTTACTTGGATTTCAACAACCTACAGTACGCATACCTACTCCAGAGAAGAAGTTGGAAAGCCTTATGGAAAAATACATTCGATCTAACAAGGCTTAAATGCAACAAACAGGGGCCTCTTTAAGGAACTAAGAAGCCTACATCCACAACCTAAAGAATCAGATTGGCTAAATCACTAGTAGGATTTTAAATGAGAGACAACAAGGATCACTACTCAAGAACACCAAAACTAATCCTAGAGAAGAAGTCGAGGTAGTAATTCTTCGAAGTGGAAGAGATTTGCAGGCTAAAAATAAGGAGGATGAGAAGAAAGTATCTAATGAATCCACCAAAGAATAAGAAGAGAAGACTTCAAATTAGCCTAGAGTTAAGGAATATCAACCTCCAATTCCTTATCCTCAGTACGTAAAACAAGAGCGCAACAATCAATAGTTTGGAAATTTTCTTGACCTTTTTAAACACTTACATATAAACTTACCAATTGTTGATGCTCTTTCATAGATGCCAAAATATGCCAAGTTCTTAAAAGATCTACAATCAAACAAAAGGAAGTTGGAAGAGATCTCAACAATGACACTTAACGAGGAATGCTTTGCCTTGTTATAAAAAAAGTTGTTGAAGAAGCTAAAGGATCTCAGCAGTTTTACTATTACCTATATTTTTGGCAATTTTCTTATTGATAAAGCTCTAGCAAATTTAGAGGCTAGCATTAACCTCATGCCATATAAGCTATTTAAAAGGTTACGATTACATGAGCCTAAGTCCACACAAATGAGTCTCTAGTTAGCAAATAGGTATGTTACCTACCTTAGAGGAATTATTGAGGATGTTTTAGTCTAGGTCAATAAATTCATCTTCCCAGTAGATTTTGTTATCCTAGATATAGATGAGGATTGTGAGATAGCCCTCATATTAGAAAGTACCTTTTTAGCAATTGCTCAAGTCGTTATTGATGTTAATAAAGGGAAACTAATGTTAAGAGTAAGAGATGAAAAGATAATTTTCAAGGTTTCTAAAGCCGTGAGTAAATTTGTTGAATTAGATGATACTTGTTATCGTTTAGATGCTACTAACTCTATCGTTTCTGACTATTTGCAAGAGATATTGACAAAGGATTCATTAAAGCTATGTTTGTCAAAAGGAGAAGAAGAAGTGAACAACCCCAAATGTAACAAAGTAGTTGCATAAATGGAGGCGACTAAATCCACTAAAGATCATACGGGGTTTAAACAAATTAAGAGGGAAAAGGAGACAAGGTTAAGGCCTTCAATCAAAGACCCATTGGTACTTAAGTTGAAGCAGCTGCCAAACTACTTAGAATATGCCTTCTTAGAGAAGGATTCGAAGTTACCGGTGATAATCGCCTTAGATTTGGGAGAGGATCGAAAGGATAGACTTCTGGAAGTTTTAAGGAAGCATAAGAAGGCATTGACATGGAAAATTTCATACATTAAGGGAACAAGTCACTCTTTTTGCACCTACACAATTTTAACAGAGGAGAATCATAAACCAATAGTACAAACCCCAACAATGGATTAACCCAGACGTGAAAGAAGTAGTCAAAGCAGAGGTAATTAAGTTGCTAAACACAGGGATGATATATCCCATATCTGACAATGCATAAGTAAGTTTGGTTCAAGTAGTCCCGAAGAAGGGTGACATGACAATTGTTCCTAATGAGAAGAATGACCTAATTCTTATGAGGATGGTAACTGGGTGGGCATATGTGCATTGACAACCAAAAGTTGAATGATGCCACATGAAAAGATCGTTTTCCCCTTCCATTTATGGATCAAATGTTAGAGAGACTAGTCGAGCACATGTATTACTACTTCTTAGATGGATTATTAAGATATTTTCAAATACCAATCAAGCTAGGAGATCTAGAAAAGACCACATTTACATGCCCATATGGCACATTTGCTTACAAGCGAATGCCACTTGGCCTTCACAATGCACCATCCACTTTTCAAAGGTGCATGATGGCCATTTTTGAAGACTTGGTCGAAGATATGATGGAAGTTTTCATGGATAATTTTTCAATGTTTAGGGACTCATTCAAGCATTGCTTACAAAAGAAACCAACTTGTTTCTCAACTAGGAAAAATGTCACTTCACGGTTTAGGAAGGCATTGTTCTCAAGCATAAAATTTTAAGAAGAGGTATCGAGGTAGATAATGTGAAAATTGACACAATTGCCAAGCTACCAGCCCTAACTTCAATGAAGGCAAACAGAAGTTTTCTTAGACATGTAGGGTTTTATAGGCGATTTATCAAGGATTTCTCCAAAATCGCTAGACCATTAACCCAATTGCTGGAAAAAGACATGTCCTTTGAATTTTCTTATGAATGCATGGATGCATTTAACACCCTTTAGGATAAGCTCACTAATGCTCCAATAGTAGTGGTTGCTAATTGGAGTCCCCCTTTTGAGTTAAAGTGAGATGCTAACAACTATGCAATGGGAGCCATCTTGGCGTAAAGAAAGAATAAAGACTTCTAACTTATTTACTATGCTAACAAAACTTTAACTGAAGCTTAGCAAAATTATACAACAACTAAAAAAGAATTGCTGGCTATTGTCTTTGTTTTTGATAAATTCTATTCTTATTTAATCTTATCTAAAGTAATCATTTTTACCAACCACTTTAATCTTAGGTACTTTTTGACCAAGATAGGTGCTAAGCCATGCTTAATCAGGTAGATCTTGCTCCTTCGGGTATTTGATATAGAGATTCAAGACAAGAAGGGTATAGAAAACCTAGCGGTAGATCACTTGTCAAGGTTGGAGAATCTGAATTTGGAAAAGTTGATAGAGTATGAGATTAATGATGAATTTCCCAAAGAATGGCTATACACTATTAGTAAGGTAATTGATTTTGACACCTTATGGTTCGTTGACTTTACAAATTATTTAGCTACCAAAATTCTTCCCAAGGGATTTTCATATTAATAGAAGAAGAAATTCTTCTTTGACTTGAAATACTACTTTTAGGAAGACACTTATCTTTTTCGTGTGCAGATCACATGATTAGAACGTGTATTTCACACCTTGAGAGATGGCAAATACTTGAGCATGGCCATGCAGTGCCAATTGGAGGACATCATAGTGCCAACCGTATGGCCCACAAAGTTTCAAAGGTAAGATTTTATTGACTTACTATCCTCAAGGAAACTTAGAAGTTTTTTGAGCTTTATGAAAGCTATCAAAAGTCGGGAAACATCTCCTGAAAGAATGAGATGCCACAAAACCCTAGTTTGGTATGTGAAATTTTTTATGTGTAGGGCATAGACTTTATGGGCCTACACCCAAACCCAAATGGGAATAAATACATTTTAGCAACTATTGATTACTTTTCTAAGTAGGTTAAGGCTCAAGCCTTACCCATTAATGTTGCTAAGGTAGTCACTAAATTTTTGAAAAAACTCTTTTCCTAATTTAGTGCCCCTAAAGTCCAATTAGTAACTAAGGTACACACTTTTATAAAGCACAATTCGATAAGGTGTTGAAGCATTATAGTGTAACTCATAGGATAACAACTCTGTACCTATAGACAAGTGGCTAAGTAGAAGTAGCCAATAAGGATTTAAAGAGAATCTTAGAAAAGATAGTAAAGCATTACAGGAAGGATTAGTCGGATAAGTTAGATGATGCTCTCTAAGCCGATAAGACAACTTATAAAACACTAATTGGAATCACTACGTATAGACTTGTATACAGAAAAGCATGTCATCTTCTAATGGAGATCAAACACAAAGCTTTTTGAGCTATTAAAACCGTTAACCCAAATTTTGAGCTTACAGGTCATCATAGGAAACTCTAGCTAAACAAGCTTAGCGAATGGCGTAATTTAGCCTATGAAAATTCGTGAATCTATAAAGAGAGGACTAAGAAATATCGTGTTTATTGAATAAGGGGAAGATGGACTTTTCTAGAAGGTGACTACGTCCTCCTATATAATTCTTAACTCCATCTATTCCCTAAAAAGCTTAAGTCCAAGTGGTCTAGGCCTTTCACAATCATACAGGTTTTTCTTCATGGAACGATTGATGTCATACATCCTAAAAAAGGTATGTTTAATGTTAATGGTCAACGTTTAAAGCTTTATATAGGTAGAGAGCTTAAAATCCACGAACTCAAGGAGTTACAACTCCTCAACGCTATCAACAAGTAAATTATTTCTCATTTCATCGAGCTATCGACGTTAAATATAACGCTCTTAGAAGGCAACCCAAGTTATTTGTTTAATTACATGATTTTAATTTCTTATTATTGCACTTAAGAATTGAAGTCATTAGTTATCTTAGCATTTGCACTTTTAGTTTCATTTTTGTATTATTTTATTTTATTTTAATTAAATTAATTTTGTAAACTTAAGTTTCAACATTCCTTTCTTGATTAAAAAAAAAAAACACATATAGTGTACTACAGGGTCCAAAGACACAGTTGTGTCTTAGACTATGTCACTCCTAAGCATTTTTCATATGTGATGATAGTATGTCACACGGTTACGAGACACAGTCGTGTCTCAAACCATGTCGTTCCCAAGGCAGTCCATACAACCCATCATAGTGTATTACACAACTACAAGGTGTCATGCCCCCACTCCTTACTTCATTTTACACACATGCACAAAAGCTCCTCTCCTTTATACTCTCCTTCACGCCCACACTCATGCTCAAACACACATTCACTCACACTTGCTCCACAATCTCTTTTATACACAACAACTCAAGATTTTCAATGTTCACTCCACTTTAAGAACATAGGTAAGCTCTTGATCCTTCTCTTTCTTTAATTTTCTACAAAACTCACTTAGATTTTACTATTATAACATCCTATAGTTGTTAGAACTTAAGGCTTTTGCATGTTGGTGCAAGCTACGATAATTTTTACTTGTTTCGTGAGTTAGGTAATGATTCTAAAATAGAACACAATCGCGTTATTGATTTTGGCACTAAACTTAGATTTTAAAAGATATAATTATTGACACGATCATTGACATGATCATGTCAATTATGATACATGTTACGGCTTATGCAATTTCCTCTTCCATGTTAGAGCTTTAATTTTTCTATACATGGTGCTGATTCTTGCAACTTAATTAGTTAAGGTTTTGAATTAATTTCAAGATCTTGCACTTTAGATGCTAAAAATCATAAAAATCATAATTTCTTCATGCTTAGATTTCTTTGTGTTATACAAGATTATGTGATTATATGACTACTTCTTCAAAATCTCAAAGAATATGGCATGCCTACCATATGTTTGCTAAAATGTCTCAATGATTTTTATTATGCTTTCTCCCATAATTGTGCTTAGTTTTTACATTGTTTGTCATTCTAAGTGTAGGGAAAGCATTGATGACCATTTCCTGATTTTAATTTACTTCTTTTTCATGTAGAACATGGCACCTGATGCAAAAACTCAATGTAAGGCATAAAGACAAGGCAATTGCATCATCGTCTCAACCGCTATCATCTCCTAATCTACTAGTGGCCATCGATCCCCTAATTCATCCAATCTTGCATTTTTCATCAAAAGCTACTCGAGAGTGGTTTTGGCATTTCCATTCATGTACTTTTGGAGAGACATTATATCTTGATTGGAATATAATTAAGGGACTCAATTTACTTGATGAAGTCCAAGATATGGTTTCAGTTGACCCATGGGAAAAGTTGCTGAACTTTCCTCTTATGCTCCTTCCTATTCTTCTCTGGCTAGTTCCTAGGCAACTTCTTCTTCTGAAGACAAGGAGAGGGACTTTTGGAAAACATCAGGAACTTTCAAAATATTCAATCCAGCCACATTACAAAAGTATCGCATAATGCAATTTTACTTTGCTAACATCTTGCCCATTTTATACTCCATCCTATCCTGGTAGGTACTTAAATTTGTCAACATTTCCTCTATCCAATCGAGCTGAGATGCAATTCTCTTTTTCATCCTCTTTTTCATACTCTTTTTCATGGTCTCATCCTCTTTTTCATCAAAAGTATCGCATAATGCAATTCATCAAAAGATGCAATTTTACAAGGTTACATATTGACCACAACATATTTGATAATGAGCTCGAACACCAATAGCTTGCTTCATAAGATAGTTGGCTAACAACGTAGCCAAATTGACTGGACATTTGTCAATCATGATGTACATAGCCATCAATTCAAACTTGCTAACTACACCCATACTCTTACTTCGCCCAGCAATTGAGTTAGTTATTAACCAATGCATAACTCTGTATTTTGGGCGATGTAGAGAAGAGGCCTAACTAGACTTTGAAATTTAATTACTACCCTTTGTGATGCTACACCAAAATTGGTATGGTGAGGCTTCATGTGGTAACTTGAAAGCCTAAGAAACTTATCATTCTACACATACCCTTTCAAATGTAGACCTAACTAAACACCCAATTTAGCAACAGTGATCGAATGGGAGTGGTTTTTTAGTTGAAATCATGGTTTCCATTGTGGTCCAAAATTTCTCGAAAGCTTATCTATTTGCATTGTGTAAAGAAACTTAAGTGTAAGCACATGATATGGCCTGGGATGTACTTTGATTTTAAGAGTTGGTTTTACTTGCTATACTCTTTTATTTGTTCTTGCTTGTAGTTTTCTTTGTTTTACTTTTTCCTTTTATTGTTTTCTTTCATGTCTTGATGGAATGACAATGATGGTTGCTTCTCCATGCTAAAAATGAAGGTCAAAGCTTTTTAGATGGAAATGTTCAATTTTTGTGATTGCAAATTTGGTGTGTGTTACTTCATAACTAATGCCATTTGTGCAGTTGAGATTACTCAATTTTCAAGGGAGTATTAGTTTTTCTTTTCTCTACTTTTATATATTAGTTGTTTAAAGGAAATTGATAAAAGTTGCAAGTTGATGCTTTTTCTAGGTTAAGTGTAAATTTTTGCCGATTTCTTAGTCAATAATGATTTTTTACTCAAGAATTTTTGTCATAATTCTTTATTTACTTGAGGATTAGCAAATTCTTAAGTATAAGGAAGTTTAATGAGTTCCTGATTAAATATATTTTACATGATGATTTTTTTGTGATCTTCCTTTGAAATTTGAGTTTATTTTTACAAAATGATACTTAATTAAGTAAAATTTTGTTTTATAGGTTTGAAATGATCTACGCAAGAAAATAAGAAGATAGAAACAAGTTTCACTCAATTCAAAACTAAAATGAGCAAGTTATAAAGATTTGAAGATCAATACAACCAAATAACATAATTGTATCATTTCCAAGCAAATTTTGGAGTAATTTTAAAATATCATAGCCAATGACATGACCATGTCCTCAGTCGTATCATTCCTAGTTTTGAAAAAATAATAATAAAAGAAGATGTGAAGGAATGGCAGTGGGTGATACAACTAGGGGATATGATCATATCCTTGGTTGTGTCGTTTACACAGACTTTACTTTGCCTTTTCCTATATAAAGCCTCTTTAGAGTTTTTTTTAGAGATTATTAAACGACTTTTGGAGAGTTTTTCAAGAAAAAAACACTTATGGGAGCAAAGGATCATCAAGACTTCAAGATTTAACCATATTTCGATTTCACAATTTTCTCTTCTACAATTCTTTATTTTTTGACGCAAGATCTTTACTTTAAGATGTATAAGGAGTAAATCTTTAGTATCTAGGTCTTGTGGAACCTAGATTTACTCATTTGACAAGGATTTTATTAGATTGTTGATTCAACTATATTTACTTCATGATTTAGATTGTTATTTCTATGGGTAGTAATTTAGAATTTGATATCTTATAAGAGAATCGAGAGATTTCTTATAAGATTAAATTTAGGAATAATTGATGAAGATTATTACAAGATTAGAGATAATTTGTAAGATCTTTTCGGAATTTTGAATTACAGTGTAGAGGATTCGTTGTGCAATAATACAATCTTAGGTCCTGCTATTAAGAAGATATTGTAATAGGAGATTTTAAGATTAAGGTTAATTAAATTGAGAAAATAATTAACTTTAGTAGAGAATTGTCTTGATCAAGAAAGATTAAAGAAAAAAATTAGATTATCTTTAGAGAAAATCACATGTTAGATATAGGAGAAACAAAGATCTATATATGGTTTCTTGAATCTTAACTTAATTTATACTTTTATTTTTTTTCCTTGTTTAAGTTCTTTAATATTCATTAATTAGTTGTTAATTTAGCAGTGGCAACAATTTAATTTAGATTCTTTAAATTTCTCGAACTTAAATTTGTAAGCTAGATAATAGAGATCTAGTAAGTATTAGCAATCAAAATCCTTGAGGAATTGATACTTAAACTTAATTTGCTTACTAAAAATTTGATAAGTATGTATGCCTTTATATCAACTACCCTAAAGCTTACATTTTAGACCTACCCCATCTAATTGAAGTCTTGAGTATTTCCCAAGTAAATTAAATTTTGAAATCTAGAGACGTACAAAGCAATGATCGATTACAATTTCAAGTGTTTTTTTTGCTAAAAGAAATGAAGGATTTCTTGAAATTCACAAGTTGTCCTAATGCTTTAAAGTACATGTAAACAACAACTTTAAGAAAGATACATTATTGATAGAAATCTTAGAAAACGAAAGAGAACCATCAACAAATAAAAGATAATTTAACTTAGGGCTACCATTTTTAATCCTAATCCCTTGTAAATTATCCCTAAGATTCTCTTTCTCAATCATAATTGACAATATGTCAACAATTAAGAAGAAGAGGTACAGGGAGATCAGGTCTCCTTGTCTAAGTCCTCTAATTAGAACCATAGTCCCTACTTGCTTTCCATTTACCAACAACTTATATGAGACAAACGCCACACAACACATAATCTAATTAACTCATTTATCAACAAAACCTGTTAGGACCCTATTGAGGAGCCTAGTAAGATTATTTAAAATTTTCATATCATGTGTACACCCATGATACGAAAACTATCATGCAAGTCAAAGATTATAAGACTCTAAATAATTAATTACTAAATTTCTTGATTTAATTATTTAATTTACTATAAAATATAAATAACTATGGATATTCGATATTCCACAATCTCTCGAAATCATAGAGATTCGATATCCCCTATAAAATAATAAGACAGGGTAAAGCAATTTTACTCTTGACAATATTTACAAAATTATATAGAATCTTTACATATAAATATTTCCCACATAACATGTTTTTGTACTAGTGATACACATATCAATTAACTCTAACATTTTCAAATCTATCTTCGATTTGCACTTGGCACTCAAAATTCATCCTAATCTCAGCTTAAATGAACCTACAAAAGAAACTATAAGAGAATGAGCAACCACAGCTCGGTGAGTTCATTTCTCACCACTACCATTCAAGTAAGTTATCAAATATTATTAGCACACATGCAGTCTATCCACATATGAAAGGAATGTAAGCATAATGAATGCAAGCAACAAATCCATTGGAGTCTAAAACTATGGAATGTGTAGAATTACATCATCTACACTTCAATTATCTCCTGTACTTATCCATACAAGAGCCTCACCTTATCTAAATGAGGCTGCCTAGGGCCATCATCCCTCTAAGTGACACAAGACTATTACCCTAATCAAGCAAAAAATACCAATTCAAATAGGTAGATCCTAACTAGGGCCATCCACCGTCCAAGGCTCCTCAAGCACAATTAAGTGAGTCCTCTCGCTATTAACATATATCCAAGGCTCCACAAGCACAAATATGCAATTCCTCTTGCTATCAATTAGAGATCACATGCTAACTTTGCCTCAACTACGAAAATATCATTCACAGGTACTACGAACCCTCACATAAACCATACAAAAATATATTTAAGATTGGAAAAACATTTTCCAAAAATACTTTTCTCAAAAATTCGCAAATCTAGCACTCTCTATCAGTATACCAATTGAGTCATCAATAAGTGACATATATAACTAGTTATTTTAGTCATATATTCATATTTACTGGTTTAAAAGGGTGATCACACATATGATAGCACACGAGCAAAACAGTCATTCAAATATATAAGCAATAACAGCCAAGAAAACCTTGTGTAAATAGCATGCACAAGCAAATAGCCGAGTCATTAGAACTCCCTCACCTAAATTAATGTTCATTCTCTAAGCCTTTGGGGTTTCTAGAACTCAATAATTGAATGCCTAAAAGATAATAAGATTTATAAGTATTTAGAAAAGCTAAGTTTTTCAGTTAACTAAATATCTATCATAGTTAGCCTAACTTCCCACTATAACCCAAATATAGTAGGTATATGGTTCAACTTACTTATTAAGGTAAATAATAAATATATTTGTATATTTGTAAACTATGGTATTTGATGTATCTAATTATTTATATTTTCTCATTATTTGTTTATAGAGTCAATTAACTTAGTTATCTTACTTATTCTTCTTGGTTTATCTTAAATCCCTAGTTGTGTATAACTATTTCGTTCTAACTCCAATTTTTATGGTCTTATAGTTGATTTTCATCATTTTCAGATGTACGTTCGAGTGGCAGAATCCATTTTAGATATTAAAACCCGCATTTTCCTATATGGGTCTAAATTGCTATGAAATTGATTATTTTGATCTAAATAGTTTTATTTGTCCATTTTAAGTCCTTTTTTATTATTTTATGATATAATTAATTTCTAAATTCCATATTTTATAATATTTTATTTTTAAGTTCGATTTACATCAATTTTAATATTTATTCATTTTAAAGGTGTATTTACTAATTAGATTAATTTTCTTAATATTGTAACTTTCTTCATTAATTAATTGTTATTTTATAATTTTCAGTTTAATTAATTATTTTTTATGGTTTGTTGATGTGGCATATTCCTATTTGTCTACATAGAAACTTTTGGATTTTTCTCTTATTTTCTTTTTTATATATTTCATAAATTTTATATTATTATTAGATATATTTATATATTATTATATTTAATTAATTAATAGATAATGGGCTCTAATTATATATTATGGGTTTCAACCCATAATTTTTTTATACGTATATATATATATATATATATAATTTAGGTTACCTTAAGTAATTTATGACATAATCATGTATAAAGTTGTATGTCTTAAATTTTGTATTATTATTATTATATATTTACATGTTATTGTAATTTATTAACTATTATACATGTGGGACTTACATGTTTCTTTATGGGTTTCAACCCATTTATACATATGTATATATATATATATATATATATATTATTTTAAATAAGTATATTATAAGTATGTATATATATATTTTTTGCATATATAGTCTCCATCTAGATCTCATCATAGTGGCAATGCCAACATAGGAATAAACACCTAACTCTACACTAGGTACCTGTCGAGCCTATTCCCTAAGTAACCAGAAATCTAAAGGATCTAGATAGATATTAACTGTAAACCCCACAAATTCCCTAGAAAAGGGGTTATAAGTAAATAAGTTCTTTCGAAAGATACCCTTAGTATTGGTAAGATAACAAACGTTAAACCTAAGATGCTATACTCCAAAACCCTATTGCAAACCCTTAAAACCTTAAATGGTAGTCTTAACCATAGTTTGACCTCGACACTCAAAAACCCTCAAATCCTATAAACAAATGCCAATAATTAATATTAACTCTCAAGGTCAACCTAATCAAACAAAACTAACCTAGAACCCCAATGGGAAAGAGACTAATAGTCAAAGCCCATGGGAGCTCCCCAAAAACAATAAAGGGTAAGCTAAACCAAAAATGAATATTGGTATAGATAACCCTAGCAATGAATTCAAAACCTTAAAGCGAATACTGTAGCCCTTAAATGAATCTTTGTATGCGAAAATCCTAATTGAAACCCTAATATGTGCAAGCCTTTAAATTGTAAAACCCTAATCTATGATCAAAAACCTTAATCCAACTAATGTAATCTAATTAAATATTAAAACTATTCATTAATCGGAGACTAGTTACTTAATTGCCCTAAAACCCTAATCTACCATCTAAAACGTACTCGAACAACAATAATTGTCTCAATTCCTTAAAATAATTAGATAAGATGACCCAATTGGCTTAACTAACTTAATTTGAAGCATTAAGCCCTAAAATGTACCTAATTTGTATCAAGTGTGCAAGTAATTAAGATTAAGAAACTTAATTACACCTTAATTAGCTAATTAAGGTTTTACATCGTAATAAACTATAAGTCAAGAGTGATCAATCAAATAAAGCCAAAGGAATTATATGAAAATATCTCTTTAATGGTGACAACCTTAAACTTGGAGAGATAATATGAACCCTGTAAACTTTTGGATTCGAACTCGGAGTCAGATACAGGAGTTAATAAGTAATCTATAGAACTAATCAATATATAATAATAAATCATATAATAATAAAATCCACAAATAAAAAGATTAAACCCTAAATCATAAGTCACAAACCCTAAATAATAAGTCGAAAGACCCTAAAGAGAGTAAAATCCTAAAACCTTAATCATACTTATAAAACACTGAAAACCTTAATACGTTAGACACCTCAGAATGATTAGAAAATATCAATAGATTGAGTAAAACCTTAATTGAAGGTCCAAAACCCTAATTCAAATAATAAACCCTAAGTATATCTTAAATTATTCACTAATCGCAAATAATTTCTCCAATAGCTTAGAAATCCTAAATTGCTAGCCTCGTATATGGTATGAAAACCCTAATCGACCCCAAATAATAAAGGACTCTAACAAATAAAGTAATATCAGTCAATGAACTTAACTAAAGTGATAAAATATGGAAAGACCCTAATTAGGCCTAAATTGCTTAATTAAGTACAATTGCGATTAATTAGCTTAATTACCTTTTAATCCATCTACCAACTCTCATTACATCTCAATTAGTAGCAAGTTAAACTCAATTAAAAACAAAAGAAAAAGGATTAATTGATAATTAAAGGACACTTGTCCTTAAGAATACAAAATCGCTCCTCATTTGGCAAAAAGCTAATAAAGTACAATAATACCAAGAGGAGACTATGTACCCTTATCCCAAAGTAGCGACCTCTTGTCCCTCTTAATCTACCTTCAATATCTGTCATTCCACCCCTCCAAAACCCTCATTTGACACAATTCTTCACGTATAGAAAACCCTAGTAAACACTTTCAAGAAACCCAAACAAAAACCAAAGAAAAAGAGAAGAAAACAAAGAGCTGTTGGACACCCCTTGTGCAAATCAACACCTTTTAGTCCTACCACCACCACACGCCACCAAATGACAAGCCACCATAACCAAAAGATCAAACATACACCCTAGTTTCTTGCCGACAAACATTTACTCTCAATAGATTAGTTTCAGACTTCATTTTTTAGTGGAAAAGTTGAAACTTGTGCAAGTTAGCCTAAGGTAAAACTCACCTGACTTGACTTTACATAAGTTATACCTATGATATCTTAAGAGTGTAAGATTATAAACACTATATAAATATATTATAATCATGTACACATCATTTTACAGCCCTATAATTACACATTCATTCATGTACTTAGCTAGTTTGTTATTTGTATCTTAGAGGTGTAGGAGATAGTTTTATGTAGATAACTTAAAAAGATGTTGATTAAACTCCATGAAACCTTATTAACCATCCATGTTGCCCCCTCCTTGATATGTATCCATCTAGTTTTCACCATGTTAGGTGATGTTATTAGCTTAAAATAAGCAGAAATGTGATTAAAACAAGGAAACACATTATAATAAGTGTTGGATGAAAGAAGTTGACAGAAAGCCTAGAAGAACCCTACTTGGCCACCACTTTCATGAAAGTTCTAAATCTGTAAATTTTGATTTATTACCTTAATAACATAATTATTTAGTGTTAAGTATGATTTACGATATAATTAATAATGAGTTAATGGCCAAAACTAGTTAAGTTAGTGATTAAGGCCTTAGGAATAGTGTTAGAAACCCTATTAATGAAATGAACCAGATCTAGAACACTTAGTAAAATGGGTTATTGAGTGGACCCATTAAGATATTTGTCCCATTGGAATAAGTTAGAATTAAGTTTAAGGTTCTAGAATGCAAATTAGGCTTAAACAAGCTTAGTTAGTGATTAAGGCCTTAGAAATATGATTAGGAGCCCATAAATGAAAAGAAGCATATTTGAATCCTAATAGAAAATGGACTTATCTTAAGGCTTTTAGTGGGCTTAAGCCTAAAATAATAACTGGAATTGGGCTTAAGGCCCTAAAATGCAAGACAAGCCCAAAAACCCTTAAAAGAACCAAGAATAGAGCCCAATAACTTAGTGATCTGATCCAATCCAATCCGATCCCTAAATTAAAAGGCTTATAAAATAAAATATAAAAAGCACATTAAGTCCAAATGCCCATTAAAGCCATCCCTTATAGGCCCCTTAGCAAGCTAAGGCCTTAAACTAGTAAAAATGGCCCATTTAAGCCCACAAGAGCAACACCAAGGCCTAAGGTGAAAATTTAAAATGTTAAGAAAAAAATTCCACTTAAAATACTTAAAAAGAAGCCTAAAATATTAAGTACAAGGTCCAACATCAAAAGCTAAGCCCAAAGCTCGAAACTAGGCTCAAACCCTAAAGTGACCAAACTCACCCTTTAGGCCCATGAACTTGTAAGGCCCAAACTGAAGCCTTGTTGATCCAAAATCCCAAAAATAACCTTACCGAATGAAAGAACACATGAAAACGATAAAATTAACTATAAGAATGTAAAATTTTGACTTAAAATGAGAAAATTATGACTAAGATACGAATTAACTGAAAATAGGGAAATTATAGCAAGGTTAGTGGATAGATTACATTTAAGATGAGTCTTATTTACTTTAGTTACCTTACACAGGTGATTTGGGATACCAAGTTCAAGACTACTGAGGACTATTTGGAATACTTGACTTCAAGGTTGAGTGAGTTTACTACCCCTATTTTTACTCTATTTTGTGCTTATAGCTAGTGCACTATCTAATTATATATGACAATTGAACTTGATGCATGTTAGGATATATGAGAACTTGTGTGTATATGTTCTAGTTAAACTATGCTTGCAAAATATCTTAAGATATTTCAAACACCCTTATTTACTACATTAAAACATAGGGCATTGGAGTGTTCGAAATATACTTGCTTGACCACCTTATGAATCTGAAATTAATAAATATTCGGCCTCTAATCAAATTGGACATGCATTACATCTTATGACATGACTTAAAGGGCATTAGCACCACATAGTAAAGTAGGAGATCATGCTTGGATGAATCCATATTGATATTATGTATTGTGATCGTTTATCGTACAACGTATTTCATGCGACATATTCTTGCCTCAACCTTGGGGAACTACTCAGCTCCGAAGAGTGCTACCTTCTGCTTAAGGCCAAGCCGTGTGTACTACTGAGGGTTGTTATATTGTTAAGAGATTTTGTATTGGATGTAAATATCTCGATCCTAAAGTACCTAAATACTTCCCAACCCTGGCAATGGTGGGTGTGAAAACTGTATTGTATACAGTTACCGATAAACTGTATATACTGTTGCATTACATATGCTTATCCATGCATTCATCCTTTTGATTAATAATTTGTTTGATATTGTTTATTAGTAAGATAAGAACGTTACTCACTAAGCTAGATATAGCTTACCCCCCAATAGTTTCTTTTAAAGGTCTTACAAAGCTAGGGGTAGGCTAGGATTCGAGTGCAAAGCACTCCATCGAGCTGAGAAAGTAGAATGATAACTTTAGAAAAGCAAGTAAGATAGTTAAATTAAACTTTTAAAAGTGTTTGGTGGAGTTTAGATACCCTTTCTTATTGTTTGGTAATTGATTTTGACTTTCTACGGTTCTGGTGATTGTAGATTATTGAATTTTTTATAGATATATACATATATATAGTTAAGCAGATGTATATAAATTAAATAATGATGAACTACCAACCAGCAGTCCCATTACTCACACACGACTCCGAGGCCTCCAATCCCTCTCCCAAAGAATCCTCTCTCAGCAACCTGTTGATGACGAGAAACTTTACATCAAAGGAAGGTAACTAAAGTCCCTGACCTCCCCACATTGTCATGCATTGATCTGTGCACTCAATTGTGATAATGCCGACCATTCCCTTACTTAGGACCCTGTACCAAGTGATTCAACCAACTGCTTTCAAGAGTTTCCTACCGAATGATGAGAGACTTACATACCGACCAAGTAGTTTTCTCTCGACTTATTACCATTTCTCTCATCACCTTCATCTCGTCTTAGCTTCGTTATTGCTGTAACATCTTGGTTCCCCTCACCTGCTGTGTATAGAAAATCTTTGTACCGAACTAATATTGTATTGCCACCTATCCACCTTATCTGACATTGTACTACTTTTCCATTTTTGTCTTTTGTCCTTTTTACCAATTTTCGTATATACTAGGAATCCCCTTTTTGTATATAATTTCTTGTAATTTCTTTATTTGTAATGTTGCCTTAGGGACTTACTGTAAATAGTCCCTTTCTCTTGTAAGCTGCAGATAACTTACATCTACGACTGAATATTCTGTTCTTATAAGATAACCTCTCCAAGTCCAGCTCTCATACATTCTTATCTAATCTTGTCAAGCAGCTCAGGATTAGTGGCAGGTGGACCTTGACATCAACTTGTACGTCATATCAAGTGAGGTGTTAAGTCATGTTGTGTTCATTGGTGAGTTACATCCTCCAAGCAACTTCACATTAGCTACTCTTATTTACTTGTGGACCATTTCCCTCTAATTTTTTTCAATACTTTAGAGGACTCATTTTAGTCAGATTTACTACAGTAAGTCCTAATGATAACTAAACTCTTAGGTACACCAAATAAGCACCCTTAAAAACTTACTTACTAGTTAGAGCCTCATAACCTTTGACTTGCAAGGCGGTCTTTATATCATGAGGGCACATGTGATATGAAGATTTTAGGCAAAACTACCAAGCCCCCTTCTAGGGTGTTACATGATGTGCATCAGATGGGTCTCCTCCAACCAATACTATAAGAGGGAGTCTAGGGTCAACTTGGTAGTACTCAAAATCCTCAACAGAAGGCACCTCACAAACAAACTTAGCGGGTACAACAGGGGCATCCAATTGTACATCTAACTCCTCAAATCTTATGTCCTGTCTAGGTCTATAATACTCAATCCCCTATGTATTATCATACCAATGCTTAATGCTCACCCAAAAATCAACTATAACTTTGATATTATCCTGAGCAATGACTGGACCGTGATCACTACAGTGATCAATAGATAAGGTTATGCCATGACCAACTACTCTACTATGCATAAATGAAGGTGGCTTTGATAATGGCTCAACACGAACCAAAAATATCAGCTCATATATGCGATCAACACTCTCCTCAGCCTCCAAGTAATAAATCATCTCTTTATCTATCGGCATATCTCCCATTGCATAAAGAGTCTAGTAGGTCCATTGGTCCTACCAATAATTGCTCAGACCTACTCCCTATGTAGCAAAGACCTCACACAGTGTATACGGTTGACTTATCAGAGGTAAATCCTCACATAATATTTGTAGGCACCGTCGATAATCAAATAAGTTCTCACCCTCATGGAGATGAAATAAAGCTCACTTAGTCCATATATTAAGACTTGACCTCTGAATTGACAAAGCATATAATTACTTCCATTGTTGCATTATTATAACATTCAATAATTAGGTTCTTAAAGCTTAAATGCTTAACTCGATTCTACCCCTCTCAACCTTACTAGGTAGTTTATTCCAATATATAAGGTCATGTTTTATTTATCTTATTTAAAGTTATGCTCTAATACCATCTTTCTTGTTAGCCTAGTTATGGCAAGCGCCATATATTGTACAAAAGACAGTAGATTGGTTTTCATTCCAATTAACGACCCTTTATACAATATATAAGGCTACTACTACAACCAGTTACCCAAGAGTTAAATAGACAAAGATAATATCATAACACATATGATAATATAAGATTTCATAAAGTATCATCATTGCATAATGATACAATACTCTAAGTCTTAGCATAACATTAATAAAGCTATAATAGTAAAAAGAGTTATAGTACATAATTACTTATTCTCATACTATAAAATAGTAATGAGATCAAATTAACAGTCTTATATATATATATATATATGAACACTCAGCCCACTCTTTCTTAATCACACAATCCCATAAGTCCCAAATTGACCTTAGGCATACCTTGACTAGGTACTACAAATAAGTCTTCCTACAAAAGAAGTCTATAAGGGTGTAAGCTAGGAAGCTTAGTAACCTATCTCTCAACCATACAATAAGTAAGTTATTCCATAATTAATTTCAAACATATGAATGCATAAACAAGCAAAATGTCACATAAATACATGTAGTTAACTAGATACTGCATCTAACTCAAATATAACGTCCTCTGAAGTCAAGGTTGGAGTATATACAATACCAATCAGATTCGAGTATCATACCTGAACTCATACAACTATGAAACTCTACGTTTTTTATTCAAAAATAAAATAGTTTGTTCCTTTCCAGTTTTAAAACTAAGTTCCAGGTATGATTGTGAGTGGGCCCTCGCAGTCCATACTAACCCTTAAACGAAAGCCTCTGGACTCAACTCTTAACTAGATGATTAGTGCCTTCAACATCTAATAATCCTATAGGCTAGGGTAACATCATGTTGTATAAGTACACTGTACTAAAACACTTTATTCATATTCATTAATCAACTCTCACTTGGCCTCTTGCTATCTCCGTATGATATGACGGCTAAAATTATTATAATATAATGCATGGTTATGAATGACTAAGTTTAGTTTAATCAAGTCAAATATACTTAAGTCCAATTATTATGTAATCAATCAATATTACAAAAAATCAATTCTCTATCAATATTTATAATGCGGCAACCAATTTAGTTTCATAAATTAAAGTATTTTCACACAGTATATAATCATCAATCACATGTATACCCTAAACCCCACACATCAAACAATTTATCAATAATGTTGAAGATTCACTATTTACATACACAAACAAGTAAGAAATCATTAGGAATACTCATTCAACTACAATATCAATCAGGAATCGTAATAATCTATTAGAAGGTCAGCATCTATATTGAGATCACTTGATAATTAAAAAGTATGAAAGATAGTAAGTATTTAGGTAAGATACTTAACTTACATAAGTATTTAGTAAAATCTACCCAAATTTGTTATTTATTTATATATAATTCTAGATTTGAGCATTTTTGTCAATCGCGTGTAACTTTTTCATTTTATCTCTGCCTTTTATAAACTTATAGTTGATTTCTATTATTTTCGGATGTACTTTCACATAATGAAGTTCGTTTTAGATGTTATAACCCTCCTTTTTCATTATGATCTTAAAATATTATGAATTTTATTATTTTGACCCAAATATTTGTAAATTATTATTTTAAGCTTTTCTTTATTAATTTATAGTTTAATTAATTTCTATATTTTATTTTATTTTTTTGAAATTTTCTTGTTTCCAAGTCTATTTTATAATTATTTACTTAATTCACTATTTTAAGGTTAAATTCTTATTAAATTCTCTTTTTGTTATATTTATAATTTTCTATTTAATTAATTATTATTATTTTCTTATTATTTTTATAATTTACGAATTTAATTAGATAAATAGAAGTATTAACATGGTAACTCCTCATTGGGTCACGTATCACCTTGGGAATTCTTTTAATTTTTACATTTTTCCAATTTTCTAATATTAATTGGTAGGAAATATATGTGATGATAATTNTAATATTATTTGGTATTTATAGGAAATATATGTTATTATAATTTATTAAATTTTGGAATTTGATTCTATTTTTCCCTCTTTTTGGTCACAGCCTCCTATGTATATATATATATATATATGTATATACATATACACATATTATCTTATTTAGGGATTTAGTATTTATTATATTTATACATGTATTATTTAGACATATACATATACTTATACTATACTACTACTATACATATATTTATACTTATACATATACTTTTATTCTTATGTTTTCTCACTCTATTTGTACATATTTATTTATACAACTCCTACTATATTTTACATATATATATAACCACTTAAATATATTAAGTACCATAGGCTTGTATACATACCATATACACAATCTATATATATATTGATATGTACCATATGTTTACATAGTTGATCATAACATATATGTACATATAGTTATATACATAAATAGATATATACATATATGAACACATACCCTAAAAAATAACAACTTTTACATATAGATCAATACATGTAAATGAAATCTCTTCATAAGGATAGTAAATAAAATACATATAGACTTCATTACATACCCCTATAATACAAGAAATTATATAAAATACACATATAACAATATATACACATATCTCATATTTACAAAGAATAAAGCTAAATATACATAATATATTACTTGATTATGCTTTGTATTCTTAGAAAAATACCCTCCTTGGTCCTCTTGTTCTTGGTAAGAAGATATTAAAATATAGATAATAGTGTATGTAATTGAAGGATAGTAGAGAGGATGTCAAAGTTTAAGGAAATGAAAGGGAAATAAGGGGGAGAAGTTTCGATTGGAAAGGGAAAATTTATGTGTGTTGTTTTGTGTTTTCTTTAGCTCTTAGGAAAGATAAAAGGGAAAAAAAATAAAGGACATGTACATATATGAAATCTACCGTAAGGGAGAAAAGGAAAAAGTAAAAATTAAAAAATAGAAAAAGAAAAAGAAAATAAGATAGAAGATAAGATTTGATTTGACTTTAACCTTATCTTATTAATCTCACCCCTTATCTTTCAATTTGAGCACATGTTGGAATTAAAATAAATATATAAATAAAGCAGTAGCTGCAACTTGGAATTGGAAAAGGAAGAGGAGAAGAAAAAGAAAAGGAAAGGAAAAAGGAAAAAAAATGGAAAAGAAAAATTATAGAAAATTGGTTTGACTTTTCAAAAAGGGTTTTCAACTTTTAAGTAGTCCTTGAATATATATATATATATATATATATATATATATAAGGTAATTATAGAAGAAAATATGAAATATAAAGTTACTATATTCTATTTAGTACGTATGCATAAGATATGTAATCAAATTCAATCAAAATAATTAAATCAATACAAAACTCGTAAACATATATACATATATAAAATTATAAGTAATCACAAAATAATATTCATAACTTTATTAATTTTGGTAATTAAATTGTTACTCTTTACGTTTATAATTATTTAGGCGTTATCTTCATTTATTCGTTAACGAGTTTACACTATTGTACATATCAATTAATCATATCCAATTGTTTTACCATTATTGGGGTGAATTTATACATATTATAAGCTTAAGGTCATGGTTTTAGGGTCCTTATCAAGTTCATGTTCAATCACTTTTGTTCTAGTTATAAAGGATGCAACTAAATTGTTACAAAATATCCTTAATGACCTAGAAATTGAATCTACAATACTAAGCTTAGAAATAAAAATTTTCATTATTAATATAAAATTCAAGGTAGTTTCAAATGAGATATGATCTGGGCATGCATTTATACATAACCATGTAATATTTAGACAATTGAAGGTATCTCATCACTTTCTTTGCAACTCTCTTATGGTTTATGACTATATTATTACTGTATCTTCCCAACATTCTCACAATAAATATAATATTAGGTCTTGTATAGACTTGAGCATATATTATGCTTCTAGAAGTAAAAGCATATGGAATGTTTTTCATTTGTTTTCTTCTAAAGTCATTTTTCAAGCAATTTTTTAAAATTGTGATTATCACTCTTTATAATGGGGGCTATACTTAGTGAATAATTTTTCATTTAAACCTTTATTAGAACTTTATACATATAGTTTTCTTATGATAGACCTAATATTCCCATACATCTCTCTATAGATCTCTGTTCCAATGACATAAGTTACATCGCCCATATCTTTTATGAAAAATATTTTTTGAGAAAAATTGTTTCACCTCATATAACAGGCTCCTATCACTAATTGAAAGTAAAATGTTGTCTACATAAAGAACAAAATTTCACTATATCCGACTATCTAGTAAATATTTTAATCCATAATATTCTCAATAATCCATATGAAGAGATAACATTATGGAATTTTAAGTACCGCTAGTAAGGGGCTTATTTCAGTCATAGATTTCTTAAGTTTACACACCAAATGCTTATTATCACTAGAGAAAAATACTTCTGATTGTTTCATATACACCTCTTCCTCTATATCTCTACTGAGCAAGGTTGTTTTCACATCTATTTGTTGTAAATCTAAGCCAAAATAAGCAGCTAAGGCCATACTGACACAGAAGGAATCCTTTTAGATATAGGAGAAAAGGTCTCCTTATAGTGAATTCCTTCCTTCTAAGTGAATCCTCTATTATTGAGTCTTGTCTTATATGTTTCAATATTACATTACCAGTCATTCTTTATCTTAAAAACCAATTTATATCCTATGTTTTCTGCTTCGTTAGGCAATTCAACAAGATCCTAAAGTCCATCGATGTCATGAAATGCATTTTAGCTTTCATAACGTCATACCAAGATGTAGATTCTATACAACTCATGGCTTGTAAAAATATTCAAGATCATTATCTACTCCAATGTAACTAGTTGTTCAATGATTTTTACCATCCTTGAACACCTTGATCTGCTAGATCATTATCAACGATTTGTAGAACCTAAATATCTCTTGAAACTTAAAAGTCTTCTACACTACAATTAGTCTCCCAACTTGATGTGGAAGGTTGATCTCTTTTAAATATCATGCTCTCTAATTGATCACTCCCACTAATCAAGTCATTTTATAAGAATTTTTGCATTTCTCAATTCCATAACCCCAATATTATGAGATGGAAAATAAAATGCCTACTAATGTTCTGTAGATCAAGATTTTCTTTTTAGTGGATTGTAAATCCTAACTTCAGACTGGCATCTCCAAACATGTATAAGTCATAAACTCTATCTAACCTTTTCATTTCAAATTATGTCTTTAAGACAGCCTTAGATGAAATTTAGTTTAATATATGCACTACTAGTCCATAATGTTGATCACGAAATATAATTTTTTTGCTTAATTTTAGTTTATACTAAGCCCAACCATACTAAGTATAAATTGCTCAATGAAAATTAAGGAAAATTTTAGTTTTTTTTAATAGAAAATCTATTGGAAAAATCATTAGAAAATTAGGACTCAATGAAACTTTTTATTAAACTTTAAAGCATTAAATTTTTTAGGTAAGTTGTTTAGAGTTATAAAGGATAAAGTCACACTTTTAGAGTTTAACGAATCTATTTATCCCTAATCAATAGTTTAAGGGAGCATTTGCAATTGCCCCAAGAAAATTAAGAAACATTTCAAGGAATGGGCCTATTCTAGATCCTTGAATTCAAAGGTTTTCTCTTAAGTTGCTTAGACGTAATGCTGATTTAAATGAAAGCCCACCACTACAAGAATTTAACCACACCACTTTGTCCACTCTTGTATCAATTTGAATTATCTCTCCCAATTGGAATTTTTTGAGATGATATTTCTTCTAAAGGATGTTCAAGTCAACACAAGTGTTAGACTACATAGGGTTATAATTGATGAACAAAATGATATGTTAATTAGGCCAATTGAAGATGAGGAAGTGCAAGTGGCAATTTTTAATCTAGGATCCTTGAAAATATCAAGATGTGATAGCTTCAATGGTCTCTTCTACCAATCAAATTGGATGATAATGGGAGCCTTTATCATAATAGCTATCAAACATTTTTTTGAAACAACTTCGTTCCATACAAATTTTGACAACACCAATCTTATTTTAATTACAAAGACCAATGTACTTGAAAATTTATTTTAGTTTAGACTCATAAGTCTATGTAAATTCTCCTATAAAATGATATCTAAAATCCAAGCTAATAAGCTACATCTATCTTAAACTCCCTCATTACCCAATCTTGAGGGTATTCATCCTTAATTGGCTCATACTCATACAGGACAATGTAATCATAATACATGAGATATTTCATGAGTGAAGTTGAAAAAATATGGAAATAATTTTTCTTGTACAATTAGAATTGATGTGGCCAAGGTATATAATAAGGTAGACTGAAGTTTTCTGAAGTTGTGAATAAAATGAGTTTTGTAAACATTGCATATTTTGCCTTCTGAGTATAAAGTTGTACTTAAGTATTATAGGTAATTTCTTTAAGTTAACAAAGCTAGTAAATTTAAAACCAATTAAATTTTTAATTAAAAACCTAAAATAACCTAAAATGAATATGAAAATCCTTAATTTATTAATCAAAACTTTAATCGTGTAAGAAAACCTTAAACTCTAAATATGTGTAACTATAAGGATTGACTCTAAACCTAA
>JAMXBB010000005.1:107881326-108006371 GCA_024138015.1 Lumnitzera littorea | reverse complement strand
TATATATATATATATATATATATATATATATAGTGTATTTAGGTGTATGTTATAAACTTATATATATGAATAAGTACAAATAAAATAAGAGAATCTAAGTATAAGAATATACGTATAAGCGTAAAAATACGTATACTAATAGTATGGTATAGTATAAGTACATGTACATACCTAAATAGTATATGTATAATATACTAAAATACTAATTTATTAAATAAAGTGATATAATATATATTTATATAAATACATATGTACATCGTGGGTTTAAGAAAAAGAATTAGGTTAATTTATAAAATTTAATAAAATATAATAATAGATATAAATATATATATAAATATTAAGTAAAGTTACAAAATAGGAAAAATTGGAAAATATGGAAATTCATGAAAATGACACATGGAACACTTCTAGGCTACCACATTAGCACCTTATAATTTTAAATAAAATACATAATTAATAATAATAATAAAATAATTAATTAGTTAGGAAAGTACTAAAGTAGCAAAAAGTGTATTAAATAAGTATTTAACCTTAAAAATAGCAAAATAAGTAAATTGTTAAAAAAATAGACTTAAAAATAAGAAGATTACAAAAATATAAAATTAGATACTTATTAAATCATAAATATATAAAGAAAAGCTTAAAATAATAATTTATAATTATTTAAGTCAAAATAATAATATTCGTAATATTTTTAAACCACTATGAAAAGTACGAGTTACAACGTATAAGATGGACTCCACTATGTGAAAGTATGTCCAAAAACGATAAAGATAGACTATAAGTTCATAAAAATTGGAACTAAAATAAAAAAGTTATACGTGATTGATGAAAAAGCTCAAATAGAGGATATTATATCAATAGATAACTAATTTAGGTAATTAATACTAAATATATGAATAGTTTAGTTATTTTACTAATTACATATTACCTTGCAAATTTCCTAAATGTCAAGTAACCCTAATACGGACACTGATCTACCAGTAGACTACTACGATCCTTGACATATTGACCTTATGGATAAGAAAGTACTCCCGATGATTCTATAGTTGTTTTATACTTGTAATTAGTACACTTAAAGTAAATATTGATAATTTGATGTTTGGGGGTTCAGGTTATGTATGTGCTTGAATATTAGTTGTGTGTTGTGTAAAATGCTGTAAAACATAATAACTGAATAACTGGCTGTTTGATTTATTACTGCATAATTGAATGGTTTGTTGGTATTAGTTAGTCACCTTATAAATTGCTTAATCATATTCGATTTAACTAAAATTAAACAAATCATGCATAAATACAAACATTGTATATAATGTTCCAGTCGTCACCTCATACAGTTGGTAATGAAGGGCCTTATAAGAATGGATTCCCACATGATTTGATTGGTATAGTGTAGGAGTATTGGTACAACAAGACTTGGCTTGTAGGTTTACCTAGCGCTAAAGACGCTAACCATAAGTGGTTGAAGGTCGAGTCTAGAGACCACTACTATAGGGCATGAGCATGAACTGCAGGGGCTACCTTACTACTAGACCTAGAATTTTGTGTACTACTGGACTTTTAGAAATAGAAACTCGTTTTGAGAAACATGAAATTTCTATAGATATATATGTGTATGTATGTGTGTGTGTGGTTAGAAACCCAAGTGCTAGAACTCGATTATGATTGGTGCCGATGTATCTCCAACTATTACTTTGGAGGGCATTAAATCCGATGTCATATCTAGCACTGGTTAACTACAAATATTGTTTGGTATACTGCTTGTCCATGCATTCATATGATTGTTAACTAATTTGTTTGATAACCTGCTTATCAGTATAGTATTAAGGATATCTCACTAAGCTCGTGCAGCTTACTCTCTAATAGTTTTCTTTTACAAGTTGATAGCTATTTGGGCATTAGCTAAGAACCAAATGTTAAGTACGAGTATCGAGATGCAATTGGAAGATAGAATCTAAAGTAGATTGCATAACTAATTGGAACACTAAATGTAATTACTATTCTTATACCTAAATTTTGTAATTGTAGTAAAGTTTAAATTTTATATCCTCACTACCTGATCTTATTGTTTGGTAAGGGGTACCAATTCTCTATGATTCTGAGGAACTGTGAAATATTGGTTATCCATAGCTATTTATGTTTTACAATAAATCAATTACTTTAAAATTAGTACCTCTAGTGTTTAATTATTTAGAATCTTGCAATTTCTGACTTGCAATGCGATTTTCATATTACAGGTGTACATATGATATGAAAATTTTAGGTAATTTTATTAGACCCCTCTTAAGATCATAACAATTTTACCTAAATTTACTTATAAACCTTGTTATCTATTACTTAGTAAAACCCTAACTCATCACTTTAAAGATTTCGAATGAAAATAATCAAATCAAATCATAAATCAAAAATGGAAATTGAAGATAATGTAAATATAGAATACGATAAAGCCCAAAAATTAACTTATTTATTTAATATGGTTTAATTACTCAAAACGTAAGGTACGATATATATATAAAGGAAAATATAAAGTGAACACAGAATGAAAATGTCAAAAATAAATAGCTTTACTAATCGTTATAATAATAAAAGAATATACACGTAATTAGACAATACTAAAGATTACAAGAGTACGTAAGAAAAGATATATTAGTAATAGGGAATCCAAATCATGCATACTATACGATTACTATCATACACTACAAAACTACAATAACAAATGAAATAGGAATGAAATAGTAATAAGAAGAAGAAGAATATATGATGTACACAATATCGAAAAAGGATAGACGAATTAACTCGCAAAATAAAACTGAGATGGAAACACTGAATGAACATAAATTGATGCTGAAAACGAACTTAGTACAAACAAAAATATAGAAATTATTTTTCGTATAATAATATACTTAAATAGTAACAAAAACTAAATTACCAAAGCGGCTTGGATTGCTTGGAAGCAAGGACGAAAACAAAATGCACAACAAAGTGAATTAATTTGAAGGCTAAGTGCTCAGACGAGAGAGCTATAGGAAATGAGTCTACACTGTGAGAGAGATTGGGGGTTTAGTTTCTAGCAAGTAGGATTAAGGAGGATTGGACAGGGGACAAGGTCCATAGGTCAAAAATGAGTGAAAGAGAGCTTGAGAGATTAGAGGGAATGAAGATGAGAGAGGGGACGAAAGAAAGAATAGAATATAGGGGGTAGAGTCCAATCCAAAGGGAGAGGATAAGGGAATGAGAGAGTAATGATTAAGAGGTGGGATCTAAAAAAGAAAGGCCACGAGAGAGAGAAATCATGACCAG
This sequence comes from Lumnitzera littorea, assembly GCA_024138015.1. NCBI lineage: Eukaryota > Viridiplantae > Streptophyta > Magnoliopsida > Myrtales > Combretaceae > Lumnitzera > Lumnitzera littorea. The sequence continues at coordinate 108,003,071 of JAMXBB010000005.1, read as the reverse complement.
AGAGAGAGAAATCGAAAGAGGATTGCGATAGGGAAATTTTTAGGGTAAAGTTTAGAGTATTCTAGAATATCTTAGAATATAAGGTAGGTTTGTAATTAAGATAGGAAAATAAAGAATTAACTAAAATGAGAATAAATAGTATTTAAAAAATCATGTATAAAAATATTATAAGATATATATAATACTAATAAAATATTTATACCTTATATATAAAATAAAATTTAATCTATTTAATAAGTACGTAAAATAACAATTTTAGAAAGATAGTATCGAAACCTTAAATTAGACATTTATTCTATATGACACACTTTAAAATAAGATTGAAATTACTTGAAGATTAATAAATTGAGATTTTCCTATTAAAATGCAATTTATATTGATACGACATAAATTTTTTTACTACTTCATTAGTGAATTATTATTTTAACTTGACTGCGGTGTTTCATTCCCTAAGTCAACAAAACCACATAAATGTAAAACTGATTTAAATTTTATTTTGAACCATAAAATGATTAGGAAAAAAAAACCCCCTAAATCCTAAACCATAGGCTTATAAAATCCAAAAATTTACCTTAATACTAGTAAAGCCATAGTTTGGTAAAATTATTGTTAAATACATATAATCGTATAAAAATCGCTAATGAACAATTAAGGATAATTTTAAATAATAAAAATGGATTAATTTCAACCAATAAAATTAATTAATTAATAATTACAAATAAAACCCTATATCCCTACATGTGGCGCCACCTATATCTATGTGTGTATACGTAGATGTAAGGGTTTAATTGGAGCAATCACATGCATGCTACTTGAGTCATACACCTACTACGTGATTCACACGCCATACGTAGCTTTAAAGTAGCGAAGCAAGAATGACACCTTAAGGGATGATTATGAGAGAATGAGGTAAAGAGAAGGAACAAGCAATCCTAATATCTCAAATGCACAAGTGACAAACAAGGCAACTTTAGGGAAACTCAAGCATTCACCTTGTAGCTTGAGCGAATAAGATCAATTCTTTGCGTAAATTCCTTATTTGATCTTAGAGAGCTTAACCCTTATAGAGCAATATTGTTTCTTCGTTCTCTCTAAGAGTTGCAAATGAGTAGGGAAAGCTAGGTATTTATAAGTTATTGAACATGATAGCATCCATCAAATCATTTAGGTGATCAATGGATAAGATGAAACCTACTCAATTCATGGTTATCCTAAATGAGCTAGCTAATAAGCCTAAGGCCAGTAACCTTCTTCATTGGTGCATGAGCCTATCTGAGAAAAATCGAATGTGAACAAACTTATCCAACGATCTCTACTTTGAGCCTACCAAGCTAATTATCCCTTAACGATCCCAAATATGAGCTGGACTTCTTAAGCCCTATCACTTAGCTCAAAAAGTCAAGCCCAAATAAATAATAAGCTTAGCCCAATAATTAACAAGGCAATTTTCAACCCTTTAGAGTATATGTTTTATTTCTTTTCTCCTTAGAGTATATTATTATTATTATTATTATTCTTGTTGTTGTTGTTATCAAACGTTATGATACATTATGCCATATATATGTACATGTGTAATTTATTTCATTAAGCACCTTAACACACTATTCTATCATTTTATTTAATTAACTATAATCTATTTACACTCTTAACTATTCCCTATACTGACCAACACATTAACCAAAGCCTATCCTATTCCCTAGACCTACAAGGCATACAAGATAATGCAATCCCCTCCCTTAATTGCCATGCTTACTACAAGCGTTTTCCTTGCCCTGTACTTTTTTTTTTTTTTCAAAATTCAAACCACTCCTTTAACCTGGCATTCACACCACTTTTTTCCCCTTCCATTTTTCCCATCTTTTTTCCATCAATTCCTACACAAAAACACTCTAAAACACATTCCCGTTTTCTCTCAACTTGGCCAACACCCCTACCCCTCAATATAAGCTCCCAAGGTAAGGTTGGTGTGGGTAAAGGCATGTATTCTACATGTGGTTCCTTCTTTCCTTTCACCCTTTTACATACTTCACAGCTACCAATGACCTCATGGACATCCTTAACCATACTTGGCCAATAGAAGTTCTCACTTAATAAGTCGACTATTTTACTCTCTCTAAAGTAGCTAGATAATCCACCACTATGAGCTTTCCTAACCAATAGCTCACATATGAAGTAGTTTGATATGCATAGCCTCTTCTCTTTGAATAAATACCCATCCTTCAAGTAGTAACCTCCAATAGCAACTCCTCCTCGGCACTTCTCAACTATAGGATTGTAGTGTAGGTCCTGAGCATATTGCTTGGCAATAAGGGAAAATCCCAATAATTTTGTCTGCAGGGTTGTCAATAGGACTTGTCAACATGATAAGGCGTCAGTCACCACATTAGCACTATCCTTCTTATGCTTGATCACATAGGAGAATCCTTCCATAAACTCCAACCATTTTACTTGCCTCTTTCAAAGTTTGTTCTAACTCCTAAGATACTTTAAGTACCCATGGTCCTTATAAATCACAAACTCTTGAGATAGTAAATAATGTTACCACATAGTAAGGGCTTGAAAAAGCGTATACAACTCTTTCTCGTACATAGAATAATTTGGCAAGGCACCACTGAGCTTCTCACAGTGATAGGCAATAGGTCAATACTCTTGCATCAATATAGCTCCAACACTAATACCTGATACGTTGCATTCTAAGTCGAATGACTTACCAAAGGCTAGTAGGGCTAAGATAAGGGCAGTAGTAAGCTTTTCCTTAATCTTCTTGAAGCTCTACTCAGTTAAGTTATTCCAATGGAATTTTTCACTCTTCAAAGTGAGCTCTGTTGGTAGGGTAGCAATGGTACTGAAGTTCCTAATAAACCTTCTGTAAAAAGAAGTTAGGCCATGAAAGCTTTATACTTTAATAGTGCTCTTTGAAGTTAGCCACTTTAAGACAGCTTGGATTTTCTCCTCATCAGCTCGAGTTCCATCTCTTAACACCACATAACTAAGCAAGACAACTTCACCTTAGCAAAACGTACACTTCTTTAAGTTCCCATACAATCTCTCAATCTACAAGATGTCAAAAACATCTCGAAGATGTTGTAAATGGTCGGCCAAGTCAGCACTATACACCAATATGTCATCAAAGTACATGACTACACATCATCTAATCAAATGACACATTATACAATTCATGAGCCTCATAAATGTACTCGACGCATTAGTAAGTCTAAACAGTATAATAAACCATTTGTAAAGACCATACCTTATTTTAAACACAATCTTCTACTCATCACCAATGCTTATACAAATTTGATGATAGCCACTTCGCAAATCAATCTTCAAAAATATCTAAGCACCATGTAGGTTGTCTAAAGTGTCATCCAGCCATGGGATAAGATACCTGTACATGATAATAATACGAACCATCCTCTTTTAGGACAAGAAGAGCTGGTATGGAACAAAGGTCTTGCTCTCTTTCACATATCCACACTCTATCAACCCATCCACATATCTCTTCAACTCAATAGCCTACTTAAGGTTTATTCTTTAAGCAGGTTTATTCAACAGGGTTGTGCCTAGCTATAGATTAATACAATGTTTAATGCCTCAAACTGGGGGTAGTCCTTTAAGCAGCTTATTAAGAAACAAGTCAGTAAACTCATCTATTAATTTCCAAACCTCTTTTAGTACATCTTCCAAATTGTGCAATTCCAATAGCCTCCTAATCAATAAAAACATAGACACATAAGCCTTCTCAGAAGCTCGAAGCTCTCTCCAACTCATCACTAATGCCTTCTTCTTGCTAGCTCGGGTAAGCTAATCGTATGTCTTGTTCACCTAGCTTGGTGTCATAGTTTACAACACAATCTTCTTCCCATCCTTTGTAAAGGCATAAGTGTTCTTGTATCTATTGTGAATGAAACATCGATCGAGCAACTAAGGTCCTCGTAACAACAAGTGTGAAGCTCCTATGGGGACGACATCATACACCACTTCGTCCCTATACATGTTATCGAAACAGAATGGTATAACCACTTACTCTGTAATGTGTAAAGCACCCTTGCCATGTAGCCAGTGTAGCTTGCAATGGGTAACTGGATTGCTCAACTCTGATCGGATGGTTGAATAGCTTGGCTTAGAAGAGGACCTGGTGCTTAGCAACTCAAGTATTGCATTGATCATGGTCAAAGTGATGCATTTGGATTAGATAAAGCAAAGTAATCCTTGGTCGGCAATGAAATCTTGATCCTTAAATGGCTCTTAAGTTAATACTAGTTAAGTAAGTCTTAGTAGTCCTCTAGCTCAATTGTAGGTGATGGGTTTGAGGTATTGATTCCTATCAAGAAATGCTAAAGATGGAACCATAACTATGGAGCAAGTTGACAAACCACCTTATTTGAACAACTCAACCTAGGTGATCAACCTTACCTGAGGTCTTTCTTAAGTTGACCTCTTGGTCAGCCTTACCTAGACTAACCCCCTAAACTTCTAGATGATGGATTTCATCTCCATCCCCATCCTTATCCATCTCTAAAACTTTTAATTTCCTGTAAGATTCAATGATTCATATCAATGTGGTTTCATAGTTCTAATCAACCTTCTAAATTGAAAACAGTTTTAGTTTAGCACTTGTTGAAGCACTGAAACACCCTAGTTAATCTAGTAATTTAATTAAATCAAATCATAAAATCTTTTAAGTTAGTATCATTAGAAATCAAAATTTAGGGTTCTTATTTGATTATTTTGAAATCCTTATTTTACTTACTTATTAAATATTTTCAATTTTATTTTATGTATAGAATATAACAATTTTATTAGTACTTTATATTACGATATTTTTATAGCAGGGGTTATTATCCCAAATACTATGTGTATATATATATATATATGCTTATTTTAAATAATTCTTTAATTTCTTTTTAATCATGACCCTACATACTAGAAGCTTCTAGAATGTTATATCCTACCTAACCCTAATTTTCTTTTTCCCTAACCAAAATCTCTTCTCTTTCTCTTGGCTTTCTCTCTCTCTCTAATCATCATTGCTTCCCTCTCTCTTGTATCACTCTTCTATCTTTCACCCTCATCCCTAATTTCACTCCCTCTCTCTATCGTAAACAGTGCCCCACACCGCACTTTCAATCATCAATTTAGACCCCACCCCTTACTCTCTTCTTTCCTTCACCAAAACCAAACCCTACCTTTTCCCCCCTCTCTCTCGTCTCTATCCCTCTCTCTTTTGCCTAGACAACAACTACTCCCCCAATCAATTCAAATCGAACCCCACCCCCTTCATTTTCTTTTCCTTTTCCTAAATTCATCTTATACCATCCCTATCTACATGGTTACGTTAGCTCCACTCCAATTTCAAGCCCCTGTCAACAACTAATTTAGATTTCCAAGTCATCAAACAACCAATAACATCCAAGTTCATTTAGGTTATTTTCGTTTTCTATACATTTCAAATTAGCCCAGTAGATGTTATTAATTAATTATTTGAGTAAATTATTTTACGAATTATAATTTTTGTATTGGTGTTATTGTTAGGTTCTCATTCGTACCCATCTAGTGATCTTGTCTTGATTTAAATTCACGAGCCATTCCGATTTCATATTTAATACTGTATACATAGTGTATTATTTTATTTATTATTTTCCGTTATTAGCGTTGATTTAATTAATTGATAGTATATGATTCCTACTATAAATTATTCGATTATCTTGTTTTATAGCATTATTTTTATTTAAAGGTTACTGTTATATATATTATATCGCAATATAGAATATTGGTTATAGATATGTATATATGTTAGGGCCAAATTTCTATTTTCTGTTGTATTCAAGTTAGGTCACTCTTTTCTATTTATTTATAGAGTATGTTAACGATCATATTCTACATAAGTCCCAAGTGTCAATTTAGTGTATTACAATATTTTATTATTATTAGTATGTCTTATTTTTTATATCAACGGTATTACGATCTAAGTATTTTTATCACATTAGTACTATGAATATATAGCATATTATTATGCATACTATGTCCATTTTATTTGTCAGATATTACTATGTCATTCCTTAAGAAATTCTACGAATCATACTATTTTTCAATTAAGTGTGTATTATTTTATTACCATATCGATTCAATAACCTATATATTTTGATACCCTAAACATGTGTCTACTTTATATTTTCTTTTATATATATAGATAAATGTATATATATCATACCTTACGATTACTATAAATAAGTAATCTTATATAGTTATATCAACTTTTTGGCCTAATTATACTATGTTATTATTATTTGATTCAATGAATTCTTTCAAAGCCTTGATGGGATAAACTATAAGCTCACAGATAACTTTTAGGTAGAACTTAGTCGTAGAGCACTTGAAGGTTGTAGACACCTAATTTTTACCTTCCCTTTATTTTTTTTATTTATTTCATTTTCATTATTTTTTTTTCTTTGCTTAGTAGGCCCTAAATTAGAAAAATTTTCAAAAAAAAATAGGAAATTAAAAAAAACCCCAAAAAATGAAGAAATTTAGAAAAAAAAAAGAATTCTAGAAAAATACAAAAAAAAAGGAAAATAGGAAAAAAAACACAAAAAATAAGAAATTTAGAAAAAATACAAGAAAATGAAAAATTTAAGAAAATATATAAGAAATTTGAAAAGTCAAAGAAAATTTTAAAAAATAAGGAATTTAGAATATAATAAATTTTTCAGATCATTTAAATAGAATAGGATTTTAATTTAAATATATTTGAATAAAGGATCATTAGACTTGAGTTTAGATTTAAATCTAGCTTAGACCGACTTAAACTTGATTGCACATATGGATAAGGTACAAGCTAACGACCTGATAGTTAAGCATATAGACATAACATTAGCATTGAGCATAAGATCTTGGATTTGAATCTTAGCAAAGGCAAATAGGCCTTTTTCTTATTTTTTTGGCTAGCCCACTACCGCATGTCGAGATCTGGTTACTCTACGTATCCTAACATGTGGCATCATTAGATTGGACGACCTTGCTGACGTGGCATGCCACGTCAGCTACCACGTGTCACATGATGATATGTGGCAGGTCAGGGTATGTTGAATTGACTAACGTGGCGCCACGTTAGTACTTTCCCTTAATTTTCCCCCATTTTCTCCCAATTTTCCTCCTTTTTTCCTTCTCAAGAACAGCTCACTCCCTCTACTTTAGCTTCAATTTCTACACAAATTCCACATACAGGCACATAGTTTCTTGTATCAATCTCGCACTAAACATGGCAGGCTTCGAATTGGTGTTAAGAATAAGTCCAGATTTAGTCAAAAGCACATTCAAATCGGCTTTCAAAAATCGAAAAAAAAAACTAGGCTTTCGAGCATTTTTCATTAAATTCAATTCTAACTTTCCTTTGTTTTTGGGATGAATTTGTATATAAATTGGTGATCATGGAGGCGACATGATCATATACAATAAATAGAATCACTCGAGACAACCTTTCTCTCTCCCTGCGATCACTTTCTCTCTCTAACCTACTCTTTCTCTCTTCGATCCTCTCTCTCCATTCAAAACCAAGTCCAATCACCACCACAGCTGAGCTCCCTTTAGTTTAGGCTCTCCAACATAACCTCTTTCAACCTCTATCGTGCCCTACAGTAGCTGTACCGAACCACCACAATTCAAACCCTCACCGCTACCTCTCTCTCTCCTCGAGCCACCACTCCAGAAGCCTAAACTAACCGCAAAACTGAGCTCCCCACACCTCGAAACCTCACACCACACCTCACTCTCACACCCAGCAACCTCCATACAACCGAACCACCACTGCCTCCAACTACCACTTTCAACAACCCTCTAAACCACCACCATACAGCATGGCACTTGGCCTACCCCACCTAAGTCCAATCTAAAACTCAAAAATCTACCTTCACCCCCAAGAAAATTCATTCAAATTGACCAAGATCGTATCCTCCAATTATTGCTAAGCTTGGAGGAGAATCCGATCTGACCCTACCTAACCTGATCTAATCTGATCCGTCTGACCCACTTAGGTCCAACCCGTCTGTTTAAATCCATCCAAAGTTTTTATATATTTTATTTGTTGTATTATTTTGTTTATTTACTTGTTTTATTTAAATGTAATAGAAAATAATAATAATAAAGAGGAAAAAGAAAAAAAAAGGAAGAGAAAAATAAAAAAAAGTAGAAAAAAAAGAGTAAAAAAAAGAGAAAGAAGAAAAAGAATACCTTTTTTTAGCTTTTTTTTAGTTTATTGAAAAGGAAAAATAGATAGAATAAGTAAAATAATAAATAAAATTAAAATTAAAATAAATAAGTAAATAGAAAAAATAAAGATCATTATTTCTTTTATCACTTAGAAAGTTGATTTTTCAAAAATAATAAAAAATAAATCAACCATTTTTCAAATTAAGATCGCTTAGAATTTCAAAAAAATAATATTCAAGTTAGGACTCTTTTTTAGAAATTCTCTTAAATAAACCAAAATTGAGTAAAACATAAACTCGATCATTTTTTTTTAATTAAAACAAAACCACTCGCTAAATTTTTCATAAAAAGAACTATATACATCTGATCCTGAATAGCGAGTACATAGGGATTTACGAGGTGATAATAAAAATTAAAAAACCTAATTTTCCTTTTTTCTTTCATTTAGGTTATTTTATTTGTCTAATTAGATAGTTAAAATCGAGTTCCATCTCATGAAATAAAAAAGGTAATTTTTAAATATTAAAAGTTAATTTTGGAAAGTCAATAGTACCCATAAAGATTTAAATGTCCTAACTCTCGAATTCAGATATCCAGTTTTCAAAAAGCCATATTTATAAATAAGTTTTTTAATCGATAGACCGGTAGCTAAGTTATAATCAATCCACTCAATTGGTTATAACTTAACCCTTTTTTCCAACTCCGGTTGGGTAGCAACTCCAAATCTTTTCAAGTTGAAAAAAAATGGTTTTCTTTAAACCCTAGTCGAGGATCAGTATTAAATGGGTAGGGTTTAGTATTGATTGGTTTAAAGAAGACCTAATTTTATAAAAAAAAAACTGAGAGGGTGAAAAACCAGGCTCGACAAAGATTAACGTATTACTAATTTTTCATTTAGATTCATGGTGTTTGGTTGCCCTTATTGAGGTCTGAGCGTCTGTTTGGATTGTGAGATTAGAGTCCTATTTTTTATTTTAGAGCGATTCCAGGTATGTAGTGCTTGTTTGTATGGTTGTACTTGTTAGTAAGATTGTACTTGTTAGGATTTAGAAGGTAATCGAACTAATCGATATTTGACCCGAATCAATGGTTTATTGATTTTACTTGACTCGGTTACTCTAAGGGCCCACAGTGGCAGTTCCTTAGAGGAGTAATCATTGATCATGTGTGAGGTTTCCTTAGTGGACTTTCATATTGGATAACATAGCTAGAATATTAGGTTTTTGGACTCTGAATTCTGGGTGTAAAGGACTTAAAGGAAAACATATATCTTTATCCACCTATGTATGTGGATAAAGATTAGGTGTAGCGGGGTTATGAATACCCCTTTATTATTTTATTGACCTAATGTAAGATAATTAAACTGCTATTTGTATTATTCTATTATATTTTCATTTTTGCATGTGAACGATTAGGCTTGGCATGCATATATGTTTATGCACTTGTATTGGGCTTCAACTCATTCTTTTCTTTTTCAAGTACTAGATCTAAAGACTACCTTATTTATCAAGAGACATATGTCGATGACATCCAGAAGGAGGATAGAGTCAAATACCTTTACTACTATGATGACTAGGATAAGGTGATGTATGTTTTACTGAAGCTTTATGTTATGTTAAGGGTTTTGTCCTTTTGAGGATGTAGACACCTAATTTTTACCCCTCTATAATCTTAATCTTTATTTTTACAAAAAGGGTCCTAATTCAAAAAAATAACAAAAAAAAATTAATAAAAGATAAAAATAATAAATATTAACAAATAATGAAAATACCAAAAAAATAAGAAAAGAAAAAATTATAAAAATTTTGTAGATTTTTAGGAAGTAATTTATATTAGGAATAATTAGTTTTAGTGTTAGTTTTAGTTTTAGTTTAGTTAAAAATTTTATTTTAGGGAATCGAATAGTTTAAATATAATTTAATTGTAATGAATGTCAAGGCACAGGCCAACGGCCTAATGGTTAAGTATCGGAGTGTTTAAGTTAGATTTAATTCGAGGTCTTGGGTTTGAGACTCAGCAGGCACCTATGTTTTTATTTTTCTATCTTTGCAAAAGTAAGATAAAAACGGGATTCATATCTAAGATCGTTTGAATCTAGTTTGATTTAATTAAATCAAATTTCAGTTAAATTTGGATCTAGTTTAATAAATCAATTAGATATGATAAGATATTATTTGGAATGATATAATTTAAACTCTATAAACGCACACACACGTAACAGGAGGTGGAACTGCACGGGCGCACAACAATAATCCAGATATACCCAAACAGTACACACATTGAAAAAAAAATCATCTCCCAATGAACTGCAACTGCCACGATCATAAGCACTGCAACACGGCAAGCTGAACCCCAAGCACGTTGCAAATTACAAGAAGGATAGCAATGCGAAGGACAACAACGCCCACACTGCATCACGCTATCCAAATCCCGCATGCTACTGCAACAAATCCATGCTAGCCCCTTACCGTCACAAGTGAACGAATTGCTGTCCACGTTGTCGTGCAATTAGCCACGACCGTTGCTCCAAGCTTCACGAAATTACATGCCATAAATCATACTGCAGCAGCCAAACATACCAACACGACTAGGTACAGGACGCACAATTCAATTACACATTGCTCTTCAATCATTGCTTGCACATCATCGATAACCATAACGAAGCCTTGTTTACATTGATTGGCGACACTGTCTTCACATCCACGACCAGCTACAAACACCACGGACACTACAGTACACTTCATCACACATCTGCAGCACCAATCACCCACGATCACCACAGCAAGACTGCTGTCCAGCGACCACGCTTCTCTCTCTTCAACAAAACACACGCCTACTGTCTAACTATTACCCAACTACAACCCAGTCCCCACGCACTGCTTCATCCAACAAACATCTGATTGTTACTTCGTCAATCAGCGAGCAAAACACGATCAGATTTACGGCAACAGAACTAAGCTCTGATCCTTGGCAAAGTCTTTTCTCTCGACCTCAAACATCAGCAACAGCGAAGTCAACATAATGCAACAGACAACATAACCGCAACAATGAAGCTTAAAGCACAATTAGAGCCATTGTCCTGCACCGTACAAGGGAAAACAAGTTCTAGTTCGACCTTCTTTTTCTAATTATTTATTATTATTTTATTTTTATTATATCATTATAGTATTTGATCCTTGGTTAGTTATAAGCAATTACCTATATTAATTTAGTATATTCTTTTGGTATTAGTTTCTTTACATATATACATTGAATATATTATGTTTTGGTTATTTAGGCATATAGTTGTTTACTAGTAATAATATAGATACACATAGATATATATATTAGTTTTGGAGTTTTTTTAGTGTTAGGTCTTTTAGAAATCCTCACTTAGAAAATTATTTTTCAGAAATAAAAATGAATAAAAAAACCCCTTTAAATTTTAGGATATTTAGCGAATTTTTTTTTATAAAACAACAATACTCAAGAGTTAGGACCCTTTAGATTTTTTTTTTTTAAATAAACCAAATAAATTAAAAACGTAAACTTGGGTAATTTTCAAAATTAAAATCAATCAACACACTAAAGATTTTTCAAAAGAACTAAGATTATCTGATCCCGGCTAGTGGGTACGTAGACACCTTCAAAGCGATGATAAAATATGTAAAAACTTAAGTTCTTTTTTCTTTTAATTTTATTTATTTATTTATTTAAATATTATAATTAGAAAAATAATCTTCGGTAAATAGATAGTGATACCCGTTAAAGGTTTAATAGGTTAGCGTCCGAACTTGGAACCCTCTAGTTCTTCATTTAAAATTAAAATTAAAATCAAAGACCAGTAGTCAAATCGTGATCAATCCACCCAATTGATTACGGTTTCTTTTTCTTTTCCCAACTTTGGTTGGGTGGTGACTCTAAAAATAATTTTCAATAAAAAACCAGAATTTTCTAATTTCTTTAGTCGATGATTAATATTAAATGGGTTTGGGTTTAATATTAATCGAGAAATGGGGAAATTAATTTTAAATTAAAAAAATCGAAAAATCAGACTCAATAGAGGAAATGGACTCCTTTCTGATATTTAAAGGTTTAGTTACTTAACTTGTTTATTGTTTGTGGTTATGAGTCGATATGCGTCCAAACTCTATTGGATATTTCAACTTTTATAAGGTTATGAGTGGATGCAGCTACCAACTCCTTTGTGGTTTTTATGTATTATTTGTAGTATGATTCTATATTGTTTTTTGACTTGTGGACTTAGAAGCCTTAACATGTCTTAGGTTAGCTAGGGTATGTTGTGGGGTATAGTGCCCATGTAGAGTCACAAGGCATTACAAGCACCAAACTGCATTATCAAATAAAAAGAAGAAAAAAAAAGTTGAGCTTATGTAAGAGAGTTTGATTAAATATTGTACTTTCAGCCTTTAGATTTTTTTGTAAGCAAAAATAGAAAAGTAATGTTTCTACAAAATATATGGTATATAACCACATAGCTTACATAAGCAATACTTTAAGTTTCTTTAATATAAGCATAAGCATTTTTACAATACTAATGAAAGCCAAAAATGACTTATTCCATAAACATCATTACAACTATAGCAAGATGTGGTTTTAAGCATTAAGGATGGTTTCATGAGATGTTAATCAGCAATTGAAGTAATAGAAGCGTGCCTAACCTACTAAGCTAGCAAGGCATGCTCCATTTTTGGCACCTTCCAATTGTTGGCAATGGTTGTCATAATCATTAGTGCTAAAACATGGACTAAACAATGTTCGACTATACCTCTAACACAAAATTGCTTTGACCATTATTCTCTCTACATCACATAAGGAAGATTTTGATTATTATTATTATTATTATGCATCACAAAATGATCAATTATATAGCCATGAAAATGACGATAAATAATCAAGGTTGGATAAGATTATTTTCTTACCCATAGAAAGCATTAGCACCCAAAACATTAAAAGTACGCAAAGAAAAAGAATCAATCAATTGTTGAGTAACTTAGTCATTGCTATTTACATTTGAGATATTTTGAAGTAAAGTAGTATATGTTGGAGCTATATAAATCCTACTAGTATATATAAATTGTCACTTCACTAAGGCTACCAAAAATGGAACCTTGTAATAAGATAAATTATGCAACAAAACAATCTTTAATCTCTAGATCCAAGAAAAAAGGATAAGAGGAAATGTTTACAGTCTGGCACCACGTCATTTTCCATTCACTCCAATGGAGAAGAAAGTGTCCGTTGTCAAGACCCTATAGGGGGCCTAGTAAAATTATCTAAAGTTTTCATATAATGTGTGAACCCATGATACGAAAACCGTCTTACAAGTGAAAAATTACAAGACTTTAAATAATTAATTGCTAGGGTATCTAATTTTCAATTTATTCACTCATTGAAAAATATAAATAACTATAAATATCCAATCATCCATAGTTCCTCAAAATTATAAAGAATTGGTATCCCCTACCAAATAATAAGAATGTAGTAAAGATCTAAAATTTATACTTACTGAAGTTGTAAAATCTACATATATAAAAGTAGTTTTTACATTTAAAGTTCCAATCAACTATATAATCTATCCCTAGTTCCAACCTCTAAAACATCTCGATACTTGCACTCAACGCTCAAATGTTAACCTATACCCAATTATCTATCAACCTGCAAAAGATTATATAGTTGATTGGAATAATAGTAGTGGCCAATGGCTAAATTCATAACATAAGATAAACATAATGAAGAGCATATACAAAATAGATTGGAAGTTGGCAATTCATGCAATTGGTGGATCATCATCTTGAGCTGGAGGAGGAAAGGGGTAAGATGGGCAGTGATAGTTTATCTGGAAGTGACTATAATTCATCAAGGTACCATCATGATGGTGGATGGAGGTTTGGTAGAGAGAGAAAGTCGCGTAAGGGAGAAGAGAAGAGTGTGATTTGAAGAAGTGAGGGGATTGATGAGAGATTTGTGGGTTTAAAGATGATTGATGAAGGAAAATTATGATTTTGAGGGTTTGAAGATGCTGGATTGAAGAGAGAGAAGGATTCTAAGGTTTGGGAATTGAAAGTAAAAAAACAAAGGTATCAGCATGCTAGTAGAGTAGGGAACCAGCATGCCAATTATTGGAATAGAACCGAACCCAATTGCTTAACTAGAGGAGTATACCGGCATACCGGTAGTGATGTTTACCATCATGCTGGTATTCTATAATTCTACAAAATCTTGGTTAAATTTACTTCCTTTATCCAAGTTGTCAACTCAAGTTTATTTTAAATGATTTAATGAGTGTTCTAACACTTCAAATAAGTATATTTGAGTCCATTAAGGCCTAAAAATCTTAAATTTGAACTAAATACCTAAGATTTAACCAAATCAAATCTTAAAAGCTATGTAGTTCATGACTAAGTGAAAGTGTACATATATGAGCAAATTAAGTAAATAGGTATTGAGTTTTAACACATCAACACTTAAAGTAAATTTCAAATATATGTTTAAGCACAGTATGAATAAATTATAGCAATAAGGCTCTATAAATTATAAAATCACTACTTGAGTTTCTTAAGGTCAAAGTTAATCTTGTAAGTAACATGTAAGCAAGTAGAGATCCTTCCTCAATTTCTAGATAAGTTCATACTTCAAATATGTTTGAAGTTATCAAGAAGTATAAGGACTAATGATTAAACCAAGTAACAATCATATTAGCCTAAATAGGCAATCACAGCTCCTCATAGCACTTATTACCTAATAAGGGTTTAGAGAGATCAAATATATACAAAATTCAAATCAAGCTAGTTTAACCTCTTAAACATGATTTAGGGATGAAAATAAACATGTTAAGCTCGGTTTTGGGCATAGAAACCAATGCATGATAAATTTGTACATATATCAACTTAGATACCTGTGAATGATTTCAAGTGTACCCAAAGCATGGTAAATGTCATATTTAATGCATGAAATCTATATGATCGTATTCCTTAGGTCCAATTGAGTATGAAAAGTTTATATCTCAGTAACATTAGCAAGATTTAACAAAATTAAGTTATTAGTTGCTAGAAAGTTCATTATTAAGCCATGTAAATGCATAAATGACCAATTTTGAGCAATGAGACTTAGTTATAACAAATCAATACTTCAAGCAAGTTCCAACATCATATTTAAGCATATTAGAAGGAAAATATCGCAACAAGGATTCAAAAAGTCCTAAAATCATCACAATGAACTATTGAATGCAAATTGAGCTTAATGACACACATATACATTGAATCAAGTTCGTAATAATTTGACACTCTAAACAAGTTTCAATAGTCCCTATAGATACAAGGGTGGTATGATCAAAACATATAGCATTCAAATGGGCAAAATGATCACATGACTTCCCAAATAATAATAAGAGTCTAATTTGGGTCTAAAGGAGTCAAATTTGCACAAAAACAAAAATAAGCCAAATTAATCATTCAACCATAATCTATGAACAAAATTAAACATGCGAGAATTGGATTTAAACATAGAAATCGAAACATTGCAAAATTGTGCGCATATGATCCTTAACATACATAAGTAACTTCAAATGTGTACAAAATGTATAATATTTACAATTATGCATTCTAAGCAAGATTTAAATACGTATTATAATATTTGCACAGTAATCAACCAATATCAACCACATGCATAACTCGAACCCCCATGCATCAAGTTATTAATATCTAACTTAGGTACATTAACTACAAGCACAAAATAAGTATAGAGCTATTGAGAGTACTGAAACACACTAGGCTAAACTTAAGAGGAGGGAGGTGAATTAAGTTTTAAGGAAAAATTACAATTCTTTTCAAAATTACTAATTGAATACGATGACAAGAATGATCAAGACAATGGTAAAACAATAATAAGTGCAAAAATTAAAAAAGATAGGGATAAAAAAGATCAAGTCCGGATATAATGTAGAGTTCAAACCACTCCCTAGTCTCCATAGATACATAATGCCTCTAATCGAGGACTTCACACCACTTTATTGATTTCTTGATCTAAGCTCCAAGAGCTACACAAACACAAACTTGATTACACAAGTTTCATATCCATAACTCTCAATGAAATTCACAATCTCTACTCACAACACAAAAACTTAATCTCAAGGATTATAGGTGTAGTGCTTTTAACTCTTAATGCTTTACAACAAGCAGTTTACAAGCAGTATACTTCAAATCTCTTTAAATATTTGCAAATTAGGGTTCAAGAGATAATGAGAGTAATAGACAATAAGAACACAAAAAAATGTTAGAATATTACAACACAAGATCAATTCTCTCTTGTCCTTAGTCAGGTTGTTGAGCATTTATATCATCTCATTCAATTCTTCCCGTTATAGTGTATTAAATGCTCCAATAGCTAGTTAAAATAGGGTTACTGGCATGTCAGTACCTTACACTTATCGACAAGCTGATAATAAATTACACTACCGGCATGCCGGCTCTTCATGATTAGGGAGTTCTTCCTTTTATTATCCAGGGCTTTACACTGTTAGCATAGTTCTTCCTTGAGCCATTATGCTAGTAAGTCAAGTATCACCTAAAAACACCTTTTAATACACAACGAACAACTACACTTTGAAATCGAACTTCGAGATCATTTGATCATCACTTAAAAATTAAACATCTTATAGAGTTAATTGATATATTTAATCATTAAGCAAATTAATCAAATGTATTCAATTAACTCAATATAATCAAATAATACTTTGTTTAATCATCCACTTGTTTTGTTCTATTAAAAAATAACATGTTTAAATATATACTTTTTGTTT
Source organism: Lumnitzera littorea (assembly GCA_024138015.1). Classification (NCBI taxonomy): domain Eukaryota; kingdom Viridiplantae; phylum Streptophyta; class Magnoliopsida; order Myrtales; family Combretaceae; genus Lumnitzera; species Lumnitzera littorea. The sequence continues at coordinate 107,986,063 of JAMXBB010000005.1, read as the reverse complement.
TGTTCTTATCAAAATCAACATGTTTAATTATACACATTTTATTTTGTTTTCATCAAAATCAAATAATTAACCCTAAGTTCAACAAGTACCACTTGACCAAAGCCAATATGGATCCTAGCAATCAATAGGTGGCTTGCCCTCCTAATTGATATCTCTTAATAAATAGAAATGAAATAAACCTAGTGAGTTTCTAGATGGCATGCTAAATCGTCTAACTAGCTCACTACCTATCTTATGATTCTTGTTCCCACTTGAGTTTTGAATTTTATATAACTTTTTAGTTTTACTTTAAATCTTTACATTTCCATAGTTAGTTCTTAATGAGTTTACATTACTTTATTCTATGGGTAACAACATATAGCTTATCTATGATTTTACAAGTTTAGATTATTCGACTATTTGTAAGTTTTGTATTGATATTTTGCTATAGCATGATTTGGTTATAATATTTGCATATAGTAGAATAGATATTAATGTAATGATATATATATCAGATAAAGTAATAGAGTTAGGGAGAACATCTTGAAATCAAATTTTTAGATAACTAAATACTTTAGCTCCGTCACACTATAGTATCATTTTAAGTTTATATTATATGTTTATATATATACATATATTCAATTTATTTCTTGTAAGTATACGATTCTATTTTATTGTTGTTGTTGTTGTTATTATTATTATTATTAGGTGTAATCATCATTACCATTTTACAATCACATATATCGTTATTATATATGAAAGCATTCCTTCTTCAAAGTGCTTTGACATGTTAAATACACATGTATATATATAACACTTTGATCTTTTGAAGAACTTTGTATTTTATAATTATGTCTTATCCACGCTTATGATATGTATTTATCGATTTCCTTAAGTAGGAAATTATATATGTATGCTTGCAAATAACTGTGTTTAGTTGTTTCCTTTTTTAGTTAGAGTTTTATCATAATTATTTATTTGTAAGATCTTATTACTTAAATAATATAATCAATTTACTTATATTCCTAGGTTTTCTATAAATCTTAAATTGTATATAGTTTTTTTGTTCTAACTTCAATATTTATAAAATTATAGTCAATTTTTATCATTTTCAGGCATATATTTATGTAGCGAGGTCCATTTGGATGTTAAAACTCACATTTTTCGATATAGGTCTAAATTGTTACAAAATTGATTATTTTGACCCAAAAAATTTTATTTATCAAATTTGAGCTTTTCTATATTAGTTTATAATTTAATTAATTAAAAAATTTTATATTTTCATAATATTTTATTTTAAAGTCCAATTTACATATATTTCATTGTTTCTTCATATTTAAACTTAATTACCAATCATTTTAATTTTATTATTATTGTAATTTTTCATAATTAATTAATTATTGTTATTTTTCTAATTATTTTGAAATTTTCAATTCAACTAATTATTTTAAGTAAATTGCTGACGTGGCATGTTCCAATATATCCATGTGGCAATTTGTTAATTTTCCTTTATTTTTATATTTCTTAGATTTTGGATTATTACTATATATACATACTTTTTAACTTAAATAAGTACATTTATATTCCTTAGGTATACATATATATGATATTATCATTTATTATTATTTTNGATACACGCAACTAAATTGATTAATTTACACAAACATCTAAAAATGAAAATAAAACATCTGTAATTTAAGTCGCCTCATACTTATGTATGGGTACCACGTATCCGCTATTCGGGATCAGACTTTCGTAGTTCGTTCACCAAAAATATAACGGGTTGATTAATTTTAATCTTTGATAAACATCCAGGTTTACATTTTTACCCATTTTGACTTATTTGATGAAATTTCCTAAAGGGTCCTAAATTGGATTTTGTTTTTGAAAACTCTAAACTGGTCCTAATTTTGAAACAATTGGTTTATTTTTATTTATTTTTGAAAATCTAATTTTCTAATTGATAAAAACTATTTTCATTATCTTTTATTTTATTATTATTATTTATTTATTACTTTATCTATTTCTATTATGCTTAAAATAAATAAAAACTAAACTATTTTTTTCTTTTTGTTTTGGTTTTTCCTCTTTTTCTTTTTCTTTTTCTTTTTATTTCCTTCTTTTTTATTTTACAAATTACATTAAATAATAAAAATGAAATAAATAAAATAAATTGAAAAAATAAAAAAATAAAATAAAATAAAAAGAAAACAACCTAAACTAAATCACAAGCCTGACCAAATTAGGAAAGGGCACAAGTTGGAGTGGGTATACGGGTCTCGGGTCTATTTGTTCAGGTCGGACTTCAAGTTAGTCACAAATTTGGGTCAGGATGAACAACTCACAAGAGGGGTGCTTCTAAGCAGTTTCAAGCTGATTTTTGCACAGGTGAGGGCAGTTTTGTTTCAATCTTATTGGATAATAGGGGTTTGGTGAAGCGCTGTGACCTAATTTGGCCGATAGCAATGGTTGTCACAATGGTGGATCGCTCAAGGATTAGCTGTGTGTGTATAAGTGTGATTCGGTTATGTATGGGTATGGCTATGGTCTGTATGTACGTACGCTATGCGGTGGGGTGTTAGGCGTAGCTGTTCGCTGGCGATAGGTTTATGCTTGGACTTGTAAAGGCAGCTTCTGGGGGGCATGTATGTGGTGGTGTAGTGCGTACAGTGTAGAGTAGGTTCTACGTTGGTGTATAGTCATACGTGTAAGGGGGATAGTCTGCGTAGCTTGGTCGTATGTGTGTAGGGGGTAGTTTATGGCTCCAATGTAGTAATGTAAGTCAATGTTGGCCGAAAGTAAGGGTTGGAGAGAGAGAGAGTTGTACGAGAGAGAGGTAGAGAGAGAGAGAGGGATCGAACGGTAGATGTATGGTGTTAGGTGTAGCATCCAGTGAGTAGCTGATGAAGGACGGCTGTTCGATGGGTGGTTTTTACTTTGTATGGAAAGAGAGTCGAGCTGAGAGTATAAGAGAGAGAGACAGATTGGTTGAAAGAGAGAAGATCGGATGTTGAGAGAGAGAAGGTAGAAAGAGAGTTGTGTTTTTTGTCATAGTAGGTCCCCTATGTGTCTGTATAAATGGACTCCTTTGAAAAACAAATCCCCTACCTCTTCTATACATGTCTCCCCTCCATTATAAATGAAAAAATGAGGAATCAAACAGGAAAGGGAAGAAAGAAAAAAAAAAAGAAAGAAAATTTGTTGTTGTGACAAATCACAGTATACTACGTATCACAATTAGACATGTGGCCTAATGATATTTTGACATATGGCAATATGTGGATTTAAAAAGAAAAAGATAAAAAACCATCCTTATGCCTCCAGTGAGTTTCAAAACCCTATCCTTTAGTGTAATCCATGCGGTTAGTCCATATATTTTACCATTAGGCCATTGGCCTATGCCTTGTCCATATGTGCAATTAAATTACACATATAGACTAGGTCAGTCTAAGCTAGATTTAAATCTAAGCACAAATCCAACAATCTTTTATTTGAAGTTTAATTAAATTAAAAATCTACTCTATCCAAGCGATTGAAAAATTTATTATTTTCTAAATTCCTTATTTTTTTAAATTTTTTGTGATTTAAAATTTCTTATATATTTTCCTAAATTTTTCCATTTCTTTTTTTTATTTTTTCTAAATTTCTTATTTTTTGTCTTTTTTCTTATTTTCCTACAGCTACCACTTTTTGTGGTGAAGTTTGAGCAAAACTTTGCTACAAAGATGAAACAGACCTATTTTTACCCTTAAGAAGACTCTAAAACAACTATAACTATCCTAAAATTGATTTGGATGAAGAAAAGGAACCTAATCGTGCCTCTCTAAGCTCACTAATTGAGGTTGGAGTATCTCTAAGGGACAAGCAATCTTATGTTGGAATTAATCTAAAACTAGGTCGTACCTCATTAGGCTTACTAACCTAAGCGAAAGCGTCTTTCAGGGACTAGCAACCCTAAATTAGAATTGATCCAAAAACCTAGTCATGTCTCACTAGGCTTACTAACCTAGGCAGAGCATCTCTCGAGGACTAGTAACCCTAAGTTGGGATCGATCTAAAACCTAGTCATGCCTCACAAAACTTACTAACCTAGGCTGGAGTGTCTCTCGGAGGCTAGCAACTTTAATGTGGGATCGATCTAAAACCTAATCATGCCTCATTAGGCTTACTAACCTAGGCAGGAGCGTCTCTCGGGGTCTAGCAACCCTAAAATGGGATCAATCTAAAACCTAGCCATACCTCACAAGGCTTACTAAACTAGGCGAGAGCATCTCTTGGGGACTAGCAGCCTTAAACTAGGATCGATCTTAAACCTGATCATGCCTCACTAGGCTCACTAACTTAAGCAAAAGCAACTCTTGGGGACTAGTAACCCTAAAATAGGATAGATCTAAAACTTGGCCGTGCCTCATTAGGCTCACTAACCTAAACGGGAGCATCTTTCAAGGATTAGCAACCCTAAACTAGGATTAATCTAAAACGTAGTTGTACTTAAACTGGGATTGATCTAAAACCTGGTCGTACTTCACTAAGCTCACTAACCTAGGCGAGAACATCTCTTGGAGACTAACAAACTTAAAATGGGATCGATCTAAAACTTAGCCATGCCTCACAAGGCTCACTAACCTAAGCAGGAGCGTCTCTCGAAGACTAGTAACCTTAAACTAGGATTAATCTAAAACTTGATTGTGTCTCACTAAGCTCACTAACTTAAGTGAGAGCATCTCTCGGAGACCGGCAATCTTAAAATGGGAGCAATCTAAAACCTGGCCATACCTCACTAGGCTCGTTAACCTAAGTAGGAACGTCTCTCAAGGACTAACAATCCTAAATTAAGATCGATCTAAGACTTGGTTGTACCTTACTAAGCTCACTAACTTAGGTGCGAGCTTCTCTTAGGGACTAGCAACCCTAAAATTTGATCGATCTAAAACCTAATAGTGCTCCTTTAAGTTGACTAACCTAGGTGAGAGTGTAAGTCCTAAAGCTAAGCCAAGTAACCGTAGGATTGAACTTAGAATCCAAGGTTTAGGGCGATCGGTTAAAGGATCTGATCAAATCCAAATTATAAACTATTGAGAGAAATATTAGTAAAAATGACCCTGTAAACGTGAATTTAAGAAAATAAGTAATAAAATAGGAGACTATAAAATTTTCAAATTTTAAGCATAATAATTGCTAATTACTGAAAAGGCAAAAAGTGTAATCTAATAACTAATAAATTACTAGAAATAGATTATATGTATACTAAAAATAATAGAATGACCTAAATAATATTTAAGAATATTTATTTGTACTATATATGAATTCACATGTAAGTATAAATACGCGTAATTTCTTAAAATACGCGAAATGTGCTAAAATAATACAAAATACTTAAAGAAAATTCATAATTAAATAAGGAAAAATCAAGAAAAATCAGGAAAAATCATGAATGATCCAAAATTAGGTCATGGTAGCTGGGAAAAATAAGAAAAATTTTGGCTAATTAAATTAAGACAACATAAAAGCCAAAAATCAAGGGATAAGGCAATTGACTTGTCCAATTTAATGCACAATAATTACACTAAAGCTCTATAAATAGCAAGAAAAATTCAGAAGCTCATTTGGACAAATACAAATCAGAGAAAATTAGGGAGAGGTGAAAATTGAGAGAAAAAATTCAATTAAAAAAAAATTAGAAAAAACTATACAATTAGGGCTTTTAAAGGGAACACACACCAGACGAGCAGCTGGGACTGGATGGCCACTACCACCACACAGTAGTGGCAGCGCCCAGGCCGGCCGACAAGGTCACGGCGGCCGGCGGTGGTCAGAGCCACCCAAATCGATGAGTCCAATTTCCAGCCTGATTCTTGTGTAATTTTTTAAAAATAGTAAATATTATTAGAAAATTATGAATTTTGTTATTCTAGAATATTTTTGTATGTAGTTTGTAGGAAAAATATTATTTTGATAAAAATAAGTCTCGTGATATAGAGTCCCTAAGAAATCATGCAAAACCAAGCATGTTTTGGTTTAGAAATAAATGACCTTAAGAGTATAGTTTCAAGCCCAAAATTTTTGTGTAACTTACTTAGATGATATAGAACAGTGCTATGAAGCCCATTTTCAAAATTTTTAGATAATTTTTAGGCCCTAAAATGAGGTATAAAATGGGTAATTTAAGGTTAATTAAGTAATTAAATGGTTAATTACTGATTTAGTGAATAAGTATATGTTTTATGATGTGAAAATTTGATGGAGTATGATACTTGTAGCATTTAGGGTGTTAGATATAATTATTAGGTTAATTATGTAGTAAATAAATAATAAGGAAAAATAGTTAATTTTGTAAATTAGGAAAATTTGGAGTAAAATCTGATTTAGGATGGATTTAGACATTTTGAAATAATAATTGATGTTTAGAGATGGTAATTAGAGTGATAGAAATATTAGAAATGCATTATGTACATAATAGGCAATAATGCATAATATGTAAATTTTTGAAAATATAATAAATAAAAAATATTAGGATAAAAATTGATATTATATAAATAATAGGGATATATAATAAATCTAATAAGAAACTTGAATTTATGTAATTATATGAAACATGTAAAAATTTCTCACATTAGGAGTGAATTCGGTACACTAATATGGATTTAAGTGTACCGGGTAAAATAAATACTGACTAGGGGTAATGATGGTATTTAGGAGATTGGGAAGTAATGCGACTAATTTCACATTATGGGTTGAAATGGATTTCTAGGGTTGGAATCTAAAACATTACTTAGAAATCGAACTAAAACCTAATTTAAAAATCGATGCAAAAACCGAACCTGAACCTAACCCCAAACTTAGAATAATTGTAAAAGACTTAATACCTAGATAATTAGGCATATTAAACCTTAAACAAAACCTAACAATAAGCGTTATAGGATAAAATGAACCTATAATAGTTATATGAAAAGCTGAAACCACGTTTGTGCTATAGGGATAATCGGCGATGGCCTGAGCAAATTAGACCTCGAGTGAGTGAGCGAGGAGTTGAGGTAAGTTGGGATTAATACGATGCTGTATTTTGGAGGCTTAAGATTATGCTTGGTTGTGCTTGTTAGATAGTTGAATGTGTGCATATGCTTGATTATGAATGATGCTATGCTTCTGTTTGTTGTTTTGGTATATATTGTATGATTTATATGAAATGATTGATCACCCTAAACTGGACTTAATCAAATATACGACCAGTAATCATAATCGGACATGCATGGCAACCTGTTAGGGAAACCTAGGACTCTCCAGCCAAATACCGACCCCTTCGGAAAGGATAGCGCAGGATTGCAAAATGGTCCCTTCTTCATCCTCAGTCTAATTAAATGACAGGAGAGGAGGTCGCGGCGAGGGTGAAGTCAGTGGTTCGAAGGTAGTCGCGGGAGAAGTGAGGTCTCCATTACACAAGCCTGGGTTTGGTCATGAGCTGTTGCATTAACGGCAACTCCTCAACCCGGATTAGAGCGGGCGCAATTTCTCTAATCTCACGACAAGCCGGACAACGTCGTGCGATGGCATTTGCTTGCACATGCATTGCACCTAATAAGTGATTGAAAATCTTGTTGTGAGTATGGTATAGTTTTAAGTCCTTCGTCCTAACTTACTGAGCTGTGGTTGCTCACATCCCTATAGACGTCGTACAGGTGCTTGCTAAGAAGCGGCAACCAATTACTTTGAAGCTAGCAACTGCTGGATCCTAGGGAATGAGGAAAAACATTGAAGAATAAATACAAAATTTTAAGGTCTAAGTTTTTATTTTAGAATTATTTTTCATTTCTGAATAATGTAATAACTAAAAAATATATTATGGAAAATTATTGTAAACTTTAATTGCAATAACCGAATTATACTATATATATATATATATATATATTTCCTCACTTTCTTAGGTAAATGATTTATTTAAATTACAAAATGTTTACTTCAAAGCAGGTTAGTTGTGGACGCCTTATGTAGATCAAGTCTAAGATAGCGGTTGTAAAGCCAACTTCTATCTTAGGATGGTTTACACGGCGGGGCTGTTACGACTCTGCCGTTTCGGGGCGTGACAAAGAGCATCTCTCGTGGACTAGCAACCCTAGAATTTGATCGATCTAGAAGACCTAGTAGTGCTCCTTTAAGCTAACTAACCTAGGTGGGATAGGTGAAGTGCTCCTAGAGCTAACTAAGACCCTTAATTGAAACCAAATGAAGAGAAGTGTCCCTTATGCTTACTTAGGAGGACTTGATGAGAGAAGCACCATATGGGCCTGCTAAGAGAATTTAGTGAAGATAAGCGCCCCATGGGTTTGCTACGAGATTGGTGAAAGAGAAGTATCTAATAGGCTCACTAAGAAAGTGCCCAAAGGGCTTGCTAAAGGGATAGAAGTGCTTCACAGTCTCGCTAAGAGACAAATGAAAGAAAGTGCCCAATGGGCTCGCTAAGAGATAACAATGTGGAGACACACCCTATAAGCTCGCTTGAGATGGATTAACGAAAGAAGTGCCCTATGGGCTCATTGAGAGATGGTTGAAAAGAAAGCGCCCAATGGGCTGGCTAAAAACCTTATATGGAGTTGATGGTGGAGGAGTTGAAAGATGGCTAGCAACCTAGAAAAAAAAAATGAGATGATGCTATAAAGGCTAATGAGATCCCTAAAATGAAAGATAGGATAATGCCCTAAAGGCAGGTAGAATCCCTAAGAAGAATAAACGAGGAGTTAGTGCTCCAAGAGCTTGCTAATAGCTTAGAAAGATGGGGTAACACCCTAAAGGCTAGCTAAAACCCTAAAAATAATATAATAAGGGATCCACACTCTAAGAGCTGACTTTAACCCTAAGAGAAAGACGGGACACTACCCTAAAGTTTGGTTAGAACCCTAAAAGAAAGATGGGATAACACCTTAAAGGCTAGCTAAAACCCTAAAAAGAATAAGAAAAGCCAACACTTTAAGTACTAGGTAACACCCTAGAAAGATGAGGCATCACCGTAAAGGTTAGCTAGAACCCTAAAAAGAATAGAAAAGTGGATAATGCCCTAAGAGGAAAATGATGAACAATTGAAGAAGTAAAGTAAGGCAAGTAATCAGTTTTAAAAGACTCTTTGACTCGGAAAAGTATTTATGGAGAAATTGTTGAAAAACCATTTGTGAATCAAGGAAAAGAATAGGGATAGGCCCCTTAATTTGAAAAAAGAGTTTGAAGGATGTTTAAAAAACCATAATCGGGGAAGAATGACTTAAACTGAAGAATGACAACCTTAGAAAGGAAATGGACGACATGGATTAAAAGCTTAGCTATTCGAGCCAACAAGGATTGGAAAAGATTTTGTAACAAGTCTTTACTTTCTCTCTCTTCTTCTTTTTTCCTTTTTCTTCTTTTTTTGTTTTTTTGAATGTCTTGCCAATAGGTATAAATTCTTATTAAGGAACAATCTTATGACCACCCTTATCATTAGTAATCATATAGAATTTCTTAATGTCCCTGACCCTAGGACTTATCTTAGGGCTTTTGGGATCTCAAGGCATTCTTTTCTTAAGGAGAAGGTAACTCACAATTAATTTTGTCAAAGAGGTCTTCCTTATTGGCTCTCGATCTAGATCCTGCTCTCGACTTCAGTTCCAAAAATTATAGTCCATTTTGTAAGCGATACTCTATGATCAATCCGTCAAGTCTTTTTCTATTTACCCTTATGAATTTAGGCTTTTGGTCCATGGGTTTCAAAAAGGATTAATGAAAAGGCTTATTTTGATAGAAATACTTTTATTAATCTTGGGTGTACAAATCAAGAATCTTAGGGAAAACTTAGAAATATGCTTGCCCCAATTTCAAAAACAATTTTTATTAAAGATAAATTATCTTTCAAGATAAGATCAGAAGAGCTTTTACATGTGTAAGGGTAGTATTGTGGGTAGGGAGGCCTTATATGAGTTAGTATAGGTAAGAGAGGCTTCCGAGTAGAGTGGATATGGAGATTTTGGTTTTCGGGCTTAGGAGTGTGATTTAGGGCCTTATATTTTCCAAGGCTATTTAGGCATTGACTTCCAGCCCTTTGATTTGGTTTAGTTGCCCCTGTTAAGATGTGAAATATTTCTTGGGGCTTTTCGTCCTACACTTCCAAGCCCAATTCTTTGGCCTCTTTTCTTCTTTTTTTTTTTTAATTGCTTTGCCCTACCACCTCTTACTATTCTCTCTTTTCTTTTGGCCCCATGAGTGATTGTTTCCATTACTAAGTATTTTTTTTTTCAAAAAAAAAAAACAATTTAAGGCCCTAAATCCATGGTTTTCTAATGTATAGGCTTAAGGTGCTTGAAAAGGAAATTGGCTCTTCTTTATTTCAAAGAAAAATAATTTATCAAAAATAAAAGCTATTCTTGAATTAATGTTACTTAAACAAGCATAAACTAATCTTACCCTTTTCTTCTAATCAATAACCTTAACCTCCTAATTGCCCCATTGTGAGGTAGTTTTTAATAGGGTTTAAATTTGAAAATTCTCCAAATAGGTCCAATGGGGTGAACAACAGATGACTATGTTTAGGATTTAGAAATGAATGCCTAACTCACTTTAATTTACATATCACATTCAAAGAGGAATGAGTCCAAAGTATCCTCACCATTATATCGCTTAACTCTTAAAGTATTTCGAAGGTTAGTGTGTAGGATATAGTCTGCCTCTTCTCATCCTAAACTTTTCAAAAAGTGAGTTACTAGTTTTTTAAGGAGGAGTCTGTTTTTTTATTTAGCTAAGATTAGGTTTTGCCCCTTAGTTTCTTAAATCATGCCCCAGTATTTGACTTTGTGTTTTGGTTTGGTTCATGACTAAGCTTGGCTTTCTAAATAGATCGGGGGTTTTGGCTTGGCTTGGTTGCTTTTAGGGGTTAAGGATTGTGCTCAAGTCGACTGCCTTGATGGGCCGTAGTTCATGTTCGGATTAGCTAGATAACCTAGTAGCTTGCGTTTGTTGAATGGGTTAAGGGGCTCGTATTTGGTTTCCTTAATAAGTCAAGGGACTTCGTGTAGTCTGAAAACTAAGTATTTAGGTTAGTTACTTAAGTAGGCCAGAGTCCTGAGTTTATGTTGGCTCCTTAGGCCCATGAAGATTTAAAGTCGTTGGTAACTTTTCTTTTCATTTTTTTTGTTTTTTCAATTCTTTTTTCTTTTTTTTTTTTTTAGAGAGAGAAAGGTAAAGTTTTATTTAAAAAATAATAATTTACAAATAAGGATGATGATTTTTTTAGGTTTCTATTAACAAGTCTATGGATTTTATTTACATTTCTCTAAATGAGATTGAACAGTGGTTAAATAAATGTTTATTGAAAGACACTTTACAAAAACAGGAATGTTAAAGAATGACGAATGATGAACTAAAGAGAGCTTTATTATTTTGAAAAAGAAAGATCAAAATACAAAAACAAAGGCAAAAAACCTAGCATTTATACTAGAACTTTATTTTAGGCTCTTTTGATCTGAACTGGAAAGACCCTACATTAAGTCCCGTATACGGGCCTTAAGGTCCTCTATCATCTCATAAGTATCCCCAATGACCTATGCCAAAAGGGACCTTAAGGCCCAGTTGTGAGCTTTAGAACACTCGAGCTTTTCCTTCAAATAAGCAATTTCATCTCTCAGCACCTGCTCACAAAATCTAGAGGTATCCAGTAGCCTATTACTCACCTGATCATTCACTTAGTTATTTGCCATCCTAAGTCCACATTTTATGGACAAGGATCGTTCATCCATGCAATGAAAGAAAAACAAAAACATGGAAATATGCAGATGTTAATGTCATTTGGGTTGATATATCACTCCTTAAGTTGCAACCCTATTGCAATTTTCAAAAGCTTGTTTGCAAAAACTCTTAAACGATCAATAAGGTTGCAATTTCTTTAAGGGTACTATATTAACTCAAGTTTGGAGAGAAATACATGCAAACAGGGTAAGGTTTAAAAGGTCCTTAAGCTCTATAACCTTACTTATTTTTAGAAAACACTTTTATTGGTCATAATGAGCTTAAGTGGGATGGCTTAATTAGCCCCGAACAATAGTTGTCCCACTGTGCCCAAAACTTATGCAATGGCTCCCTATCCTAAGGTCCTAAGATGGCTTAGGATTGACCACATCTTTGATGCAATAAGTGAACCCCCATGCCCTAGTGTATGCTATTTACAAAATAAATATGCTAATTAAAACAAATATATACACGGAATCAATAACAAATAAACAAATGAATAGACAAATAAGTAAACAAATAAACTAATAATTAAACAAAGTAGGTAACTTGAAAATGGATTTTAATTTCAAAACATTTTTAAGTGGTTAGCCCTCTTGATATCCCCAGTAGAGTTACCAAGCTATCGAGCCTAGTTTTTCACCCTTCTAGTTATTTTTATAAAATTAGGCATTCTTTAAACCGATCAGTACTAAATACTACCTGTTTAATACTAATCCTCAACTAAGGTTTAAAGAAAACCATTTTTTCAATTTGAAGAGGTATTGGAGTCACCACCCGACTAAAGTTGGGAAAAGAGTTAAGTTATAACCAATTGAATAGATTGGTTATAACTTAGCTACTGGTCTATCAATAAAAAAACAATTTATAAAAATGGCTTTTTTGAAAACCAAAGATCTAGATCCAAGGGTTAATTTATTAAACCCTAAACAAGTACCACTTTTAACTTTATGAATTTAACTTCGCTTTTCAAATATACTCTTTTTAATTTCTAAAACAACCAATTATAATACGCACGACTAAATTGATTAATTTACACAAACATTTAAAAATGGAAATAAAACTTTCCGTATTTTAAGTCACCTCGTACTTACATACAAGTGCTTACATACCTGCTATTTGAGATCATTCTTCTGTAGTTTATTTATCAAAAATATAGTGGGTTGATTAATTTTAATTTTTGATAAACATCCAGGTTTACGTTTTTACCCATTTTAACTTATTTGATGAAATTTCCTAAAGGGTCATAAATTGGATTTTGTTTTTGAAAACTCTAAACAGGTCCTAATTTTGAAACGATTCGTTTATTTTTATTTATCTTTGACAATTCAATTTTCTAAGTGATAAAAATAATTTTCATTAGTTTTTATTTGTTTATTATTATTTATTTATTACTTTATCTATTTCTATTATGCTTAAAATAAATAAATAAATAAATAAAAACTAAACTATTTTTTTCTTTTTTTTTTTTGTTTTTTCTCTATTTCTTTTTCTTTTGCCCTTTTTATTTCCTTCTTTTTATTATTTTACAAATAACAATAAACAATAAAAATAAAATAAATTGATAAAGAAAAAAAGAAAAGAGCCTAAACTAAATCACAAGCAGGACCAAATTGGGAAAGGGCGCGAGTCGGACTGGGCATGCAGGTCTCGAGTCGATCAGTTCAAGTCGAACTTCGAGTTGGTCATAGATCTAAGTCAAGATGAACAACTGACAAGAAGGGTGCTTCTGGGTAGTTTCAAGCTGATTTTTGCACGAGTGAAGGTGGTTTTGTGTCAATCTTATTGGACAACAAGGGTTTAGCGAAGTGCCACGACCTAGTTTGGCTAGTGGTGATGGTCGTCACGATAGTGGGTCACTCGAAGAGTGGCCATATGTGTGTGGGTGCGATTCGATTGTGTATGGGTACGACTGTGATCCGTATGTACATGCACTATGTGGTAGGGTGTTAAGCGTAGTTGTTCACTAGCGGTAGGTTTGTACTTAGGCATATAAAGGCAGCATATGGGGGGCGTATATGTAGTGGTATGGTGCGTGCAGTGTAAAGTAGGTTATGGGTTGGTGTCTGGTCATGAGTATATGGGGGGTAGTCTGCATGGCTCGATCATGTGTGTGGGGGGGATGGTTTATGGCTCGAGTGTGGAAGTGTAGGTTAATGTTGGCTGAGAATAGGGGTTGGAGAGAGATAAAGTTGTGTAAAAGAGAGAGAGGGATCAGACAGTGGGTGTATGGTGTTGGGTATATGGTGTTGGGTGTGGTGTCCAGTGAGTAGTTGATGAAGGACGGCTGTTTAATTAGACGCGTGGCCCAATGATATTTTGACATATGGCAATATGTGGATTTAAAAAGAAAAAGATAAAAAACCATCCTTATGTCTCCAGTGAGTTTCGAAACCTTATAATTTAGCTTAATCCATGCGCTTAGTCTATATGTTTTACCATTAGGCCATTGACTTGTGCCTTGTCCATATGTGCAATTAAATTGCATATATGAACTAGGTCAATCTAGACTAAATTTAAATTTAAACCCAAGTCTAATGGTCCTCTATTTTAAGTTTAAATCTAAGCCCAGATTTAAACTCACCGTATATATTAACCTAAGATAGAAGCTAACCTCACAGCTATTATTTTAAATATAATCCACACAAGACGTGCACAACTCTATTAGCTTAAAGTCTCTATTCTCTTGAAGTATCTATTCTAATACCTATGAGTAATCAAACCTGTAGTATAGCTTTACAAAATACCTGTTCTATATAACCTATTATCTCATAACACAACAGTACTTACATAAACGTCTTACATCTAGAGTTATAAATTACAATCAGAGTTTATCAAAAAGCCACAAGTTTTATAGATTATTTATAATAAATTAGGAAACTAATGGGCAGCCCAAGGAATTCCCAGTTAGTTTCCTTAAAATTCAAAAGAAAAGACAAAAGCTTAGGTTCAGTTGGTTCTTCTTTCCTCACTTTTCCGGTCAACAGTACACTAACTTAAGGGTGGTGGCATCGAAATATCCCGATCTTCACTCAGTACCTACAAAAGAATTTATGGGGATGTGAGCATAACTAACTCAGTAAGTAGGACGGAGTCAAAAGAGCACTGGACAATCACAAGCAAGGTCATTAATTATGATGAAATACAATGCAATCAATCAAATGAAATATCGCACAATGTTATCCGATCCATTATGAGGTTAGAGAAATTATGTCAACTCTAACCTAGATTGAGGAGTTTTATCGCGACTCAAATCAAACTAAACTCAAGCTTGTGCAATGGAGAACACCCTCCTCTTGTGACCGCCTTCGAAACATGGTCCCTACCCTTGTCGCGACCTCCTCACCTGTTATTTAATTTAACTAAGAATGGGAAAATGACCATTTCATCCATCCTCATCAAAGAAAGTCAGTATTTAGCCTGACATTCTTAATCGTTTCTCCTAATGAGTGTTATGCATTTCTAATTTTATTTTAGTTAAATAATCATTAATTGTAAATAAGAGTGACCAAACAAACTCATACAATACAGCAACAATGCAAACATGCAAAATAGCATATCATGGAGTTCAACTCCTGTCACAACTGAATATCATACACACACACGGCATGCGCACAACTAACTAATTACAAACACAACAAAAAATACTCTTGAGTCTCCAGATACTTTAATACAGTATCCTAACAAGTAGTAAAGCTACAGTCCCAACTTACTTATTCGAACGCTCACTATGAAAGACTTGAGCTGTCAACAGTCTGACCATTTTGAGATCCTATATACACACACAAAACCTAAATTCAATTTTTGTAATAGTTACGAAAAATAAAAGGATTTTATCTAAAACGGTTATATATATAAGAATATATTATCACAATAATATATAGTTTTATTATTATTATTATTATTATTATTATTATATTGAGTTAAGTTATTAATTATTGATAATATACGTAATTTATAATATTACTTATTATATATCATTTTGATCACATTGAAACATATTTTTAATTTATTAAATCACTTTTAAATTCCGATAGGGTTACCGTAATACGTACATTCTAGAATATTATAGAGTTATAGGTTATATTATCTATGATTATCCGATTTTAATAAAATTAGTGTTGTTAGGTTTATACAAACCTAACGATACATGTTACGAGTCCTATTTCTAAAAATGACATTTAACGGGTAGTTTGAGCTTTTATTACAGTTATACGTATCTATATAAATATTATCATATTATACGTAAATTATGTTATTAAATTATATTTTACCAAATTTGTTAATATATATATATGTATTATCTAACCTTAATACACACATAACATATACCAATCAGTAAAATATCATTAAATATATTAAAATTATCCTTTTCTATCTAATCTGATTAGTACATAAATACATACTTTTTATTCAACTATTTAATTCATTTTAACCTATTATTACTAAAAATACATCTAGATTTGTAATTTAAGCCATTTTACTACGTAAATTCGTAATAAATAGTTTGGGTCACCAAATAAATCCCTGAAAATTTCTATAAACTCCTAAAAATATGGGGAACTCAGCAATTACTTAGTTTCAAGTTATTGATCTATTACCTATATATTCATATTTACGATTTTACCCTTGAATTATCCTAAATTACCTAATTATAATCCTTTTTGCACTAAATTAATTTCAATCGGATCTAACATTGTTATTATTCACTAAAGATCAGTACATGTCCATTTCACTATTTAATTTCATAGTTTCCTATTTATTTCACAATTTCAACTTATTTTCGAGCTATTTTTAGTCCTAAAAATGAAATAAATATTAAAAATATTCAAATCAAAATTCAAGCTACATAAAAATTACTTATATGTCATACACATCCTATACAAAAATTTTGAGCTAGAAACAATATCATTTAGTACATTTCTTTTGCAGTTTAAATTTCGGATGAAAAGTAGTTTTCTTAAGCAAGTATACTAAATATTACAAATTTTTTAAAACTAAAAATATCACATGAAATTATGTTTTAAATAACCTAACTACAATTTTTTTCATAATTTTCTAGGTAGATTTGCTATTTTTTAAAAATTATCGAAAAACATGAAAAGAAATCGACCTACTTGTTCTTGGATGCTACGGTAGCTAACAATAGTTAGGTGGTTGTCGAACGGCCTGCACAGTAGGTAGGCTACTTAGTGACGGTTGGGTTTTACAGTAGATCAACGGGTGCCCTAAGAACTAACTCAACTCGGTATGTGCTCTATTTTTTTTTCTTTTTTTTCCATGATTTTTTCTAATTTTTTCTTTTTGTTGTTTCTAGCTTGTAAAATCGTAAATTGATGTATTGAAACCTATTTATACTCGTTGGAGTTGGTTGCTTCCCTTTTGATTTTTCTTTTAATTTTTTCCCTTGCTTTTTCTCCATAAATGCAAGTCAGAGGTGTCCTTACTAGCCTAATTCACTTTTGATTCAACAAATTGGAGGTCCTACAAGAAGCCATAGCGATTCTCCAACACTTCCCAGCCGAAGTTGAGTTCATTGGATGAGATTTGTAATTATTTTAGTATTTTAGGTATATTTTATTAATATTTAGTTATTTAGTAACATACGAGTATATATATCAAGTGTATATATCACGCATAATATATAACTATACTTCTATAATTAAATTTCTAACATATCTTTTATTTTTAAGATATGTTTTGTTAATTATTTTCATGAATTCAATACAATATATATAATTAGGTAATTTAAGGTATAATTATTATTTATACCAAGTATGCTCATAAAAATACGAGTATATTCATATAGTAAATTATACTATATTATCTTATTTTATTGCTTAATTAACTTATCTTTAAGTTCTTGTTGCATTCCGAGCTTAATTTCGGAGGTTCCGAGCAATTTGCTACTATATTAAATAATCATACTTCTAAAGGCTAAAATTAGGATTTTGGGTCACTATTTTCAAAATCTAACTTCACTAAATCGCTTCGACTAAATTTTCTATTATAGTCGTAAAGTTTGAGCCCAATTAGATAACTTTTCCCAAAAACCCTAAATTTAGACTCAATTGTTCTAAACACAATTTTAGAGGCTTATAAGAGAGTGTGGTTGGAGATATATATATATATATACGTATGCCTATACCTTATATGTATACAAATGTATATGTATATTATAATATTTTATTTTCTTGGTTAGAAGAAAAATATATGTAATAATGTATATTTAAGTATTTAGGTGTATTTTAGGAAATAATAAGTATACCAGTATTATTATATATATATATATATATATCAGAAATACGTAAGAAAAAACGTATGTATATGAGAATCCCATGGCCTGTAGTAGAATTCTAGTATTAATTTTATTCTATTTTCTACATTTTTTGTATATTAATTATTTATCTATATGTACATAAATAAGCAAAGAAATATAAAAAATGGACAAATTTAGAACATTGTACCTTGACCCAATCAAAAACTACCACATTATATTTATAAATTTTCTAAGCTACAAATTATTGAAATTAATACTAATAAATTAATTTAGAATTATTATTATTATTATGATAGTTGAAATAGTTGGTAATTGAGGGCCTAAAGTTGTAAACTGAGGAAATAGAACCCATCTAGATCTTAAGGCCCATGATCAAAAGCCTAAATTACATCTAGCCCCTAGGCAAAAAACCCACAAAAATTTCATTTAATTAGAGTAGGGTCAAAAATATACAAACGAGTTAGACCCCTAACTTATAGAATTGAAAAATTAGGAAAAGGCTTATTTCAAGCCAATAACTAATTCTCAACCCAAAAACAAAAATATTTAGGAAATATGAAGTTTAAAAAACTATTTGCACCTATTAATAAAATTTAGGTTAAGCTCAATTAACAAAACTACTAAAAGAAAGCTATAAAGATAGTTAAAATCAGATTGAGCTCACATTAATAAGAATTCGTAATACCTTAGGCACATAATAGAAAATACGAGTCTCAACTTCCAAAATGGACCTTGTTATATGAAAGTACGCTCAAAAACAATAATGATTGATTATAAGATCATCAAAATCGAATTTAAAATGAAAAAGTCATACCCAATTAAAGAAAAAGCTCAAACCGGCAAATTTTATAACATTAAATAGAAATTTAAGTACATTCTCAAATAGATATTTAGATATAATATTTTCCTTATCTAGATACTTATTACTTTTTAGAAATTCCTTAATTATCAAGTAATCACAACAAGAATACCAATCTCCCAACTAACTACTATGATCCTTAAATATCATCATAGATGAGTGAATACTCCTAATGATCCCACGCTTATTTATGATTGTAGGTAGTGAAACTTAATTATTATTAGTAAATTGATTGATGCTTAGGGTTAGAGATTTGCATGTAAATATTAATGATTGCTTGATATGAAAAGATACCCTAAATTATCATAATGAATTGGTTGCTCCATTACAAGTACTGTAAGAAATTGAATTGTCTGTGAAATTGGTTGGTTGCCTAATAACCAGACTTAAATGGATTCGACCTAACTAATTAAATTGGATCAAGCATAAGTATGCATGACATCATTTATATACCGACCATTACATCACATAGAGATTGCAAAAGGCCATGCAAGGGTTGTTTTATATAAATGAAATGAAAATATTTAGTATAGTGCACCTATACAATATAACCTTACCTTAGCGCGTAGGCTTATTAAGTATTGGAGGCATCAACTACTTAGCTAAGAGTTCAGAGGCCTCTAATTAGGAGTAAGTGTCAATTATAGGGGCCAATTCACAATCATATTCAAAACTTAGATTTCTTAAAAACCAAGAAAATCGTTTTTCTTGGAATAATAAATGTAAAGTTTCATAATTTGTGAAAGTTCGAGTATGGTACCCAAATTATTCCCCAACCCTGACTTTAAAGGACATTAAATCTAAGTTACATAGTGTACCTAGTTAACTATATATACTTGTATGGCATTCTAATTGATCATGCACTCATACGCTTGTAATTATTTGTAATAACTTACTTGTAGGTATGGTTAAGGGATCCCTTACTAAGCTTTATAACTTATATCACTATAAACTTTTGTTATAAGATGACCTTTTCACTCTTTCTTGCCAATGCATACCTAAGGTCAATTTGGAGTTTTTGGGAAAATTGTGTAGAAGATGAGAGATAGAGTGAATATAGCTATTTAGTTGGACTCTCTGTAAACCTCATAAATTTTTAATCTAAACTATAAATTGGATCTAGGTGCCTTAGCCAATTCCATGAGTTGATATGGTCAAATAAACTAAAAACTTTACTAAATTATAAACTTGAACTTACTACAAATGAGAAAAATCCTAATATACTAATCAAAATCCTAATCGTAGATAAAAATCCTAAACCCTATATACGAATAAAATCAAAAAATTGAACTCGAAACAGATAAAAACCCTAAAACTAAAATTCTAAGCTTATATAAACATATAAATTTACCCTAATCGTAATAAAGTCTTAATCGGGTATAATTATTGACCGATATACGTAATCGCATAAAATTACTAATAAATAAATAGAGATGACTCTAAAATGCTTATAAACATAAAGAGTCACAAATAAATTAATTAAATTAACAAAATTGCAAAATATTACTTTATGATTATTGTGATTTCACATATGTTTATATGTGTGTGTGTCAGTATTATATTGATTTAATTATTTGAATTTAATTTTAGTACATATTTTATGTTTATGTATTATATAATATATATTAATTTTACATCCTATATTTCCTTTTTATAATTACATCATATTTCATTCCAAACATTATATAAAATGGGGAAATACATTTAGAAAAATCAAGAAAATCTTATTTCTTTTTCTTTTCTTTTTCCCTTTCCTAAATCATGGTTGCCATGTGCACATGAAACAATTACATTTGAAACTTGAAAGTAAAGTCAAATATGTCATTTTCACTTTTTTATCCTTCTTATCTTTCCTTTTCCTTTTTCCTTTTCTATTCTTTTCTTTCTTTTTCTTTTTCCTCCTTCCCTTCACCACTAGCCACTTGTTATCTTAGAATACTCTACAATTTTCTTTCTTTTTTCCTTAACAATTTAAATACAAATCAATTCACCCTTCCCATTTTTAGACTGACAACTTCCCTTCACCTTTTTAACTTTCTCTCTTTGTTTTTCTTGTTCTCTTTCTCAATTGGCATTCAAATTAAACTCCTACAATTTACTTCATATTCCCTCATCGTTTGCTACTAGTGTCAAAAGGAAATAGAGAGCAGTAATCTCAAGAACTAGAAAGATCAAAGTAAACAAAGATTTCCTTTTATGTATTTCAATTTTACTTTGTAATTTAAGTTTGTGTATCTCCCTGTTATGTTCATATGTATTTTAGTATTATATGTATTAGAGAATATGTGATAGAAAATATACGTATTTTTAGCATCTTATAATAGGAATTAGATGAATATGTATTTGGTCGAATATACAGCCCTTTTTCTTCATACTTATGTATTTAGACATGTATACATACATTAAAGTATATTTAACTTATTGCATATATATGTTATATCTATTTAGTCATATATATATATACAATTAGTACATGTATGGTTTAGTACATGTAAATTCACATACTACTAAAAATATATACTTCAATATATATGTATAAATAGACTATCAACTAGTGTAAATATATATAAATAAATAAGAAAATATAGGAATACATATATATATATGCACCTATGTATATATCCTAATATTTAAATAAATATACATATAGAATAGTCTAAGTATTTATATGTATATACCAAGAACTACATATGTATATATGTGTATATTAGTATCTAATTTTCTTCAAAATAAAGTAAGAAAGTATAAATATATACATACATGTACATGTATAAGTATACGTATAGTATTAGTATAGTATAAGTATAAACATATGTACATACCTAAAAATGCAAGTATATGCATAATAATACCCTAATTCCTTAAAATAAGTTAATAAGTAAATATATATATATATGCATACACGTAGGATGTAACCCCTAAAAAAGAACTAGGAGTTAATTTTCAATATTCAATAAATTATAATAACATATACGTATATATATTAATATTTCAAAATTAGAAAAATATAAAAATTAGAACAATTAAGAAATTTGCAACATAGACCAATAGGAAGCTGCTATGTCATCTCTCCTAATTATCTGATTGAAACCGCAACTTACAAAAATAATTAAAATAATAATAATTAATTAATTAATTAGAAAATTATAATTATAAAAAATATTAAATTAATTAACATAATTAGTAATTTAAGCTTAAAATGGTCAAATAAAGAAATTATTGTAAAATGAATTCAAAAATAAAATATTTAAAAAAATTTAGAAATTAATTAAGTTATAAAACAATAAAGAAAAGCTTAAATTGATAAATAAAATAATTTGAGCCAAAATAACTAAACTCATAACATTTCAAACCCATAATGAAAAATACGAATTTCAACATCCAAAACAGACCCCACTACATCAAAGTTCATCCGAAAACGACAAAAATCGACTTTAAATTTATAAAAATCGAAGTTCAAATAAAAAAATTACACGCGATTGAAGATAAACTCGAATTAGGAAATTATGTAGAATAAATAGAAAATTCAGGTAGATTTTTTAATAAATACTTACATAAAACAATTATTCCACTTAAATACTTATTATCTTTCATATCCTTTAATTATCAGGCGATCTGGACGAGAATACCAATCTCCCTGCCAACTACTACAATCCTTAAGCTTTACTAATGGCCGAGTGAGTACTCTTGATGATTTTATATTTGTCTGTGTTTGTAAATAATGATATTTAAATATTATTGATAATTGATTGATGTATGGGGTTAGGATACACATGTGATTATTGTTGCTTGTTTATGTAGTGAAAATATCTTAAATTATGATAATAAACTGTTTATTGCATTACAAATATTTATAAAGAATTTAGCTATAAGTAATATTAGTTTGTCACTTAATAACCAAAAATAAATATATGTGACTTTAAATAATTAAACTGAATCATACATATACATACATTAAATTATAATGATTCCGATCGTCACATCACACAAAGGTAGCGAGAGGTAATGTGGGAGTTGATATTTATATTAGAAATCTTAGTATCTTAGTACAGTGTACTCGTACAACATGACCTTATCCTAACCTATAGAATTACTAAGCGTTAAAGGTGCTAACTGCTTAATTAAGGGTCGAGTCTAAAGGTCTTCGTTTAGGGGTAAGTGTAAACTGCAAGAGTTCATCCATGATCATACTTGGAACTTAGTTTTAAACTAAAATTAAACGGAATATTTTTACTTGAATATGAAATGTAGAGTTTCGTAGTTATGTAAGTTCATGTATAATATCTAGATCTAATTGGTGACATGTATTCTCCAATCCTGACTTTGGAGGACATTAAATTTAAATTACATATAGTATCTAGTCAACTGTATGTCTTTGTATAACATTTTACTTGACCATGCATTCATATATTTGTGATTAATGGTTGAATAACTTACTTATATATATGGTTGTATGATAACTCACTAAGCTTTATAGCTTACACCCTTGTAGACTTTTGATACAAGAGAACTTGTTTACAATACCTGGTCGAGACATGTCCAAGGTTAGTTTAAGGTGTTTTAAGAAGTGTACGTATAGAAAAAGAGAGTCGAGTGAATATATATAGTGAGACTCTCAATTAGAATTTCTATGATATTTCATAGGTTAATATTTCTATAGCCATGTAGGATAACTTACTTTATTACTATAGCTATTTACTAATAATTGGAGACTTATGGTTCTATATTACTTACCTAGTTAAATTATTGTATAAAATCTTATATTATTATATATGTTATGATATTATCTTTACCTATATAACTCTTAGATAATTGGTTGTATTAGTAATCTTATATATCGTATAAAAACTTATTGATCGGAAGGAAAACCAATTTATGGTTTTTTGTACGATATAAGGCGACCTACCACGTCTAGACTAACCCTCGGGTCGTGACACTCTCAGTTTATGATTTGCTATTTATTTTACCTTTGTTTATTTAGCAATTGTATAGGACTAATATCTCAATTTTTTTTTAGCTTAAATACTTTATTTTGGAGACTTAGAGTCCCGTAATCTTCATTGCAAAAATAATATACAAAAACTCATAAAATTAAATTTACTGTGATATGATCTTCACTTGCATAACTTATGAGAAACTATGTAATAGCCTTATATATCATATAAAAAGTCGTAAAGTAGTAAGGGAGACAATCTACCATCTTTGTACAGTATATGGCGACCTAACATTGCTATGCTACCCCTTAGCTCGTGACATATTTTCTTCATTGAAATTCTTTATATTAGTAAAAATATTTAATAGATTTTAATTTTTATTTATTTAAAAAAGTGAACTTTCACTTCATGATAGATTGTAATTTTGTGATAATATTCTGTGATAAATTATTTAGAGCTATATTATTAAGTTCATTAGACATGCCTCTAAAAGAAATATGTTATTGGATGATATGTAACTAAATTGTTGAATATTATTAAGTAACAAATATAATGGTTGGCACCATATCTATTAACTTAAACTTTTAGATAAGGTAATTGTGGTACCATTTTTAACATAGTATGGTTATGAGTTCGAATCTCGCTATCCACTTGATAGGCCTTAATTAAAGTCTAGTTCTCAAGTGAGGAAAAGTATTAAGTAATAAATATAATGATCTACACCATGTTTACAAGCTAGCTTTTAGATAAATTGGTCGTAGTGTCTATCTTAATCAAGATTACAAGATTGATAAATATACTAATTATAAATACACAAAAAAGTTACTCCAAAAATTTAATGCTTTAAAGTATAATAAAAGATTTCACATTGTTATACTCATAAATGCCAATAATGATTTACTCTGTAAACATTATTACAATTACAAGAAGTACACAATTTTAGGCATTAAAGATGATCTAATGAGATGTTAATCAACATTTAAAGTAATTGTAAACACACTTCAACAAGTTAGAATAAGTTAATTGATTATCAATTCATATTTTCTGCTTTTCTACTATTAGCTTCTAATAGTCATAACTTTCTCATTTCTTATCAATTTTAATGGATATTATGCACCACAATGACTTTTTGAGAACTATCTAAATACACTATTATACTTAATTGATAAGATTTTCATAATTATGTAAATACCATTTTTACCACATCGCTTTAACCATATGTTATTGTAATCTTGTAATTATTTTCAATTAGCTCAAATACACAAGTAATTTGCTTAATTTTACTATGTTATGGAATCTGACCACCAAATTACATAGAGAGAGAGTTTTCATCTTTATAGAATTTACATACCATCAAGGAGTATTAATTTAATCTCTGATTACCAATGATCTTATTGTATGTCTAAGTACTGTTTAGGTACCAATAAGCATAGGAACATGATTAATTTTATGAAAATTACCATAAGTGCTCAAAATTATACATATGTTCATTTTAAAGAATTTGACAATCAATGCACTAGTCACCTAAGTTCGCTAAATTACAATAAATTACACTAGAGTGAAATTTGATTACACACCACGATCAAATATTAACAATAACGATATCAAGTAACCAACACATATTTAATAAGCTTACAATTCCTCATCGTTGTTTTCACACTACAAACTTCTAATTATCGTATCCTCTTTGTTTACCTAAGGTCAATTTTAACTTTCATTATCAATAATTAAATTTTTATGAGAATATGATACTTTTTATTTAACAAACTTTGTTAATTTAAAATATCTACAAAGTCATGCTATATATAAACTTTTTTTTTTCCTTTTAATAGTGTAGATATATGCTTTTTTATATTTTATTAAGGCCTCAAGAGCTTTGTATAACCGTTGTTCCTAAAAATTACTTATTTAATCCTAATATAATATTATTCAATAAAAATATTAATATTAAAATAACTTTTTAAAATTATAAACATCTTATATTATAAATAAATTTGTCAACTTCTTCTTTTTTTTTTCCCTTACTACTTTTTTAGTCCAATTTTTTCTCTTTTTCTCTCTCCCATTTTTTTTCTCAACCTATTTTTCCACTTTTATGTACAAAACAACTACTTTTTCTCTCTCTCTCTCTCTTCAAATAGCACTTCTCTACATTTACCTTCTCATTTTCCACTACACATCTCACACTTTCCTATATATATTTATACATCTTCTTAAAGTAACCTTTTTTTTTTATTTTTTCAATATCACTTTCTTCTCTCCTTCTTGCGCAAAGAATATAAATTTATTAAGTATATATTATTGCTAACCTTTTTTTTCATAGTTTTATTTCTTACTCTTTCACATAATTAATTATTAAATATTATGAATTAAAATTTCACGCATTTGAATTTGCATACGCATCACTTAACATTTACTATTTTATAATGTTTATATGAAACACTTTAATTAGTCTAGTAATTTAATTAAATCATAAAATCCTTAAGTTAGTAATGTTGGAAATAAAAAATTAAGGTCCCAACTTAATTATTTTAAAATCCTTATTTTATGTACTTAGTAAGTATTTTCAATTTTATTTTATGTATAGAATATAACATAATTTATACTTTTCATTACGATATTTTTTTATAAAAGTCTATTATCCTACACTATATATATATATATATGCCTATTTAATTCTTTAATTTTTTTTTAAACAACACTCCATATTCTAGAAGTTTCAAAAATATGTTAATCTACCCTAAACCCTACTCTCTTTTTTTTCTTTGCCCTCACCAAACCCCTCTCTCTCTCTCTCTCTCTTCCCTTCATTTAAACTCTTTTATTCTATTTTCCTATTTTTCCAACTTTCCCCTACTTTCCATTTTAAATCCTCTTTTCTTCGTTTACCTATTTCCCCAATTTTCATGGACAAGCCCTTCCTTACCCTAATCTTCCCACTTAATTGGACATACCTCATTTGACAAACCCCACATATGACCTTTGCAAAACCCTTCAGCCCCCATTCATCCCTCGATACCACAATCTTTGTTTTGTCTCCATCTCCGCCTCTATTTCACCTCCATTTCGGCTCACTATGTATCTCGAATGCTCATTCATTTCAATAGCTCTTTGCTCATCCCTACATCATCTGTATCTCGCTTCCTGTTTTCCTTTCCTCTCTTGGCTAATCTAGGCAATATGTCGTCTTGTTTTCCTTTGTCACCAAACTCTCACCAGATATGCACTTCTGGCTTCGCATTCGCATCTATGGTAAACACATTGACTATGGTTTCTTGGACCTTGACTTTTAAACCAAGCTTGAATCTGTGAGCTATGAACCGAGTGTTTGCTGGCCATCCGCTACGGCGAGTTTCAATGTCCTCTAATGAATAAGCATTCTCATAAGTCACTTCATACTTGAATCATCAATGGAATCATTCTCCTTCACCGTGCATTATCAGAAATGTCTCACTAAGCTTTCCGGCGGAGATTCAAGTCTTTCCGATGACCTCCTCAAGCCTTCTTCTCCGACGACGGCAATAATGGTAAATCTGCAGTTTGTCAAATGTATATGAATTGAACACAACCTTCTTCAAGATTTCTTATCTCCTCTTCTTAGCCCCTGATTTCATTTTTGTTTCCATGCCTCCGTTGAACTTGGACGAGTGAAACCATATGATAGTCCTTCTAGCTTCGGCTTTCGACTTCGCTCTAGTTCTTGGTTCTCTTCCCCGGCGACATTACAGTGTTTCTTTTCATCCTTGTTTCCAGTTCACTCTTCCATCTTCGGTGAATCCATGTCGCTTCACTCTATTTCGTCAAGTAGGAAAGCAACTTTCTATCCATGTTTGTTGAAATTTTCACGTTTCAATATATCTATACATGATTTGAAACTATTATTTCTGCTTATTATTGACTAATAATATATGCTATGGGTTCATGTTCGTGGGAGGCATGCTTATCATTTATTTCGATTTATAACATATAGCTTTAGAACTTATTAACTCTATCATATTTTATGTTGATATTATTACTAATTGGATCAACGTTTGTTACCTTATAATATAATAAAGTCATAATATATGTATTCTATCAACATAAGTTTTGATGGCTATGAGGTGATTATGTATATATTAACAATTATATTTAATTTCTTGAGTAGGTTAATAAGTTATCTTTCCAAGTAATTGTTTCATTTGATTTCACTTCCATTGAAGTGGAACTGCCTCCCCTGTTTCTAATTGCGTTTTCTTTCGCAAACAAGATGACATGTATATCTAAAACTATAGTATAGGAAATAGTTTAATAATTAACACTTTAAATTAACGAAGTGGAATTACCTTTTATCTCTAGCTCGATATGATAGAAATCTTACCCGTAGGTTTTGAATCGCAAGCGATGAAAGGAGCCAACAGAGGATTATTGGCAAAGTCCGATATATATGTCTCGTTAATATTAAATATACTTTTATGATTTACACTATAATATGTACAATTAAAATAAGTTAATAAAGGATTCCTGAATAAGCAATTGGATAAAAAGGATTTATTTGATAAGCTTATAGATCCACCAATACCTTTTAAATAGAACTTGGCTTCAAGCATTTGAGGATTAAGATACATGCTTGTTTTCAAATAGATTTATGTTAGATATCAAGTTCCAAGTTCCTTCCTTGTTGAGTGGTTGGAGCTTTTTCGTATAGGACTTAAAGTTGTGGATTTCTAGTTGTTTGCCAAGTTGTTAGATTTGAATTCCATGACTGATTCGGACTTCGTAATTGGTTCATTTTTTGCTTCCCAGATAGGTGGTGCTTATTTGTATGGTTGTGTTTGTTAGGTTAAAAAAAATATAATCAGACTAAATTATATTCGATCTAAATGAATGGTTTGCTGAAAGTGCTTAACCCGCTCACTCTAAGGGCCCACAGTGGCAATTCCATAGAGGAGCAACCGATGATAATATGTGAGATTTTCCTAATAAACTTTCATATGGGACAACACAGCTAAAATATTAAGTTTTTAGTCTTTGAACTTTAAACTTTGGGCATAAAGGACTTAAAGAAACATTTATATTATATACACCTACGTATGTGGACACAAATTAAGGTATAGTGGGGTCATGAGTACCCATATATTGTATGTTAGCCTAAATTGAAGATTATCAAACTATTATTGTTTATGTTCTATTATGATTGCATTATACGCATATATATGTTTTAGGCCTAACATCTATATATATTTGTGCATCCACACTAAGCTTCAGCTCACTCTTCCTTTCTATCAGCTATAGGATGATTCAATAAGTCACAACAACTATGGAAATAACTATTATCAAGTTGGGCAAAAGAGGCAATTAGTTCAGTATGTTGTAGAAGATTAAGCTCTAGTTATTTTGTACATTGTGGCTAAAATGACTCACCTATAAGTCGTTCGAATTGATGTATTTGAAAAATTATTGTTTTGTATATGATAAGGGATTATTAGAAGTGATTGTGAAGATTGTAGTTGATTTTAGAGCCTTAACGTGTTCTTGAAAGGCGATGACACGTAGCAAGTTGTAATTCTCTCCAATTTTAGGGCATTACATTATAGGATAGAAAGAATATTGAAACCGGATAAAAAGTATACTGTTTAGTATGATAATTTTACAAATAGATGTACCTTATTATCATTTGCTTATCTTATACCATAACTGTAAGCACTAAAGTTAAGCCAACTGACCATAGGATTGAACTTAGAACATAAAGTTTTGGACGATCGGTTAAGTAATCCGATCAAACCCCAAATCATAAACTATTGAGAGAAATATTAGTAAAAATGACCCCGTAAACGTGAATTTAAGAAAATAAGTAATAAAATAGGAAACTATAAAATTTTTAAATTTTAAGCATAATAATTGCTAATTACTGAAAAGGTGAAAAGTGTAATCTAATAACTAATAAATTACTAGAGATAGATTATATGTATACTAAAAATTTTAGAATGACCAAAATAATAATTAGGAATATTCACATGTACCCCACATGTATTTACATGCAGATAAAAATACGCGAAATTACCTAAATTAGCCAAAAACTTAATAAATAATTAAAGAAAATTATAAATTAATTGTGGAAAAATCAGAAAAAAATCAGAAGGGTGTGGAATGATGTAAACTTGGTCGTGGCAAGTGGGAATCTAAAAAATAAAAATTAACCAATTAGAATTACGTAACACAAAAGCCAAAATTTAAGGGATAAAATAATTGTCTTATCTAATTTAATGCACAATAATTACACTAAAGCCCTATAAATAGCAGGAAAAATCCAGGAACTCATTTAGACAGTTAGAAATCAGAGAAAATTAGGGAGAGGCAAAAATTAAGAGAAAAATTCAAGTTAAAAAAAATAAATAATAATAATAATAATAATAAGAAAAACTGTGCAGTTAGGGCCTCTAAAGGGAACCCCCACCAAACGATCAGCTGGAAGTGGACGGCCACCACCACCACACGGTGGTAGCAGCGCCTAGGCCGGCTAACAAGGCCACGGCGACCGGTGGTGGCCGGAGCCATCCAGATCAGTAAGTCCGATTTCCAGCCTGAATCTTGTGTAATTTTATAAAAATAGTAAATAGTTTTAGAAAATTATGAAACTTGTTATTCTGAGGTTTTATTGTATGTAGATTTAGGAAAAAATAGTAATTTGGTTTAATCACATCTAAAAATATAGGGTCCTTAAGAAATTGTGCAAAACCGAGCATAATTAGAACGGAAAATAAATAGGCTTAGGAGTATAGTTTGGAGCTCATTTTTTTTTTTTTTTTGTAGGATGCTCATGTGATATAAAATAGTGCTATGAAGCCATTTTTTTAAAATTAATTTTCGAAATTTTTAAGTTAATTTTTAGCCCTAAAATGATGGAAAAATTGGGTAATTTAGAGTTAATTAGGTGATTAGGATATTAATTACTGATTTAGATAGTAATTAGATGTTTAGGGATGTTAATTTCTGATGTGGAACCCTAATCCTAACCTTTGGAGTATTAAGTATGGTTAATATAGGAAATTAGGTAATTAGTATAAGAAATTAGTAATATGTGAAATTGTAAATTAATAAATTTAAAAAATTAGGGTTATTTAGATAATATTAGAGTACAAATTAGAATAATATTAAATCTGAATTAAGATTGAATTTTAGGTAATTATATAAAAAAGTAAGATTTTCTCACATCGGGGATAAATTCGATACCCTAATTAGGACTAGCGTGTACTGAATAGCTTAGAATACTAAATTAAGACCCAATAGAATATTTGAATACCCGAGCTTAATGTGATTAATTTCACATTAAGATTCGAGCATGTTTAGAATTTAGAAATCGAACTAAAACCTAATTTAGAAATTGATGCGGAAACCGAAACTGAACCCGAACCTAACCCCAAACCTATAATAATTATAAAAGACTTAAGACCTAGATAATTAGGTATATTAAACCCTAAACAAAACATAATAATAAGCGTTATAGGATAAAATGAACCTATAATAATTATACGAAAAACTGAAACCACGTTTGTGTTATAGGGATAATCGGCAATGGCCTAAGCAAATCAGACCTCGAGTAAGTGAGAAAGGAGTCGAGGTAAGTTGGGATTAATACGATGCTGTATTTTGGAAGCTTAAAATTATGCTTGGTTGTGCTTGTTAGATAGTTGAATGTGTACATGTGCTTGATTATGGGTGATGCTATGATTCTGTTTGTTGTTCTGGTACGTATTGTATGATTTGTATGAAAAGATTGATCACCCTAAACTGGACTTAATCAAATATCCGACCAGTAATCATAATCGGATATGCATGGCAACCTGTTAGAGGAACTTAAGACTCTCCGGCCAAATACCGACCCATTCAAAAGGGATAGCGCATGATTGCAAAATGGTCCCTTCTTCATCCTCAGTCGAACTAAATAATAGGAGAGGGGGTTACGGCGAGGGTGAAAACAGTGGTTCGAAGGTAGTCGCGGGAGAAGTAAGGTCTCCATTACATAAGCCTGGGTTTGGTCGTGAGCTGTTGCATTAACGGCAACTCCTCAACCCGGATTAGAGCGGGCACAATTTCTCTAATCTCACGACGGGCCGGACAACATCGTGCGATGGCATTTGCTTGCACATAATAAGTGATTGAAAACCTTATTGTGTCTATGGTATAGTTTTAAGTCCTCTATCCTAACTTACTGAGCTGTGGTTGCTCACATCCCTATTGAAGTCGTGCAGGTGTTGACAAAGAAGCGGCAACCAATTACACTAAAGCTAGCAACTGCTAGATCCTGTGGAGTAAGGAAAAACATCGAAGAATCGACACATATATTATTACTCTTCATTTTTTATTAATATAATAACTGAATTATAGTGATTATATATGACTTTTCTCACTTTCTTAGGTAAATAAATTATTTAAATTACAACCTGTTTATTTCAAAGCGGGTTAGTCATGGACGCCTTGTGTAGATCAAGTCTAAAATAGAAGTTGGCAGTTGTAAAGCCAGCTTCTATCTTAGAATGGTTTACACGGCGGAGCTATTACGACTCTGCCGTTTTGGGGCGTGACAATAACTACAATACCAACTACCAAGTATATCTAAATTAGGATAAATGTTTTTTCTTCCCTTATTATGCCAATTTTTTTAAACTTTCCAAAAATATTATCAGATTTGGTTTAGGTAGTTAGCTGAACATATGAGACGAATGGATCAAAGATTAAAGGGGTGGAACTGGGTTAAACCATAAGGGTCAATTTAGATTTGACAACATGACTTCCTAGTAGAGTAAAGAATTGAAACTTCCAATTTTAGTTTCTTAATTTATGTTTGGTTGCCACCAACTAAGAAAACTCATTGGATCCTTATGAAGAGAAAAATTTCAATAATACTAACATGTCACGTAAATTGATGAATTATATGTATCAATAAAATTTTAACATAAGAAATCCTAATTAGTATTTTTTTTTTAAAAAAGTACGTTGTGCCTATCTTCATTTTGGCCTTAAATGAAATGAAATGCCTTTGTACTTCATTTGCTTTGTCTAAACAAAATATCGAAGTTAGACATTTCCTTAAACAGAATATCAAAGTTAGACGTTTCCTTGTGCATTTATTATCTGAGTAACTAGGCAAACTTTCAGTAAAACAAGAACAATCCCGCTAGTTTCATGTGAAGGAACAGATGAAGATGGAGATTAGACCAAGATGACAACATTAAATACATTATTATCACCCAATTGCCTCATAACCATGTCAAGCATAATGATATTGCTCCATTTCAATCATAATGATGAATTTAGCCCGAATTGCACTTGGTAATCAACTCATTGCTTGAAGTTCTACATAAATCAAAACTAACCAGCAAGCAAATTTCATCAAAATATCAATGTAGAATCATATAAAATACATCAAATATTACCAAATTAATTCCTAATTCCCGACTAAGCTATTAAATATATAACGGGAAATTATCTATCTTACATTTACCATACTAACCCGAATAACTCTATCAAACTTACTATGCAATTACCTGTGGATCATACCTCCACTTGTTTGCTATACATAGTGCATATATATATATGAGTTATTTAATAATATAGTATATCTTTTATTGCTTCTATCTCATCTAAGGCTAGACAACACTAGCTAATTTGGTGATTTTACCTTTTATTCCCATTAATTCTTTTTTTTTCTAAATTTTTGTCGGGTATTTCAAATAGCATCAATGTATTTTAAATTCATATCACCCAATTTATTTGTTTCGCAGGCATGCTTCACCTATAAATCAATAATAATATTTAATTATGTATATCATGCATATTTGGCGATGTATATTTTTAAATTATCCCTTCCCTCTATCTCATTCTTTTGATTAACCGAATAATTTTTCTTTAAGGTCTCAATTGGTTTTAGGAGCTCGAACTTTGATTTCAATTAATAAACCAGATTCCTCTAATTTAGTAGAAAATATTCAGCTGCATATCTTTCGATTGTAGGTGGATATGTTGCTATCTAGTGTTGCTTTTGATCTACGCCTGTCACTTCAGTTTGGTTTGCTTTATATATTCTTCTTTATGTAATGTGATCATATGAAGAAATAAGATTATCAGGTAAATAACCTATTCCAGACACCCTGAATCTAATGGCTTGAAAAACTTGGAATATCAGAGTAGATCCTTTCAATTTCAATGCGTCGTAGGAGAAATAAATGAGGTTGATAGCAAAATAACAAGGTCAATCGCTTTGACATTGTTTTGCAAATATCTTGGTGATAAGAATCTAAACCAAAAATGCTATGGGGGCATCATTCATTAAACAAATGCGACATAGATAAGAGGAGGCTGTTGTATCTAAATGAACAAGCATAAACCTTTTCACGGTACTCACGAATGTCAAGGATGACTTATTCCATGAACATTATTACAACTGTAGGAGAACGTAGCTTTAGGCATTAAAGATGGTCTCATTGGATGTTGATTAGCAGTTGAAGTAACAGAAGCATGCCCAACCCAGAAGGACAGAATCGCATGATCCGCGTACGGCACTTTCCCACTGCTTGCACTGATTATCACAATCATCACTGCTCAGACACTGACCAGACCATGTCTGGCTAGACCTCTTACACAAATCTGCTTCCACCATGATATTCTCTACATCACACAAGACGGATTTTGATTATCGTTATGCATTCAAAAATTCATTTAGTCACGTGGTGCTCAACTATATGGCCATGAAAATGGTGGCAAATAATCAAGGTTGGATAAGATTGACTCTCTTACCTGTGGAAAGCAGCAGCACCCAGAATATTAAGAGCATGCAAAGAGGAAAAACGAGTCGATTAGTGTATGGGTTAGTCATTGCTATGCGCATTCAATATACTATAAAGCAATACAGTACATGTTGGATCTATATATATCTTGCTGGTATATATAGATTATCGTTTCCCCAAGGCTGCCAAAAAAGAAACCTTGTAATAAGCAACGCATGCAACACAACAATCTTTTATCCCTAAATCCAAGAAAAAAGATTAAAAGGAAGAGTATGCAGTCTGGCGCACCTTGCGATTGTCTGTTCTCCCCATCGGAGAAAAAAATGTTAGAATTTTCAAGGATTAGTCAAGGCACGTCATACCCATGCTCATTAGAGATTTATGCCAACATCATCTACCTCGAGCAAAGTGCAAAAAGGATCCTGCTACCAAAAACCTGTCAAAAGTAGAGAAATATATTGAAGCCATTTCTAAAAAGGTTTGGAGTTTTCAACATTCTCCAATAAATAATTTATAGTTACGATGTTATTTATTACTATTTTTTCCTTATGAAAGATAAGCTAGGCCCGTAAATTTGAGACAATATTGTTATAATGCATTATTTTAGTGTGAACTTTGTTTCTTTTTTTTTTTTTTTTTGTGGGGGTTTGTATAATTAGAATTTCATCAATATGTTTATTAAATTATTATACATTTTTTTATAATATAAACTTAAAACAAAACCTTACCGATATTATTCACTACCACATCAATTGTCTCTTAATTTGTTAATCACGTACTTTTGGGATATCTAGAATTACTTACATGCTCATTTTCACTTTCACTTTTAACCAAAAGTAGTTTTAGAAGGAAAAAAATGTACCACATGTTTCAAACATTAGTTCAAATGTTTTATTCATCACATTACTTCTTCTTTGGTTTTTTTTTTTTAGTTATGCCAACAACAAGGAAGGACAAGAGTAACAAAATATTACCACTATCACTCCAAGAAGAGAAATAGTGGTGTAGGGAATGTAAGAAGGAAAATTCAAAATTCTATTATTCTTGAATAATTATTCATAAACAAATAAGGAAAGATGAAAAAAACTATTTATACCTATAAAAGAATATAAATTGAATCACTAAAATGTCTAAAATATTACTTAAAAATAAAAAACCTTGATAATGGGCCTTAAAAGGCCATTTTCAAGTAAAAAGCAGTATCAATCAAGCTTGCCCAAACTTGTTTGCTATAGTGCTTGAAAATCAATCTTTGAAAATATATAATAATAAAAAATATTCATCTTAAATCAAAAGTTACG
This sequence comes from Lumnitzera littorea, assembly GCA_024138015.1. Lineage (NCBI taxonomy): Eukaryota > Viridiplantae > Streptophyta > Magnoliopsida > Myrtales > Combretaceae > Lumnitzera > Lumnitzera littorea. Next base: position 107,950,205 of record JAMXBB010000005.1, on the reverse strand, counting down.
TCCATTTAAAGTATAACCAGAAAAATTATCTAATTTACTATGTGATTATCAAGTAGTAAGGCCTTTACCTCCACTTGGGTGAGGACATACTCAAAACTGTGCTTACACCATCTAAAAAGTGTCTAAAAGAAATTTGATTGATACACAAATTGCATTCACAAATTCGTACTCATATTCCAATGTAAAAGTTGGAAATTTTTTAAGTTATTAGTGGAATAAGGAAAGACTGGATACCATTGTTCTTGATCCTACTATGAATGTGATTATTCAAATCTCCATTTCAAATATAAGAGATAACAAAATGATGTGCATAAATTTTTGGAGCGGTGAGCTTTCATTTAAATCAACACCACCTCCTGGCTATATTTACAAGAAGCTCCTATGAGTGGAAGGATCTAGAATATGCATATTCCTGTAAAAATTCCTTATTTTCTTTGATAATTACAAATAATCACATTAAATTATTGGCTAAATGCAGGTAAGCCCCTTAAACACTAAAAGATTGATTTCACAACGCCCGTAACTTAGTATGCAAAGTCCCCAAAATAATTTCTAGAAAATAAACCCATCACTAAATAACTTCCTCAACTATTGGTCGAGTGCAATTATAACAGCTAAACTTCCAAGTAAAGCTTTAATTTAGTATCGACTTTGAGCGTACATCTACCTATTTCGGTCTGTTCGAGTCCGCTATAAAAGATGTACCTAAGTTGAATATCAATGGTAGTTCTAAAAACAAGGTTTGAGGCATCGAATGAATATTGAGGGACCAATGAGGCAAAACTCTTTTTGCTTTAAACTGCAAATTTTTCCGTCTTCCATAGTCGGAGGGTTATTATTTTATCCAAATTGATTCTGCTTTAGTGGTTCATTGGTTGTCACGTATTTGTTCTACTTAATAGTATATTCACGAGATTATGCTTATAACGGACTTGTTGGATGAGTTGAAAGTGTCGATGAAATGGACATAAAAGATTCTTATATGGTAGCTCATAGTTTGCTAATATAGGGCAGTTGTAAAGGAGTCATAAAATTTACTCTCAATCAAATTCGTCTTTATAACTTTTACTAAAGTTGAAAGATTATGAGCGACCGGATATCATTCCAAAACCTAAAACTCACTTTACCTTGCATACTCAAATTTTATTGCATTATGTTGTTCACGGATGTTCTTTGTATTAGTAAACTGCTATAATAGATTTTAATTTGGTTATTTATTTTAAACAAGTGAGCTTTGACCTTACGTTATGTTATAATTTTGTGATAATATTCCATGACAAATGGTATGGAGCTATATTCTTACTTCTTGATACGTGCCTTTATAGGAAATATGATATTAGGAAATATGTAATTACATTGCTAAAGAATACCAATACCATATTGATAAATGCACTGATTATAAATAGACGGAAAAACTACTTCAAAAATTTAGTACTTCTTTTTTTTTTTTTTTTTTTGTGACAAAACAAAAATTCATGCAAAAGAAAAGCAGGAAGTCCAAAATAACAAGGTGACAGCCATCCTACAAGTCAGGTGGTTTAGACCCAACATCAACAAAATAATAAGCAATAAAGGGGATTGTAGATCTAGATTTCTAAAGGCAGTGCTCATCCACTTCTTCCCTTAGGTAGCAACTCAATCGACACAAGTATTAGCTTTACAAGAAATAAATTTAAAACAACTAAAGGAAAAATGAGATTTTAAAGATTTAATAATAAGTTTAGCGATCCAAGCATCTCCCGAGAAATCTAACAAACTCTACACCAACATCAAGTTGTTCAATTCTACTTGCACCGATTTTGGACAGCAAAACTCAATGCATCTTTAATGGCAACAACTTCGGCATACTCTACATCAGCCACCGAGAAAGGTCTACATTGAGCAGCAATTAAATTTGCTTGAGAATCACAAGTAATAAAACCGTAGCCAAATCTCCTACGCTTCATGCAAATAGCACCTGTTCACTGCACATATGAGCATTAATATTTAACATCGATATTTCTTGTACGGATGATTATTGCATTAAGTCTTCTCATAACAATAATAGGTTAGACTCGAGGTGATTGAAAATGCTTTAATTCCTTCGTTTCCAAATAAACCATAGCGTTGTTTATATTCTATCAACAATTGCTCTCTAACCTTGTCCCGATGTCGCAATAGTCTCAAACATAGTTCTCAGCCGCTCCTCAATTCTATCAGTGTTCATTACCTCTCTTCTAAAACCAAGAACTCCAAACCACAAACATTCAGTTCGATTAAAATGCAATATGAAGTGCTCAACGGTTTCATATAAAGAGCAGAAGTTACAAGTTGTAGACCACTTAACTTCCTTTTAAAGAGATTAGCATTTATGGCTAAACTATTAGTATAAACTCTCCACACAAAATGCTTGCTTTTTGGGATACATTGCGATCTCCAAATTAGTTCAAATAATTTCTTATTTGGCTCATGGTAAGTAGATGGCCCCTAATGCCTCTCTATTGCTATTCCACAACTTCTTATATCTAGATTTCAGGGAATATTCACCTTGCTTTTTCACCAATCCAAATCAGCTCATCAACTTCTCGTGATCTGTCAATATGTATCTGGCGTATAGCTTCAACTTCCTCATTGACTAGATTATCTGCGATTTGCTCCACCTACTGCAGCTTTTCCTCCCTATTCAGGATTTCATCTACCTTCAACGTCAAGTCACAAGAATCAGTGTTGAGAGGATGTAATCTATGAGACACGGTGTTAGAATTCCAAGGATTTTTCCATACATGAATACTGTCACCATTGCCAATTTGCCATAGACAATGTGGTTCAATCACCTCTCTTCCTCTAATAATACTCCTCTAACTCCAAGAAGCTCTCCCCTTAATTTTGGCAAAAAGGAAACTGGAGTATGGGAATTTTTCCAAGGAGGGAGTCAATAAAGGTTTGTAAATCTTTGAACCCAATAAGGGTTGTTACTTTCTTGCACTAAGTCCTTAAACATTGACATAGCATAAATGGGAATTGCAATAGCCATAGATTTTATTAAAATTTCTCTTCCCCGGTGATAGAAGAAGGCTCTTCCATCCTTGAAATTTGGCTACTATTCTTTCTTTAACTACTAATTAGCTCCTAATTGGATATATTTTATATGGTGATTTTTTTATGATCTTCCTTTGAAATTTGAGTTTATTTTTAGAAAATAATACTTAATTGAATAAAATTTTGTTTTCTAAGTTTTGAAATAATTTACGTAAGAAAACAAAAAAATAAAAATAAGTTTCACTCAATTCAAAACTAAAATGAGCAAGCTATGAATATTTAAAAATCGACACAACTAAACGATATGATTGTATCGTTTCTAAGTGAATTTTGGAGTAATTTTAAAATATCACAGCTAATGACACGACCATATCCTCGATCGTGTCGTTCCCAGTTTTGAAAAAAATAATAATAAAAGAAGATGCAAAAGAATGGCAATAAGTGATACAACCAAAAGATACAGTCATGTCATTTGCACAGACTTTATTTTGCCGTTTCCTATATAAAGTGCCACACCCTTAAAAGATAGAGTCATAATAATCTCATCATGTGAATTNATTGTGTGTGTGTGTGTATGTATGTATGTATATTTTCATATATTACGTATATATATATATATATATATATAGTTTTCTTATAGACACTATTGCTATTATGTTACTATATTTTGAGAATTTTTAAGACAAGTGATCAAATATTATTTAATATATATATATATTTTATTGTACTCATAAAGAGACATAGTTTTTAGTGATAAATCAAATCCACACTTTAGACAAGTCATCACAAAATTGATATTCTCCAAAAACTATTTGATTCACAATATGGATTCCGTATATAAAATTTATTATTTCCTATTATTAACCATAATAAGTAGTTACGACTTACTAACTACCATAATTGTTCAACTTTAATTTCTTCATAATTCAACATATATTTTAAAAACGACATGCAGCAAGTTGATCTATAGAATTCGGAATTGAAATAACAAAACAATCCTTCAAAATCATTCTAGTTAAGGAAGGGAGCACCAAGATTATTTTCAATTGTAAAACTACAAAATTATTAAGTATAAATATCTGTCAAATGAAGCTTACCTTTTTCCTTAGAGCAACATTTGATATATTTTCCAATTTTCCAAGTCCCACCATAGGGTGATATAAAGAACTTCAAATTTTCCCAATTCGCTCCTTGAATATTTACTCCTCTTACGAAGTTGTTGAATTTCCCTTGAACTGATATAGTCGGTATAGCTCTTTACCTCGAGTAATGTATTCTGAAGAATATGTTGAACTACCAAAGTGATTTGCTCAAATTTCTCCGCTGAAGTTGCTAAGGGCATATATATATAATATGTATATTTGGCACCGACTTGGTTCATTCATCATAGTTGAATTTCTACACTTATACTGTATGAATTTCTTAAGCCATCCAGTCAAGATGTTGAGGAATTTGTCATAGTAAGTGTTACATCTATAAATTGCCACAAGTCCTTTTTCTTTTTCTTTGTTTTTTTTCTATTTCCTAGATTTTAAAATATTACTATTGTTTGTAATGAGTTCAAACTTTTGTTATATTATATCCATTCCTAATTCGTAAAGTTTCTAGGGTATTTTCTGACATTAATTAGATTTATTAAAATTCCATGTCATCTAAAGAGTTTGTTTTACCTATCACTACATTTATGTATACACCAATTATCAAACAATTTAATTTTGTTTCATACTCTTCAAGCATCTTTTTACTCAAACTACTATTATGGAGCTATATGGTTTATCTCTAACATTCATTGTCCATAATATTTAAATTTTGAGTTTTCGATCATGTGCAAAACATACCAATATGTTTATGTCTATATGAAATTAACCTTTTAGAAACTCTATTTTTTAAAAAAAATGAATCTTAGGGAACCATTTCATCTCATTGTCATAGTCTTGTCGTAAAGTTCAAACTAAAATGAAGCATGGTTTCTAAAAGCCCTCAAGGTAATTGCTTTACGGTTGTTGGTAAGGATCCAATTTTCTTATTTTCATTTAATTATGGAAAATATCAATCTTTTGTGTAATATATGTGACATGTTAAAATTTAGAGGTTACTTCACCTTATTTTTGTTATATCCCAAAAGTTACAATTCTAAATAGTGGTGTATTAAGTGAAGTTTACTAATTTAATATTGTGTTTGCAATCAAGAAATTATGAAGACCATACATATTTGATGTTTCAAGTAAAACTTTAACCGATATGCTTAGATTTAAATAAATTTGATTTGATGATAACATTTTGATATTTTTTTTCCTTAGAATCTTTTATAGTCTATTTTATTTTCTTCTCTTTTTTTATTTCCTATAAGATATTTAGTAAAATGGAGTTTTTCTTTATACTCAATAACCTAGTATAACTAGTCAAAAGCTAATAGCTCAAGGTGGTAGGGCATTACATCAAGCCTCTTTAGGTTTATATTTAGAGATTATTAGATGACTTTTGAAGAGTTTTTCAAGAGAAGAACACTCAAGGGAGCGAAGGACCATCAAGACGTCAAGATTCAACCTTATTTTGATTTCATGATTTTCTCTTCTACAATTCTTTATTCTTTGATGCAAGCTCTTTATTTTAAGATGTGTAGAAAGTAGATCTTTAGTATCTAGGTCTTGTGGAACCTAGATCTACTCATGTGATAAGGATTTTATTATATTTAATTAATTCTTTATTCTTTTCTTGATTTAATTATGTATACTTGATGTTTTAAAATCAAGAGATTTCTCATAAGATTATATCTAAGCATATTTGAAAAAGATTGTTACAAGATTAGAGATAATTTGTAAGATCTTTTTGAAATTTTGAATTGTAATGTAGAGAATTCGTTGTGCAATAATGCGATCTTAAGTCATACTATTGACAAAAGATTCTAATAGGTAATTTTAAAATTTAGGTTAATCAGCTTTTAAAAGTAATTAACTTTAGTAGAAAATTCTCTTGGTCAAAAAAATTAAAGAAGAATTTAGATGATCTTTAAAGAAAATCATATGTTAGATTTAAGAGAAACAAAAATCCAGATACAGTTTTTTGATCTTGAATTAATTTGTACTTTTATTGTTTTCTTATTTAAGTTCTTTAATACTCATTAATGAGTTGTTAATTTAACAATTGCTACAATTTAATTTAGATTCTTTAAGTTTCTCAAACTCGAATTTGTAGGCTAAATAACAGAGATCTAGTAAGTATCAGTAATCAAAGTCCTTAAAGGATTGATACTTAGACTTAATCTACTTACTATAGATTTGATAGGTACACTTACCTTTGTATCAAGTTTTTAGCACCGTTGTCGGGGACTTTTGATATTAAGAAAACTAGTAGATTTATTAATCTAACCATTTTTTTACTTATCTTTCTTGATTTCTTTTCTTTTTCTTGCACTTTTTTATTTTCTTGGTGCAATCATGACTAAATTTTCTATTGTCTTTGGTGTAATATATGACAAGAAGCCAATCAAATGATTTGATTAAATTGATCCTGAGATTGAGAGGATGATTTATGCAATTTAAGGTAAGTAACAATTAAAGAAATAGTGGAGGTGTTTAACCAAGGATCTCCTATTAGGTTAAAAGACAGTTGAGTTGGTAGAGGGAAAATCAAAAGATTAAGAGGTAGAGCAAGAATCTAATCACAAGAGTTTACTTAATAATATTATGGCCAACAATAGGTAATAAAATCGGACCATGCCCATTGATGAAACAAAAGGAAGCTGGACGAGATCTCAAAAGTGACACTTAACGAGGAATGCTCAACCTTGTTGCAAAAAAAGTCGCTAGAGAAGCTAAAGGATCTAAGGAGTTTTACTATTCCTTATATTTTTGGCAATTTTCTTATTGATAAAGCTCTAGCAAATTTAGGAGCTAGCATTAACCTTATGCCATATTAGTAATTTAAAAGGTTAAGGTTAGGTGAGCCTAAGGCCACATTAATGAGTCTCTAGTTAGTAGATAAGTCCATTACTTACCTTAAAGGAATTATTAAGGAAGTTTTAGTCTAAGTTGATAAATTCATCTTCTCAATAGATTTTGTTATGCTAGATATGGATGTGAATCATGAGATACCCTTTATATTAGGATGTCCCTTTTTAGCGATTGCTCGAGCTATTATTGATGTTAATGAAAGGGAACTAATATTAAAGATAAGCGATGAAAAGATAATTTTCAAGGTTTCTAAAGTCATAAGTAAATCTGCTAAATTAGATGATACTTATTATCATGTAGATGCTACTAACTCTGTCATTTCTGACTATTTGCAAGAGATATTGACAAAGGATTCATAAAAGCTATGTTTGTCAAAAGGAGAAGAAGAAGTGAATGACCTTGAATGTAACAAAGTAGTTGCACAGCTAGAGGCGACTAAATCTGCTGAAGATGGTGCAAGGTTAAAACAAAGTAAGAGGGAAAAGGAGACAAGGTTGAGGCCTTCAATCAAAGACCCACCAATACTTGAGTTGAAGCTACTGCTAAACTAGTTATAATATGCCTTCTTAGAGAAGGATTCGAAGTTACCGATGATGATCGCCTTAGATTTAGGAGAGGATCAAAAGTATAGACTTCTAAAAGTTTTAAGAATGCACAAGAAGGCATTAGCATGGAAAATTTTAGACATCAAGAAGATAAGTCTCTCTTTTTGCACCCACAAAATTTTGATAGAGGAGAATCATAAACCAATGGTACGATCCCTAATGATGACTTAACGTGAACATGAAAGAAGTCGTTAAGGCAAAGGTAATTAAGTTGTTGGATGCAGGGATGATATATCCCATATCTGACAGAGCATAGGTAAGTCCGATTCAAGTAGTCCCAAAGAAGGGCAGCATGACAGTCATTCCTAATAAGAAGAATGAGCTTATTCCTATGAGAACGATGATTGGGTAACGTATGTGCATTGACTATTAAAAGTTGAGCAATGCCATATGAAAAGATCATTTTCCCCTTCCATTTGTAGATCAAATGTTAAAGAGACTAGCCAGCCACATGTATTACTATTTCTTAGACAGACTATCAAGATATTTTCAAATACCAACTGCACCAAAAGGTCAAGAAAAGACTGCATTTACATGCCCATATTGCACATTCTCTTACAAGCAAATGCCACTTAGCCTCTGCAATGCACTAATCACTTTTCAGAGGTGCATTGATGTCCATTTTTGAAGACTTAGTTGAGAATATTATGGAAGTCTTCATGGATAATTTTTCAATGTTTAGGGACTCATTCAAGCATTACTTACAGAATTTAGAGAAGATCCTAATACAGTATGAAGAAACCAACTTGGTTCTCAATTGGGAAAAATGTCACTTCATGGTTCAGGAAGGCATTATTCTCGAGCACAAAATTTTAAGAAGGGGTATGAAGGTAGATAATGCGAAGATTGACACAATTGCCAAGCTACCACCCCTAACTTCAGTAAAGGCAATTAGAAGTTTTCTTGGATACGTAGGGTTTTATAGGTGATTTATTAAAGACTTCTCCAAGATCGCCAAACCATTAGCCTGATTACTAGAGAAGGACGTATCCTTTGAATTTTCCTAGGAATGCATTGATGCATTTGACACCCTTAAGGATAAGCTCACTAATGCTCCAATAATGGCAGCTCCTGATTGGAGTCTCCTTTTTAAGTTAATGTGCGATGTTAGCGACTATGCAGTAGGAGTCGTCTTGGGGTAAAGAAAGAATAAATACTTCTAACCTATTTACTACACCAACAAAACTTTAATTGAAGCTCAAGAAAATTATACAACAATTGAAAAAGAATTGTTGGCCATTGTCTTTGCTTTTAATAAATTCCGTTCTTTAATCTTATCTAAAGTAATCTTTTATACTGACTACTCTACTCTTAGGTACTTGTTGACCAAGACAAACGCTAAGCCATGCTTAATCAAGTGGATCTTGCTCCTTCAAGAGTTTGATATAGAGATTGGGACAAGAAGGGCGCATAAAACCCGTAGTGGATCACTTGTTGAGTTTAGAGAATCCGAATCTAGAAAAGCTGGTAAAGCATGAGATTAATGACAAGTTTCCTGAAGAACGATTATACGTTATCCGTGAGGTAGTTGATTTTGACACTCCGTGGTTTGCTGACTCTGTGAATTATTTAGTTACCAAAATTCGTTCTAAGGGACTTCCACATTAGCAGAAGAATAAATTCTTCTCCAACATGAAATACTACTTTAAGGAAGACCCTTATCTTTTTCAAGTATGTATAGATCATATGATTAGAAGGTATGTTTCACACCTTGAGGGATGCAAATACTGACCATTGCCATCGAAGGTCAGTTACAGGACATCATAGTGCCAACCATATGGTTCATTGAATTTTACAAGCAGGATTTTATTAGCTTACTATCTTCAAGGACGCTCAAAAGTTTGTTAAGCTTTGTGAAAGCTGTCAAAAGTTAGGAAACATCCCCTAAAAGGATGAGATGCCCCAAAACCCTATTTTAGTATGTGAAATTTTTTATATGTAGGGCATAAACTTTATGGGCTCATTCCTAAACTCAAATGGGAATAAATACATTTTAGTGGCTATGAATTACGTTTCTAAGTGGGTTGTGGCTCAAGCCTTACCCACTAATAATGCTAGGGTAGTTACTAAATTTTTGAAAAAAAAAAAAAACTCTTTTCTCGATCTAGTACCACTAGAGCAAAAAGTAGTTACAAGGATACACACTTTTGTAACACTCAGTTCAATAAGGTATGAAAGCATTACAGCATAACTCATAGGATAGCAACTCCATATCATTCACAAACAAGTAGCCAAGTCGAAGTAGCAAATAGGGATTTAAAGAGAATCTTAGAAATGATAATAAAGCATCATAGGAAAGATTAGTCAAATAAGTAAGATGATGCTCTAAGCCTATAGGATTGCTTATAAAACACCAATTGGAACCACTCCGTATAGACCTATGTAGGAAAAAGCATGTCATCTCCTAATGGAGATCGAACACAAAGCTTTTTGGGTTATTAAAACTGTTAACCCAGATCTTGAGTTTACAGGTAATTACAGGAAACTCTAGCTAAACGAGCTTAGCAAATGGCGTGAGTAAGCATATGAAAATTCCTAAATCTATAAAGAGAGGACTAAGTAATATCATGTTCAGCAGATAAGGGGAAGACAAGCTTTTCAAGAAGGGGAGTAATTCCTATTATACAATTTTTTACTCCATTTATTCCCCGAAAAGCTTAAGTTTAGGTGGTCCAGTCCTTTCACGGTCACATAGGTTTTTCCTCATGGAGCAATTGAAGTCCCATATCCTAAAAAAGGTATATTTAAAGTTAATGCTCAACGTTTGAAGCTTTATGCAGGTGGAGAGCTTGAAAGAGACGAACTCGAGGAGTTACAACTCCTCGATATTCTCAATGTTGTTAGCAAGTAAGTAATTTTTTTCTCATTTCGTTGAGCTATCAACATTAAATATATCATTCTTGGGAGGTAACCCAAGTTATTTGCTTAATTACATGATTTTAATTTCTTATTATTACACTTAAGAATTTTTAAGTCATTAGTTATCTTAGCATTTGCACTTTTAGTTTCATTTTTTTATTATTTTAATTTATTTTGATTAAATTAATTTTCTAAACTTAAGTTTCAATATTCTTTTCTTGATTAAAATAAAAAGGGCATATAGTGTACTATAGGGTCCAAAGATACAGTCATGTCTTAAACTGTATCACTCCTAGGCATTTTTCACTTGCGATGACAATGCATTACATGGTCATATCTTAGACCGTGTCGTTCCTAAGGTAGTCCATACGACCTATTATAGTGCATTATATAACGACGAGATATGATAATGTCTGAGGTTGTGTCGTGCTCAGTATATAAGGCGACGACATGCATTCCTTCCCCACTTCTTACTTCATTCCACACATACACAGGAAAGCTCCTCTCATCTATACTCTCCTTCACGTCCATACTAACACTCAAACACATATTCACTCACACATACTCCACAATCTCTTTTATATACAACAACTTAAGATTTCAATCTTCACTCCATTTCAAGAATTTGAGTAAATTCTTAATCCTTCTCTTTCTTTAATTTTTCTAGAAAACTTACTTGGATTTTACTATTATAACATCCTATAATTGTTAGAACTTAAGGCTTTTGAATGTTGGTGCAAGCTATGATAATTTTTACTTGTTTTGTGAGTTGGGTAGTGATTTTGAAATAGAGCACTATCGTATTATTGATTTTGGCACTAAACTTAGATTTTAAAAGACATGATTATTGACACGATCATTGACACGATCGTATCAATTATGATGCATGTTAAGGTGTACGCAATTCCCTCTTCCATGTTAAGGCTTTAATCTTTCTACACATGGTGTTGATTCTTGCACTTTATATGCCATAAATCATAAGAATCATCCTTTTGCCATGTTTAGATTTCTTTGTGTAATTTGGGATTGTATGATTATATGACTACTTCTTCAAAATCTCAAAGAATATAGCATGCCTACCATGTATTTGCTAAAATGTCTAAATGATTTTTGTTATACTTTCTTCCATAATTGTGCTTAGTTTTTACATTGTTTATCATTCTAAGTGTACGGAAAGCGTTGGTGACCATTTCTTAATTTTAATTGACTTCTTTTTCATGTAAAACATGGCACCAAGGCAAAAACTCAACGTAAGGTGCAAAGATAAGGTAATCGCATCATCATCTCAACCACCTCCATCTCTTATTCTACTAGCAACCCTCGATCCCCCAATTCATCCAATGCGGCATTTTTCATCAAAAGCTACCCAAGAATGGTTTCAACATTTCCAATTATGTGCTTTTAAAGAGACATTATATCTTGATTGGATGTAATTAAGGGATTCAATTTACTTGATCAAGTTCGAGATATGGTCTCAATTAACCCGCGGAAAAAGCTATTGAACTTTCCTCTTGAGCTCCTTCCTCTTCTTCTCTAGTTGGCTCTTGGGTAGCTTCTTCTTCTGAAGACAAAGAGGGGGACTTTTGGAAAACATCAAGAACTTTCAAACTATTCAATCCAACCACATTACAAAAGAAATGCGTAATGTGATTTTGCTTTGCCAACATCTTTCCCATTTCATACTCCACCCTGTCCTAATGGGTACTCAAATATTTCAACATTTCCTTTATCTAATCAAGCTGAGAGCCTAATCCTTAGCTTGCACTTCAACTTGAACTTGCACCTCTGTGTCCCTGTGTTGTATCTAAATTCATGTGCATGTTCCTAAATGTTTCTTTTCTTAATGGCTTCATCTCACTAACAAATGTCATATCAGACAATTGTCTGGTCAAAATCCCCATCCCATAAGCTAACAAGGTCACATACAAACCACAACATATTTAACAATAAACTCAAACACCAGCGGCTTGCTTCATAAGATAGTTGGCTAACAGCATAGCCAAATTGACCGAACATTTCCTAATCGTATTTTACAAAATCATCAATTTGAACATGCTAACCATACCCATACTCTTACGTCACCCAACAGTTGTATGAGTTAATAACCAATGCACAACTTTGTATTATGAGCGACTAGAGAAGAGGCCTCACTAGACTTTGCAATATAATTACTACCCCTTGCGATGCTATGCCAAAATTGGTAAGGTAAGGCTTCGTGTGGTAACTTGCAAGGAAGCTTAAGAAATTATTTAGTCTGCACATACTTTTCTGAATATTGACCTAAGTAAACACCCAATTTAGCAACAATAATCCAATGAGCACGGTTGTTCAGTCAAAATCATAGTTTCTATTGTGGTTCAAAATTTCCCAAATGCTTATCCATTTACACCATGCAAAGAAACTCAAGTGTAAGCTCATGATATGGCCTAAGATGTACTTCGGTTTTAAGACTTCGTTTTACTTCATGTTTCTTTCTTTTTCTTTTCTCTTTTATTGTTTTCTTTAATGGCTTGATGGAATGACAGTATTGGTTTCTTCTCTATGTTGGAACTAAAGGTCGAAGCTTTTTAGATGGAAATGTTCAGTTTTTGCATTTACAAATTTAACGTAGGTTACTTCATAATTTATGGCTTTTGTACGTTTGAGATTACTTAATTTTCAGGGAAGTATTAGTTTTTCTTTTCCTTGCTTTTATATATTAGTTTAAAGGAAATCGATTAAAGTTGCAAGTTGATGCTTTTCCTGGGTTAAGTGTAAATTTTTGCCAGTTTCCTAGTCACTGATGGTTTTTTACGTAAGAATTTTTGTCGCAATTCTTTCTTTGCTTTATTTTCTTGAGGACAAGCAAATTCTTAAGTATTGAGAAGTTTGATAAGTTCTTAATTGGACATATTTTACATGGTGATTTTTTTATGATCTTCCTTTGAAATTTGAGTTTATTTTTAAAAAATAATACTTAGTTGAGTAAAATTTTGTTTATTAGCTTTTGAAACGATCTACGTGAAAAAAGAGAAGATAGAAACAAGCTTCAGTTAATTCAAAGCTAAAATGAGCAAGTTATAAAGGTTTGAAAACCGACACAATCAAATAACATGACTACATCGTTTCCAGGCAAATTTTAGAGTAATTTTAAAATATCACAGCCAGTGACATGACCAAAGAATACAACCATATCCTTAGTTGCTTTGTTTGTCTTGTTCCAAATTTTAAAAAAAAAATGATAAAAGAAGATGCAAAGGAATGGCAATGAGTAACACAAACAAGGCATACGATTGTATCATTTACATGAACTTTATTTTGCCATTTCCTATATAAAACCTCCTTAAAGTTTTTGTAGAGATTATTAGATAACTTTTGAAGAGTTTTTCAAGAGAAGAACACTCAAGGAAGCAAAAGACCATCAAGACTTCAAGATTCAACCTTACTTAGATTTCACGATTTTCTATTCTATAATTCTTTATTCTTTGATGCTAGTGTCTAAGAAGTAGATCTCTGGTGTCTAGGTCTTGTGAAACTTAGATCTACTCATGTGATAAGGATTTTATTAGATTTAATTAATTCTTTATTCTTTTCTTAACTCAACTATATATGCTTCATGATTTAGATTGTTATTTTTGCATGTAATAATCTAGAATTTGATATCTCATGATAAAATCGAAAGATTTCTTATAAGATTATATCTAAGCATAGTTAATGAAGATTGTTGCAAAATTAGAGATAATTTGTAAGATCTTTCTGGAATTTTGAATTGTAGAGAATACATTATGCAATAATGTGATCTTAGATCATACTATTAAAAAGATATTCTAATAGCTAATTTTAAGATTAGAGTTAATTCACTTGAGAAACTGATTAACTTTAGTAAAGAGTTCTTCCAATCAAAAAAGATTAAAAAAGAAATTAGATTATCTTTGGGGGGAAATCCCATGTTAGATCTAGGGTAAACGAAGATCTAGATATGATTTTTTGAATCTTGAATTAATTTATACTTTTATTTTTTTCTTATTTAAGTTCTTTAATATTCATTAATTAGTTGTTAATTCAGCAGTTGCTACAATTTAATTTTGAATTCTTTAAGTTTCTTAAACTTGAATTTGTAAGTTAGATAACAGAGATCTAGTGAGTATTAATAATCAAAATCCTCAAAGGATCAATACTTAGACTTCATTCATTTATTACAAATTTGATAAGTATACTTGCCTTCGTATCAATAACCTTAAAACTTATGTTTTAGACCTACCCCATTTAATTGAAGTCCTTAGTATTTCCCAAGTAAATTAAATTTCGAAATCTAAAGACATATAAAGCAATGATCCATTACAATTTCAAGTGTATTTTTGCTAAAAGAAATGAAGGATTTCTAGGAATTCACAAGTTGTCCCAATGCTTTATAGTACATGTCAACAACAACTTTAAGAAAAATACATTGTTGATAGAAGTCTTAATAAACAGAAGAGAACCATCAACAAATAAAAGATGAATTGGCTTAGGGCTACCATTTTTAATCCTAATCCCTCGCAAATTATCCTTAAGATTCTCTTTCTTAATCATAATTGATAATATATCAACAATTAAGATGAAGAGGTATGGAGAGATCAGGTCTCCTTGTCTAAGTCCTCTAATTGGAACTATAGTCCCCACTCACTTTCCATTTACCAACAACTTATATAAGACAAACACCACATAACACGTAATCTAATTAACTCATTTATCAGTAAAACCCATTTTAATCATAACTAACTTCAGAAAACTCCAATCTACCTTATTATATATCTTGGCCACATCAATTCTAATTGTACAAGAAAAATTATTTCCATATTTTTTCAACTTCACTCATGGAATATCTCATGTGCTATGATCACATTGTCCTATATGAGTATGAGCCAATCAAGGATAAATACACTCAAGAATGAGTAATGATGGAGTTTAAGATAGATCATAGCCTATTAGCTTGGATTTTAGATATTATTTTATAGGAAAAGTTACACAAATTCATGGGTCTAAAATGAGACAAATTTTTAGGTACATTCGTATTTGTAATTAAAATACGATCAGTGTTATTAAAATTTGTAGGGAACAAACCTATTTCAAAAAAATGTTTAATAGTTGATGTGATAAAGGCTCCCATTATCATCCAATTTGATTGGTAAAAGAGACCATTGAAGCCATTAATACTTTCAAGGATCTTAGATTAAAAACCACCGCATGCACTTCCTTATATTTAATTGGCCTAGTTAGCATATCATTTTGTTCATCAATTATAACCCTGTGTAGTCTAACACTTATGTTGACCTAAACATCCTTTAGAAGAAATATCTTCTTAAAAGATTCCAAAAATGCTCAAGAGAGATAATTCAAATTCTTAGTTTAAGATACAAGAGTGGACTAAGCAGTGTAGTTAAACTCTTGTAGTACTAGGCTTTCATTTAAATCAGCGTCACCTCTAGGCTACTCAATAGAAAACCTTTGAATTGAAGGATTGAGAATAGCCCCATTCCTTGAAAAGTTTCTTAATTTTCTTGAGGCAATTGAAAGTGCTCCCTTAAACTATTGATTAGGGATAAACAGATTCATTAAACTCTAATAATGTAACTTTATCCTTTATAACTCTAAACAACTTACCTCAAAAATTTAATGCTTCAAAGCTAAATAAAAAGTTTCATTGATTTCATGAGATATTTTACATGCAATAGGTTATATGTAGTACAGGTTCTTTGGAGGTTCTTGCAAATTACAAGGGTAGGTTTGGTTCCAAAATTTGATAACCTATACTTATAGAGTAAGGTCTTAAAGCCTCATATGTTATCCATTCTAAAGGGGGGGTGCTGCAATTATTTGCATAAGTGATACACTAGAAACATTAGCATTGGTACAACTAATGGATAGATAGCTAGCATAGACTCTATATTAATGTTACTTATTGATATTAAACGAAAATATATTTTTCTCTTATTCACATCTAAGAAGGTTCGTTGTACAATGGTTTTATTCTATATGGTATATCAAAGACTCACCTAACTAATTATACATACTCATATCAATCTTAATGAGAATTAAAGTACTTCAGTAATAGAGTAGAAGCATATTATTTCCTAGCATCACAAGCAATGTCTTTTGAAGTTGGGAAATAGATTATTTAGATTCACGAAGAGCTATCATCCCCATCATTAAACCAATTGTCATATCCAAACCCACCACCATATCCAAAACCATAACCTAACCCATAACTTGATCCACCACTACCTCCTCTACCATTACCATTGCCACCTCTGCCACCTCCAAAACCACTTCCATAACCAAATCCATAGCCACCGACTTCCTAAACCTAAAACTCTACCACTACTGCCACCTCCTCTGCCACCACTTATTCCCCCACCATATCCAAACCTAAAGCCAATACCTGACCCATAACCAAAACTCAAACCACCAAATCCTCTACCTCTGCCTCTGCTTCCTCCTCCACCTCTACATTTGCTTTCTCCTCTACTTGAACCACTTCCTGACCCATATCCGAAGCCAAAGCCTGATCCAAAGCCCCTTGAACCACCACATTTACCTAAAATGACCTTACTTGATCTAGCATAGGAGAGGTCTACAATGAACAAAATCAAGAATGCAACACCTAGAATTTTGAATTGTTCCATTTTCCAATCTCTAAAAAGATCCAATAATGCAATCAAATGAGGAAAATTCTCTAGTTGTTTAGCACTACTAAGTAATGTGTTTACCACTTCTCTTATTCATCTTTGGAAAAAAATCTTTGGAAAAAAATTAAACTGGAATCCATATATATATATATATATATGAAAACTATCACCAAGCATCCCACTAACTTCCAACTTCAATTTTGCTAAATAATAACAACCATTGTGTATGGATGACAATATGGGATTTGATTAATGGTACTAAAATTGAGGTGGCATTCTTTGATTCATGACTATGATTAAAGCGGCATTACTATAGTCCGCGTGTGTTCATTAACTCTCAATGCAAAATACGGCTTGTTGCTCCACTTTTGACTTTGAAGTGCATTAAGGAGCCTGGAAAACAGCATTTCCTGTCCATCAGGTCCTATTTCAAACACAATCTTGAGTGCTTAGTCTATCTATAACATGCACTAGTGGTTTCGTGGTGGATGTACATACAGTTGTACGCTTGCTGTGGTATTGCGATACCCAATACGTGTTTTGCCCCCCTTAACGTTTTGAAAATAAATTGAGTTTGACTTAAGTGATGAATGACAGGTTTCATTTCCACTCATGCACAAAAATATCATATTTTCAACCATATTGCAGAGAAAAATTAGACGATAAACTTTTGGGAGATACACTTTATCAGAAAGTACATAGTGCTATCAGAAAATGAACTAAAATATAAATTTTAAGTCATCATCAGGCGATTTATACCAACACCAAGCCTCAATTGTCTCATCAACATTACAACACCGCGAGCTCTCCCATCACCGTTCAACCCAAGAGAGCAGCAATTTCCTGTTTTCTTAAATATAAAAGCTCGAGGCGTGTGAATGATGACATACATTATCTTTTACGATTGACTTCTTTCTTCTGGTAGGCTACATGAATAGGCTATTCTCAAAACCTTAATCAAAATTAACGTGACGAAGAATCAACTAATTTTTGTAAATAAACTAGAATAGAAATATTTATTAGAATTCAGATTTTTAATAGCTCAAATTTCTATGAAGTTATAATCTTTCTGTAAAAGCATCTAGTTAGCTTAACTCATAACAAGAATCCCAATCCCAACAAACATCCGATTTAAGCTAACAAACAGGAATACTCTTAGCATCTCTGAGAATTTAACATATAATAATCACTGACTGTCTCCCTTGAGGCCTGAGGTGCACAACAAACAAACATAGGAAACAATAGTCACATGTAAATAATCCTCTCAAATAATCTAAAAAGATTTAATAATACTAATACATCACATAAATTGATGAGTGGTATATAATCATAGTTACACAGTGAGAAGGAAATCAGTAGGTAATACACGCTACGTGGATGTATACGTAGTGTATAACTACTGATCAGATTCAAACACGTAGGTTAATAGTGAATGATTACTTAAAAATCTATTATTAATGTTATCATATATTTAAGTATAATTGGTAGTTATGCATCAGGTGTACTTACATGTAACGTATACTATATATTTAATCTTTTTTCGTTGCATAGCAAAATCACACCATAACACTTAAAAAGTTTTCCCAAAAGAAAAAAGGAATAAAAAATAGATCCACTAAAGCTACTTTTACTAAAGTTATTCTCTTAAAATACAATCATGTATAATTAATGACTGAGATTAGGAAAAACAAAATAACATTGTATGATGATATAATAAGATATTTTAAAATTTTAAACAATCTCAATCATTGAATTTATAATTTTATTTTTAGAATGAGAATCTGAACTTTACTTCATCATTACAAAATTGATGGCAACTTTTTAATTTCTAAATGTAAAATAATAATAATAATAATAAAGAAAGAAAGAAATTGAAAAAGAAAAGAAGTCAGTCATAATGCTGCAGTTTAAAAATAAAACTTTTCGACTTAAAACAAACTTAGACATTTCTATCCAAAGCCCATTAAATTGGAGAAGCTGCAACTTGAAGTTGAAAGTTAGGATGATGGTTATACCTCACTAGAAAGATATAAAGAATTTGCGGCATTGCAACCGTTATTGAGTCAATTGGTTGTGAACTAGCCTCTTAGGAGAATGGTAAACAAAATCGTCATGTATACTTAATTAAGGATAAATTCATGTAAAGATTGATTTCAAACCATAAATCAACTTGGGACCGACTCAATCCAAAGGTGAGTAAGTCTAAACCAGTTTACTTATCACTAGGTCTTAAGAGCCTAAACGGTTTGGCTTGATGAATTCATTTGAACTTTGCTTTATTTAAAAATTAAAAAAAAAGGACAAAACAACATCTCATCATTTGTAATTAAGATTGTCATTTTCCTTCATGAGTTATGATATTGCACTTTAATCTCTACACTTTTTGGTTCTCCAATTATTCTCCTCCTTTTATCCTTTTCCTTTTCCATTTCAAAACGTCAATCAATCTTTACTCTACTAGTCTAATCTCTGCAGTACACAACATGAGTAATTCATTAGCACATTATAGAGTTCAAAGAGATTTTCACCTGAGAAATAATATTTTGTAATATACCATCACAAATTATAATTAATAATTACGTTATAATTTATTTTTCTTCATATTAACAATATACTTAAAGAATCGAATAACAAATCTTCCCCTTTTGCAATTTTTCTAGCTTTATTTAATATTACTCAACATTGTAATGTAATATCATGAGAAAAAAAAATACAAGAAAAGGTGGAAAATTATTTATATTAATTTACGAAAAAAAAAATAAAAACTACTAAAGAACCGATTCTAAGGTTGTGAATCGGTTATACCGAACCAGCTAGGGCCTATTGCCCTAAATATTAGGCTCGATTCACCTTGCCACTAACTTATTAACCGGCAGTTATAAACCAGTTCTACTCAGCATGCAAATCTAATTATGGACTTGCATATTCTACTTTTCTTTTATGTTTCCTTTCATAATTCCACCATAAATCTTTAATAAACAATTTTATATCCATCTTTTGATTAAGAGATATCTCATAAAATTATAAATTCATAAATTTGTACCAGTAGAGCAGCAACTTTAATAATTATGCTCTTTGTATCCCTCACGTGTCATCTACTCAATATTTCTCTTTAGGTCATCTAAAACGCAATTCACGTAGTGCAGACGTAAAGTAACCGTAAAAGACATTGCAAAGGACACAATTTCACAAGTCGTAATTTCCAGGTTCGATAATAATCTATATTATATAAGCAAAAGTAGCTTCAACAACTACCATTTAGTATACCAAAAAATTTAATCTTATTATCAATTTAAAATTTCTCCCTCCCATAAAATTGATTGTTACGCAAAAATGTGCACTACTTTTATGCATCTCTCAAGATGTTCTATCTCCTCATAGTTACCACATTTGCATGATATTGTGTATGACAATTGACATGGTCGTCCGTCAAAATGCAAGAACTGCCATGTAGTAAGTTTGTAGTGGTTGATATTTTGTGAGGAGATTGTATTGAAAAAATAGATTGATTTCCACTTTCGTTAGAATCCATTTATTGCCCTCATCACTGTTGAGACAGCCCCATATAACATCATTTTTATTTATATAATTTGAAATATATCTTTTTATATTGCTACCATATGACGGATTCACAACTACATGTGTTTATACAGTTTTTTTTTTTTTTTTTAAAGATATCATTCAACGTTTTTACATATAACTTTATTTTTTCACATTTTTCTATTCCTTAGTGTTGTAATTAATTACGTAAATTTTTTATAATTAATCTTTCATGAATTTGATGTTATATAATCTAATACGCTCCTAAAGGTTCGGCGTCCGCAAATACAAGAATAACGTAATGCGAAATACAAACTCAAGACTCTTTCTGTTCGGAGAAAAGAAAAAAAGGGGGGAAAAAAAAAAGGGTGCTCAAAACTTTTGGGATTGTGCAATTTCATCCTAGAATTTTGTTGTACCAAAGCCGCTGTACTTTTTCATTTTGTGCAATTTAGCATTTCTATTTCAATCACTTGAAATTAACAAAGTAGTAAACCCCATCAAAAGACATCATTAAGGTTAAACTAACACGGCTTTTTACCATTACCAAAGATCAAAGAGATAGTTTTAACGTCATCGTTTCCATTATATTATTGTCATTAACAGTTTCATCAATGCTTAATTAGGCGAAATATAGAAGGGCTGAATTTAGAAAATTAGCAATGGGTTTCTTTCGGGCCAAATAGTGTATGGGCTTAATTACATAGAATGGCCCAAATGTTGGGTGCTCATTTGTATATTCGGCTATGCGAAAATGACAATTTTGAAATACTTCAATATTGGTAGAACTAGACACTTGAAATTAAACGGAAAGAAGAAGAGAACTTTCAATGGAAAAAAACAAACAAAACAAGGAAAAATTACAATCATGCAATATATACCGGAATTTATATGTTTATGCAACAATTATAACTGCAACTTCACCTGAAATTGCTATATATGACTTCACCCACCAAATCCATGGGAAACAGCAGAAGAGAGATTTGATTAGAATTGTTACTTTTCGGGTTTAAATTCTTCTTCAACGATAACGGTCTAAAAACTAACGTAGACCAATGCCAATTGGGATAAGTTTCATTCTTAATGTTTGACAAAACTTCTAACTATATTTAATTCATAATTTATTACCTTCACATGTGGAGATAGTCAAATGACGTATCAGCAAAGACATCCCTCATTCTGTCTTCCTTTTGTTCGTACTTAACCTATTATCAACGAATATCGGTTCTATGCGTTTATCTTTGTATTTGGGAAAATTGTGTACCAAATGACGAACCTTTAGCGCCATATTCATTTAAAGGATAAAACTTTAGTCGTTTATTCTTTTTTTATTGTTTAGATAGAAGATGGATGTGATATAAAACAGTGCATATATAGAAGATTTTACAGCTCCAACGTAACATTATTAAATCTTGGTAACCTACAATGTTAAAAACACAAAACGTTGATACACTAATCATTATTGTTTGCAGAATAGACTAAAGTAAAAGATTAAAAAAAAAGTGAAATTAATTATATATTGTACTAGTTTCATAGACCTTATAGAGATAAATTTGATTATATTATTGAAATTTCATATATATCATTTCACTTTAGGGATCTAAATAATCTACTCTAACTAGTACTATTGGCATAAGTGGTGGTGTTAGATTTAGACAAGAGCCGATTTCGAACCGTGAACCGACCTGATTCATTGACGGTTGGGTTAAACTGCCTAGGTGAATTGAAAGTTCGAACCGCTGATTTAAGAACCGCCATATTTTATAAAAGTAAAAATAAAAAATTTAGTTGGTCATTAGACCAGACCCACACCTACCCACACTATACCCCAACACACACAACCCACCCCACCCCCTTGATTCTTATTCTTATTCTCTAACCCCTACCCTTCTCCTCTAACTCTGTCAATCTTTAAATTTACATCTGCAAATTTATACTTTGGGCAAATGGGCAAAAAATTTAAAATTTGCAGTTAAAAATTTAAAATTTATAGCACCAAATTGCTTAAAATTTTAAATTTTAAATTTTAAATTTCAAAATTCAAACGACATGTTTACACATTTCTCGGTCCTTATAAATAACAGTTTCAAGCCTAGCAGAAACACTTACTCTACAAACTAATTAAATCTCTTCAACTCCAACTATTTTGCTTTCATATTCTTTTCAATTGCGAAACGTTATTAGAACGTTATTAGAAATATTTCCTTTTAATAACCACAAATTTCTGTACATAACTCTCCACTCAACTGCATAAAACAATTTGCATTAGTAAATAAAACTGACATATACATACCAACCATATAATTTCCACTATATTTTCTCTTATATATTATTTCTATCTTTCACTCATAATATTTGCACCAATAGAAAGATTTTTGTACCGTACATTTTCCAGTGAAAAACACGGTTCATTATCTGGTGATAAAAGTAAGGGTAAAGGTATTGGAACTTCCAATATGTCGTATGCACTACTACAGTTTGAAGACGTTCAAGTGTACCCGAATATGGTTGAGAAAGTGGAAGAAGAATTTATATCATTTCCGAGCTTCGATTTAGAACCTCATTGCATGAGTAATCGGGGTACACCACCTCCTAGCTTTGACATTAAACATCAACGTATGAGTTACTGAGACACACCACTTCCTAGTTTCGAACCTCTACGCATGAGTGTCCCTGAACGTCATGTTAGATTCGAACCTCCTCGTATGAACATCTCTACATGACTAATAGGATTTGAACCCCCATGGATGAGTTGCCTCGCAAGCATGTTCGAAGATGAGGAGGACGACATAAAAATTATTCCCGAAACGAAAGAGCAACATATGGGACAAGGTGGGCCCAATAGTTCGAGACCATCTGGCTCAAGTAAGCCCACTAAACCCGGTAAGTCTAATATTTTTATTACTCATTTTTGTAAAGGTACAGATGAAAGAGGGAACTTAAGGGCATTCTACAACTATTGCAACGCGAGTTATTTGTGGAAAATGGGAGAAAGATATGGTACCCTTAACAGACACTTAAGTTATAAGCATCCCAAAGAGGTGGGAATAGATAGAACATAGCAGTAGATTACTCGAGGCAATGATTCATCTGGACAAAAGTTAATGAGGTATGATGTAGAGAGGCATAAATATAACTTGGCATAGTACTTGGCGAACATGCACCTCTCATTCAACGCGGGTGCATTAGAATGGCAAAGTCGATACGAGCAGGAGATATTCAATCCCAACTCACGACAACTTAGCCGCAGAACGATAACTTGAGCCACGCAAGAGTTCTACCACAAAGGTAAGAGGAAGCTCGCAAGTAAGTTTACTTCCCTCAATATGCAAGTGTCCATATGTGCAGATAATGGACGAATCCTTTTCGTAATAATTCTTATATGAGTGTTACTGTTCACTAAATAAACAATAATTAGCAACTTAATAAACGACTATTGGCTTTAAGGGTATTTAACAATTGACATATGGTGCAAAACATTTATAAAATTATTAAAGAAATCCTAAATGAATATGGATTAGTAAGAAATTTTCCATTGGTTTTGATAATGCAACTGCTAATACTACATCGATATTTGATTTGCAAAATTACTATCAACCAGCATTAAGGAGGATTTTTTTTCCACATACATTGTGCATATCATATTCTTAACTCATCGAAAGTTTAAGATGGATGTATAACATCACTGAAACTTGACTTACAAGTTGTTGCATAGCACAATTCCTTACAGCAAACTGTTATGTGACTTTGCAATGTACAACATACAAAGAGTTGACATTTTCCCCAGTAATTGGAATATTTGTATCCAATTACTTAAAGTTTTGAAAGTTTTTCATGATACTACTAAAAATTTTTCATAAGTCTATAGGCCCAGTGTTCACTTATTTATTATGTCAGCTGTCGGTATATTTAACGTGCTAATTTAGGCCCATGAAGACCTAAACCTGCACGCATGCGTATATGATATAACGTTGAAGTGGTTAACTTATTATAAAGAAATTCCTCGCATTTATCTTATAGTAAATATTCTAGACCCTCGTTGTAAAACAGAATTATTATTAATGTATTTAAAAACTTATTATGGTTATATTCAAGATTTAACAGATTCTCAAGATATGTACAACTTAGAAGCACAGCAAAAAGTGTCGACAGCCGACATAGAGAAGATACTTAATTGCTATGAAAATCAGTATGGTAACCAATCATCAGTCTCTCATTTGCCACCTACTAAGGAGCGACATTGCTCTTTTATAGGTGAGTAGTTACTAGTGCAAAAATTGAAAAAGTAACGGTTTAGTGGTCCAACGTCTAAGATGTAGTACTACACCAATACAAATTTTGAGTTTTTAGAAAATATCTCCATTAAGGACTTCAATATTTTAGAGTAGTGGTAAAGGCATAGAAGGGATTACCCACTACTATCTCGCATCATCCGTAAAGTACTCATTGCATCAGCTTCAACAGTCACTGTTAAGCAAGCGTTTAGTACAGCATGCTTAATCGTCGACGAACATTGAGCCTCCCTATCTGTTGTCAGTGTTGAGGTAAATGCTTATACAGAAGATTAGTACAAGACAAGGTATAGATGACAAGAACCATGTAGAACATCAAGCGAGGAGGATGATTACTTTAGTGACTGGAACCAATTTGATGAAAGCCCAAGCTCACCAGCGGGTTCTACTCCTAGTCACGAACATAAGTAGTTACCTCAAAATGATACATAGTAAATTTTCTTTTCATCCTTTACAAAAAAATTTTATCACATAAAAAAATCTTTTTTTTTTCTAATTTTCAAACAAAAAACTAAATGGCATAGTTTTCTCAAAAGCGCTAATATAACATTAGGTTTTTTCAAATTATGACCGATTGAAATTATTTTCATTCAAAAAATTTAACTTGAATAGTCACGTACACTTTGATACTTTTTTGAAAATGTAAAATTGATTAACAAACTAAAGGTTTTCTAAAAATCCAAACCGAATCATGACGGTCTAATTCCGATTAGTGAATACATAAGCACTTTATGGATAACCGTAAAATACTATAAAAAATATTTTCCCTTCAACTACTTCATCTTATTCGATCAAATTAAAACATTACGTATTCATAATGTAAGAGACTTTTTTGTATTTTATTTTCTTTCCATTTTTAATATATACTTTATGGATAGATTGAAGAAAAAAAATAGTTAAAGAATCAGTAAGGTGAGAAGAGAAAAAAAAATAATGTAAATTCTTAAGAGAGGGAACACAAAAAAAAAAAAAAAAAACGGTTCAAAGGCGTGAATCAGCTCTTAAACTGGCAGACTCATGAATCAACCCTGAACAGCCAATTCACGGGCTAAGGTCACCGTGACCGATCTATGAGCCAATAGTGCAAGGCCGATTCTAGACCAGGTTGAACCGCCACTCAGGTTTAGGTGGTGTGCACTGTGCAACTAAATATCGTGACTAATAGTCAATAATGATAATTGCCATAATAAAAAAAAATAGTTATAGAAAATAATAAAAATGATTTTTGTTTTTGAAAAGGAAGATACCATTTTTTAAATTCTTTATTGACATTTTTCATTATTATTAACTAATATAATAAGAATTATGAACAATATTTAAAAAATAAAATAAAATTTTAGAAAGACCATTTGGCAATCTATAGGATCAAAACAGATCGAATTATTTGTTTGTTAAACTTACATATGGTACATATGATTTGTGGAAACATTGTTATAAACTCTAATGAGAGATCTTATGATGGTCTAACCTTATAAAATAAAAGAGACAGAAACCCGTTACCTAAAAGGAACTGATTAATCACATGCATGTTGCACATGTGGCCTGTGTTATTAGACCATACCTAGCTGTTTCCAACAGCAAAATGAAGTAAAACAACTTGAATTGAAGGACAGATATGCTTAACCGACATTTTTCCTTTAGCTTATTGGAACAAAAGTATAGGCAGCAACGCTTTTTCTCAGTTCTTTCCTGTAATATATTATTAAGGCAAGTACCGGAACCCATGCACGGTTTCGGCGAGGTTACTGACTTGTACGTGTCCATGTACATTCTAATTAGGGGGTTAGTACAATTCAATTTGATCTCAATTGCTTTTTGTTATCAAATCAAACCTAATATAATAGTTCAATTTTTTTGAAGTCAGACCTAATCATATAATTCAATTTATAAATAAATTTTTTTAATCTAACTAAAATCGATTCGGTTCAATTCAAAATTCGAATCATTTGTATTAAATTTTCATTAAATATTTTTGTCTTTAATAAATATGAAATTTTAAATGAAATTCATTTAATTTAATCTTAATAATTAATATAAAATTAAGATAAAAAATAACAAGATATGAAAATTTTTTAAAAATCTATGAAGATTGACAAGAAAAAATATAAAAAATATAAAATAATTGCATGAATTTTTTATTTAACTAAACGATTTGTAAATCGTTTCTATATAATTGAATCTAATTGTAAACTAAACGGTTAATAAAAAAATTAATTTTTTAATTTAATTCGATTCGATTCATGGCTCGCTCTGCGATTTACGATTTTTTTCTCACCTCTGATTCTAATATTTCCGGTGTTGTTCCAATTTTATAGGATATCTCGGTAGAGTTTAATTCATAAAAGGATGGTATTTACTCTTTGTATCTTATTTCGGCATGATTGAAAAGAAAATGGGAGATAAAAAGATCTTCTAATTCAATTAGCATGAATGTTACTCTTTTATAGAGAAGGTACAGATTTCAATATCTATCGCCGTCTATATCGTCATCATCATTAAAAAAAAAAATGGAAGGAGTGAAAGTGACAAATGGTTATTTATCTCATACGCAAGGAGGTCATAATTGAATTAAGATATTTTAGAGATGCTCTATCGAAACCTATTAATTGATATTTGCATAAAAATTCTAAAAGTATAAAATTCATTTTGCTGTTTTTCTATTTACCTTATATTTTTTGTACTTTGATTCCTCAACAATGTACTCACTTAAAAAGCATAATTATATTTTAATTATAGTAAATCATTCTGAATTATAGTAAATAAGGTCCATTCATAGTGAAAGAAATTATTGAGACTTTCATGAAAAAAAAATGCTAACAATTTCATTTTTACTGTTAAAAGTTTCATTTTTATCACTAATAAACCTTATTTACTATAGTTCGAGGACTTACTATAAATCATAATTATTCCATATAGTCATTTCTAAGTAAAATGTACTGTAAAATTTCCCTCCATAAATCACTACCATTTTATTTGAATTTTATTCATTTTAAGATTTCAATTTTAAGTCCTTCATATGTAAGATGTAAAATTTCTTACATGGATTGTTTATCACTTTGGATGACATTCAACACATGGTCGATCTCTTTTGCCAAGAAATTAATATATTGATATATATCTAACTAGGGGACATTTTTCTCATTATTCTTAAAATATGAAGGGCTCCAACATAATGTTTAGCGTTCAAGAATACAAACAGAAAAGTAGTAAAAAGTACAGCATATTTTTATACATTTTCCCAAAAATAAAAAGTATTACTCCTACAAGGCACTTTTTTGCTTTTTTTGAAAATATATAAATTTAATACTCAAACACTCGATTGTATTTCCATTTGAGTCTTTAACTTTATTTATTTTAATCATGCATATTTTGAAACTTTTCTACATAAATTCCTCTATTTCTCCATGGAAAATTCTATCAAGATTTGGCATGTATAAACTTTAAATTGGATTATAATATAATTAGCTCAACGAGATATTATTATTAAATATATTTAATTTAATTATATAATAGAAATTAAAAATATATAAATAAAATCATGCTTTTGGCTTTACTCTTCAGACTAGCTAGGTTAAAAATAAAAAATATAGTTGGCTATGACACGTCTTTAGTATTGTGTCGCGTATGTTACAAACCTCTCGAAGTGGGCTATACTTAGGAGGTTCCTAAGGCCCAAAGACGAAAACCCAAGCCCACTAAAAGCTTCTAGATGATGAAATGTTCTAGAAGGTTCTAGAGAAGACCAGAATATTGTAGTTGGTGAAGGTAGGTGAATGTAGTAGTTGGGAATCAATTGTAACCATTAGATCGAATTGATCTTGACCATTAGATTGTAAAGGATTTCTGTATATATAGGGGTATTCCCTTCAGATGTAATACACAAGTTATTTAAGTGAATACAGTATATTATCAGAGTTTCTCTCTCTACTTTCTCTCTCTAACATTGTGAGTTACAGGCTGACTTAGCCTTCCTTAGTGAGGTCAGGAACGCTAAGTGCCGCACGGGGTCTAGCGACGGAATCCGCCCATGACAAGTGGTATCAGAGCTTGAAAAAGGAATTGCTTGTGGAGAAGATGTCATCTGGAGGAGACAACAACGCTTCAATGGTCGATGAGTTGGCTGACCATGACAATCGTCGTGTTACCAGGCAAAGGGCTAGGTCTCGGGACTTAATAAACTCTCTCCTTAGTAGGATGGATAAGGCAGAGTTAAGCATTGCTAAGGCCAAGGAACAATTTGATGAGTCTCAAGGCAGTCTTGAGGAAATGGAGGAAGAACTCCGAGGAGAATTGCAGGGAGCACTGAATCGGGCTATAAAAGAGCTTAGGCAGCATGGAAATGTTATTGGAGAGAAGGGTAATGCTCTCCAAGCTCGAGTTACGGCCTTAGAAACTAAGGAAGAAGCCTATGAAGCTAAGATTGATGCAATGGTAGCGGCCATGCGTCAAGAGATTGAAGATCTCAAGATGCAATTAGCGGCTTGCCGAATCGCTGTTGCAAATGGAATGACCCTCCAGACTGGCCATAGGGTTGATATTCCAAAACCAGAGCACTTTAGCGGGATGCAGTCTGCTCGAGAAGTAGATAACTTCTTATGGGGAGTGGAACAATACTTCAATGCTGTGGGAATCTTAGATGATGCTGGAAAGGTACGTACTGCTGCCATGTATCTGAAAGACTCAGCCATGGTATGGTGGCGCAGGAGGGCTGCTGATATCAACACCTGGGATAGCTTTATACAAGAGTTGAAGGGTCAATTCTCCCCCCAAAATGCTGCTAAGGAAGCAAAGGTGAAATTGCGTCACCTAACCCATAAGGGTGACATAAAGCAATATGTAAAGGAATTTTCAGAATTGATGTTGGAGATCCCAGACCTCAACCAAGAAGATGCTTTGGTGATGTTTGTGGATGGCTTGAAGCCTTGGGTTAAATTAGAGCTGGAGCGAAGGGGAATGAAAGACATTTCCAAGGCTATAGCAGTTGCTGAAGGCCTAATGGAATTTCGGAAGACTGATCCTAAGACCACAGGGGGAAGATGGAAAGGGGGAGTTGAAAGGGAGAAGAGTGGGAGTTCTTCCAAAGGAAAAACCAAAGCCAAAGAAAAAGATAACAATCGAGGAAGAACTCGTGAAGGGAGAGATGGGGAAAGATGGAAACCCCGTGAATTGAAATGTTATTTCTGTAATGGACCCCATTATGCCAGGGAGTGTCCGAAGAAAGAGAGATTAGCGGCATTAGTAGCAGGTGAAAGCTCAGATGATGGGGATGAGGCCCAGTTAGGGTCAGTTCGTCTACTCAGTGCTATGAAGTCTCAAGTTAATGAAAGAAAAGGATTGATGTATACCGAAGTATCGGTAGCAGGTAAGAAACTTAATGCCCTTGTAGATACAGGAGCATCTCATCTCTTTATTTCTGATATGGCAGCAAAGGAGTTGGGGCTAAAAGTGGAGGAGACCAAAACATGGCCTAAAACAGTTAACTCAAAAGAAGTTCCCACTATTGGAGTAGCCAAGGGGATAGAGCTCCGTATTGGGGGTTGGCAGGGAAAGGAGACAGTTGAAGTAGTGCCAATGGATGATTTTGAGTTTGTGATCGGGATGGATTTCTTAGATCGCATTGATGCACTTATCGTACCACGAGCTAATTGCATTTGTGTACTTGATCACAACTCGCAATGCGTGGTACCTGTAGTAAGAAAGGTAGGCCAAGCCACCAAATTCCTATCGGCTATGCAATTGGAAAAGGGACTCAAGAAGAATGAAGTCACTTACTTGGCTGCCTTAAAAGTTAGGGAAGAAACTAGTGGTCAAGGGAGTGTTCCACCTCAAGTGGGGGAAATATTGGGAGAATTTAAAGATATAATGCCACCAATGTTACCTAAGAAGTTACCACCAAGAAGGGAGGTAGACCATGTGATAGAATTGGAACCCAAAGCCAGGCCGCCCGCCGCCGTCCCATACAGGATGTGTAAGCCCCAAAGTTCAGCCAAGTAACCGTAAAATTAAACCTAGAACCCAAGGTTTAGGGCGATCGGCTAAAGAATCCGATCAAACCCAAATTATAAACTATTTAGCAAAATACCAGTAAAAATGACCCTGTAAACTTAAATTTAAGAAAATAAATAGTAAAATAAGAGACTATAAAATTTTCAAATTTTAAGCATAATAATTGCTAATTACCGAAAAGGCAAAAAGTGTCATATAATAACTAATAAATTACTAGAGATAGATTATATGTATACTAAAAATTTTAGAATGACCAAAATAATAATTAGGAATGTTCACGTGTACCCTACATGTATTTACGTGTAGATAAAAATACGCGAAATTACCTAAATTGGCCAAAAACTAAGCAAATAATTAAAGAAAATTATAAAATAATTGTGGAAAAATCAGAAAAAAATCAGAAGAGTATGGAATGATGGAAGGTTGGTCGTGGTAAGTCAGAATCTGAAAAAGAAAATTCAACCAATTAAATTAGAACAACATAAAAGCCAAAAATTTAGGGATAAAGCACTTGTCTTGTCCAAATTAATGCACAATAAATCCCCTAAAACCCTATAAATAGCAGGAAAAATCCAGGAACTCATTTGGACAGTTAGAAATCAGAGAAAATTAGGGAGAGTCGAAAATTCGAGAGAAAATCCAGAAAATAAAAAAAATAAGAAAAACTGTGCAGTTAGGGGTTTTAAAGGGAACCCACACCAAACGAGGAACTGGGAGTGAACGGCCACCACCACCACACGGTGGTGGCAGCGCCCAGGCCGGCCGACAAGGCCACGGCAGCCTGCGGTGGCTGGAGCCACCTGAACCGGTGAGTCCAAATTCCATCCCTATTCTTGTATAATTTTGTAAAATTAGTTATTTTGCCCAGAAAATTATGAAACTTGTTATTCTGAGGTTTTATTGTATGTAGATTTAGGGAAAAATATTGATTTAGTTTAATTATATCTGGAAATATAGGGTCCCTAACAAATTGTTCAAAACCGAGCATGAGTAAACCGGAAATTAAATAGGCTTAGGGATGTAGTTTGGGGCTCAAAATTTTTCTGTAGGATTCTCATATGATGTAGAACAGTGCTATGAAGCCATTTTTTTTTAAATTAATTTTCAAAAATTTTAAGTTAATTTTTAGCCTTAAAATGATGGTAAAATTGGGTAATTTAGGATTAATTAGGTGATTAGGATGTTAATTATTGATTTGAATCTTAATTAGATGTTTAGGGAAGTTAATCTCTGCAGTGGAACCCTAATCCTAGCCTTTAGGTACTAAGTATGGTTAATTAGGGAAATTAGGTAAAGAATATAAGAAATTAGGAATATGTAAAAATGTAAATTAATAAATCTAAAAAAATAAAGTTATTTATATAATATTATAATTGAAATCAGAAAAATAATAAATCTGAAATAATATTTAATTTTAAGTAAATATCTCAAAATGTAAGATTTTTACACATCGGGAATAAATCCGATACCTCAATTAGGGTTAGCGTGTACCGAATAGCTTAGAATACTAAATTAAGACCTAATAGGATATTTGGATACTCGAGCTTAATATGATTAATTTCACATTAGGATTCGAACATGTTTAAGATTTAGAAATCGAACTAAAACCTAATTTAGAAATCGATGCGAAAACCGAACCTGAACCTAACCCCAAACCTAGAATAATGGTAAAAGACTTAATACCTAGAATAATGGTAAAAGACTTAATACCTAGATAATTAGACATATTAAACCTTAAACAAAACCTAACAATAAGCATTATAGGATAAAACGAACCTATAATAGTAATATGAAAAGCTGAAACCACGTTTGTGTTATAGGGATGATTGGCGATGGCCTGAGCGAATCGAACCTCGAGTGAGTGAGTGAGCGAAGAGTCGAGGTAAGTTGGGATTAATACGTTGCTGTATTTTTTGAGGCTTAAGATTATGCTTGGTTGTGCTTGTTAGATAGTTGAATGTATGCATGTGCTTGATTATGGGTGATGCGATGATTTTGTTTGTTGCTTTGGCACATATTGTATAAATTGTATGTAATGATTGATCACCCTAAATTAAATTTAATCAAATATACGACCAGTAATCATAATCGAACATGCATGGCAACCCGTTAGGGGATTTAGGACTCTCCGGCCAAATACCGACCCCTTCGGAAGGGATAACGCAGGATTGCAAAATGGTCCCTTCTTCATCCTCAGTCGAACTAAGTGACAAGAGAGGAGGTCGCGGCGAGGGTGAAGGCAGTGGTTCGAAGGTAGTCGTGGGAGGAGCAAGGTCTCCATTACATAAGCTTGGGTTTGGTCGTGAGCTGTTGCATTAACGGCAACTCCTCAACCCGGATTAGAGCAGGCGCAATTTCTCTAATCTCACGACGGGCCG
This sequence comes from Lumnitzera littorea, assembly GCA_024138015.1. Lineage (NCBI taxonomy): Eukaryota > Viridiplantae > Streptophyta > Magnoliopsida > Myrtales > Combretaceae > Lumnitzera > Lumnitzera littorea. The sequence goes on along the minus strand of JAMXBB010000005.1, from coordinate 107,916,907 downwards.
CACAACGTCGTGCGATGGCATTTGCTTGCACATGCATTGCACCTAATAAGTGATTAAAAACTTTGTTGTGTGTATGGTATAGTTTTAAGTCCTCCGTCCTAACTTACTGAGCTATGGTTGCTCACATCCCTATAGACGTCGTGCAGGTGCTGGCTAAGAAGCGGTAACAACTACTTTGAAGCTAGCAACTGCTGGATCCTGGGGAGTGAGGAAAAACATTGAAGAATCAACACATATTTTACTTTTCATTTCTAATTAATGTAATAACTGAATTATAGTGATTATATATAACTTTTCTCACTTTTTTTAGGTAAAGGATTTGTTTAAATTACAAATTGTCTACTTCAAAGCGGGTTAGTCGTGGACGCCTTGTGTAGATCAGGTCTAAGATAGCGGTTGTAAGGCCAACTTCTATCTTAGGATGGTTTACACGGCGGGGGCTATTACGACTCTGCCGCTTCGAGGCGTGACAAGATGTCACCTCCAGAATTAGAAGAATTGAGGTGACAATTGAAGGAATTACTAGAAGCAGGTTTCATTAAGCCTTCAAAGGTACCTTTTGGAGCTCCCGTACTTTTTCAGAAGAAACAAGATGGATCACTCCGAATGTGTATTGATTATCGAGCCTTAAATAAGGTCACAATAAAGAATAAGTATCCCATTCCATTGGTATCAAATCTATTCGACAGGTTGGGAGAAGCTAGATACTTCTCCAAATTGGATTTACGCTCGGGATATCACCAAGTGAGGATTGCAGAAGGAGATGAACCCAAGACCACTTGTGTTACAAGGTACGGTGCTTTTGAATTCCTAGTCATGCCGTTTGGCCTTACCAATGCCCCGACTACTTTCTGCACACTTATGAATCGTGTTTTAGCGCCCTTTCTTGATCAATTTGTAGTAGTATACTTAGATGACATTATGATTTATAGCAAGACGTCGGAGGAACATATAGAGTACCTTCGCTCAGTATTCTTAGCTTTGAGGAGGAATGATCTGTATGTGAAAATAGAGAAATGTGCCTTTGCACAAGAAGAGGTGACATTCCTTGGTCACATAGTGGGGAGAGGAAAGATTAGAATGGACGAAGGAAAGGTGCGGGCCATCTGGGATTAGAAGGAACCCACTAAGCCTACTGAGCTGAGATCCTTCCTTGGCTTAGTAAATTACTATAGAAGATTCATTAAGGGCTATTCGAAGATAGCGAGCCCATTGACGGACTTACTAAAAAAGGATACCCCTTGGGTTTGGAGCACAAAGAGACAACAGGCACTCGAGACCTTGAAAATGGCAATCACGAAAGAGCCGGTCCTTCTCCTTCCAAACTTTAGCAAACCCTTTGAGGTATGTACTGATGCTAGTGATTTTGCTATTGGAAGGGGTTTTAATGCAGGAAGGACACCCTGTAGCATTTGAGAGCCGAAAGTTGAACGACACAGAGAAGCGATATCCAGTGCATGAAAAGGAGATGACGGCGATAGTACACTGTCTTCAGGTATGGAGGCACTACTTATTAGGGAGGAAGTTTGTGGTCAAGACTGACAATATGGCCACCAGCTATTTTCAGACTCAGAAGAAGCTCTCGCCCAAGCAAGCCCGATGGCAGGTTTTTCAGGCAGAATTTGATTTTGACCTTGAACATAAGTCAGGTAAGACTAATGTTATGGCGGATGCTTTGAGCCGAAGGGTTGAGTTGGCAGCCATCAGCAAACTTGAAAGCAACCTCATTAATAGAATCCAAGAGGGGATGGAGAGTGATAAGCAAGCTAAAGCTCTATGGATTCAATGTCAAGAAGGGAAGACAAGGAGATTTTGGCAAGAGAATGGACTAATATATACAAAGGGACAACGGATTTATGTGCCCCATTCCTTGAATCTGAGAAGGGAGATACTTAAGGAGTGTCATGATTCCAAATGGGCAGGTCATTCAGGAATGCACCATACCCAAGCATTAGTGGAAGAAAAGTATTTTTGGCCACACATGAGGGAAGATATTGAAAGCTATGTCCGAACTTGTCTCGTATGCCAACAAGACAAAGTTGAACACAAGGCAACTCCGGGACTACTAAAGCCTCTTCCCATTCCTGAACGGCCCTGGGAAAGTGTTTCTATGGACTTCATTGTAAGCTTACCCCGATCAGAAGGGTATGGTACAATTATGGTTGCAGTAGATAGGTTCTCAAAATACGCGACTTTTGTCCCAGCAACAAAGGAGTGCCCAGCAGATGAAGCTGCCCGGTTGTTCTTGAAACATATAGTAAAGTATTGGGGCCTGCCCAGAAACATTGTGAGTGATCGCGATGGGCGATTTACAGGGAGATTTTGGACAGAGCTGTTCAAACTTCTGGGATCTGAGTTGAACTTTTCAACTAGTTTGCATCCCCAAACGGATGGTCAGATGAAGCGAGTAAATGCCTTAGTGGAATTATACTTAAGGCATTTTGTAGGGGCTAACCAATATAATTGGACCAAGTTGTTAGATGTGGCACAGTTTTCGTTTAACCTACAGAAGAATGAGTCCATCGAACAGAGTCCTTTCGAGATTATCCTGGGAAGGCAACCCTTAACTTCTCATACAGTGGCAATAGGATATACAGGGTCCAGCCCTCCCGCATATAAATTTGCAAGGGAATGGTAGGAAAATCATGACTTAGCCCGGACATACTTAAACCGAGCTATCATGAGAACGAAGAAGATTGCAGACAGGAAGCGAAGGCCGACGGAATATCAGGTAGGTGACCAAGTGCTTGTTAAGTTACATTTGATACAACGTACGAGGGAACAACTACATAAAGGTCTAATGAGGCGATACGAGGGTCCCTTCCCAATTGTGAAACGAGTAGGGCAAGTATCTTACAAATTGGAACTTCTACCTAAACTGAAATTCCACCCGGTTTTCCACGTGAGCATGCTAAAACCATTCCACAAAGATGAAGAAGACCCTATTAGAGCCATATCACAAAGGGCCCTAATAGGAGTACGAGATTCATTTGATAAGGAAGTGGAAGGGATCATAGCTGATAGACATGTGAAGAGACGCGGACAAACTCCTAGACATGAGTATATGGTAATGTGGAAGGGAAGACCAGAGAGTGAGGCCAGTTGGGAACCAGCCGAAGCACTGTGGCAATTTAAAGACAAGATTCGACAGTTCCACGATGAAGGAGCGACGAGGGCGTCGCCGGATTGAATGGGGGAGAATGTTACGGACCTCTAGAAGTGGGCCATACTTAGGAGGTTCCTAAGGCCCAAAGACGAAAGCCCAAGCCCACTAAAAGCTTCTAGATGATGAAATGTTCTAGAAGGTTCTAGAGAAGACCAGAATATTGTAGTTGGTGAAGGTAGGTGAATGTAGTAGTTGGGAATCAATTGTAACCATTAGATCGAATTGATCTTGACCATTAGATTGTAAAGGATTTCTGTATATATAGGGGTATTCCCTTCAGATGTAATACACAAGTTATTTAAGTGAATACAGTATACTATCAGAGTTTCTCTCTCTACTTTCTCTCTCTAACATTGTGAGTTACAGGTTGACTTAGCCTTCCTTAGTGAGGTCAGGAACGCTAAGTGCCGCACGAGGTCTAGCGATGGAATCCGCCCGTGACACGTGATCCACTTAAGATGGTCGGTTATCATCCATTATCTTTAAAAGTAGGAATAATAAGAAGAAGAAGAAAAACAGAAGAAGGAAGAGTAGTTTGGTGTAAATTTCTTTTAGATGAAAACTATCTTATGACCTAAGAAAAAAAAAAATCAAACTTATATAAGGTAGTGACAACTTACCACCCCAAGTACATGGATGAGCCGACTACCGTAGCTACCCTTTGGGCCTTTTTTGTACTATCATATAGCTTAGGCAATTTTAATTTTTAATAAAAAAATTAATTATTATAAATTTATCAAAAATTGATGTGTGAAAATTCTGTTGTTAACATAGTGATTCTAATTAGAAAATCTTCCTAAAGCGAATACTCGTATAAAAATAGTTAAAAATTCAAATAAAAAAAAAGTTAAATATTAAGAAAAAAATTTATACTCCCCCTAATTTCTAAAAAGAAGGCTCTAGTACTAATGGAAAATGCACCTAAGTTAAATGGATTCATAAAATAGAGAAAACAATCAAAGAATAATATGATAATTTTTTTTTTGTAATTTTCAACTGTAATATTGTAAATATAACTCCTATCTTACTTGGTTACAATTATAGCTTCTATTTTAAGTATTATATATCGCTATAGTATTTTTTACATGTAAGACATCGAACTTATTCCTACCCCTTTAATATCATATAAGAGACAAGAGATGAATAAATAATTTCCGGGCCCCGTAAGAACGTATGGGACGTCTAAAATAAGCATGCGTTACTTGCATGAGCGTGTGGCACATTAATGAAAAGACTTTTAAATATGATTTTTTTTCTTAATCAAGGACACGGTAGGTCAAAGGTATTCATTTCTTTAATGAAGCTAGAGAATGAATAACTAGACCAAAATAATAATAATAATAATAACTTAACCATCTAGGTTTTTCAATTATTGTTGAACATTCTTTATAAAAAAAAAAAAGGTAATATGTTTATTTATTTTTCTAACACTTTACTATGATTTTTTTTAACTATTATATTATCATTTAAATGGAATAAAAATTCGAATTTAATCCAACCTCATAAAGTGAATTGTAAAATATATTTAATGTGTGCTTGTAGATCCATTAGTCTTCCATTCCTAAGGACAGTGCCGTCAGAGTCAATCAACCTCATTATTTTTTGCATTTGAACCACCGGCACCGACTCAATCCATGACCATCCCCAATCCCATATTTTTTTATTGGCTCAGAAAACTTGAAGGGAAACTTCCCTTCTTATATGGCTATCCATGTATGATTACTAAAAGAATTGAAAGAAATAAATCAGCGCACCATTCTATACATTTATTATTTTGTCAAATGTGCTATTAACATAAGAAAGATGAAAGAAATTTCCTTTTTTATTATTTTTAACTAATATTTTAAGGTAAGTCTTAAGTCCGAACATTTTAGAACCAAATCCACTCATGTATGCCAAAATTTTCAATCTGAACTCACAAAGACTCATTGCCAATTTCGTGTATATACTCGCATAACGGTATTCACTGGATTCGATCCTTAAGATTGGGATAATTGAAGTTTTCAAGAAAAAATCGTTTACATATCTGAGACTACATATATCGCATTATTTCTAATAAAGAGTATTGTTAAAATATAAATTCCAAGAGTATACTTATCTTTTGTCCCTCGGAGAGGCCAGGATTAATAGTAGGTAGCATGGTATTGGTAAGAGATGGTAATTTTTAATACGTGGCACTTGGTTTCTGAGATAATATTGGAATGTATTAATTAAGGGTCTCATACAAAGCAGAAATAGTTGTCTAAGATATTAGCATTGCTTTTTCAACTTCTAATTGACCTGATTCGATGAGAGTGAAATACCATTTGTAATTAGTAAGAACCAATAAGAGAGTTTGTGTTTATGATTCACGTTAGCTATTAAAAACAATTTATACATCTCATTTTATAAGTTATTATCTCTTTTTACGTTTTCTCATTCATAAAGGATCGTTGAAACATGATGCAAATCCTTCATCAAGCTCATCTTGAGTGAAAGATATGGGTCTTGTTGTCTAGAGTGACCTGAATGAATTACCCATCTTAAACATTTTAGATTGTTTAATTATGAGTAAAAATGCTAATGAACTCTAAATTTTGATATTAGTATGCATATACCTACTTATAAAGTTTATTTTAATATCCTAAAACTTTTGCAAATTGACAAATAATTCCTAGAGATTGCAAATTATATCTCTACCCGTAAACTTTGACCTCGACCTCGAAGTAGATAGAACCCGTCAAACTTATCAAAGTTTGCTTTTACAAGTTTGCTTTTACGTGTCTCCTGTACTGTGATCTCGGTGCATTTTTTCAAATGAAAAAAGCAAACGTCCTTTACCATACCAACATATGAGAATTCAAAAGTGTTAAAGATACTTTGTAAGTATTGGAATTATTTATGCACTGAAGTTGATTTAGGTAAGTTATTTACATTTTTCACTTAATTATATTAAGTTATTGTTTGGTTTATAACTTTTCGAGATATTAAACAAAGCAAAGTCCATTATACCACATTTAATTTACAAAATAAGTTAGTGGTGAATAAAAGTCCCCTTATATTATTAGACAAAACTAAAGAATTTATCTATTTCATTTGGTACTAGGAAAATCTTGAAATATGACAAAATCTATCAACTAAAAGCCCAAACTAGCACTTCTTTCTTTCAATCACCACCACATTGCTACTACTATCACCATCATCATCATCACCAGTACGAAAACACTACCATACCATAACCATCCACCTCAACCTTATTATTACCATTGCCACAATCATTACTACCAGTATTGTTGTTACTACAATCATCATCACAATCATTAATATAACAATAGCACTACAATCACTATCATTATATTGTTATCACTATTGCTTACACCAGTACCTCTAAATCACATTCACCATCATTATTACCATCTCAAGAGCCTCATATACCACTTACATCACCATTACCTTTATATTATATCACTACTACCACTACAGCCTCAATTTTATTACTACCACTACAGTCACAACTATAAGACCCACAATAAGATATTTAGGGTTCAGTTTGTAAAATTTAGGGTAATCGAACAAATTATTCAATTCAGCCCAAATTTTATAATAAAGTTAAGATTATTAGTAAAAGTAATCCCGTAATTTTGAATTTAAGAAAATAAGTAATAAAATAAAAGAATATAAAATTTTTAAATTTTAAATATATTGCTCGTTATTTATCGGAAATGCGTAAAATACATTCTAATAACTAACGAATCGATAAAGATAAATTATATGCACACTAAAAATCATAAAATAACTTAAATAATATTTTAGAGTATTTAGTTATACCATATATGTATTTACATGTAGATAGAAATATGCATAATTACTTAAAATAAGCAAATTATGCTAAAATAAGATTAATTAATTAAAGAAAATGCATGAATAATTAAAGAAAAATGAGGAAAACTTTAGAAAGTGGTTATGGTAGCTTGGAAATTAAAAAAACAAAATCAACCAATTAAAATGCAATAAATAGAAAGTAAAAAAGGATAAGATAAAGCAATTATTTAATCAAATTAATGCACAATAATTCCCCCATACCTTTATAAATAGCCAAAAAATTACAAAAGATCATTTAAACGAAGGGTTAAAAAAATTGAGAGGGTCAAAAATTTAGGAGAAAATTAAGATTTTCAAAAAATTAGTAAAAATCTGTACAGTTAGGGCCTTAGAGATACCCCACCACTTGGGAGTAAACAGCCATCACTACCACACGGTAGTGGTAACCCAAGACAAGCCGACAAGGCCATGCCGGTTCGCAATGGCCGGAGCTACCAGATTTTGGAGAGTCCGATTTTCCCTTTGATTTTTCATATTTTATTAAAAATACTAAATAGTTTTATAAAATTATAAAATTTGGTATTCTGAGGTTTTTAAGTATGTAGATTTAGGGAAAAATTTTATTTTGATAAATTTATTTCTAGAAATATACTTTCCTTAAGAAACTGCATAAAACCGAGCTTTATTCGATTTAGAAATAAATTACCTTAGGAGTGTAGTTTTGAGCCAAAAAATTTTGTATAGACTACTTAGAGCATTTAAAATAATACTATGAAGCTCTTTTTCAAAAATAAATTTTTGAAATTTTTTGATAATTTTTAGGCCTGAAAATGATGCATAAATGGGTAATTTTTGGTTAATTAGGTAATTAAATAGATAATTACTGATTTAGTACATAATTATATGTTTTAGGATGTCGAAATCTGATGAAGTGTGATATTTTTTGCATTTAGGGTGTTATATGTAATTATTAGGGTATTATTTAATATATATGTAATAGGTAAAAATGGTAAATTTTAAGTTAATTTTGTAAATTAGGATAATTATGTGTAAAATTTAATTTAGGATGAATTTAGATATTTTAAGATATTAATTTAAGTGATGAGGATATTGGATGTATGTATTATGTATATAATAAGTAATAATACATAATATGTGAAATAGGAAATATAACAAATAGAAAATGTTAGAATAAAAATTGATAATATAATAATAATAATAATATAATAAATCTAGTAGGAAACTTAAATTTAGGTATTTATATGAAATATGTAAAATTTTCTCATATCGAGAATAAATTCGGTACACTAATAAGAGTTTAAGTGTACTGGGAAAAATAGAATACTGATTTAAGATTAAAAATGATAATTAAGATACTCGAGCCTAATGTAATGAATTTCACATTTGTGTTTAGATCGTATTTTTAGGGTTTATGTATAATACTCGTGATTAGAACTGATTTAAAAACCTGAACCAGAATCGGATTTAGAAACTGAACCCTAAGCTAACCTAGGATGAATTAATAATAATTAATATGTATATGGGAAGAATTGAGTTAAATCATAACCTAAAGTGTGTGTGTGTATATATATATAGATATCTCATCAAGATATAAATACTTAACATGTATTTATATTATATATTATATATTATATATTATAGGACACACGAAGACGAGTCGACTTGTTATTGGCTGAATAAGCGATTAAGGATACCAGATAAGTTAAGATTAATACATCTTTGTATTTCAGAGTACTAACTTGTAGTACTCGGAGGCTTGAAATTGTACTTGATTGTATTTGTTAAATAGTCGACTGCGTGTTTATGTTTGTTTTGGAGTTAATGATGTGATGTGATTTGATTTACTGTTCTAACTTGTATTGTATAATTTGTACAAAATAATTGACCACCCTAAACTAGACTTAATCAAATATAAGACTTGTAAACATAAATCAAATTTGCATAGCAACCCATTAAGGGAAACCTAGAATTCTCTAGCCAAATACCAACCTTTTCGAAAGGAATAGCGCTAGATAGCATAATTAATCTCTTCTTCGTCCTTAGTCGAACTAAGTGACAAGTGAGGAGATTATCACGCCCTAAAGCGGTAGAGTCGTAATAGTCCCGTTGTGCAAACCATTCTAAAATAAAAGTTAGCCTTACAACCGCTATTATAGACCTGATCTACACAAGGCATCCACAACTTACCTGCTTTGGAGTAAATAATTCATAATTTAAATAAGTCATTTACCTAAGAAAGTAAAAAAATATATATATACACTAAAATTCAGTTATTAAAATTAACGTTTACAACATTTCACCGTAATCTATTTCTTAATTAATACATCATTCAGGAATGAAAAATTCTAAAATAAAAGCTTAAACCTCAAAAATATATGTCTATTCTTCAAATATTTTTCCTCACTCCCTAAGATCCAACAGTTGCTAACTTCATGGTAGTTGTAAACTACTTCTTAGCCAGCACCTGCAACAACATCTATAGAGATGTAAACAACTACAGCTCAGTAAGTCGAGACAGAAGACTTAAACTATACCTTAAATACAAACAAGATTATCAACCAAATTATAAGGTGCAATGCATGTTTAAGAAAATGCTATCGCATGACATTGTCCAGCCCGTCGTAAAATTAGAGAAATTATGCCCACTCTAATCCAGGTTGAGGAGTTGCCGTTAATGCAACAGCTCATGACCAAACCCAATCTTGTGTAATGGAGACACCGCTCCTCCCGTGACTACCTTCAAACTATTAACTTCACCCTTACCGCAATCTTCTCACCTATCACTTAGTTCGACTAAGAATGAAGAAGGGACTCATTATGCTATCTAGCGCTATCCCTTTCAAAAAAGTCAGTATTTAGTTGGAGAATCCTAGGTTTCCCCTAATGGGTTGCTATGTAAGTCCAATTTATGGTTACAAGTCATATATTTGTTAAGTCCAATTTAAGGTGATTAATCATTTCATACAATATAAGTTAGAACAACAACAAAATCATAGCATCACTCATAATCAAGCATATGCACACAGCCAACTATCTAACAAGTACAACAGAGTATAATCTTAAGCCTCTAAAATACAGCAACGTATTAATCCCAACTTACTTAGACTCTTCATTCATTCACTTGAGATCCAACTCGCTCGGGCCATCGCCAATCATCCCTATAATACAAACGTAGTTTCAGTTTTTCATATAACTATTATAGGTTGGTTTTATCCTATAACGTTTATTGTTATCTTTTGTTTAAAGTTTAATATACCTAATTATCTAGGTTTTTAAGTCTTTTACAATTCTTCTTAAATCATGTTAAGTTCTATTTCAGTTTTCACATCAATTTTTTAATTAAGTTTTTGTCTCAATTTTTTGTTAAAAATTGATATGTATACCCTAAGAAATCATTCCAACCCATAATGTAAAATTAATCGCATTATCTCCAGATATCCTAAATATCGTTTTTAGTCTCTAACTAGTGTTCTAATTCGTACAATACACCCAAATCATAATTTAATTACCAAATTCACTCCCGTCATAAGAAAATCTTACATTTTTCATATAGTTACCCTAATTTAATTTTTCCATCAGATTTATTATATATTCTTATTATTATCATAATATCAATTATAACCAATATTTTCCAAATTATTAATTTCTCATAATTACATATTACATATTATCACCTAATATGTACAAAATGCACACATCTAATATTCCCATTACTTCAAATATCATCTCCCAACATCAAATAACATTTCAAATATCTAAATTCATCCCAAATCAGATTTTAAACTTAATTACCCTAATTTACAAATTAACTTAAAATTTACTATTTTTCCCTATTACTTATTTACTACATAATTACCCTAATAATTACATCTAACACTCTAAATGTTACAAGTATCATACTTCATCAGATTTCAATGTCCTAAAATATATAATTATACACTAAATCAGTAATTAATCATTTAATTACTTAATTAGCCATAAATCACTCATTTTAAGGCCTAAAAATTTCAAAAATTAATTTTTGAAAAAGGGCTTCGTAGCACTGTTTTATATCACCTAAGTAGTCTACACAAAAATTTTGACCTCAAAACTACGCTCCTAAGGTCATTTATTTCTAATCCGAACAAAGCTAGAGTTGGTATGGTTTCTTAAGGGCAGTATATCACGGGATATATTTTCATCAAAATAACATTTTTTTCTAAAAATTAAATACAAAAATATTTCAAAATGACCAGTTTCATAATTTTCCAACTAATTTTGATATTTTTAACAATTTAAGAAAAATCAGGTAGAAATTAGGACTCACCAGAATTGGTAACTCCGACTACCGTTAATAACCATGGGTGTATTGGCCCATTTGGGTGCCACCATCACCGTGTGGTGGTGGTGGCTGTCCATTCCCAACTGTTCGTCAGGTCTGAGTTCTCTTCAGAAGCCCCAACTGTTCATAAGGTCTAAGTTCTCTTTAGAAACCCCAACTGTACAGTTTTTTTGTAACTTTTCATAAAACCCTAATTTCCTCTCAATTTCACCTCTCTCTACTTTTCTAAACTTCCAAACATCCAAAATGAGCTCCTGAAAAATTTGGAGTATTTATAAAGGTCTTGGGGAATTATTGTGCATTAAATTTATTTAATAATTACCTTATCTCTTTTTTTTTTTTACTTTCTATTTATTGTAATTTGATTGGTTGCTTTTATTTCTTCAAATCCAAATTACCACGCCTCAATTTTGGATTTTTCCTAATTTTTCCTTAATTAATTATGAATTTTCTTTAATTATTTAGCATTATTTTAACACATTTCGCATATTTTAAGTAATTACGCTATTTCTATCTATATGTAAATTCATATATAATACGCATAAATATTATTTAGGTTATTTTATGATTTTTAGTGTGTATATAATTTATCTCTAGTAATTCCTTAATTATCGAATTACATTTTACGTATTTTCGATAAATAACGAGTAATATACTTAAAATTTAAAAATTTTATATTCTTTTATTTTATTACTTATTTTCTTAAATTCAAACTTACGGGATCATTTTTACTAATATTTCTAGCTTTACTTTATAATTTAAACTCCATTAAATCCTTTAGCCGATCATTCTAAATTCTACGAGCTAAACTCTGAATAACTGACTATGGGTCTTATAGAGATCGCGGCAAAAGTAAAGTCAATGGTTCAAAGGTAGTCACGGAATAAGCGATATCTCCATTGCATAAGTTTGGGTTTGGTCATGAGCTATTACATTAATGGAAACTCTTCAACCCAGATTAAAGCGAATATAATTTCTCTAATCTCATAACAGGCTGGACAATGTCGTGCGATGGCATATGCTTGAACATGTATTGCACCTAATAATTTGGTTGATAACCCTATTTGTATTTGCTGTATGTTTTGAGTCTCCATCCCAACTTACTGAACTATAATTGCTCACATCCCTATAGACTTTGTTGCAGGTGCTAACTAAGAAACAGATTACGTTTATCTTAAAGTTAGCAACTGCAAAATCTTAGCGATTGAGGATATAAACTGAAGACCAAATACACTCTCTAATTAGATTTATTTCAAAGTTTTTAGCATAAATTTACAAATTGCTCAAATAAATTGTAATTAGATTGTTAAATCTTGTAAATATACTCAAGTTATTTTAATATAAGTATGTATTTTTATCAAGTTTATAAGTAAATAATATATTTAATTTATGAACTATTTACTTCAAAACAAGTTAGTCGTAAACATTTTGTATAAATCAAGTCTAAGATAGCGGCTGTATAATCAACTTCTATTTTAGAATGATTTGTACGACAGAACCGTTGCAACTCTAACTCTTTGGGGCATGACAACAACTATCACATTTGTTACATTATCAGCACCTCTACCACACTACAATACCATCAACCAACCCTTACATAGTAACGACCCTATCATCACCATTACTACTATTAAGGAACCAATGCGGCTATCATGGTAATGAAGAGTTAATAATGTTTGTGGTATTATTATAGCGGTAGCAACAAATGTGATAAGATAACAATAGCAGCAACGATCATGATAGAACAGTGATAGAATGAGAAAATATTATTAAAATGAATAAACGATAACATATATAGTAAAAGTATTAAGATTATCATTTCATTGTAGTACTTTTGTATAATAAACAACATATAATGGAAAAAAAAAAGTTGTACTTAGCGCACTAAACCTTATAAAAAAAAAAACTTATGTTGTGTTATTCTCTTGTTGTACTATTCCTCTTATTTTAATATGTGCTTTTGTAATTCAATCCATTTACATTGGCCTAAACTTATCATGATGAGTTGGGGTAAGCCATCCGAGAGAATAGACCTATGAATTTTAAAACCATCATAAAAACACAATCAAAATTTGGCATTGGACGAAAGGCTCTAGACTTTTAATCCATTATTCCATCTTATGCTAGTAATGCCTTAAACATTAATGTGGATGAATACGTTTAGACTAGGATTCTTTGTTCCTCAACTATTACAATAAAACAAAAACAAAAGCAGTACGTTGACTTGTGTGGTTTAGCAAATGAGTTCGATCAATTTGAGGCAAAATTGATCACTTTTAATCTATCAATATACCCTTCAATTATAGACCACTAAAACTGAAACTAAGAATCAAAGACACCGTTCCCTTGCTCAAGTAAATCCAAGTACACCGGAACACAGATTTTTTCAAACCAAACGTATGGTGTGGCATATATAATTCCAAACATGAACCACAGGATCAGCATCCCCCATGATACCAAGAATCTCAATAAGTCTTAAACCGTAGTCTGTTGTTCTTCCAAGGGAAACACATGAATCCACATGTCAATCCGACGGTAAGTGATGCTTTCATTAGTTTTTAACTTGTAGAATGTTAGGATCTTCACATAGAACAATAAAATCTACTTCGGGATCCTATTTTTCATAATTTAGGCATATCTTTTCTTTTTCCCTTTCACTCTGCAATGCAAAAAAACAAAAAAAAATTTAAAAATAGAAATAAAAAAGAATGAACCTGTTACTTAATAATGTAAGTAGTAAATGTTGCATCCGTCCTATAAACACTAAAAAAAAAATAATAATAGTAAATTAATCACATATGAAATCGCTTATAAAAAATACAATTTATTTTTAACGAACAATTGATGTATGTATTTATATCTACTATTTTTTTCTTTTTAAAAACCACCCTAAATAATGTCTCTTGTCTAAATGTACGTACAAACAAGATCTAAACCCCTTTCAATCACTTAATATAATAGATATTGAATACTTCATTATTCTGTGCAAGTAATATTGAGCTGAAGAAGGCAGGGCGAGAGAGAAGATGGAGGGAGAATGAGAATAGTTGATGAACTAGAACAAGGTATACGTTGGACAAATAAATAGAACATAAAGTCTAAGGAGAACATTAGTTGGAATTAGCTGATATACTTTTAGTTGCACCATCAATTGAATTTTAAATTTGAAAAAGAAAAGGATATTGGTCTTCACGTAGAAAAATAAAATTTGGCAAAGGATTCCATTTTTACGTAACTGAATCTACCATGGCTCGATTACATGGAGATAATAGAAAAAATTAAAATAACTATTTTTGAAATACTTTTTATTATCTTATTTATTTTAGAGCAAATAGCTATTATCTTATGTAAGCTGAAATTTTTTATTCTCTTTCTACAAGGAATAATAAGTGTAAGTGATGGTAAATTATGTCCTTAATTAATGGAAAAAGTTTATTAACTTTTATGGCCCATTTACTTCTTATAATGAAATAAATAGGGAATAGAAAATTTATAACTTGGAATAACTATTATTAGCAAAAATTTCTATTCCAATATTTACTTATGTAAATTTTTATTATTATTATGGAAAATACTTTATCCAATATTTACTTCACTTATTAAATGCAGTATTTAGTTGGAAACATAATTAAAAATACCAGTTTGCTTGTATTTGATTATTTTGAACATAACCAAAAGTTATTTAATGGTAGTGCTAATAAGGATACAATAGTTAAACTATTTGAATTTTTTATTCTCTTTGCAAAAAAAAAATACAAAATTCCACATTTTCTTAGGTAACAACTACTCATAATGGAGTGGGAATAAAAAAGTTGTAATAATTAAAATTTCTTACCAATTTTTTAAGTAAATAAGGTAATAAAAAGTTGTGAAATAATTTTTATTTTATTCACTTTCTATTACTTTTGAAAAAAAAAAAAAACAAATGGGGACATTTTAGTACCCTGCCAATATTTGTAACTTAATATAGTAATTAATAAGATGAAATAAATAGCGAAATAATAGTTCCCCATAATTAAAAATCATATAAAATAAACACTAGAGTTTATATTTTTAGTTATTTTTAATAATAACTATACTTAAAAAATAACATTTCTATTGAAAGGAAATGTGCCTTAAAACTACAAACACTTCTGAAATAATAATAAATGACCGACACGGAGACCGCAACGCATCATGATCACTGAGAAACCGAGTGAGAGCAAACCAGTATACCGTACGTGTTTGGATATTAGAAAATCAACAGAAAGTTAAAGTATCCAGTAGAAATGAGAGTAAATTTTATGTTTGGGAATGGAAGGAACCAATTGGAAAAGAGCGAAAATATGTTCAGTACTAAGGCATTTTTGTTTCTCTTCAAATTTGAAGAAAAAAAGAGAGAAAAGGAATGAAAAAGAATCAAAATTATAAAAATTACTCCTTAAAGTAAGTTAAAGAAAAAAAGGTTAAGAATATGTTAATCTAATAAAAATTTTAATTCTTCCCATTTTCTTTCTTATTCTAACCAAAAAGTTATTTCCTTTCATTTATCTGGTTTCAATCATAAAAATCCAATACAATAACGAAAAATCATATTTCCTTTCTTTTTACTCCCGTTTCCCTTCCTTTCGAATAATTTATAACCATTTCTGCTCTCCTTAAACTCGTCAAACACGGTGCGTGTAAGGCAATGACGGTAACTGTAAGTCCAGGAGTCTAATCTAAGTCGTTAATCCTTATCCATCCATCATAAGCTAACTGTCAGCACCAGCACCTTTGGTTATCTCTCCTAGTTGGATTCACGTCACCCTGACTTGTTTCAATTGCCATGTGTCTATCTGCTTCACCTTACGCTCCATTAATATATAAACCTTTCTTCCTCACCCCTTTTCACTTCTCATTTCTGACTTCAAACACGTCTCAAGCCCTTGCTTCTTCGTCTACTTCTTGTATTTGTAACAAAAAAAAAAAAAAAGGAAAAGCTAGAGTTTGTGTATTGCATTTTGTCAACTCTGCTGCCATGGCAGTAGCTGAACTTACTACCCCCACGTGTCATAAACCGGGACTGAGGTCCTCTCGGTCATCGTACTTGTTTTCCGGCCTATACGATGACCGCCGGAGGTCTTTTCGGCTGCCTTGTCGTAGCAGAATCACCAGAATCTCTTGTTCTGTCAAGTAAGTTTATGTATCATTTCTTCTTTCATACTAGCTTAGTTTCTTTTTTTTCATCACCTATTTTCAAGTAGCATAGTAAGCAAGCCTTTCCAAATCTATAGGATTGATTCTGTGGGTAAGAAAGGTATATGTGCAGCAATGGAAGCAAATCTCCTATGGGATTGGGGTTGAATGGGAGTTCTCTTTATTTTTTGCTCTTCCCACTTTAGAGTTTCCTGACACGACACGATAATCGATAATTTCCGATGTATATGAAAACTTTACGATTTTGATATACTACTATTAAATGAATTGGTTATGCATGATGTCTAATTGATTTCATAGAATTTTAGTACCGTCCCGAATTTAACATGAAATGGGAATTTAAATGCAGCACGATAACACAAATTGTCACCCTATAACTGTTGTTATAGCAATATATGTATATTGATGAGATCATAGCAAACCAGTCCATGCCGACATGTTACTATAAATCCACAAGAAAAGTTTAGTGAAAATGTTGTTTATTGATGGATGTGTTGAGATTTTTATGGAGTTTGATGGAATTGATGATTTTGATGATGTTTGGATTGATGGGGTTCCTTGACTTTGTGGTGTTGTATTGATTTGATAAACAGTAGCCAAGCAACTCAAGCTCCGGTGGCAGTGAAAGTTGAAGACCCAACTAAGACTCCCGATTGCTACGGTGTCTTTTGTCTCACATATGACCTCAAATCTGTATGTTTTTATTATTTGTTTGGATTATTTATAAATAAACTTGACTATTTGTGAATGAAATTGGTATTTTATTGTTCATATATAATGCCATGACGATTATTTGGATAAGCATTGTTTGTTGATTCGTACGGTTATGAATTTGCACTTTGTCCACTTGCTTTTGAATTTTTCACTGGTTGTTGCCATGATTTCAGCTGTTGGCTGTCTGTGGAACTGCTTTTGCTTGATGAAAAAAAAAAAAAAACAAAATGTTATGTGTTGGAACATTTTCTCAATTCTTTTACGAAATTATCCCTTGAAAAGCCAGTGGAATTCTTAACATCGAGGTGTCTTCTAACGTAGTAGCCTAAAATTTATTAGAATTTCAAGGCTGAACATGCTCAAACAGACAATACCTTGATGTTTTGGAGGTCCCAGTCACTACATTTTATCTTTTAGCTGGAATTTCTTTCTAACAAACCTCATATTTGGCTTCTATTATTGTTTTATGAGGAAGAAAATCATGAATTCCTGCAACTATTACGTTTTGTTGCAGAGTAGGCTTGTAGTACGTTATATTGTTACAAAACTGTCGTTTGTGAAAGATATCTTGAATGTTCAGTACTATGAGTTCCAGCTAAATAGTCTTGAAAATGTCTATTGAGTAATTTTTTTTCATTTTGGCTAAGGCTGTAGAGGCATTATGTTGTGTACTTGTGTTGGATCCGCTCTTAACTTGCTTAGATGGACCTAGAGGGAGAAGATGAAATTATAATTCCCAAAATGTATCTTTCCATAACACAATTGGACAACTCATTTGGGCTCTATGTTGTGCTTGAATGGTCATTTGAAAAAACTTGATTCATCTCATGGATGCTCTATGAAGCAAAAGCCTCCTGACACAAGGAGTACGTATCCATTATAGCTATTTCATAAAATAAGCTTAAGGAGGGGAATTATAACCTTTCCACATTTGATCTTTCAAGTTTGTTTGCGAAATCTACATGCTTCCTGCTGCTGTATTGGATCTATAGAGCATTTTTCAAAAGCTTATTGCAGCATCTTTTTGCAAAAAGAATTCATCCCAAGATTTGGTTTAGTAAGTTATTGCAAGTAGAATTTTCACTTATTGAAGTTTCCATTGTGAGTACATTCATTTCAGAGTATAACTAGAGGAAGTTGATACCAAAGTATTTTGATTTTTCATTTGAATTCAACCTTCATATCACCGATTTGCCTATGTCCTTACCAAGACTTATTCAAATCAAGGGATCACATATTGTTGTCATACCTTTATGTGCTAAGCCTTTAAGTATTTGGTTTCACAGGAGGAACAGTTATTCAATCTATGTCCATTGTTTGGTTCTATTCCAAAATTACTTGTTCTATGCTGTTATAGGAAGAAGAAACAAAATCTTGGAAGAAGCTAATTAATGTTGCTGTTTCTGGTGCTGCTGGGACAATATCCAACCATCTTCTCTTCAAAGTAAGGTTTTGTCATTTACTGACAATATCCATAAATTGTTGTTAAAACAATCATGTGATAGTATTCAGGGAGCCACTGGCTACACAGTACACATATTGTTAGCATATTTTGCATTCGACTGAAAAATATGATTACTCCTAATTGCAGTAATCATATTGATATTTGAACCCACAATCTCAAAATTTTTTCCTGTGTTTTGTTTTTGCAAACTATGTTGCAGTCTGGTATTTCAAATGCTATAGAAAATTAAGAGCCAATTACCCTAGACTTGAATTCATGTAGAGATTAGCATTTTCTGTTATGCATATTTTATTGCCTCCATCATCCAAAAAGTGCTTTTCTCCTTCCGAGTACTTTATAATGTAGATACTAGAATTCCTTTTGTGTGGCTAGTTTTCAATCACAAAGCATAGTCTTTTTCCTAAGTAGGATGGTTCGAGTGAATCTGCAATTTGAAACATTGCTTCTATTTGTTTTTCCAGATTGCAGCTGGTCAAGTCTTTGGTCCAGATCAGCCCATTGCATTGAAACTGTTAGGATCTGAAAAGTCATTCCATGCACTTGAAGGTATGATGCTGGCTTGAAAATCTTTCTTAATGTTTTCATGACATCTAGCCTCTCAAAACCTTAATTTAAAAAGT
Organism: Lumnitzera littorea; assembly: GCA_024138015.1. Taxonomy (NCBI): domain Eukaryota; kingdom Viridiplantae; phylum Streptophyta; class Magnoliopsida; order Myrtales; family Combretaceae; genus Lumnitzera; species Lumnitzera littorea. The sequence continues at coordinate 107,897,621 of JAMXBB010000005.1, read as the reverse complement.
AGAGCCATCCTATGTGAAACCAGAAGAAGTTAAGGTTTGGATATTTGAAGTGGCAGAACCAGACAGACTTTAGACTCTCATATTGCCTCTTTAAAAGTTTTATGCAGTGCTTCTTTACTTTTATGGACCTTCCACATTACAAGCTAGTTTTTGAGGTGTGACTTGTTCCTAACCTTGTATTAGAGCTAAGTTTTGTCATAACTAGCTGGACCTGTTGACCTGATGAGCAAGCATCACTGCCTCAAGTTGGCTTATTCCACTTGCAAGTATCTGCCATGGGGATGTCAGAGTTGCACATTGTCTGCTCAAAATTATGTGCAATTGATGACCCTTCACATGCTAACTTTTGTGGTGGAATAGGGTTTCTAACATGGTGTCAGGGCAGGCATCCAAGATTACATTTCAGACCGTTTTTTATATACAATTGGGAGAAACTGATTTTGTCCAAACGGATGATTGCTAAATTGCCATCTTAAGGGCATCTCTTAGGCAGCTAAAGTTAAAAATGGACTCAGGCATCTCTAATATCTAGCTGATTTCTCAATGTATGCAGGAGTTGCTATGGAATTGGAGGATTCCCTGTTTCCATTATTAAGGGAAGTAAAGATTGGGATTGATCCTTATGAGGTGTTCGAAGATGCAGAATGGGCTCTTTTGATTGGAGCAAAGCCACGTGGTCCTGGAATGGAAAGAGCTGACTTGCTAGATATAAATGGAAAGATATTTGCCAAGCAGGTATGTTTTTTAATTTCAAGAAGTATTAACCAGAAAATTTTATTGCCTATAAATTGATCTAACTTGGAAATGTTTCAGGGTAAAGCACTAAATGCTGTAGCATCTCGTAATGTCAAAGTTATGGTTGTAGGAAACCCCTGTAACACCAAGTAAGATAAATTTCTAAAAATCTTATCTAAATACATGCCAAGTTCGATTTCTGCAACTTCTGATGATGTTTACATTGCATTCCCTTTTGCAGTGCTCTAATTTGTTTAAAAAATGCACCAAACATACCTGCAAAGAACTTTCATGCTTTAACAAGGTTGGATGAGAACCGAGCTAAATGCCAAGTGAGTATAAGCTAATCATGTAGCAATTCTAGTAAAAAACTACTGATATGCTCTTTTATTAATAATTGCAACTGTCTTGCTTCAGCTGGCTCACAAGGCTGGTGTTTTTTATGATAAAGTATCAAATATGACCATCTGGGGCAACCATTCGACAACTCAGGTTAGTTACTTGATCTCTGACAGCATGGTTTTGATCCATAAGACCCATTGCCTTTTACTCAAGGATCTCCTAGATCTAAGTACATAAAACATCTATGTTTATGGACTACGGTCTATGCTAGAATTCTCCTTTTTCCAACAGAGATGGACCCAGGCAAAGGGTCAAAAGGGGTCCCCTCCCCTCCAAATTGAAGGAACAAAAAAATTAATTATAAATGAGAAATGTAGATATTATATGTATATTATGAAATAAATTTCAACATGATTCTGAATTTGGCCAAACTGTATAGTTCTGCACCCATCCCTTTTTCTAGTATATATAAAAGTGAAATTAGAGGTCCTTATTCAGCTTTTATCTATATATGCCTTGCAGGTGCCAGACTTTTTGAATGCTAGAATCGATGGTTTTCCTGTAAAAGAGGTGATCACGGATCATAAATGGCTAGAGGAGGAGTTCACTAAGAAGGTCCAGAAGGTATGACCACAGGACCTTAATAACTAGAGACATACTAAAAGTTGCAACACAAAATTGATGTCACCATTAGTATGTCACTAAATTGATTCTTCTCCATCCTTTAGCACTAAATTTCACAAAATTCTATCTGCAGAGAGGTGGAGATCTGATTAAAAAATGGGGAAGATCGTCAGCAGCATCAACAGCTGTTTCTGTCGTTGATGCCATAAAGTCCCTGATCACTCCAACCCCTGAGGGAGACTGGTTCTCCTCTGGAGTAAGTTTCCTCTATGCCAAAACTATTGTGGACTAGCAACTTCACTTTCTAAACTCCAATACCTTCATTAAAACTAGCAACTCCCAAATATTGAATTCACCTCCGTATTGGAATCTTTTAGTTGCAGTTTAGGTAGGTAAATTCAATCTTTGGGAAGTTATGGAACCTAATATCACTTTTTCTAAAAAGTTAAAGGTGAGTGCATATTAGTTAAAGTTAAAGAGGGTTAAATTGTAGTTATCTACATGTATATACGTGTTGAACATTTCCAATGTCCAGAATCTCTGGTTTGCAAAGGAGAGAGTGAAATTTTCACAAAACTATCGTGTTTCATCTAGCCGAACATTCTTATGGCTGAAAGATGATGTTCTATTGAAACACATGATTAACACCATGTTTTATTGTCATTGCAAATCTGCTTGTCATTACAAATATCTTAATGTTGATTACTAAGCAATCCTTTTTTTTTTTTTTTTCTGCACATTTACAGGTCTACACCGATGGAAACCCATATGGTATTGCTGAGGGGATTGTGTTTAGTATGCCTTGCCGGTCGAAAGTAAGTTTCAAGGTCACAAATAAAACCTTATGTAGCTAGCTCTATTATTCCATTACACAATTCTTGACATCCATTCCAATGTTTGCAGGGAGACGGTGATTATGAGCTAGTGAAGGATATAAAATTTGATGACTACCTGCTCAAGAGAATCACAAAGGTATAATTTTGTTTGAAACAGGATGATCTTATGGTTCGTTGCATATAATAATTGATAATCCGTGGCACATAAGCTTGTTTTAAAAGAAAATAAAGATAATTGAAGGTAAAATGGTCATATAGAAGTTCAAATCAAATACATAAGAGATTTAAGGATGGCTGGTAAGATAGGAGGCTAAGCATGATTTCTCTCATGAGAATTAATTTAGTGGAATTTGAACGACTTAGTTTAATGGAATTTAAATGATTGCACAAGACTTTAAACCCTTGACCTCCTTACTTCAATACTATGTGAATTCAACTCTATAGTCCGCTATTTAAAAGTTTAAGCTTATAAATCTATTATAACTTTTATTTATATGCATTACATTAACATTCCATAGAAGCACCCTTTATCGACACACACAATAATAATAATAATAATAATAATAATAATAAGCAGACATGCTTTATGCTTACACTCATCTTTGTGTTTTGTTTGTGGGGATGGGGGTGAAGAAAAAAATTAGGATAGAAATCAAATAGCATGTTTACTCGTGCAATTGTTTTCACAAAACTGACTCATGATTTGACAGAGCGAAGCGGAGCTGTTGGCAGAGAAGAGATGTGTTGCTCATCTTATCGGAGAGGTATGTATTGATTCGCATTTTACATGATCTAGTAATCTTCTTGTCAGCAGCAGCTTCTACGAATCCTCCTCCATGTTACAACCTCTTTCTGCCTATTTCAGGGTGTTGGAGTCTGTGACCTGCCAGAAGACACAACGCTTCCAGGAGACATCTAACATCACACATACGTGGCTCGTCGACATCACATTCTTGTTGGCTTTTGATCATACTGTGAATTGGGAGCTGGGAGTACTACTTGTGTAGAGTAGTGTAAGAAAATAAAAATTTATTAATTTACAGACGATGATCCTTATTCCTTATTTATGATCTCCAATAAAATATCAGCAAAGGGAAAACATCATTGTAATTATGGAGCTTAAGCTTCCATGTCTATTCTTAGGTTCATTTGGCATTGGTGGACTAATTATTAATTTGAAGGTTACCAACATAATAATTTCAATTTTCATTAGCTGTACTCCATGGATTTTATCTTTCTGCAAACATTAAGTGAACTCCATGTTCACTTGGGAGGAAGGAGGAGTGCTCATTCCGTTCCCTTCTTATTCCTTGGAATAACTCTATTATCACGTTTGCTTTGTGAAATCGCAATTCATAAGGAATTACGATTTAACAAAATACTGACTCACAATTCTCTAGCTAGATGCATGAATTGCAATTCCGTGTTAAAATGACCGGTACTTCCCTCTATCTTCTTATCCAATGATATCACTTTTCACAAACAATGCACAAAATACCATCACCGTTCAAACTTTGATTTTTCCCCAATAATCAAATATTTTTGTCAATAAATACTGTATTTTTCTTTTTGAGAACAAGTGGGAAAGGTAGAAAAGTTTCATAGAAAGTTTTCATAAGAATCCAAACTTTTCTATACCCAATTTATTCATTCTTTAAAAACATGAAATATTTCATAAAGATCCAAACTCTCTCTTCCTTTCTCTTCTCTCTCTATCTCCACTTTGTTCGTTCCCGAATTCCCATACGTAATAAGGTGGGTTTATCATATGTGTAGTTCCCATACATAATAAGGTGGGTTCGTCATATCTGTTGTTTTCAATGGAGAGGATAGCGGGTTGCCGAAAAGAAAGAGAATCAAAGATGGAGGAAAAACACAGAACAAGTTTGGAAAGAGAAAGCGAGAGAAAGGAAGAAGAAAATAGAGGAAAAACACAAAACAAGGTCAAAAAGAGAAAGAGAGAGAAAGAAAGAAGAAAATGGTAGTTTTAAATCTTATTATAGATTGATTCCATATATATTTTTTTATTCACCTAAACAATTTAATATTTATTCTCCTCTTATTCAATTCCAATTCAAATTTCACCCCATTAATTCTATTTTGCAAACTGAATTGAAATGTAACATGGCATGAATAGAATTAATCTACAAATTAAACCAAATCAGAGTGAAATCAAATGAGAAATTCATTATGCTTATCATTCAATAAAGGGTTATGCAATATTAAACCACACCGTTTTTTCTGATGAATCATTTTCTATTTGCTTCGATCGACACCATGACTAACCAAATGCAGCATAAAAAAATAATAACAATAATTATTGTAAGTTTGTAAAATTTTACCTATGACAATCAAATCTAGATTTAAGGCCTTTAGAAAAAAGTTATTCGATTAAATCTAAACTTTACTATTAAGATAGAAAAATTAATCAAAATGACTCAATAAAATTAGATTTTGAAAATAGCGATCCAAAATCCTAATTTTTCCCTTAGAAGTATGATTACTTAATATAATATCAAATTATTCAGAATCCTTAAAATTGAACTCAAAATGTAACAAAAACTTAGAGATAAACTAATTAAACTATAAAATGAAATAATATAGTATAATTTGCTAGATAAATATATACGTATTTTATGAGTATACTCATACTTATATATTAACTCCAAATTACTTAATTATATATATTATATGTTAAATTCATAAAAATAATTAAGAAATATATCTTAAAAATGAAAAAAATGTTAGAAACATAATTACACGAGTATAGTTATATACTACATGTGATATATACGTAGAATATATACTCGTATATTAATAAAATAATTAAATATTAATATAATATATAATATTGATATTTAAGCAAAATATCCATCTAAACTTATCATTTGGTTTTCAAATCAATTGGGAATTGCTAGATTTCACCGTGGCGCGCTCCTATTAAACAACAACGCTGAATCCAAAAGCAATTAACCAACAAAAGCCATCTCATGTTTGGATTAACAATTGGATAAGGAAAGAAATTTTGGCTTGAAAATCACAACCACGACCATTTAAAATCGACCCAAACAACTATATAAGAGGCCTATAACATCAATTTACACCTTTAGGATCTAAATACACCAAAATAAAAAATTTAGAAAAAAATGGTAGGAAAAATAAAAATAAATAAGAAAAACTAAGCAATTACTAAGCTAAACTAGTTTTTAGGGCAACTCTTGACCTGCTATTGAACCACTCCACCATCATAGAGGATCCCCATCATTTGGCCCTTTTAACACCACCCCTACCGTCGCCAATTACCAGAGCACTAAAAAACAACTAGATCAAACTTTTGCTATGTTTTTTAATAATTTTTAAAAAATAATAATTCCATCCAAAAAATTATGAAAAAAAATTGTAGTTATATTATTTCATACATGTTTTTGTGTGATATTTTTATTTTTATAAAATTTTGAATATTTAATACATTTGCCTAAAAAAGTCACTATTCACCTTATTTTTACTTTCAAAATAAATTTTACTTTCAAAATAAATGTATCAAATGATGTTATTTCTAACTCAAAATTTTTGTATAGAATATGCATGATATATATATATATATAATTGCTATGTAGCCAGATTTTTTATTTGAATATTTTTAATATTTATTGTAATTTTTGTCCTAAAAATAACTAGAAAATAGGGTGAAAATATGAAATTAATAGGTTTTATGAAATTAATTTATGAAAACTGAACTATACTGACTTTTAATGAATTATAGTGATGTTAGGATATGTTGGAAATAATTGTGTGCAAAAAGAATAATATATGGATAATTAAGTATAATTTATGTGTAAAATTGTAAATTCGAGTATATAAGTGGTGAATCGATAACACGAAACTAAGTGATGACTAAATTCTCAATATTTTTAAGAGTCTATAAAAATTTTTCGGGAATTATTTCATGACCCGAGCTATTTATTACGAATTTACATAATAAAATAACTTAAATTATGAACTGATACTTAATTTTTAGTAATAATAAACTAGATATGATAAATAATGTAATAAAAACTACCTATACATGTATTGGTCAGATTTGATAAAAAGTATATTTTTAATATATTTATTGTTATTTTAATTATTAGGATACATTATATGTGTATTAGAATTGTATTGAAAATTAAATAAGATATAGTTTAATGACATAAAATAAGTATAATACAATAATATTTATTTAGATACGTATAATTATAATTAAAACTCGAACTACCTATTAAAAGTCATTTGTAGAAATAGGACCTGTAATATATATTGTTAGGTTTGTACGAACCCAACAATACTATTCTTATTAAAATTGGACAATTTTAGTTAGTATAACCTATAACTTTATAATATTACTAGAATATACATATTACAATAACTCTACCAAAATTGAAACGTGATTTAACAAATTAAAAGTACGTTTCAATATGATGAAAACAATATATTGTACACAATAGTATAATTATGTATATTACTAATAATTAATAACTTAACTAGATATATATATAATAAAATTACATATTATTATAATAATATACTTTATATATATAACCGTTTTATACAGAACTCTATTGTTTGCATAACTATAACGAAAATTAAATTTAAGTTTTATGTATATATAATCCCATAGTGATCAAACCGTTAACGACTCGAGTCTCTCACAGTGAATAAATAAGTTAGGGTTGGGGTTGGGGCTTTACCACTTATTAAGATACTGTATTAAAATATTTAGAAACTCAAGAGTATTTTTACTTATAATTGTAATTAGTTGTTTATGCGCATGTCATACATGTGATTGGTATTTAATTGTGATAAAAATTGAACTCCTTGATATACTATTTTGCATAATTACATCGTTTTTGTATAATATAAACTTATTTGGTCACTCCTAATTTCAACTAATAATGCTTCAACTATAATAAAATTAAACATACATAACAACCATCAAAAGAAACGATCAGAAGTATCAAGTCAAACACCAACTCCTTTAAATAAGAATAGCTAAAATTGTCATTTCTCTATCCTTAGTCGAATTAAGTGATAAGCGAGAAAATCACAACAAAAATGGGGGTCATAGTTCGAAAGTAGTCACTAGAAGAGGGTATTTTCCATTACACAAGGTCAGATTTAATCTGATTTAAGTCACAATGAAACTTCTCAATCTAAGTTAAAACAGATGTAATTTATCTAATTTCACAATAGACCAAATAACATTATATGATGTCTCAAATGATTAATTACATTATATTTCATCATAATTAATAACTTGGTATGTGATTGTTTGATACTCTTCCGATTCTGTCTCACTTTTTAAATTAATTGTACTCATACATTCATTAACTCTTTTGCAAATACCGAATGAAACTAAAATGTTCAAATACCCCCCTAGGTCAATATACAATTAGCTAGAAATGTGAGGAATAAGAAATCTATCGGATCTGGACTTTTGACTTTTCATTTAAATTTTAAAAAAACTAAATGAGATTTCTTTAGAACACCTACTAGTTTCTAACTTATCATAAATAGTATATAAAACTTATAATTTTTAGTAAACTCTAATTGTGAATTATAATACTGAATCTAAAAAACTTATATAAATACTATTATGCTATGAAACAATAAATTATATAAAACTGATACTTTTTTAAGTTATACCACATTTTGATTAATCACAAATGTTAAAATATATAACTCAAACCGGTTAAATCGTAAACATTTTATACATATTATACCTAAAATAGCAACTATAAAGTTAATTTTTATCTTAAATTAATTTATACAATAAAACTCTTATAACTCCTCTTGTATTTTAGGGAGATACATTTCCATAACACTTTTCTTGCTTCAGTCGGCCATCACAGATTCTCACGTTTGACCGAAAGGAAATTACCATGTCTTGGGATTAGAGTAGCAAATAAGCAGTCCCTATCCGAGTATATGCATTGGAAAAAAAACTATAATCAATAGAGAAAGTTCATGTGAGGCACTGGCCAGTAGCCACCAAGAGTCGAGTAAAGGCTGGCATAGATTGTAAAACAAACAAGCTCTTATTACTGACAGCTATACCATATTAGCTTGTAGATCACTCCAGAATAAACATAAACAGGTTCCCAGTCAGTTCAACCATCTTTAAACAAATGAATTTTGACAAACACCTAATGAATCAGAAATTTTAAACAAGTCATTACATGTCCAAAGATACAACGATAAGCTATCGAGATTCAAGAGGGGAAAAAGAAAGAAGGCAACAACTCCTACAGTTAACTATAACCCAAAAAAATAAATGGGTAAAAGTTTCAGTCACAGGAATCCTACATCTGAGAGAGAGACATGGAGATTGTAATGACTTTCAGCCAGCGTAGAGAATTCTAAAAGGCAACATGCCCATTGCTATCCTTGGGGAACTAAAATCCTAATCTATTTGAGGTGTGACAACCATACTGCATCCTCATCGATACCATGCTACCTTGAATGGATGGAGGTTGCTACTTTGATACTCACTGAAAGAAGGACGACCCAGACAAACAATAAGTAGAACCAGCTCCAACCGACAACTGAAGTTGTCTTCCTAGAGAGAACAGGAATTGAATTCACAGAGCTAGCAGCATTATGAGACAGCCCAAGAGAGAGAACAACATTGATTTCTACATTTTTACCAACAGACCACTCAACTCCTCTACCAATCAGATTCATGTCGGAGATTCTCATCCACCCAGCAGTGACATGTATAGAACTAGAGGACGCAGCATTCATATGAAGTGCAGCATCCTTCATGGACAACTCTGAAGCAAACGCAGGTGGACCAGCAAAGCTTCCCAACATTTGACCACCTTGTTTCGTGAAAGGATATTTGAATTCTGCAAAGGGGTAAGAACGCCTGAGTATTCTAAAAGATACAGTAAACAAACAATAGATTACATGTAAGAGAGTAATAGGTGACACATTCAACAAGGCCAAAACTTACTTGATTCAGGATCCTTAATCTCTGAGTACTGCTTTGACAAGGATGCATCAGTGTCACTGGAAGTCTCCAATGGAGCTTGATTTTCAGCAGGCATTGGCTCATTTCCTCCATTAAGAAGCTGTCAAAGTAGCAATTAATAAGTACAACAGCAGCAAGATCATCAATAAAAGAAATATAACATATAGCAGGAGCCTTACCTCTTCAACAAGTGCATCGTCAAAATCAAGGTTCTCAACTCCCTTCAGTTGAGAGGAGTCAAAACTCAAGAAACTATTATCATCAGCATCACAGAATGTAAGATAGTCCTCCACATTGAAATCGGCAAGATCCGCCTCAAGGGGGCTTGCAAGATCATTAGATTCCAAAAATGATCCGTTGCCAAGAGAACAATCACCAGCTTCCCCGATTTGTCCATCGATTAAGAATGTGGCATCCAAGGGATTCAAACTATCAGCTGAATGGTTAGCAAACTCCCTTTTTACAGCTTTCACATCCATCTGATACTGTTCAGGTAACATGAAATATTTCTGATCCTCCAGCTGATTTGAACTGTCATGAGCTTCACCAAGGTCAACAGGGAATTTGGTGTCCTCATTTAGTTCGGCAGATTGCTCCATGCTGTTGCTAGATTCCCCAAGGTAAAAGATAACTGCAGGTGGAGCATCTACAGATGCCATGCCAACATCAACATCCTGAAAGAAGAACAAAATCCTGGTTATTCTGTATCCAACTCTAGCTAAACCAACTGTACCATATGCAAGAAACAACCACCAATATTTCTGTATGCCATAGATAGAAGCTCCAAAGCAGAGATAAATATGGTTGGAGCTTTTTAACACATCACAAGTTAAACAATAGGAGAAAACTGAAATCCTGTAAGGATTATGATCAGTAGCTCCCCACTAAGAAGAGCTAGGCAGAGACTGAAATCAAATACAACAAAAGATAAAAACAACAAAAATGGACAATTATCAAAAAACTAAACAGAAGTGCTATCGCCATTAGAAAGTTTTTCGGCTTTCCTCTTCTTCCACAAATGCTATGCACCGTTCCTTAATGACATCCATTTAAAATTGCCAAGCTCAACCACCTGGCAAAAACATTGCAAATGAGGTTTTCCCCTAAAAAGCACTTCCTTCCACATTTTCTTTCCCTTGTAGTGTACATGCATAATTTGCTTAGGGTCAAGTAACAGAAGAGAACATGTCTAAGAAAAGACCAAGAAAAAGCTTGCTTTGCCATCTCTGTTGAAAATCATAATTTTCTCTGTCTTAACATTTGTTTGACAAGTAAAGTAATTTCTTTTTCAAAATGAGCTAGACAGAGGCCCCAACCTCAAATTTGCCCCCTATCGCATACTATCCATCAAGCCTAGTACTCACTACCATTTGCCCTTTCTTCCCATATCATAACTAGAACTGTCTAGTACATCCTCCAGATTCATTCAAAAAAGTTCTTTTTTGTTTTTTCCTTTTCTCATCGTCTTTGTGACCCTCAATTGAGAAATAAACTCGATGATGTAAATATGGTATAGTGACAAGCACTGTACCACTTAATCATAACTAATCAACACTGAATGCTTAATAATAGCATACATGAGTATGAACACCTCTATTTTTCTTAGAGAATACAAACAACTACAACATATCATTACAAGCTCAAGAATACTAACAGAAGGGCAGAAAAAAGCATACTTGGGCAACATTGCCTGCCTCATCATATGCATCATTGTCAATGACCACGTCATCTCCCATTTCTGCTTGATCCGGAAATACAGCAACTTCATCATCTTCCCACTCCTCCTCAACAAAGGGAGCTCCATATTGTTCTCCATTCTTTGGGCCAGGACCACTCTTCTGAAAGATTCTACACAAAACAAAGGAGTCCTTCACACCACAAACAAAACCAGCAGGCAACCACCAGTTAGTCATAATATAAAAACAAAGGAAGGGAAAAACAATCCCCTCAACTTTAAAAAATAGTCTTATTTAAACATAATCTCACCTGTGAAATTCCAGCTTTTTCCAATTCCTCATCAATAAGTCGGTACTCATGCATAACCCAATTAGAACGCTGACCACGTGGAGCTCGTCCGCTGTGATAAACCAAAGTTTTCTTCATTCCAACAGTACGAGAATTGTGATAGATGGGACGATCCTTTCCTGTTGTCTTCCAGTAACCTTTCTCAGTTGCCCTGTTCGTTTTTGACCCATTTCCATACTTTCTATCCAACATACTGAAGAAATACCACTCCAAGTCCCTAGTCTTTAATCTTGACTTGCCTAAAACCCAAAAGCAAGAGATAGTTCCACCAATAAGTGCCTTAAACCGAGAAATACAACATCTATGCTTTACACAGGCACCATATTAATTATCAAAGAATACGAGGACTATAAACTTAACTTCCAATGCAATATTATGAGCTCAAATATTAAATCCTACATGTGTAAGAAATCCATATGCTTGTTAACAAAATTCGATTTCAATTGCTAAAGCTCGATTTTCTGAACACAAGGCAATTCCAGTACAATAAAGTAGGCTTTTCACATTCCATCGCATATTTTTAGTTCCAACGAGCTATATTGTAATCTCAAGGACATGAATTAGGCATGGAAGACACAAATTAAGAAGACCTAAACTCGATTAAAAGGGGGAACAAAAAAGCCTATAAATGTTGAACACAAAATCTACTTATTGAAACAAGTGATGTCGCAAGCGTCCCACCTAATAAAAACAACTAACTGAAACAATCTACACTCCACAATGGAATGTTATCTGCACTAATTCAACGATAGACGTCCTAAAATCCCTAACTTGAAACCTATATATATGAAATGAACCCACATACTAAATTACAAAATTGTTAAGGAAGACAAAAACGACCGAAAAAACACAGGTTTTACATTACCAGGTAGATCCCAGGGCTCGGATTTGTAAATATCGATTTCAGAAATTGGGTCAAAACGGAGTCGTTTACCGGTAGCCTTCCGTTTGAGGTAGTACCACACCAATTCCTCATCCGTAGGGTGGAACCGGAATCCAGGAGCTAGTGAAGTGGCCGATTGACTTCCCATAATTCAATAAATCAACTTTTTGCCAGTTAGGGTTACGAAATTTCAAGATGCAGATTGAAATTGGACTATCAAAAAGAGATAGAGGGGGAGGAACAACTTAGGGTTAGGGTTACGTGTTGTTCAAGTCAGAGAGAGGTTTGGACTTAAAAGAGAGAGAAAGAGAAAGGTTTAGAGAGAGACGCCATGAGAGAGAGACGACGAGAAGCAAAGAGAGTTTAAAGGCGTAAAGCAAAATAGAGGAAAAGGATATTTTAGCTTAATTAATTAACTCGATGTAAAATTACCAGAAAGTACATGATGGTTGTTCTGACGAAGGAACGTGAAGGGAGCTTTAAAGTGATTACGTCGGTGACACAAGGAGTGTGAATGACGGCCTTTATAGGAGGCTTGAGGTGTGCAATGTTAGGTGATTCCATGTGGTGAGTTTGGTGTCGGAAACGGTGGGGGAAAGGAGAGAGAGAGAGTTAAAAATTGCATCTGGTGTCTGGTGGGTCCACGTGCCGGTGACGTGGAAAGTCATAGTAGGGTGTAAATGGTAATTTCATAGCTTTTGTGGATATTTACGAATCCAGTTGGTTTCGGTTGGTGGTGCTGTTGGTTTGATGTTTGGAATCTTCCGGAACAATCGGGTCGGGATCCGGTCCAGGCAGGGTTCAAGTTCCTGGCATTGTTGTTAGACCCGCATCAGGTGAATGATCCAGATATAAGGAGATCAAAATTTTAGAAAAAAATTGTGTTCGATTGAAAGTTGAACTGGAGTAAAATCAAGATGGAACCAAGTTAAACGGCAAGAGTTAATCCTATTTTAACAATATTGATTCCTGAATTTGTTTTGTTCAAACATTAGAGTTGAAATTGTTTTCCAACAGGTCAAATATGGGAGGATCCGGCTGAACTATAAAAGACAAAACAAGGAATCGATTGGTCAATGTCAACTTTTTCTTCTTTTTTTATTTTTTTTTATTTTTAGAAGCATTTGATATGAAACAAAAGAGCCTAATTGAATGGAAATTCCTACTTGGAAGAATAAAAGTGGAACAAAAGGAAACTAAGGTATGCTTTTATCCCCAAAGTTGTTCTACACAAGACTTGGTAGTGGGAGAAAATGGACTAATAGAACACATCCAAAACCAAACCCCACCATTTTCCTTCTCCTCATTTTTCTTTCCTCTTCCAAACTGTTTGGCCCACATTTAGCCTTCGGTCGAGAAGAAATAGGGAAAGAAGGAAGGATTTAAAGAGTAAAGAAAATAGATGGAAAATGGACACCTTCTACTGTTGGGAAACACGGATGTATCTGTAGAATAAATAAAAAAATTAAAAAGAAGAATCAATTCCTTTGCCAAGACAATTTTATTGCCTCAAATTTAGAGAGAGATAAAGTGGAAAGCATACTATTAATATAATAGGATACTTAACCATAGGCTTTATAAGTGCATAAATTCAACTTATTTACAACATTAAAGTTGTTCATATAATTATGATATCCCTCTTTCCTTCTCCTCCCACTTTATCCACCTTTAAACCAAAGCACAATCTATTGTTGTTAATATAATAAGAACCTAAACCCTTCCAAAAGAGGTAAGTTTAGTGATATCGGAAGTTATAATGAATCTATTAATTTCAAGAAGAAAATAGGAAAAAAGGAATGAAAGGTGCATAGAAACATTGAATTAAGAATTTTCTTAGCAAATGCATCTATGCAGAAATAAATATTGTATTTGTAAAAAAAAATAATCCAAAAAATACTGTAATTGTAAAGAAAAAAATCCCAAAAATACAATACTTGAATTCAATTTTTCAAAATACGAATTTAAAATGTATTGAAATCAGTTTTTGAAAAACCAAATATTTGAATTTTAACATAAAATTAGCTTTTGAAAAACAGTTATTAAAAAATCAGCTTTTCAAAAATTGATTTTTATTAACTCAAATGTATACCGTATTTTAGTGGTTATAGCGTGTATTATTTAGACGACAAGTTCAAGTTTGATTCCCGCTGTAGGCAAAGGGTTTAACTTTTTAGGAGGAGAAAAAGTAGAGGGCGTAGGCTTTAAGGGTTTTAAGTTTTTAGGAGAAGAAAAAGTAAAGGGTGAGGGCTTTACTAGGAATCAAACCAAAGACGTCAGAGTTAATGCTTGGAGATATTAATACTACAACACACCATGCAACTTGATGTTATTTTTTACATTGTAATATTTAACTTTCTTGACATCCAGTCTTGAACAGCCAATTTTATTTTAAATAAACAAATTCGGCTTTAGGAAACCGATTTTAGTTTATTTTAAATTTGCATTTTCAAAACCCGAATTTAAATACAATATTCTTGGAATTATTTTTGAAAAGGCCCTATATTTGGAATTATTTTTTAAAAAAGTAATATTAATTTCCTTTCCCTGCACTTAATTAAAACTATTAAATACACTTATATGTTATTCTTAGCAAAGAACTTTTTTCATTATGATATATAATGAATGAGTTAGAATTTTTAAGGTGCCATATCAAGTATGTTCAACTAGTAACTTAAAGAAACCAATTAATAAAATTGTTTTTAGCCCATTCACTTAATTTAATAAAGGGAAATGGTTATTGTATTCTTGCTTTATTACTTAAAACATGCATTTGTCATGCCCCTAACATCATGTTAAAACCTCTATAAAAAGTGTTTTGATGATATCAGAGCATATGTGCTTAATGTTAATTATCAAGCTACTTAGTGTATATAAACAATAAAAGAATAACTCGAATACCATGTGGTGATCAAAACCAGAAGCAAATATATAAAGTAATTATTAAAATCATATTGGCAGAGATTTACTAGAAAAAGAAGACAATGAAACAAATAATAATAAAGAAAGAAATGAAAAGTCTGAACAAATAGAAAGAGACTTCTAAGGAAAACTAAAATGCAAAGCAATACAAGTTCAGAAGCTACATAAAAGTAATAAAGTTCAAAAGCTGCATATGTTAAGAAACAAGGAGAAAAGGTAAAAGTCAAGGATTGTTCAAAAGACAACCTAACAAATAAAGTAAAAGCTATTGTACTTAATAATGAAAGGAAGAAATATTTATGAAAATTATAAGTTATGACTCAGTATTGAGGAAAAGATATTTTTCAATAATATATCTCATCAAGCCAAGGGATCACATTCAAATAAAAAATATATATCAAGATGAAGTGTTCCATATTCAAGGAAAAAAAAGTCAAGATAATAAATATAAAAGAATATAAAGTGACAACAAGAAAGATTCAAAGACAAAAAAAAGAAAGACGCTACAAATTTTGAAGACGATGACAGGTTAGGAAAAATATAACATATGAATGTTGGAAATTGAAGACTATATAAAGTCTAAAAGATTGAAGAGTAAGGTACTTAATAAAAGAACAAAAACCAAAAAAGAAGTAAAAGCGATTGTTTAAGCGAAAGTTTTCTTATCTATTATTATTTTTTATATTTAAGCTAAACTATGATGAACCTCATTATAATCTTCGAAGAGAGTACTAAACTCTTTAAACTTAGCGAAGAACTGTTTGAGAAAATAATGATAGAGGTTTGTAGATTTGCGATCACTTCTATAATAAGAAATAGGGGGGCAAGGTGTCAGGGTCCCTTTTTGTAAGATACATTTATGACAAGGGGCCATTGTTTTGTACATATTGTAACATAAGGAGGGGACTTTATTATTGTGTAA
>JAMXBB010000005.1:107751050-107881231 GCA_024138015.1 Lumnitzera littorea | reverse complement strand
AAGGGGGGGGGGGGGGACTTTATTATTGTGTAAGATAGGGCCTTACTATTATTAGAAATTTCCACTTTTAGAAAGTGGTGCCATTTCACCAGTTTTAATGTCTACTCCTGCCAGGCCCAATAATGTCCGTAAAGCTCTTTACGGGGGTGTGAGTACTCTTCTGGATTGAAGCTCTTACTCACCATGTTGGTTGATCACGACCGGCGGCACCTGATACATACACTGTACCCCCGTGCACACACATTGTAGCCTTGTAATACTGTCGGAATTAATAAAAGTGTGCTATTCCTTTTTCCATTCGATATTGTGTCCCTTATAATCTATTGGCTTTCTTCCTTGGTTGTGTTGCTTACAGGTTTAGGCCTGGTTGGCTAGCGTTGCGTGCGAGTTAGGCTTGCTTACTACTGCAGAGGCAGGATAGTAAGCGCCGCACGGTCTATTTGTGTGCTAACGAAAGCCTCGGACCGTGACAGTTGGTATCAGAGCCTAGGTTATTCTAGCGGGAACGACCATGACACGACAAGAGAAAGTGAGCAAGAGGCTTGATAGCTTTGAGGAAATCCTCAAGGGAGTATCTAAGCGGATTGATAATTTAGTCGCATTGTCAGTAAGAGTGGCTGAAGTTGAAACCAATCATTAAGAGATGAATGCTAAGATGACTGAGATGGCTGAGAATTTTGGTGTTACGGTACAAACCCTCAGAGAGGAAATGCACATAACGACCGATGAGGCAAGACAACACTTGGAGACTCATGTAGAAGACGTGAGAAGACAAGTTGCTAGTCGTGCCTCAATCGAGACAGTTGAAGAGCTACGGGCACAGGTAGCTATTTTAACTCAGGCTGTGGGAAATGCTCCTATCCCTGCCCCCGTTCATGTTCCTGCTCATGCAGGACATCTAAAGATGCCTGAGCCCAAGGCATTTACTGGTGTGAGGGATGCTAAGTTGTTGGAGAACTTTTTATTTGATATGGAGCAGTACTTTGCTGCTGTGGGGACAAATGATGAGAGATCAAAAGTCACCATGGCTACGATGTACTTAACTGGTGATGCTAAACTGTGGTGGCACACCAAATATGAGGATATCCAAAATGGCAACGCTCATGTAGATACATGGGTGGAGTTGAAGGCTGAGTTGCGGACTCAGTTTTTCCCTGAGAATGTTGAGTACAATGCTCGAAAGAAGTTGAGGGAACTTCGACAGGGTGATGACATAAGAAAATATGTCCGAAAGTTCTCGACATTGATGTTGGACATCAAGAGCATGGCTGAAGATGATAAGCTATTCTATTTCCTGGAAGGATTGAAGCCTTATGCCAGGAATGAGTTGCAGAGGCAACAAGTTACTAACTTGGCTATAGCACAAGCAGCAGCTGAGCGCTTGACTGACTACACTCATGACAATAAAGGGAAGAATGTGTCGACAGGACACGAGGGTGGAAAGTCGGTTAAGTCGGGCAAACCCAAGAGTGGGGGAGCCCCAAGTTCAAGTAGCAGTAGTAGCAATACTGGAGGGAGTCAAAGGAAACCCCATAACTCTCACCAGTCCGGAAAGAGTGGGGCAACCAATGGAGGTAAGAAGCCCTCATTCTCATGTTTCTTATGTAATGGCCCACACAAAGTAGCTGAGTGTCCACATAAGGTAGCACTCAATGCTATGGCACAAAAAGTAGAGAATGCCTGCCAAGATGATGAGTCAGGGAGTGATGGAGAGGATCAACCCCGAATAGGCGCATTGCACATGTTGTCGGCCGTTGGAAAGAGTTCCTCAGTGCGACGTAAGCCTAAGAACAACAATGAGTTGATGTATGTCCAATTGAACATCAATGGCAAGAGTGCTAGTGCAATGGTAGACTCCGGTGCTACACACAACTTCATTGATGTGCTTGAGGCGGAAAGGTTGGGGTTAGTGCTTGCTGAGGACACTAGCCAGATTAAAGCTGTTAACTCCAAGGCCCGCCCTGTCCAAGGAGTTGCAAGAGGAGTGAAAGTGAGGGTTGGAGATTGGAGTGGAAATCTCAACTTCACAGCTGTTCCATTGGATGACTTCAGCATAGTCCTTGGAATAGATTTCTTGAGACAAGCCAGAGTTGCTCCTAAGCCCGCAGCAGATTGCTTGTTATTCATGGGTGAAAAGCCTTGCTGTGTGACAGTTCAGAGGAATAGGGTAAACAACAATGGCAAGGAAGGGAAGAATATTGGGGCTATGATGTTATCAGCGCTCCAATTCAAGAGAGGCCTCAAACATCAAGAGCCAACTTTCTTGGCTTTCCTTACAGAAAAAGAGGAAGCAAGAAAGACAGAGATACCAGAGGAAATAGAAAGGGTCCTAAAGGAGTACGATTATGTGATGCCTAATAAGCTCCCTAAGGAATTACCTCCCAGAAGGTCGGTGGACCACGAGATTGAATTGATTCCCGGTGCTAAACCACCAGCTAGAGCTCCTTACAGAATGTCGCCTCCCGAACTTGCCGAATTGAAGAAGCAATTGGATGAGTTGTTAGAGGCAGGCTTCATTCGACCCTCAAAAGCACCATATGGGGCTCCTGTTCTATTTCAAAAGAAGCAGGATGAGAGTTTGAGATTATGTATTGACTACCGGGCTCTAAATAAGCTGACGGTGAAGAACCATTACCCAATTCCCCTAATTGCTGATCTGTTTGATCAATTGAGTGGGGCTAAATATTTTACAAAACTGGATCTTCGCTCAGGTTATCATCAGGTTCGCATTGTTGAGGGGGATGAGCCCAAAACGACGTGTGTAACCCGGTATGGCGCTTATGAGTTCTTGGTGATGCCCTTCGGTCTCACTAATGCTCCTGCAACATTTTGTACCTTAATGAATAATGTATTTCGTGAATATCTCGACAAATTTGTAGTCGTCTATCTAGACGACATTGTTGTGTATAGCAGGACATTACAAGACCATATGAAGCACTTACGAATGGTTTTCAAGAAGCTGCAGGAGAATCATTTGTACGTGAAGCGTGAGAAATGTGCCTTTGCCCAGAAGCGCATCAACTTCCTGGGTCATGTTGTTGAAGAAGGGTGGATCCGAATGGATATGGCAAAGGTGGAAGCAATCAGGCAATGGCCAGTGCCTAAGAGTGTAACGGAGTTGCAGTCCTTCCTTGGACTCGCAAATTACTATAGAAAGTTCGTTGAGGGATATTCCCGTCGAGTTGCACCCCTCACAGATCTATTGAAGAAGGACCAAGCATGGTCATGGGATGGGATATGTCAGAGTGCCTTCGAGGAGTTGAAGCGTGTAGTGACGGAGGAGCCAGTCCTCGCACTTCCTGACATTTCTAAGCCTTTTGAAGTCCACACGGATGCCTCAGACATTGCATTGGGTGGAGTGTTGTTGCAAGAGGGTCATCCAGTGGCATATGAGAGTAGGAAGCTGAATCAAACAGAGCGCAGGTACTCAGCCCAAGAGAAGGAGTTACTTGCAATTGTTCACTGTCTAAGGACCTGGAAACACTATTTACTAGGATCTAAGTTTCTAGTGAAGACAGACAATTCTGCTGCCAGCCATATATTGACTCAACCGAAGCTTTCAGCCAAACAAGCCAGATGGCAAGAGTTTCTTGCAGAGTTTGATATGGAGATTGAGTATCGCAGTGGACGGACTAATCAGGTAGCAGATGCATTAAGTAGGCGAGCTGATTTAGCATCCTTAGCACAGATTGCACACCAGTCGGCGAGTCAAATCTCGACTTCAATTCAAGAGCAGATCAAGCAACACATAGGTCAAGACTTGTTGGCCAAAAATCTTAAGCAATTGGTTGAAGAAGGGAAGACGCGCAGATTTTGGGTAGAAGGTGACCTCATTTACACAAAGGGGCGCCGATTGTATGTCCCGAAGGCGGGCAACTTGAGAAGAGCACTTATGAGAGAGTGCCATGATACTTTGTGGGCTGGACATCCAGGCTGGTAAAGGACATAGAGCTTGTTGAAGCAGGGCTATTACTGGCCGGATATGAAGGAGGATGTGATGACGTATACGAAGACTTGCTTAATCTGCCAGCAGGACAAAGTTGAGAGGCAGAAGGTGGCAGGCCTCTTAGAGCCACTTCCTGTGCCCTCTCGCCCATGGGAGAGCGTCTCCATGGACTTTATTACTTCCCTACCAAAAGTAGGGGAGCACTCATCTGTTTTTGTTGTTGTTGACAGGTTCTCTAAGTATGCCACCTTCATTCCTACCACGAAGAGTTCAAGCGCAGAAGAGACAGCCTAGCTTTTCTTCAAGCATGTAGTAAAATTCTGGGGTGTACCCCAAAATATTGTAAGTGATAGGGACGCCAGGTTTACAGGGAAGTTTTGGACAGAGTTGTTCCAACTCCTGGGCTCTGAGCTGAGCATGACCTCCAGTTACCATCCGCAGAGTGACGGACAAACAGAGAGATTCAATGGGTTGCTGGAGGAATACCTTCGGCACTTTGTCAGTGCCAACCAGAAGAATTGGGTTGACTTGTTGGATATCGCCCAGTTCTGTTTCAACATCCAGCGGAGCTCTTCCTCCAACAAGAGCCCTATAGAGATCATTACGGGTCAGCAACCACTGTTACCCCACACAGTGGCAGCACCATATACCGGGAGATGCCCAAGAGCCTATCAGTTCACCAGGGATTGGAAGCAGAGTTCAGAAGTAGCAAAATCGTACCTTGAAAAGGCTTCCAAGAGAATGAAGAAATGGGCAGATCAGAATCGCCGACCCAGAGAATTCAATGTTGGAGATCAGGTCCTCATGAAGCTTCTTCCAGAACAGGTCAGATCATTGAGGAACAAGGATAGAAGACTAATCCAAAGGTACATTGGTCCAGTTCCTATCATATCGAAGATTGGAAGAGTAGCTTACAAGGTCGAGCCTCCTGTATGGTTAAAGGTCCATCCAGTTTTTCATGTCAGCGTCTTGAAGCCATATTATCCAGACATGGAAGACCCATCTCGCAATGTGTCTAAGCGGTCACACGTCAAGATCAAGTTTAACCTAAGTCAAGCCGTGGAAGACATCCTTGCAGAGCGAAGAGTCAGAGATCCCTCCACTGGAGAAGATCATAAAGAATATTTGGTCAAGTGGAGAGATAGAGGAGAAGAAGATACAAGCTGGGAGACTGAAGAAGATCTGAAGCCCTTATCCGAAAGAAAGTCAGCCTTGCCAGCCAGAAGACCTCCACCACCAGATCCAAGCTCTAGTACATATTGCCGAGGACGTCAATAGAATTAAGTGGGGGAGGATGTCAGGGTCCCTTTTTGTAAGATAAATTTATGACAAGGGGCCATTGTTTTGTACATATTGTAACATAAGGGGGGGGGGGGACTTTATTATTGTGTAAGATAGGGCCTTACTATTATTAGAAATTTCCACTTTTAGAAAGTGGTGCCATTTCACCAGTTTTAATGTCTACTCCTGCCAGGCCCAATAATGTCCGTAAAGCTCTTTACGGGGGTGTGAGTACTCTTCTGGATTGAAGCTCTTACTCACCACGTTGGTTGATCACGACCGGCGGCACCTGATACATACACTGTACCCCCGTGCACACACATTGTAGCCTTGTAATACTGTCGGAATTAATAAAAGTATGCTATTCCTTTTTCCATTCGATATTGTGTCCCTTATAATCTATTGGCTTTCTTCCTTAGTTGTGTTGCTTACAAGTTTAGGCCTGGTTGGCTAGCGTTGCGTGCGAGTTAGGCTTGCTTACTACTGCAGAGGCAGGATAGTAAGCGCCGCACGGTCTATTTGTGTGCTAACGAAAGCCTCAGACCGTGACACAAGGCATAGTCATAGGAGACATATATTTCATCTTGGTGGAACCAATTGGTGTGGAATATTAGACCCTATTAGAAGAGAGGATTGATATACAAGAAAGAATCTTCATAAATCACCACCTAATCTTCTTAACCTTGCTCTTTTACTTTAATGCATTTTTACTTATTTACTATATTGTTTGCGTTTGTTTACACAATCACATGATCAAAAGCACAATTAGTTTAAATATCAAGTGCATATCAAATTTTAAGTGTTCAAGTATTAATAGAGATAGGTAAAAATAGATAAAGAACTTACTAAAGTTAAAAGAAAAGATTAGATTAAAATTTATTATAACTTTTGTATACAAATCTTTTATCTAAATTTGTTAATTTATGATATGTCAAAACGTAAGAACAAGTTTAGTATTTCATGATACTCTTGAATAATAAAAAGAGGGAAAAATCTTTTGGTGTTTAAGAAATTAAAGTAACCATCAATTCAACCTGCCTTCTTGATTGTTCACAAGTATCAACACTTAGTATCAAAGCTTAGTGAATTCTTCTTCTTCTTCTTTTTTATAATAATATTTCCACTTAAGTTATCTAAAACCTCGATTTGATATCAAAACTCAATTCCTCTAAAAGTAAAGTGTCCAACATCTCCACTTAATAACAAAGCAATTTATTCAAATCTTATAATAAAGTTATAAGTTTTCTTCTCACACCTTAAGTCTATATGATTAAGTATATTTATCTTATTTCAATTATGTTTAATAATTTCGGCTTATTAAACTTTAAAGAAGCTATAACTGATGAGTGTTCTACTGGAGATTTTAGAAATATGAAGAAAAATAATCTTGATGTAAGGTTTTACAGACTCTAAAGAATGTTTTGACTCAAATAAAAAAAGTATCTCTAAGAATGTATATGTAGAGATTGAAAAGCTGTTCAAAGCATTATCTAATCAAGAAACAATATTCTTAAACTTAAAAAGATACTAAGGTTTTAAAGCAAAAAAATAGATCCATAACAATACAATCTAGACAATAACCAAAGAAATTCAAACGTTTAAGGTTGAACTAGAAAAATTAATTCAAAATCAAGAGAAGCTTAAAAGAGAAAATAAAGTTATGAGAGAAGAAACAAAAGCATTCAAAATTAGAATAGAAGAGTTATAGAATACCATCAATAATACATTTAATAAATTCTCATATAATGCAGTAAAACTTAATAAGCTATTGGCAAATTAAAAGACTAGTGATTATAAATATGGATTGAGATACCAAAAAGAACATTCTCATCATCAAAATAAAACACCTTTTTTTTTTTATCAAAGAAAGAGCAAGTGATGATAAAAATTAGTGAAAAGAGTTAATATATTTTAGAAAAGAAGTTAGAAATATATGACATAGAATAATTGTTAAAAAAAAATTAGAATCATTGAATACAAAATCATAATCATTAGAAACCCATGACACAAGTATAGAAAAGACACGATCAAATTTATTCTTGTCATTACTATAAGAAGATAAGACATGTCGAGGAAATTTACTTTTATAAATAGAGAAAACTAAATAAAGGAATAAATGGGATTAAAAAAGCAGCCTAAAATAGTATTGATAAAAAGGAGATAAAAGTTTTCAAAATTAATTTCTTTCCAAAATTTAATCATCAAAACCCTTAACTACCATTTTTTTCCTCTAAACTTACAAAATCCTCAACAACAAAAGTTAAACCATTACTGATCTTTTTAAAAAATTTCATTCTATTTCTTTAAAAGCTCAATTTTTGTAAATATTTCATTTTTAACTATAGCTCCAAAAAGATGGCTAATACTCTTTGAATCAAGTGAGGATTCTCCTAAACATTCAATTACTAAAGGAAATAAGGAAGAGTTAAGAAAAAGCAAAGGGATCCATCAATTGTCTTAAGAAGCTTTGCATAAGCATGACTAATCGAAGTAAACCATGTTCACTTTGATTATTTTAATGAACATAAAGTAAATATAAAAATTTTATCCAACATTCATGGCTTAATAAATCTTTCTAATATTAAGAGTTGAATCTACCAAAAGACTTATGGAAATTTATACAAAATTGAACTTTGAAAAAGGAATTATGTTGGTTTTATGATTAGGAAGAAAAAAAACAAAAATTTTGAAAGAAAACAAAAATTTTGAAAGAAAACAAAAATTTTAAAAGAAGACATCATTTGTTGTTTTTGAATAAAGTAAGTCAAAACACATGAATATCCAAAAATATGAAAAAGAAAAAAAAACTTTTAAAACAATTAAACGATAGTTACTAAGTTATATATACTTCAGAGAAATCATATATTAAAATTTTCCTATCATTATGAGAATTCATTATAGGATTGTTTTCAAATGTTTTCTTCCTAAGTCATGTAGAATGACTTTAGTAACTTGAAAATAAGCTAAGATTATACAATAATTATGCTCTTGATTATTTTGAAACAATGATATCACATGCATCATGTGAAGAAAAGAGGAGAGAATGATAATTAAGGGGATTAATGTTTAGAAATAAGTTCAAATAAATTATTAATATTTTAAAAAGTTTAAATAAGAGATTAACGTTTCACAAAGTATTTTAAACAATTTTATGGTTTGACTATTATGAATCTTTTATTTAAACTGCTTTGTGAAATGTTGATTCATAATTTGAATTTTTCTAAAACTTGATCACTTATTTGAACTTTTTGAAATGTTAATATTTTAATTGAATTTATCCTTAAATATTGATCCCTTTAATTGTAATTCTCCCTAAGAAAAGAGAAAAAATTATTGTTGATATTGTGATTATGCAACTGTTGAAAATTAAAGGATTTACCTTGGAATAGAAATATTTCATTCGTATTTAACTCGAAATAATTAGGGAAGAAACCTTTCAAAATATGAATTGGTTAATGGATGGATTATTACGTGAAAGAAAAGAAGATTATGATTTTAATGCCATCTTCTTCTTTAATATAACTAAAGGGAAGAAAAAAGAACTTAGTAAAGGTAAAAGCTTAGTTAATGAATGGGTATCAATGATAAGAGATAATAGATAATAATTGAAAATGAAGGAGGTTAACACTTACACAAAAGAGTAAAAGTAAACTTAGAGTCAAATTTATTTAGGAAGATAATAGAAGAAAGGAAAAAAAAAATCAAAGAGGGTATAAGGTGAAACCCCTCAATTTAAAAATGAGAAAAGAAGTATTTTACTATTAAGCTTTGATGATCTTAGTCTTGAAAGAATACCCATAAAGTATAACCCTCCTAATGTTAGATAAGAATCATCAATTGATAGGTTTTGACCATTTATGTTATTAGAACCCAAATTATTTTAGTACCTAGAAAATAAACTAACGTTTTACTCATAGTAAGAGATAATTCAATAAAAGTCATTGAAGATACTCTAATTGTAATCTACCCTTTGCTCATTAGAAATGTCAATATATTATTCCTTATAGATGTTTTTGAGGACACATAAACTCCAATGATAGATACCCCTACAGTTAGAGAAAAAGATGAATAAATAGATAGTGTTTTTCTAGAGAAATCTGTACAAATAAGAGAAGAAGGATGAGTTAAAAATTCAAAATCATGTCTCAAGGAATAAACTATTTTAAAAATGAATCTTATGTTAAAGTTGGAGGGATAATTGAGAATGAAATTGTAAAGTTAGGCATAAGTTTTGGGGAAAATGATTTACATGGGCAATCTTGACCACTTTTTTGAAGTCTTAAGAAATAATATGCTTTTAGATTAGGAAGTTAGATTAATAAGTCTATATGATAAAAAACATACACCTCCTAAATTCATAAAGAGATGTATAGAAGAAGTGTCAAGAAAATCTAAGAAAGTTTCATCTGAAATTCATAATGAAAGAGATTTTGAAAATGAGATATTGTAATTAGCAACAGAATTTAAATTTGTTTTACTAAAAGAAAAAAGTTTAAGAATTGGAGTAAGATCAATGAAATAACAAGCCAATGAAGGATTATTAGCAAAGTACAACTTTTTATATATTTGTTGGAAGATCAATAGATCAAAATCAAACTCAGAAAGTAGCTTTTCAAAATCAACACCTAAATCTTTATTTCCAACAAAGCCTAACTAAATCTCTTCAAGACTTTTGATCAAGCAACTTTTGATTGTATTCAATTTGTCATTTAAAGACTTATGTTTGATCTATCTTGATAGAGTTTGTTTATATATAGATATTATCTATGCATATTTGATATCTATTTGATGCATAATATTAATGGTTAAAGAGATGAAAACACATCTCAAAATATTTTATGCAAAATAACCTTTTCTTAGAAGAAGAAGTGATGTAATACATCATTTTATATTACTTGAGATATGAGGAGATATGCAAATCACTTGTCATGTTGACAAACTTTTTGTAAGAATGAGATGCTTCCAAAATATTTTATAAGTACATAATTTTATTTTTATAAGAATTTTTATCATTAGAATCCCAAAGAGCCTTTTGATGATAATAAAAAGGGGGAGAAAGAGAAGAAAAAAGAAGTATAAAAAAGTGAAAAATATCACATAAAGCATTTAAAAAGGGGGAGAAATAATGCAACAAAAAAAAAGGAAAAGTTACAAATTTTTTCCTGACTTTTTTATATTTTTCAAACGAAATTGTTTTCTTGGATAAGTGTTTTGTGATCATACAAAAATGAGAGATTGTTAGAACCTCTACAAAAGGTGTTTTGATGATAAATATATATACTTAATGTTACTAATCAAGGTATTAAGTGTGTAGAAATAAGAAAAGAATATTTGATATGATATAAAAAGTTATTTGAAAGCTTAAAAAACTTATCAGAGGCAAAGATATTTAGAAATCGAACAACCTATGATGATTAGAACCAGAAGCAAATGTATGGAGAAATTATTAAACATTGGTAGAAACTTACAAAAATAGAAGGCAATGAAACAAACAATAATGAAAAAAGAATAGAAAAATTTAAACAAATGGAAAGAGACTTATGAAGAAGAATTGAAACATAGAAATAATATAAGTTTAGAAGCTAGATATTTGCAAAAATAAAGAGACAAGCAAAAGCTAAAGAATTGTTCAGAAGACGAGTTAATCGTTAATCTAAAAGCTATTCTAAAGAACAACAAAAGAAAGAAATAATTATCTAGTATTAAGGAAAAGATATATATGAATAATATATTTGATTATGATAAGGAATCATACCTAAACAATATATATATATAGATATATTATCAAGATGAGATATTTCATATTCGAGAAAACAAAAGAAGAAAGCTAAGATAACAAATACAAAAGTATTTGTAGTACATTTTTGCCCTTGGACCTCCTAAGAGCAAAGCTGAGCCTAAACTTGTGAATAAAAAAGAATGTCACGTCTTGAATGAGTGGAGTTATAATAGTCTTGCTATATAAATTAATTTAAAAAAGAAGCTAGCCTTAAAACCACTTTCATAGATATAGCATATATATCATGCACATAACTTAACCAATTTAAAGCATCCAATAAGATACTTGTTAGAAGTAGAACCTGTGATATTTCTTTCAAAACATTTATAGAAAGTCCAGTAGTACATGAATTTAATATTTAAGTTATACTTATATAACCATACTTACATTAAAAGAGTACATTTTTTCAAAAGATAGTTTCAAAAGTCACAGGTTCTATCACATATATTTATAGACTTTATTAGAAAAATAATAGTGGCCGAAGGAGATCGATTAGTTTTCTTAAAAGACCAAGACTTCAAAAGTGATCTAGTTCCAATAAGCTTCACATATCTTCTCACTTCCCAACCCTTCTCATACTAACCTACGCTTAGTTATATCGTTGTATCTTTAATTCTTTAATTGGTACCACTAAGAGAATCTATAGGAGCGTGAGTACAACTAATTTAGTAAGCAAGACAAAGACAAAAGAGTATGAAACAAACACAGGCAAAGTTATTAGTTTAATGAAATGCAATGCAATCAAGTAGTCATATGCAATATCGCATAATATTATCTGATCTATTGTGAGATTAGAGAAATTTTATCTACTTTAACCCGGATTGAGGAGTTTGAACATAACTCAATTTAGACTAAACCTAAGCTTATGTAATATAAAATATCCCCCTCCCTAGACTACCTTTGGACCGTGGTCTCTAATGTTATTATGACCTCCTCTCGTATTATTTAATTTGACTAAAGATATAGAAATGATCATTTTTACTATCCTCATTGAAGAGGTTGATATTTGGTTTAACAGACCTAATCATTCTCCTAATGGGTTGTTATATATGTCTAGTTAGGTTAGCAGTTAGAATTTTATTAGTTTCATTTAAAGGTGGCTAAGTAGGTTCAAACAAACCAACATTATGCAATTAAGCAAAGTAGCATGCTAAGGAATTCAACTCCTATCACCAAACAAATTATCTATCACACTCATAGCATGCACACAAACATCTAAGTTATAATCACAAACAATAAACTCTTAAGTCTCCAGATACTTTAATATAATATCCTAACTAGCGGTAAAAGCACTATCCTAACTAGTGCTCCTAAGTATGCATATGTGGTCTTTATTAAGAAATCCTAAAAGTTAATACATAGCTTTAGTTTTCAATCACTATATGAAGTACGAATTTATTTCTAATATTAAGCTTATTTGCATTCTAAGTTAAGTAACTTTTTTAGTTATTTATTAAGTTTTAATTAAGTTAGATAAGTTCTGATATGGTTTCCAACTAAAGTTTTGATTTACCATTCTAAATTAGGTTTATAGTTAAGAAGTTTCTAACTTTCATTCTAACTCTGAAATGGTTATAAAGCCCAAATCTAAACTACTTTCTGATCTAACTCCCATTTTACAGTATTCAAGTTATTTACTACCAAACTGCATTTTAACTTACTTTCTGACACAGTTTTTGGCCCTACTGTTATTATTACATCTTACTCCTTCACATATACTACATCATTACCTTGCATTTCTAAACCTTCAAACTTTGCACAAATAATAAGTATGAACTAAGGACATCAATCATTTATATCTTCTTCCATTTTATCATCCATAAATTTGCAAATGCTTTAGAAACTTGAAGAATTAACCTTAAACTACTAAATACCCACTTTCACTTAAAAATCATAATCTTAAGCTTATGATAACCCTCTTTCAGCTGCTACACATAGGTAAATATAGGTTATGCCATTGTTTTATAAAGAATTGATTAAGCTCCTTAATAAAACAACCATCACTATTTATGCAAAATTAAAAATTTGCCTAAAATCTGATGACTTAAATTTAACAATCTAACCATATAAAATCAAAATAGGACATCTTAGGAGTATAGTCATAAAATTTCAAACCAAAACTACATGAATTAGTTTTTCAAAAACCCCATAAAAAATTAGTATATAGGATGTTTTTCTTAAGAATTTTATATTAACACTCTAAATTTAGAAAATTTGATTTGAAATTTGAATTCTTTATGTAAAAATACTTAAGAAAACCAAATTTCAAAATTTTTAGAATCAATGAGATATTTAGCAACTCATCAGAAACCCAATACTCTAGCTACCATAGGGAGAAAAGGTGTTGTTGGCCAACTTGGCCATTAACCGCTCCTTTAAGTGGTAGCCTCATCTTGTTTCAAGTAGTTGTTTTCTTTGGAAACTCGCAAAGCCCTTATTTCGCCTACTATTTCCCTTAATTTCTTTCCTCACTTTTCTTTCTCTTTTCCATTCCTATAATTTTTTTTAAATCATCTAAGAAGTCAATCTTTCAAGAAGAAGAGTATGTTCTCCCACATTTTCTTTATGTTAACAAATAGCTAACCTTACTTCTATTTAATTCCCAATTAATCCCTTAGCTTGCCATGTAACATGATGGCTCCCTAATGGCCTAATTTTTTAAAAAAATTTTCTTTATTTATTTAGTATTATTTACCATTTTTAGTGAATACAGATATATATATATTTATATAGTAATTATATTTGGTGTATATACATGTATGTACATTATTAAGTATATTACCTTTATAATTTATATTTAAATGTTGGTTAATTTTCGAAACCTAGTTTGCACATTATTGATAATTATATAATAATATGGTAAATTTTAGCTAATTTAGCTATATTTTTAATATTTTATTGTATTTTTAAATTCCAAGGTAATAGAAACTCCTAAACTAATATTTCTAAGCCCTTCATAAATTTCTATTCTAATTGGCTTACCTTTCCGAACACCCTAAATTAAATATCAAACATAGTCATATGATTACGAATCTCATATAAGATAAGGGAAGAAAGTAAAAAATGGGTACGGTGAGAAAAAGATATTAAAGATTCTTTTTCCTCAAATTTAAGATATGAAAGAACTTAAAATTTGACTTAACCCAATTAATTTGCACCTCCTCTTCCCTATAAGTATCTTTGAACCCCCTTTAAGTAATAGGCCTTGAAATTTAGCTATTATCTCTTTTAGACTCTTTGCATCAGTTTATTCTTGACCATCTCAATAACTTGAGTATCGTAAGGTATATGCTAGACTCACTTTTGACTTCTCCTAATAGCTTATATTTATTACTTTTAGAGGCCCATAAAAGCAATACCAAGTTAAACACAAACCTACACTTCCTCCTTCAAATAACCCTTAATTACTATATCTTCTATAAGATCATGGAAATGAGGGCTAACAAGTCTTATCCCATGATCAACCCAATGATATATTTGCTCAATTAGAGCAACAGATGGTTGTTATATAATATAAGAAAACCAACAGCTTAAGGTAAAGGTCACTACTCTTTAACAACAGCTTGGCAATAACCCTTAGCTGCTATAAGATGGTGATTGAGAGGATGATAGTTCCTTTGTCACCACCTTTACTCTTTAGGAAAGAAGCAAGCAAAGTAACTGGAGCCTCGCTGAATAGTCTTAAGCATTGCCTCTAAAGAAATCACTCGAGGAAACCCCTATTGATAAACTAGATTTGATGTTAAACACCTCACCAACGAGAAAAAGGTCTAAACAAAGCAATTCTTGGATCGCATATATAAGTAGGTAATCTTCTGTTGTTCAAGCAATCAAAGACAAGCTCCTTCTTGCTTTAATATATATTTCATAGCTATAGCTATATAATGGGATTACTAATCCAACTGTTTACCCATTGTATTATTGTACCTAAATGGAGCTTCTTGGTGTCTTTGATGCCATAGCATATAAAGTTTTTCCCAAAACTCTCACAAAGTAGCTTCTCCACCAATTTATTTCTAGCAAACAACATAAGAAAGATAGCTTACCCTTTGCATTAGTTTGCCAGGGGCCAAATGAGACTCTTTAAGAGTACATAGCAAGATTCACAATTGCCATGGTCAAGATTCCACATCTCGACATGAATGTAGGTCTCAACTCCACCATTATAGGGTTAAAAGATTGTTGCCAATTCTTTAACTCCATTGTAAAGAAGAAACCAAAAGATTTTACAAAGTTTTTGATGCTAGTGATAATGTATATTAAGTAAGAGGATCCTAGTAAGAACATAATTGAGTAATAGCCTTCGGACAAAAGAAATGACAAAAGTGATTGGCCACCTACTATGAAACAACTTGGCCCTCACCTCAATGACAATAAGTCAATCCAACCTATTGATTACACTACACAAAACCAAGAAGGATAACATTCCATTTTACAAAGAGTGTCATAACCTCCTCAAACCACATAATTAGATCTCGATGGAAATTTGAGACCTAGTCATTATTGCCTAGCTAAAAAAATAGCATAATAACCCTACTTGTCGATGAGAATTTCTTATTAATGTGAAAGTGATAAGGGCTAAGATTTATTGTTGAGATATTAGGTTGTATGTCAATATCGGTTTGTTATTGGTGCTTAAGGTAGTGTATAGCATAAGATTTAGAAACATGAGCAAATCCCTTTTGTGAGAAGATGAAGGAAATTATAATCTATGTGGTTTAGCTTTTTTTCTTAAAAAAGATTGAGTCAATTTAGGTAGATTTATGAGAAATGTATGCTTGGAAACATTTTTTGGTGTTGGTGTGTTAATGGTGGTGAATAAAACCTAAGTATGAGTTGATCCTAATTTATAAACGAGCTCAGCAAGGTAAGGACCTACCTCTGCTCAAATAGATAGATCTTATCATTCACGAATCCGCTAGGTCCATTTGTCTTAGGTAATTTACCTGCCAATACTCGTGAACCTAATGGGTGGGTCCATGATTAAATTCTAAATAAAAGCTATTATTCATTGATAAAAATAAAAAAAGTAAACATATAATTTAAACATCATGAAAGTTTAAACTATTTCCATTTGAATTGGAAAAAAATTCTTTCTCATTTATAACATTTAAGATAATGTTATTGACAACAATAAATAATGTGCTTTTAAAACTTTAATATTCTTTTCAAAATTTTGTCCTACATTACTAAATTATAACTTAATTTGGGTACATGTTTATATAAAAAAATTAGTATATGCTAGTTTATGTGTCTAAGGCTATAAATTGAAATTAGAAGAACTCATGAGTCTAAAGTTTCGGTACATCACTTACTTTTGCTATGCCACCCATCGTGGTTGGTAGGCTGTATATATTTAATAAAATTGCAACTTACTACTGTAGGTAGGCGAGATCGACCTTGTTGTTGAGTAGCTGCCCTCTACCATTAAAAAGTGGAAAAAAAGAAAACATCCTCACTCAAACTCTTTGTTTACACAATGATGATACTCTTTACTTCTCTCTTCATCTTTGGATTCCTATCTCAACTTTTACTTAAAGTTTCTTTTTATTTCTTTTGACTTTATCTTTTGAGACAATAGGCTTAAAATCATGTCATAGATTCAACAATAGCAATGGATCACAAGCTATCAATACATATAAGGCCTTGTTAGCTTCCATAAAGTTAGGTGTAACTAACCACCATATATAAAGGTCTTGTGCAACCATCTTAGTTGGGGCCTAGCCATTCTTTAGGCTTGAGATGATTGGCAAAGTTTTTCATTTTCAAATTTATTTTTTATTATTTTTATAATTATCATTATTATTTTTGTTTCATTATCTAATCAACCATATTTAATAATATTATCTTATTAAATTAGCTAATCTTTTTTGCCAATTATTATAGAAACTACTTTAGGAAAGGAGAAAATCAAATCTAGTATATCTCATTTGAGATATCAACATTCATACATTAGATTATATTGGCTTATATCATTAAAATACAATGATTTTGGTAATTTTCAAATATTTATACATAAATATTATGCAAAGTGTGGAAAAAATGAAATTTAAATGAAAAAGGTTGAAAATATATAAAATAAAATTTAAGGGAAATTACATAGTGCCTTTCCTAAACTTTTACTTTGGTGTGGATTATTTTTCTAAATTTTCAAAGTGTGATTTTTTATCTCTAAACTTTCATAAATTGATAAATAAAAATAACCCCCTAAGTTAAAAATAATCCCTTAAGTTAAAAATAATCCCCTAAATTTTGATTTTGGTGTCACACTAAAATTAAAGTTGAAAGAGATTATGGGGTTATTGGCCAATTTATGAAAGTTTAAGGGACCAAAAATCACACTTTAAAAATTTAAGAGAGTAATTTGTACCAAAATTAAAGTTTAGGAGATTATTTACATTTTTCCTAAAATAATTTATCCATTAGAGTTTAATTAAAAAAAAAAAAAAGCATTATGCGTTAGAATTCAATTAATTAGACGTGAATCTAATTGGTACGCAAAGCCCAAGCTAATGTAGTAGGGGTAGGTGCAGTTTTGTTCAGTACGATTCGCCTCTTTTATTGAATTGAACTTAATATAACAATTTTTTTTTTAAATCGAATCTAACGACACGATTCGATTTATAAATTTTTCAAACCTAATTAAAATCGATTCAATCCACGGATCGTTTAAGTTAAATTTTCATTAAATATTTTTATCTCTAATACATATAAAATTTCAAATAGAATTTATTCAATTTAATTTTAATAATTGATATAAAATTATGATAAAAAATAACAAAATATGAAAAATTTGATAAAATTTATAAAGATTGATGAAAAAAATATAAAAAAATACAAAATAATTACATAAATTTTTTTTTATTTAACTAAACCATTCGGTTAGTTAAAATGGTATGGTTCGATTTAAAATTGTATGGCACAATTTGCTTCTCGGAACCGTGAACCATTTATACATAATCGAATTGAATCGTAAACTAAATGATTTGCAAAAGAACCAATTTTTTTGTTCGGTTCAATTTATGATTCAATTCGTAGTTCACGGTTTTTTTTCCTAATTCTAGTTAGTAGCATTAGTGGCTCGTTTATTGCACATGAATCCATTCCCTCCTTATTCCTTAATGTAATTGCTAATATGGCATTTAGTTCGATTTTCACCCTATAATAGCAACTCCTCAACAATTCCATAAGGAGTCACAGTGCTAAATTGCAATTCATTATTTGTACACATGAATTATAATTCAGCATAAAAATTACTCCCATTGCCCTTGTCATCTTCTTCTATCATCTTCTATTGAACACCACCAATGACTACTACCATCACCACCTAGTACTTACCTTTATTCTNAGTATAAAATAATTATATAATTTTTTTTATTTAACTAAATGGTTTAATTCAATTTATTTCTTCGAATTAAATCATAAACCGTTTATACACAACCAAACTTAACTATATAATAAATAACTCTTAAAATAACTGATTTTTAGATTAAATTAAAAATTCAATTTATAATTCATGATTTTTTTATCCAGCCTTATAATATAAACAAGCAGCTGGGACTTATGGGATATCCGCCCGACCTCAATCCAACTATGGACATTTCTTTCTTTCCTTCCCTTTTTCAATATTTGGTCAGCAATTGAGATATTTTTTCTTTAAAGAGTAAAATTTTAAAAAAACCCTAGTAGGTTTGATGGACATGGGAGGAATCTCTTAGTGACCCTAGAGCAAGCGCGTGCAGGTGGCGGCCTATCGAGGGAAGCGCAGTTCATTGTCTTTCATTGTTCGATTAGAGCTTGGGATCGGTTTGATTTGAACAAGATGAATCCACTAACGTTAGTGAAACGGATTCAAAATATAAATTCACGGGAAGCTGCGTTGGGGATATCGGAAGATGCTTCATGGCATGCGAAATACAAAGATTCTGCTTATGTTTTTGTCGGTGGCATCCCCTTTGACCTCACTGAAGGAGATCTTCTTGCAGTCTTTGCCCAGTAATTATGCTTTCAATTCTTGGAATTGTGTTGTTTTAGATTTTCCATGGACTCATGATAACATAATATATCAGTTGGACTTACTCTAATATACATCGTTATGCGTTTCATGATCCCGAGCAGTCCCTATGTTGTCAACTTATAGCAGAGCAGGGGTGTCCCCATTCTGAAACTTAGACTTGAGTGTCAGCACACTTGCATGAGGTTCTGCTGCATGAAGAAAGTTCTATAATTTACTTTGCAGATATCTAATCTACTTAAAACCGAAGCAATATGTTGTCTTATTGTGCATATTTTGAGCCTTGCGGATCATGCTGTTGTTACATAAATACGTGGTGAGTTTTCTTTGGTTGGTGGTGTCTTTAGTACATCCCTTTACTTTTCTTTTTAAAGTGAAAGATCTTTGTTGCTATATACTCTCTGGAGTTTATTGGAGAGGTTTTTGGTGGGAGAAGTTTTCTTGTAGGGTGGCAAAATATGTTTATATCGAGGCATTTTTAGTGTTGGAGGGAGATTAACTTGGTTAGAGGGCTCAAAGGATTTAGTGTTGCCTGTTACACAATAAGAACATGGATTTGTGGGCTTTGTTGACGAATATAGGCTGGTGTTGGAGTGAGATCAACTTCGGTTTGAGGACTTCTGGTTGACCAATTTGAGAGCAGCTTTATGATTCGAGTACTGATTACTTGTTTATGTAAGTGGAAATGGGTGCTTATATTATAATATGATAGAATCTAATTCTTTTTATTAACATCAGTTTTTGTAATCTCCCTTGATAGTTGATGGGTTAGACATGGACCTCTCACATTTAGATCAAAACATATGTTGCTGAATTTGAAGTCTTTATTTATGAGGGAGTCTAAGGGAGGGGTGATAAGAATCTCATTGAATTTTTATATGATGTCAACAGTTAAGTTCCAGAAAGGTAGTCAATGGAATTAATACAAGTTTGGTGGTGTTTAAAGGTAGTTCTTTGAATATATTGTTGAACTTTACATGAAAATTGAGGGTTCTATTCCTGGGAGAAAGAGGAGGAACAAATGGAGTTTTTGCTATGATAATGGTATGTGGCTCCCTTTGATTGCAAGCATTCAGTTTCTTGTAATAGCAATATTCAAAGAACTTTTCTTTTGTGGTATCGGTTTTATAAGTTTTTGGATCAAAGCTCTGGGTACCAAATATTTGCTGTTACCTTATTTGAAGTACCTTTCCTTTCAACATATTATTTTGTCCTTGTTTCATTTTTAGTTCTGTTTGCTTGGATATTAAAAGTTATTCTTAGGATATTCATTTTGGAAAAGAGAGCTGATGACTTCAAATAACCTCCAATCGACTGGGGATTCATGATGCAATTTTGAATTTCGGAGTAAGGGCATTTAGCTACTCCACATATAACGCACTGTTAGGTGGTCCTTTCAACTATTATCAACAGCATCTATCATGATTGTGCAATTTGTCAACGAGAATTTAGGCTTTAAGGAACTCATTGACGTTGTTAGAATTAAATTTGATAGTGAGATGGTGGTGGTATTGTTATTTTAGGATGACTAATGGTGCACAGGAGCTGCTTATGTGAGTTTTGGTAGAGATCTTAAAACACAATGCATAACAAATACAACTTAGGGATGATGTTTTGAGTTAAACTGTCAGCAGAACCTTGTGGAAGCTTAAGTGTCTCCAGACTTGAAGCTTAAGCAGTGCTCCTTTCACATGTTTTACTTTTTTGCTTGTTACATGGAATTGGCCAGCTTATTCAAACACTCATGAATAGACGGTTCTTAACTGAAGGTGTTGGTGTAGCGTAGGAATGATTGAAACCCAGGTTATCCATGCCTATTATTTGAAGTTTTCAACCTACAATTGAATGCTGGATAGAGACCTTTGTATTGGCTAAGGGTTGCCCTGAAGATTTTGGTTTTCTGAAGGCAGATGTGTCAATAATTTTTTCTATGACTGAGCTTCCTTCCTTGATGTGATGAGCCTCTACCTGGAAATGATTGAGCTTCCTAAAAAATTGCATTCCTATGTGTTTCTAGGCTGGCAAATTAATATAAGATGAATATCTTTTAGGGGTTGGGAAAAATACAAGTTTCTGTCTGTCCAACTATGAAGCAGTTTATGTGCTTTTGGTTTGTTTTCTTCTTTCCCAATCTCTTGATTTTTCATGCCAATCTGGGAAGAAAATTGTGTCTTTGTACAGAATAAGTTAGCGTGAAAAGAAATATTGCTTATGTGATTAATTACAGTGATTTTTATTGTTGTAGATTTGTTTTTTACTCTTTTGATTACTTATGACTAAAACTTGTTAAGGAAGGCCAAATTCTTTGATTTTCTGAAATGAATGTGTTTGTGGAACTTTAGATGATTTTCTGAGATGGCATCAGATTTTTAGAAAATGTTTGCAAAATTTTAAAATCATTTATGTGGCTTATTCAGTTCTTTCCTCAACTAAACTATCAATACATGTCAAAGGATGCATTACTATCTAAAATGTCTCCTGATATTATACTATGCCTTTTTCCTCCAGATATGGTGAGATTGTTGATGTCAATCTTGTCAGAGACAAGGGCACTGGTAAATCAAAAGGTTTTGCTTTCGTAGCATACGAGGATCAAAGAAGTACAAATTTAGCTGTGGGTATGTTTCTCTCTCTCTCTCTCTCTCCCTCCTCCACAACCCTTCTCCCTGTATCATTTCGATTAAGGTGTCAAAAAGTTTTGATTTTCTATTGTGTTATTTGTTTTTCTTAGATAATCTCAATGGAGCTCAAATATTGGGTCGAGTTATACGTGTTGATCATGTTAGCAAATACAAGAAGAAGGAAGAAGAAGATGAAGAGGAAGCACAACGAAAGAGGGAAGAAAGAGGTGTTTGTCGTGCTTTCCAGAGAGGTGAATGCACGCGAGGAGCTGGATGCAAGTTTTCACATGATGAGCAAGTAAGATGCACTTCTATTGTAGGATAAGTAGCATATGGATGTTCCTTGCTCGATGGGTTTTTGAATGGATGCATAGTTATCATATCTTTGCCTGAAAGCTTCAATTATCAAGGTTGAAGGATAAAACTGGAGGTTGCAAGCAATCAGCATTGGCTTTTAGGAATTTTCCACTCATTTGTTGAAATCCTCTGATTCTTAAAATGTAGATACTGTTTTTCCAAGTGATAGCTCTTTTTACTTCATCTAAGCTGTGGTCTGTCTTACTCCTGAGACATGATGGAGTTGTTTGTTTCAGTTCATTATTCACTGAAGTAATGCTTTCAGGTTGTTTGTGTTGCATAATGCTGATTTAAAACTTTGCTTGGTTACGATTCTTCTTTTGAATATATTTGCATAAATTTGATAGCTTTTGTGACTATTTTGGCAAATTGTCCTTTCCAAATCTTGATGTTTTCTTATGTAAACAGAGAGCTGCTAATACTGGCTGGGGTGATGCTGATGCTAAGCACAGCAGATGGGGGCATGACAAGTTTGACGGCTTGAAAAGGAGTGAGAAAAGGCCACCGGATATAGATTCAAGTTTTAATGCAAAGCAGAAAGAGAGGAATGATGGGAAGGAGAGAAGATCGGGAAGGTCAGATCATGAAGATGAACGCAGAAGGATGTTGGATAGAGATGAAAGGGGGTCGAGAAAGAAAGATGAGGACCAGCATGAGCACAGGTCAAGAAATAATGATAGAAGGGGAGACAAAGGAAGGGATGAGAAGAAGTCAGCTGGGGATGGTGATCGGAGGGATGAGAAGAGGTACAGGAGGCATGATGATTATGACTATGAACGGAGGCCGAGTGGAGGTCATGATAGGATGGAAAAGAGACCTAGGAGGAGCGAATCAGATTATGCAAGAGAAAATCGATACAGGAAGGTCGATGAAAATAGGTCATACCGTGAGCATGGCGTGACATCACATGGTCAAAGAGGTAGGGATGATAGAAGGGAGTCAGATAGGTGATTTTTCTGTCCTGTATAACCCTGTCGAAAGTACCTGAACCCACAAAAGTAGGATCCCACAAGTACAGGTTGGCGGCCCTTTAGGCCCAGCTCCGATTTAGCACTTTCATCTTCACTAATCTAAAATGTGGGTTCTTGTTGTTTTTCAAGCATCAACATGGCTCCACTTTTGTCCTGGTTGTTGTGTATTTCCATGGATCAAATGTTGGTTGAAGTATAATAAGCCAGGTCACTGTCTTGTGGAGGCAGCAGAAAATTTCTCTCGTTGGAGAGATTTGTCTTCCTTGTAATTTTTATATCTGCATCCCATTTGGAGGAGTGGCGAGTCATGCTTAAAGTCTCATTTGCTGAATACATGTTATAGTGGAGTTGGTTTGGCTTTTGGTGGCCAGAGGGACAAAAATAGTTTTGCGTCGCACCTTGTCTATTCTTTATTGCTCCCTCTTGTCATCCTTCCCGAAGACTCTGGACCTTCGACCATGGTTCAGTGGGTTTTATATCTGAGACGTTTGTATCTTGATGACAAGGCTAAGATACGTGAAACATTGTCATCAACGGAGAAATGCCTATTGCCTTCGTTTTATCCTTTACTTATCTGCTTGTCTAAATGAAATCATAGGATGTGAGGTTTAATTTGATGCTGCTTTTAGTTTAGTCCTTTCTTTAAATAATGAGTGAATGCCAGGACATTTAGAAGTTCAATACTTCAATCAAGTCTGGTTGGCTCGGTACTAACCTAGATTCAGACTGCAGTTCTCAGGAATCGTTCTCCTTCCTCTTAAGATCTCACCTTGCGGGGATTACAAATCTCTTGACAGCTTAATGAAGTCTTTTTCTTCTTCTAAGGCCGTTATTCCCGTAGAATTCAGGCTAGACGTTGAACCCATTACTGGACTCTCTTCAGGATTTTCCAACTTCTATTAGGTTTTAATTGAAAAAAAAAAAAAAAAGGTAAAACGTATAAAATATATTAGAGTAATGGTAAACGGCACGAAATTTTATTAAGAAGCTTTGCTCAGAATATAAGATAAATCGATAATGTTTTTCAGATTTTATCATTCAAACGGTTTAAGGATAAGTAATTCAATCTTTACCTAAAAATACAATATATACAATTTTCAAAGGAGATTTTTGACAAAATTTTTCATTGTTTATCATTTCTGCCTGCTATGTTGAAGTCTCATTATATTGCTTAATCAGCACCAAGTCGAGTTTAATAAATATCCTGTAAAACCAATCTAAAGTTTCTTAATCATGAGTTTTATTCCACCTTTACGTAGTTAAAATTTTTCTTCATTTGTCAGCCATGCATCCGGTCTAGGAAAGCAGAGTATTATCTTTTTGCCATGTTTCCTTCCAGAAATGTAATTGAAAGGAAAAATATTGATGGATACTCCAAGACACAAGTCTCATCCAAACGAGATTCTTTTCACTTCCAAGTTTTATATATCTATGTTTTACTTATCGTGTCCAACCAAGCCGAAATAGTTCGGTATAAATAACAGAATGTTAAAATTAATTCCCGGCTGAAATTGTGAAAGCAAACCACTCCAAAAAGAGCAGGGGTCCTTTCTGAAGAGTGGCAAGTCATGGCAAAACAACTTGCGAGCATGCAGGACAACCGGTATATGACCAACTATTTTTACTTGCAAAAATAATGGACTTGAACATATCCATATGTTAATTTTGTATAAGAATTATATACACATATTAAAGTTAGCTATGTATGGATCTCTCTCTCTCTCTCTCTCTCTCTCACAAAAGCTCCTTAAGAAACCTTAATCACTAGTTTATCTACATGATCGCCTATCTTGTTGAAATCTTCTCTTCTTCTGTCGTACTAAACCAATAGATTTGCTATTTTTTATTTTAATATCTGTATACACTATGTGTAGTTTATATAATCATATTTATATGATTTCCCATACATAGCAAATAGTTGGAAATGGTTAATGACTTGCTTGACCTTACTTTTATATGTAATAATGAGAAAGCCACAACTTTTATCTCACTAAACCAATAATGAGGGCTCACACCTATGATAAAATTTTATATGTACACATAGCGATGTTATATTGACGAGGTCGTTAAAAGATGCAAACAAAAAAGTATAGATAGATAGCTTGCCTGAGTAAAGATAACTTAGTTAGTTCGAAGTCTCTCTTTCTCGGCTTCTCGACAAAGACAATGCTGAATAATTAGTTGGCTCGGGTACTAATGAGTAATCTTCAATTTGGCATACTACAGAAAGATAAGCAGTCATACGACTCTGTTTAAAAGGTGACTTGGCAAGGAAATACTCGATCTGGGTAAGGAAGTATTCGGCCTTTACAGGGGTCAGTTAGAATAGAAGGATTTATTGTGCCAGTCCCTTTAGTCTTCGGGCTTGGCTGTAGGTCAGAGGTCTAATAATCTGATTTCCATAATTCCCTCCGGGTTGTTTTGGATTTAGGATCAAATCTGAATGGTGTTCGCTTAGTTTTCCATTAGGGTGATACGGATTGAGGTTGGCAATGTTGAAGACGTTAGAAACCTCATAGTCCTTGGTCAATTCTAATCCATAGGCATTATCATTGATCTTCTGAAAGATTTTGAAAGGTCCTTCCGCTTTTGCAGATAATTTGTTTCTCCTCTTGTTCGGAAACCGCTCTTTACTGAGGTACAACCACACCAAGTCTCCCGACTGAAATTGTTTAGCTGTTCTACACTTGGTCTTTTCTCACATTCTTTTAGCAGCTTGGTCGATGTGCCGAGTGACCTTATCATAGATGTGTTGAATGGATTGTGTTCTGACTAATATGTTAGGATTCTCTTGCGCAAGTATTAATACAGGGGCATGGTCGAAAGGCAACTCAAGATTGAACTCATAGACTACCTCGAAGGGAGTTTGCTTAGTAGTATTATGTACTATTTGGTTATAGGCGAACTTGACCAGTAGCAAGCAGACATCTCAATTAGCTAAGTTCTTGCCTATTGTAGCTTGAACGATTAACCATCTTTCTTTGGCCGTCAATTTGGGGGTGACATGAGGTACTGAAGAGTAATTTAATTCCCAGCCAATGCTACAAGGTCCTCCAAAAATGGCTCAAGAACTTTGAGTCTCTATCGGATATTACACTTCTCGACACGCCGTGTATCCGCACAATTTCCTCGAAGAAAAGAGAAGCAATAGCTAAAGCGTCGTTAGTTTTGTTGTAGGGCATGAAGTGTGCCATCTTACTAAACTTATCTACAATAACCATTACAAAATTTTTGCCTCGAACAGTTCGCAACAATCCGAGAACAAAGTCTATGCTCAATTCAGTCAACGGTTTTGTTGGGACAGGTAGGGGCATTGCTTTCCTTTACTTAGCTCGACACTTAGCCATCTTGCATACAGCACAGTTTTCGACTACTTGGTGTACATTGCTCCTCATTCTTAGCCAAAAGAATCGATCATTCAATAGTTCACCAGTCTTCCTTTCTCTAAAATGTCCGAAGAGTCCTCCACAGTAAACTTCCTTAATTAGTAGCTCCTTCAGTGAACAATTCAGTACGCATAATTTTCTACCTCAGAACAAGTAGCCACCCTCTACATGATACTCGTCTACTGTCCGCCCATTGACGCATTACAAAATTATGGGTCCGAAGTGTGAATCCTTGGAGTACTGTTCTTTGAGACTTGCAAACCTAAATAGTCTAGTATGCAGTTATGATAAAAGTACATATCTCCTCGAAAAAGCATCTACAACTACATTGTTATTTCCCTGCTTGTACTTTATTACAAAATTAAATCCTTTAAAGAATTCAACCCATCTCACTTGTCGCTTTGACAACTTAGTTTGGCTTTAGAGGTACCTCAATGATTCATGGTCAATATATATGGCAAATTCTCTCGACAGTAAATAGTGCTGCTATACTTACAGTACTCATATCAGTGCCACAAGTTCTTTTTCATATACAGAATAATTTAACTAAGGTCCTCGGAGCTTTTCACTATGGAAGGCAATTAGTCGGCCTTCCTACATTAGGACAACACTTATTCCAATGCTTAACG
Organism: Lumnitzera littorea; assembly: GCA_024138015.1. Taxonomy (NCBI): domain Eukaryota; kingdom Viridiplantae; phylum Streptophyta; class Magnoliopsida; order Myrtales; family Combretaceae; genus Lumnitzera; species Lumnitzera littorea. The sequence continues at coordinate 107,854,247 of JAMXBB010000005.1, read as the reverse complement.
CGTCACATTCCAACTCAAAAATTTTGTTAAAGTCAAGTAGCACTATCACCAAGGTGGAGGTCAACCTTTCTTTTATCTCAGCAAAACTCCTCTCCTCCCTTTCTCTCCATCGGAAGTGGGTGTTTTTCTTTGTTAACTTGGTAAGTGGTGCGGCAAAGGTGCTGAAATTCCTAACGAACCTTCTATAAAACGAAGCTAGTTTGTAGAAACTTCTTACGTCGGTACAAGTCATAAGAGATGGCCACTCGATAATTACTTGGATCTTTTCATCATCAACTCATAAGCTTCCTCTACTGACTATATAGCCCAAGAATACCACTTCCTTTTGGCAAAAGCAATATTTCCTTAGATTACCGAATAATCTCTTAGCACGAAGGATATCCAAGATTGCTTTAAGATGTTCACAGTAACTTAGCATGTTGGCATTGTAGACCAAGATGTCATCAAAGTATACTACAGCACACTTCCCTATAAGATGTCTCAGTACATGGTTCATTAGTCTCATAAAAGCGCTCAAAGCATTTAACAAGTCAAAGGACATAACCATCCATTTGTTAAGTTCATGTCAAGTTTTGAATGCAATCTTCCACTCATCTCTTAGCCCCATGCAGATTTGATGGTAGTCAGATTTAAAATCAATCTTACTGAAAATCTTGGCTCTACTAAGTTCATCCAACATATCTTGTAGCTTTGGGATCGAATACCTATATTTGATCATGATCTTGTTCATAACTCGGTTATCTACACACATTCACCAGGTTCCATCCTTTTTTGACATTAGAAGCGTAGGTACAGCGTAAAGGCTGAGACTCTCCTTTACATAACCTCTCTCCAGCAACTCATTAACTTGATGTTGGAGCTTAGAAGCTTGCTAGGGATTCATTTGATAAGTTGGCTTATTCAGCAATACAGCATCGGGTACTAAGTCAATGCAGTGCTCTATATCTTGAGTTGGGAGCAACCCCTCAAGTAACTGTCTTAGGAATAGGTCGGTATATTCATCTAGCAACTCCTTGATTTCTTGAGGTAACTCATCCCACTCCTTTATTTCCAATAATTACCTGTCTAATAAGAGGGTCGGCTCATTAGCATTGATGGTCTCTTGGAGCTCGGCTTTACTAATCACTAGAGTCTTTTTTGATTCGCAAGAAAGTTTCGTTTGCAAATTATTAACTTCTCTTAGCGGCATCAGATTCAACATGATCTTCGAGTCATCCTTCTCGAACAGATACGTATTCCTATAGTCGTCATGTATAAATCTCCTATCAAACAATCATGGCTTACCCAGCAACATGTGGGAAGTGCACATGGGTAGTACGTCGTAGAGAATCTAGTTAGAATAATTCCTTATAGTGATTGGCAGTAGTATTTGTCGAGTGACTTGTAATACTCCTTTCTCACTCAACCAGCGTAATTTGTACGGCCTCAGATATGCAACAGTTGGTAACTTTAGTTTTGAAACAAGATCGACCAATACTACATTGGTGCAACTTCGATTATCTATGATGAGGGTGCACACCTAATCATTCGCTTTACAGGTGGTATGGAACATATTCTCTCTCTGCTCCACCTCTTACGAGGGCTTGACGTTCATAATATGTTGGACAACCATGAGTAACTTGTCCAAGTCCTCAGTAAACACATCTTTCTTAATCATCTCTTTCTCGACACTTTCTTAGAAGGAACCTCTTCTTCCTCCTCCTTAGTAGGAACTTCACCCATAAGTTTGAATTTAGGAAAATAAATAATAAAATAAAAGAATATAAAATTTTCAAAATTTTTAGTATATTACTTGTTATTTATCAAAAATGCGAAAATGTATTCCGATAATTATTGAATTACCATAGATAAATTATATACACACTAAAAATTATAAAATAACCTAAATAATATTTATTTTTACTATATATGAATTTACATGTAAGTAGAAATACGCGTAATTACTTAAAATATGCGAAATGTGCTAAAATAATACTAAATAATTAAAGAAAATTCATAATTAATTAAGGAAAAATAAAGAAAAATCAGAAAAAATAAGGAATGATCTAGATTTGGGTCAAGGCAGTTGGGGAAAATAAGAAAAAAATTGGCCAATTAAATTAGAACAACATAAAGGTAAATTGAAAGAAGATAAGGCAATTGTCTAATTAAATTAATGCACAATAATTCCCCAAAATCTCTATAAATACCTTAAATTTTTCAGAAGCTCATTTTGGATGTTAGGAAGCTTAAAAAATTAGAAAGAGGCAAAATTGAAAGTAAATTAGGGTTTTACAAAAATTTAGTAAAAATCTGTACAGTTGGGGCTTCTAAGAAGAATCCAAACCCGACGAGTAGTTGGGAGTAGATGGCCACCACCACCACACAGTGGTGGCAGCGCTCAAGTGGGCCGACACACCCATGGCCATCGACGGTGGCCAAAGCTGCCTAAATCGGTGAGTTCGATTTCCAACCCGATTTTGTGTAATTTTTTAAAAATAGTAAATATTATGGAATATTTTAATTAGACAATTGCCTTAGTAATTGTGAATTTTGTTATTATGGAATATTTTAGTATTTAGTTTTCATGAAAAATATTATTTTGATGAAAATATGTCCCATGATATATGGTCCTTAAGAAATCATGCAAAACTTAGTTTAGAAATAAATGACCTTAGGAGTGTAGTTTTGAACCTAAAATTTTTTTGTAGACTACTTAGTTGATATAGAATATTCCTATGAAGCCCCTTTTCAAAAATTAATTTTTGAAAATTTTAGATAATTTTTAGGCCTTAAAATGAGGCATAAAATGGGTAATTTAGAGTTAATTAAGTAATTAAATAGTTAATTACTGATTTAGTGAATAATTATATGTTTTAAGATGTTGAAATCTGATGAAGCATGATACTTGTAGCATTTAGGGTGTTAGATACAATTATTAGGTTAATTATGTAGTAAATAAGTAATAGGGAAAAATAGTAAATTTTAAGTTAATTTTGTAAATTAGGGTAGTTAGGTGTAAAATCTGATTTAGGATGAATTTAGAAATTTTGAAATAATAATTGATGTTGGGAGATGGTAATTAGAGTGATAAAAATATTAGATGTGTATTATGTATAATTTCATTATTTATGCATAATTATGAATTATTGGAAATATAATAAATTGAAAATATTATAATAAAAATTGATATTATATAAATAATAGGGATATATAATAAATCTGATAAAAAACTTAAATTTATGTAATTATATGAAAAATGTAAAAAAAATTTCTAACATTAAGAGTAAATTCGGTACATTAATAAGGATTTAAGTATACTGATGGAATAAAATACTGACTAAGGATAATGATGGTATTTAGGATATCTCGAAATAATGTGATTAATTTTACATTATAAGTTAAAACGAATTTCTAGGGTTTGGGTATAAAACAGTACTTAGAAATCAAACTATAACCTCATTTAAAAAATCGATATGGAAACTAAACACGAACTTAGCCCTAAACCTAGAATAATTGTAAAAGATTTGAGAACCTAGATAATTGAACATATTAAACCCTAAGCTAAAGATAACAATAAGTGTTATAGGATAAAAACTAATTTATAACAATTATATGAAAATTGAGACAACGTTGGTGTTATAGGGATGATCGACAATGGCTTGAGCGAGTCGAAACTCGAGTAAGGGAGCGAGGAGTCGAGGTAAGTTAGGATTAATATGATACTGTATTTTGGAGACTTGAGATTATACTTGGTTGTACTTATTAGATAGTTGATTGTGTGCATGTGCTTAATTATGAGTCATACTATGATTCTGTTTGTTGTTTTGGCTTGTATTGTATGAAGTGATTGATTACCTTAAACTGAACTTAACAAAGATATGACTTGTAAACATAAATCGAACCTGCATAGCAACCTATTAAGGGAAACCTAGGCTTCTCCGGCCAAATACCGACCTCTTTAAAAGGGATAGCGCTGGATAGCATAATGGGTATCTTCTTCATCCTTAGTCGAACTAAGTGACAGATGAGGAGGTCGCGGCAAGGGTGACGTCAATGGTTCGAAGGTAGTTGCGGAAGGAGCGGTGTCTCCATTGCACAAGCTTAGGTTTGGTCGTGAGCTGTTGCATTAACAGCAACTCCTCAACTCGGATTAGAGCGGACGCAATTTCTTTAATCTCATGACGAACCGGTTAACGTCGTACGATGGCATTTGCTTGAACATATATTGCACCAAATGATTTGGTTGATAACCTTGTTTATGTTTGTGGTATAGTTTTAAGTTCTCCATCCTAACTTACTGAACTGTGGTTGTTTACATCCCTATAGACGTCGTTGCAAGTGCTGGCCAAAAAGCGGCTTACAACTACTCTGAAGCCAATAACTGCTGGATCCTAGGGAGTGAGGAAAAACATTTGAAGAAAAGATATATATTTTTAAGGTCTAAGCTCTTATTTTAGAATTTTTCATTTCTAAATAATATATTAACTAGGAAATAGATTACGGTGAAACATCGTAAATATTAATTGTAATAACTGAATTGTAGTATATATATATATTTTTGCTTTCTTAGGTAAATGATTTATTTAAATTGTGAACTGTTTACTTCAAAGGGGGTTATTCGTGAACGTCTTATGTAGATCAGATCTAGGATAACGGTTGCAAGACCAACTTCTATCTTAAAATGGTTTACACGACGAGGCTATTACGAATCTACCGCTTCGGAGTGTGACACAGCCTATACGCCTTCAATTATAAAACCTAAAACTAAAAGCATAGCCGCTGTATGTACTTTCAGTATACCACATATATATACCTCAATCTCTATGACCAGACTTTATTTCACTCCTATCAATTTCTAAAATTTCTAAAACATAAAGAAAATGCAAGGAAACTCATAATTGAAGTATCGGACCATTTTTTAACACCAGTGTACGTTTGAAATTGGTAATAATTCATAACCTACAGTTGCATTTTTTTTTTTGTAATCTTAGTAGTAATCCAAATTATGCAATTTTTTTTTTAGAAAAAAAATTGTTATTGTGTTACGTGTATTTTGTAGTCATAGATGTATTGTCAGTTGTGTAAATTATTAATATTTCATAAAAATTATTATATTTTGTCTAAATTAGGGCATTTTTTGTATTTCAATAGATAAGTTATATGAATATAAGTATGAAAAATCTTGGAATATAGGTGGAAATTATTATGTGTGTATATATATATATACATACATATATATATATACATATATATATATATATTTGTGTTTATAATGTATTGAGTTGAATTAATAAATTAAAATTAGGTAGTACACGATGCAACTTAACAAGATGACTTAGTACATTTTGTGAAGTTGTCGCTCTATGTATAGATGAAGTTTTTAATGTCATCTAAATAATTGGTTCATCGTGGCATTACTAAGGTGGAAATGACACATTATGTCAAAGTTATTGTCTATATGAATGAAAATATTGTGATAGGTAGCTGGGGGTCAGAGTATGATACAAAGCCCATTAAGAAGTTGAAGATTAGGAAGGATTCAAACTTCTCTCATTCTAGTTGGAGAATTTGTTGATGCACAGGAGTTGACCCGAGTGGTGTTGAACTTGTGATAAGCATCCCTTTTTTCATGATGTTAGAGTTTCCTATAAGTTGATGGCCATTAAAGACGATGAGAATATTGAGAATTGTATTGAGATGGCTAAGTCTTTTGAGGAATGGAGTACTCAAGAAGTGTACATAAGGCATATTAAAGAATCAAGTGCTTGAGACGAGCATGAAATACATGAGCTAGACAATTCGACCTTTTTCGAATCCCAATGTGCATTCAATAATGACTGGTGCGGAGCAAACAAACGTAAATCCGTCAAATGAACTGTATATGAATTTCTCTAAGTACGAGCACGTAAATATCATAGAAGAGCAGCTTAACGAAGCATTAGGTTCTATTATCGAACACGAACAGTCTTATGATAAGTTATCCTCTTTGCCGTCCTTTTGTCGAAAGTAAGTGCTAACCTTCGTTGTTTTGCTGATTGTTTCTTTTTTTTTTTTTTTTTTTTTTGGTACCTGTTTGGTTGTTTGGGAGCCTTATACGAAGAAGCTGCTACCTCATTTCTATATTGCTAGGTAACACATTTGGACTGCTTGTGTACTACTCATATGTTTCTTCATCATTGAGTAGTGCTTTCTAGATTGTGTCGTCCGACAGTTTGGTGGATATCAATACCCCCCTACAAGAGGTCGACACCTCTGAGTAGCTCCACCAACTGAACCTTTTGGGGTAGGATAGATGTTGATTAGATCAACACGCACTCTATGTATATCTAAACTTAGGGATAGAGACATGGATTCTTAGTACACATCTAGAGTCCCTAAGGGGTCAACGAGAGTTATTGGTCGCCATGGTACAAATAGATCACCCGGCATTACATTACATACTAGGGAGTTGTCATCGATCGGCTGGTAAGTACATCTAAAACTATCCATTAGTTTTTTGCACTAGTACATATTTGCTATCATATATATTGACAGCTGTTTTTCTACTTATTTCAAGTGGACTTACTCAGGAGTGTATGACAGGCACCTAACTATCTCATAACACTAGGTATTGCAGATGGGGCACTTCATTTTGTTGAGCAACACAGTAACTTGATCCTTTACCTATGGTAGGAAGGGCGTACATGAGCTACCTCATGTAGACTACAATGGGGAATAGTGATCACTTGTAGACGAGGATGTATCGACTCTTCGTGCACCACCTAGGGGTAGAGCCAAAGTTTGAGGCAAGGCTCAATCAGGAAGTTGTTGGGCAAACCTTGGTGATGATATCCTACCACATGGGCATCATTCTGTTAACTTAGGGCAGATCAGCGAGGGATATAACACAATCCATGGGTTAGGAGTTGCCTCCACCTCGAGAGCTAAATCCAGCTCCAAGGTTGGATCTAACTCTTACATGACTTTCGAGTTCCAGCAATATCTTGATCTTGCGACTCCACTAGCACCTCAAAAGCAATGTTTCACCCCCCCCACAGTCATTTATGGGTGAAAGCATCACTCAACTGCATTTGACTCCTCCACCTGACCCAGTTCCTCCTAGGGAACTTGATCTTGACGATTCACCACCTCAACTCACGTAATCACAGGATAGAGGGGGGCGTTTACTTCTTTCCTATGCTGTGAGGACCTTCACATGGTGTAGGCGACAATAAATATGTTTTGTTTGTTTTTTTCTTTTCTCCTTTTTTGGCCATTTTGACATTAACATTGACTCATGATAAATTTTATGTATATATTGATTATTCGAAATACAATTTATTTTTCATTAGAGGTTACAGTTTAATGCATTATTTATTTACCCCGGCATTACAATTTCCAATTATTTTTTTCTGTAACCAACTCATATGGTTATTGGATGATCATTCTGTGTACCAATTTCTTCCCCACTTGCTATCTTTGTTGAGGTGTTCCACCAACTGTGATTTTACGCAATCAATTTCTGCATTAAACTTTCTATTTAGTTTGCAGTTTATGGTTAGAAATACATTACTTAATTGTATGGGATTGGAGGAAATTACTACATTTACTAACAATTATTTTTAATTACAAATCATCTTAATTTTGAAAATTTTACATTGAAGGCACATCTAATATATGTGCTTTCAGTGCTTTAGTTATAGTTAGTTTTGTACTGAGGGCGCATCTAGTACACGCGCTTTCAATGTCATAAGAAGGAAGAATTTAAACTAAAGGCGCCTTCAATTCAATGTTAACATTGAAGGTTCATTCAGTACATGCGTATTCAGTTGAAATTCCTTCTTCATGTGATAGTGAAGATGCATGTACTGGATGTGCCTTCAATATAAAAACTAACCACAACTGAAGTATGTACCTTCACTATACTATGTGGTAATATTTTTCAAAATAGGTAATTTTCTATAATATTTTTCAAAAAAGGACTCGTATTCGTATAAAACTCCCTAAGTGAGATATTGTATAGATCTTTGGGCTTTAGATATTATTGGTCTCATATAAGATATTAAGAGGGAGGTTGAATTAATATCTTTAAATTTTTGAAAACTTTTTTGATATAATAAAATTATCTCACTTAACAACTTATAATAGTAAACAATGATAATTTAATAATCTAACATACAATTAAACAACAGTTAAATAACATAAATTAAAAGAGTAAGGAAGGAAAATATCAAGTAGAGATTTTATAAAGTTTCGGCCTTCTGCCTACCGCTCTCTTCCAACTCCATTACTGGGGACCCGGTCTACTTCACTGGTGCCGTTCCACTTGATCCACTAAAACAAATCACAAAAGATTATAAGCACTTGTCACAATGTCTTTACAACACTTTACTCTATCTATCTAGCCTTTCTACAATCTAGGCTAATATAGATCTATAGAGTACAAACTATTTTTTTTCTACAATAAAATATAAAGATTTCAAGTGAGAACAAAAATACAAGTCTCAAATAATTTTGCACTCAAAAGAAATAACACTTATTGTAGAACTTTGATTCAATGCAGCTCTCTAAAGAAGTATTTAAAAAACTTTCTAAAGCTTTTCAGAAGGTAAAAACTGATCAATAATTTTTTATGCAATGATAATATTTCTTCAAAGTTATATATCAACGTTTTGAATCCCTTTTCCTTTTATATTGAGTTTTTCCAATGACTAAAAATCTGAAAATTATCTTCACTTTCATAATTATCCAACCATTAGTTATTAAAGATAATTTCTTAGATATTTTGAGAAGATCTTGGTAATTAGAAATTTAAAAACAGCTCTCCTTATCTTGTTTAGATTAGATATATATTAATCCATAACCACCAGATAAGCTTCTAATTTGAATTTAAAAAGATAAGCTTTTGCTAGCTACTTCTAGATAAGCCTTATGTTCAAAAATTTGAACCTCCATAAAATTCGAATTGACCTTGACCTTAACCTTATCCTTATCCATTCTTGTACATATTTTAATTTATCTAAACATATTTTCACTTAAAAAATAAATTCCCATGGATCTTAATTCTATCTTGAGTGAAATAGAATTAAATGTATTTTCTTAATACACTCCATTCAGTGGAGCTATGCCTCGAATAGTTTGAATATGATTTAAAACTATTTTTAATGTCATACTTCCGAACTTATTTTTTAAATAAACTTTTTAAGAATATCAGCCTTTTGTTTCTAAAGTTTCTGAAACTTCTGAAATATTTTCTGAAAAAATTTCAAGATATTCCCTTTTTCAATCAAGTCAAAGCTTTTGAACAAGCTTTTGAATACAACTTAATTTTACAAAATTAAACTTTCTAAGAATCCTTTTGAATACATGCATACTTATTAATTTATTAGTGTTCTTCTCTTTTTATTATTATCAAAATCCATGACTATGAGAGATATCTAACAGATATGGTTGCAAGGAAATGTGGGATTTAAATCATAAAACTAACCAATTTTTGTCATACGTTGCAAATAGGCGGGTTTCATTTTGTAAGTTGATCCTAGTAAGAGATGATGTTGTATTAAAACTATGGCTGTTGAGACCTTTATGTCATTATAAAGTTATCTTTTTAAGTTATGTTATCACTATTATATGTAGTAGTAGAATTTTCATAAATGTTTGATGGAAATTAGGGTAAAATTGGTAGTATTCTCTCTCCTTAAAGATATTCATGGTGGATTGTTATGATTAAGGTACCTTACTGTTGTTTTTGCATCTTTGGTAAAGTGTTTGAGGCTTAAAAGCTTTGCAAGAGTGTCAAGAGTACAAGACACCTACAAAAAAACACACGTGATTAAGATAGTAGGGGGGGGTTGTTTGATAGGCCACTTTAATACTTAAATTAGTTGAGTATCGGAGAGAGATAAGAAATAGATAAATTATAGGTAAAGGTGTGTAAGTCTATAAATGATGTTACCTGTAGACCTCATTCTCTATTTATAGGAGATGAGGTTGAGATAGGTGAATTTTCAGCATTAAGGATGTGCTCCAAATTTTATGGAGAGTGGTTGGAAACAGTTGTAGAGTTTCCATTTTCGATAAACATTCTCATGATATACAATTTGGGCTTCATAGGCTATTCTTATAGCTAACGTAGTTCTCCTGGAAGCCTCAACCTATATTTTTAAGGGGTGAGGTTAAGACGGTTATGGAAGGTGAATTTTTAGCATTAAGGATGTGTTCCAAATTGTATGGAGAATGGTTGGAGACAATTGTTGAGTTGTCATTTCTAATAATCATTCTCGCGTAGTAGAGTTTAAGTTTCATGGGCTAGGCCTAATCGATCTGGTCTCAGAAGCCTAAGCTTTCAAGAACTTTGAGATTTCCTTCTAACTAATCCGAGACTGCGTTGATGGCTCATGGGAGGTAGGTAAGACTTCCTCGTGATTTGACCTTACTTATGTGGAAGACATTTCAGTTAATGGTTGTTTAGCTTAGAAAGGGAAGTCAAACAGGATCTCAAGAGCTCGGCTCAAGCTTCGAAGAGATCGATTTGGACTTGGGGGTCCATGTCCAAATAAATCACCCATCAACACCTATGGAAGAGACAATATGTGGTTGCCAAAAAAGTAAAAATAACTTTTCTTTTGCTTGATGAGAGCAATTATTTTTGTTGATCAAAATAGAAATAACATGTTGAAACTTTCAGTGTTCCAATGCATCATTCTCTAATATAATATTCCTTGTTTTAGTTATATAAGAGAAGATCAAATCTAAAAATTACTTTCCCAGGACATTTCAAGTTATATAGTTTAATTGATATTTAAAATGGACTAAGGTAGATCCCATATAAACAAAGTTTATAAAAGATCAACAAGAAATGTAAGAGGAGAAAGGAGGGGGTGTGCAAGGAGCCATGTGTCACATTTACGTAGTGCAAAAAATAACTAAAAAAGGTACCATGTTAGAACATTTTGATATAAAAATTAAAATATAGACAATGTTTAGAATTTATATGTACTTACATGGTAGGCTGTGACGAGGTAAGGATTAATACAAGAGGTCGCTTGAAACTTTAAGGATTGCTAATCTTGAATGTAGGATATAACTAAACAGCTTTTGTACTTGTGACGGCTGATCAAGAAAATTCAATTCACGTTTTTTCATGATTGCAGCTCCTAAATGATTTAATGCCACTGGTTGATTTTGGAACACTAGTGGGAATAGGTTTTTCGCACCATGAAAGCTCCACTACACTTCCATATTATCCAATGATCAATAAATCGATAATTATAGCTTGGTCAAACCGTTCGCAATGAAAGTGCATCATTAATTTTTTTTTTTTTTTTATCAATGTTGTGCTTAATTCATTTTATTTTTTCTCAACCATTTATACATTGTAATATGTAAAGGGAGAGATAGAAACCAATCTATTTTTTTGAAAAATTAATATTTCTATCACCTCATTGCGGAGATCTTTACCTTTACTAATTAAATTAGAAAAAACTAACCCACACTTCATTTCAATATCAATTATGGGTTTTAGGTATTTATTTTGGGCACTTGCATCTAAGACACACCATTCGTGTAGTACTTGTATAAAATTACAATAGAGTGACTATTGCATGGTTATCACTATGTGCACTTATATATTAATGATAATAATTCTAATTTGCATACGCATGTTGACATAATATAATAATAAAATAATTTCATTACTGTTAGATGCACGGTGCTCCTAATGAGTAGGGAGGAAGCTGTACCGGGGCAAACTGGTGGTAGGGATACCAGTTCAAACGTTGTAGATGTAGTGTACTCCTAATGGCACGACAACAGTGATGGACTCCAAATGAGACTATTCCGGAGTGGTGTTCGCCTTATGGACTAAGATTGTTCCTTGTATATTTCGTGACAATATAATATAAATGTAAAATTTGTAATTCGTATTATTGTATCATATCGTGTCTCGTATCTGTGTTTAAACGGATTTACGTGTAGAAAACTTTAATCCGTAATATGATTCGTTTATTAATCATATATATTTGAGACAAGTTTTTAATTTTTAGTTTATTTTGAATATGTAATTTTGTGATATTTATTAGTTTTTGTGTCTTAACATATTTTTACTTATGGTAGAAATATATGGCGAGAAAATCGTAACCTTAGTGGAAGCATGGCAAGCAACAAGACAAATATCCTTAAATTTTTATTTTTTGAAAGAACTAAATGTTCAAGCTTGTGCTTGAAAGTATAAATCTTCAGTGCATGTACACTATAAACCTATGCCATTTTAGTGCAATGTTTTCCTATTTATTTGACTGTTATCTATTTGTCGTGTTTAATTGGAAAATTGAAATACTGTCTATAAGAAGCCTCTTTTGGAAATCGATAGAAGTTCTTTTAAAAGCTGGACAAAGTGTTTAGAATGATAAAGGAAAAATTCAGTCTTAAAAGGAGGCTGGCTGAAGTGGTGTTAAAAAAAAAAAAAAAAGGAAAAACAAAAGAAAAGAAAAACCTTTTCTGGTTGATGATAACTGATATCGTGTGCATTCTTTAATTATCCTGTAATTTTATTTCCTTCAATAATCTGAGATATTGATTATTTGTGAAAATAATCCTAAAAGAGATATCGGTCAATATTAAATCCAATATTTATATATTATATTGTTTTGCCCTTTCAAATAGTCGGACTAAGGACAATTTTCCAGTGGAAAATGAGAGGAAATACCATGCATGATGGCTAGGGAGCTTGGTGGATCATTATCGGATACCTGATATGTCCGATTTGAAAATTACCCTTTTTACTTTATAAGATTTTAAGATAAACCTTAAGATCTGATAGAATTTTGGGTTTGGTTTTGAAACTTAGAATAAACATAATAGGGAATTCAAACATATTAAGAAAAAAAAAAGAAATACATATCTAGATGGATATATAAGGCGAAAATTGTTGGTAGTTTTTGTCATTGATTCTTGAAATTCGATAATTCCTTGTTCTGTAAAATAGAGTTTCAACAAATTGTCAAACTATAGATTATGGTAAGTAAGGGCGCTTGAGGTTTTCAACAAAGAATCATAAAAATAAGAAACTTTGATCGTTACTGATCAGCTGATCACTCCTGGTGCGATTGTTTGTTCTCTCTCATCAAGATCTCGCTTCACTCACCTATTTCCAGTCTTGCTGATACTACGGACGCTCAACCACTGTTGTGGTTGTCAATTGTCTTCCTCTACTATCGCCCTCGTTCACGATGTTCTAGGCGGGTCGGCTAGGGCAGGTTAAGTAAGGTTCATTATAAAAACCTCGTAGGGCTTGAAAATCGGTTTTTACGTTGCATTGAGTTGGCTTTGGATTTGGGTAATGGCCAAAAGTGTACGGCCAAAAGTCAATGCTCATAACTACTCAATAACAATCATCTTTACTTGAATTTCATTTTTCAAAATATTATTTTCTTATTATTCTTTAATAAAATTATTGCATCATAACAGAATTTTTCAAAGAAAAGTATAAAATTGATATTCCAATATAGTCTGTACTATGTTGTTAATGGTTCAGCAGATCTATTTTGAACTATTAACATAATGACAGCCTGATATTTAGGAAGACATCCTACCTTTTATTAGCCAACACCCAAGAAAAATTGGATATGAGTCTATATACACTTTGGGCTTGGTTTAATCAATTTCCTGAAATTTAAAAAAAAAAAAATCTCACAAATTTGAATTCCATTGTTTTTTTTTTTTTTTTCTATAAAAGCTTGATGAAAATGGATGATTCCCCCAACACGTCTAACCCCAAAAAAAATCCATTTTATAGACTTGACTGAGTAACGACTCGGTACTTTTTGTTTCTATTGAAAGGTCCCATGACGGATGGCAGAATAATTATTCTTATTTAGCGGTTGCAAATAAAATTAATTTAGGAGCATGTTGAATCATAGTCGATACCATACGAGCCTAGAATTAGCAATATAAGAAAAATAGCGTCAAAAGTAGGCTCCTAAAGTGAACCACACCACAACTGCTCAATTTTGGCACATTCATTACTGACCTCACACACTGCATCTTCCTTTTCGCCCATGAACTGTCTGCAACCCAATTTAGCATTAACTGCTCAAGTTGGCACTGAATTTAGGGGCTTCACAACCCACATAACTCACTCTCCCTATCAATTTTAACTTAACCAACCCACATCATCCCCCACTCAAAAACAAAAAACAAAAATTCACATATTGATGCCTCCTATTATCATGCAAATTTGAACAACAATAAATGCCTTTCATTGAGAGAGTAATATATAAGAATAATGAGACCACATAGGGACTGCAAAGTGTCGTAATGGTGTATTTGTATATTTTGACTAGTAAAAGTTATACAAGTGCTCCATTTACTTATTAAGAAAAACAATCATAGTCTCAAAACTATCGTCAATGATCTTTTCATTTATCTTTAACATGCAAATAATAAATCATATGTATAGAGAAATTGGATCCAAATATGTATCTTGCTATCTTATATTTAAATTTTTTTTAAAAATTAGTAACCTAACTATTTTCCTTACTTGGTTCCTCTCATACTTTCATCATAGTGTAAGGAGCAAATTAAGCTAGACGTGATTGCAAGAAAAATAAAAGAAAATGTTTGGGAAATTTCAATTTCTATATCAATGTCAAATATGGTCATCAAAAGGGAAGAAGAAAAACTACAAACATCAATCGAGACAAGACTATTGACAGCAAGAGTTGGATGGTCTTAAAATAACTTAATTTTCCATTATCTTCACACATAAAACAAATATAACCATAAATAGAGAAATAGTTCTTCTTTTTTTTTATACATAATTCTACTATTGCATATGTAATAAATCAATTAAATCATCATCTTGCTCGACTATATGACAATTTGTCTTGCACTAGCGGACTAACTCATCCTTACCACCCACCGTGTCCAACCAGCACCACCTCCCACTAGATATTGTCGAAAAGGACATTTTCCTCGTAACAAACGCACCCAATGAGCTAAAATATCTAAGGATGTACCGCGAAATTTTAAGACAATGACCATGGCATTGTTCCATAGCCGACTACTTATTATGTCTAAGTTGCTTTTGTTCGCATATAGGACTTGACCATTATATGCAACCATAGTACACTCCATTTATTGAGAAATTGTGGCTCAGCACTTCACAACAGCATGTGATATGTAATATGACCAAGATGCGTTATTCACGCAACGTTTTTCATGAATGCACTTTTTAATTGTATAGAGTCTAAAACAAGTCAATTTTATTTTTATTTAGCCAAATGGATAATTAATTACAATATTATCAGCTAATTTTAATTCAGTCATTCTTTGATGTTAACGATACGCTGGTTAACAGAATTTGATAAGATAGTGTGGCGAGGCGTGATGTATACAATAATGTAAAGAACCGAATTCAAATAATACGAGAGAAAAAAAAAATAAAAACTTCATATGGATTTTGCTTGTTGATGGAGAAAACATATGGATTCATGTGGGAAGTACGTTGCTTGCTAAGATTCCTCATACTTTTATTCCATTCTTAGAGAGAAAAAGAGAGAGAGAGGGGAAGAGGATGAGAGTAGTTTTTTAATGTTTATGTTGCTTGGCTTGTCAACCTCACAACCAAAAGAGTCCTTGCTGAGGTTTCATTATTGCAACTACAAGAAACCACCCCCCCTCTCTCTCTCTTTCCTTCTGTATGTGTGTGTAATTGTAAATAAAGATGAGCGAAAAGTAAAAACATTCAGGCTCTTTACATGAATAATAGGAAAATTTGCTCATCAGTAACTCAGTAACAAAAAAAAAAAAAAATGGAGTTCTTATAATTAATGTTGATCGAGAAAGAATCGTTAGAATCATCATTTATTTCCTCTAAAACCCCAAAGGAAATAATTTCAAAAAATTAAGGATGGTAGTTATATGTTATAGTACAATTGCAATTGTTTTGACCGATTGATATAAGTCATAATAAAAAAATGTTGAAAAGAAAAAAAAAAAAAAAAAAAAAACAAGGAAAGAAGGAAAAATTGAATATATCAAAATAATGTCAGTAATGACAATCCACCAAAGCTGGGACAGAGAATACCAGAGGTGATGTTGAATCATGTGATGATTTCGATCTTTTCTTGGGCCTTCCTTCTTCATCTTCATCTCCATTTTCATCTTTCCTTAAAGTATTCTCATGGTTTTGCTTGTCTTTGCTATTATTGGACTTGAGGAATTGGAACTTATTTTCATCAACACCATCGTTTTCCGGGGCAGGTAGGTTAAGATCCAAATCCAAGGACACACCATTATTAACGTTGGTATTGTTCATGGTAATAATCCTGTCCACATCCTCTGATTCAGACGTCATCTGATTCAACAACCCCGAATTAGCCCCGATCACCGATCCCCTATGCCGCCTCATATGTCCTCCCAAGGCCTGCCCCGAGGTGAATTCCGCTCCACAAATCGAGCACTCGTGCACCTTGCTAGCCGGCGGCTTGGCGATATTGCCATAATAGCTCTTGCTAGTACTCAATTGAAGTGCCAAGCTCGACATGGCATTAGTGTTATGGTTCTTGTTGGTGGTGGTGCTGGTGGCTGGGGGTAATTCATAATCATCGTCGGATGAGACCGAAAGCCCGAAATTCATCTTCCTCTCTTGTTGATCCATCATGTTCTTGGGTTTCTTGTGGCTTGCCCTATGTCCTCCTAGAGCTTGGAATGAAGGGAAAGTCCGATTACAAGTCTTGCACTCGTAGACGTAAAAACCCGCCCTGCCCGACCCGGTTGTAGTTTCCATATACCTTTTGCTATTGAACTTCGGAATATTGTTATTGTTGTTAATACTGTTGTTGTCATTATTGACATTGACAACGTTAACATGATGGTCTTCCTCAACTTGGTACATGTTCTCCTCTTCCTTGGAAGAATGCCCTTTGGACAACATGATCAAATAGTTTGCGATTTTCTCTTCCTCCTTAGTATGGATTACGAATTGATCGTCTGATGAAGTTGTGGTGCTGATATCATCATCCCCGCTGCTGGGAGAATCCGCCATAGTTAATCGAAAAGGCGATATCGGACGCTGCCTCTTGGTTCTCTTGCCCTTGGCTATGATGTGGAGCTCTTGATCTGAGGGAGGCGCTTCCATGGGTAACAAAATTTTTAGCAGGAAAGAATTTAGTATGAAGATTGTAAAAAAATACAAGGATGTCTTTTCTGGTGTTCTATAACATGGACAAGTCAAGAAAAACACAACAATGGAACACTAACTAATGAGACTTGTTTTAGAATGTTTTTTTTTAGGGGGTGTGTTTTGTTTGTGTGTAGGTATTAATTTTTTCTTTTTTTTCTTTTCTTTTCTTTGAGTTATGGAGTCTGGTTTGGGAGTGTTATTTATATATAAAATGGAGGGGAGAGAGAAAAGGAGGAAATAAATAAAAATAACTGGAAATATGCAAAAATTAGAAGAGTGGAGTTAAAATTCAGTTGGAAGGTGGAGGGAGATTGTTAATGTTGAGTCCGTTTCACACTCTCTTTCTCACACATTGCCAACGCACTTCATGAAATAGAAAAAAACAAACTATTTAAAAAAAAAAAATGAACCATTTAGGAAAAATAATAAAATAGAATAAAAATCCACTGGCTTTGCTTCGCTTTTTGCCTTGTTTTTATTTTTTAGGTTTTTCAATTTTTTTTTTTAATATTTGAAAAGGATCTTATTAACGGATATTTCAATACAAATTTATTAAGGACTTGAGAAAAAATCATTTTTTCATTTTCAATATTAATTATACATTTTATAGAAAAATAAATATATAAACATGAGACGTATTTTTCAATTAACTTTAACAAATTTTTTGTTTTTCCAATGATATTACACTACAGGATAGAAGCATGTTTTTCTCATCTGACTTATTTTGATCGCCAGACTGGTGTGGTTGGTTCACCACACACACTCCCCTCTCTCTTCCCCCACATTTCGTTGATTATTCAGTTAATCAAGTCACTTTCTAACAATAACGCAATAACTTTCCTTTTTTAGAATATTTGCTTCTAGATTTTATCAGAGGGACATGTACTTTTATCATTTTAACTTGATTGTAATTTTCATAAGTTTTAGATTACATAATATGGAATCGAATAAAATGTTTTATCTTACCAATGTAACTCTTACCCAAGTTATATATCACTTATGTACATGTTTAATACTGCATAACTAGATTTTTTTTTAGAGATTTTAGTGTCTGAAATAAGGTTAGAGCACTATAGCATTTCTTTTTCTACAGTGATTTTTTCTTTTTTGGCCAACTTCTACGGTGATTGAAAAATTAAATATAAACATGCATTTACTACTTTAAGTCTCTTTTATTTTCCTCCTTCTAGACTAGTTAAAATTATTGAAATTTATCAATATAACCTACATAGATGTGTGCTTTACGGGGGTAAAAAAAAAAATCTATATAGATGGACACAATGAGTTTAGATTTTTGATAGGTTAAACTTTTAAATTAGATTATCTATTCATTTATTTATAAATCTACTTCTAAAACATAAGAAATTAAAATTTGTTTCTTAAGGGTAATTTTTGCAATTACAGTTAACTTCAAATAAATATTTTGGATAAAGATGAAAGGAGATGAATAAATTACTAAATTATGATGAAGTCGAAGAGCTAGCAAAGTGGACAATCAAAGTGGTTTCTAAAATAGTAAAATTGTAGTTTTCCCATATGCTTTTTAAGGTAAAAGCTGAAACACCAAAAGTTGTCGTATCTTATGTTAACCTATATTTTAGGGGAGAACTAAAGTATGTGGTGGAGCAAGCAATTTGCAAAAATTTTACTGACGGTGGTTGGTCGGTTTTGTAAAACAAAATCTACACCAAATTTAAACGTCATTAAATCATTCAAAAATTTTCTAACGCGGTTGCTTAACAATAAAGTGGTTTTTTTTTGGTGTTTATCAGTGGTTTTATTTTACGGTTAAGCTTCAGTAATTTATGCTTTTATCAGTAGTTTTCGGGAACTCCATTGAAGTATAACCCAATGTTCCACACTAAATATAGATATATGGGGGATAAAATAGGTTTCTCTCTCTCTCTCTCTCTGCTTTTTTGAGGAATTCAATGTCATATACAGATAAGAGATGCATGCCAAAAAGGAAAGTGCTTCAATAATTTTCTCTTGAAGTTTTCAGCTACAACTTGTTTTAATTGCGATTAATTAAGCTAATGTACACTCCAATTGGGATATTGAAGTCTAAAATGAAGTGCTTTATATATGTTTATATTTATACATATATAATATACGCACTGAAATATAATATTACAAATAATTATATCATAGTGAATAATGGAACTAAGACAAAATGGTCATTTGACCATTTAAATACACTAATATCATGCGTAGTTTATAAGAATTACACGGAATGAAATGGAACCAGGAATTGAATTGTTAATTTATCTTATGTTTGGAAATATTCATAAAATTGTTAATTCTATCCAATATTTAGCTTGCTTGTAGCATAATTGATTCAGTGTGTTTGTAGTAGTATATTACAATCCCACGTAATATAATAACATAGACTTAGTGTAGTATTTAAGTTTAAAGGATTTTCTCACCTTCTCTACTAGTCTTTTGGATTAAGTTTTTTTTCTCAAACTTTGGTCATAACATTTAATATTTACGTTAAGAGTGAACCTGGTGGAAAAGGCAACCTAAAAAACTAGCGATATACATTTCCTATGTCATATTATAGAATTAGTCTTAGTATATGATGATTATATGTATAAAAACATATATATAATTTTATATTATATTCAATAATAATGACCATGTAAATTATTTAAACATAAAATTATGGTAGATAAACGGTATGTACTATCACAAGATATTGTAAATATATGGTATATAGCATTGTATATAGTGCTTTACATATATATATAAATAGTACGTATGTGTGAGTGCATATGCACGCGTACATGAATACACATGTGTGTGCATTGTAATATTCTTATTTATATATCCATATGAAAACATATAAATACTCAAACTCATAGATATATATATATCTATCTATCGGTATATGAATAATGTTATTGTAATATATTACATAACTTACATATAGATTATGGTATATATTTTATATATTGTTATCTAATATTTTGCTATATATATGTATTCACCATTCAATTAAGGCATTTAGATGCAATATATAAATAGTATATTTATAACCTTATATAGTTGGTGTAATATTTATGTTGAGAGCTATTTTGATAATTGAGATTTTGGCCCAATTTAATGCATGGAGGTTTCCTAAGCCCTATCTTGGCTAGTGGTAGGACTTAAGAAATTGAGTTTGATTAGGGATATTTTATAGAGATTTGGCTTTCACTCTCTACTTTTTGTCTTACTTAATTGTCTTACATGTAAAAACATATACTTGAAAAAAGTTGCTCTCAACTCCTTAGGCTTTCATATAGGTTTACAGCTTCTTTACTAAAAAGTTTATAAGTCTTTAGGCTTATGTAGGCCTAAGTCCAAGCTCACATTCAAGAGAACATATATTTATTAAAAGAGGACTCTAACATAGGCCATTGGATTGTCAGAATTGATCTAACTGTCATCTTTAGCACTTGGTCTCACCCATTTATCTCAAAGTAGTTCGACAGCTGAAATTAACCTCCAAAATGTATAAATAGGAGGATGAGTCTCTTATTCCCAAACAATCTTACATATTATTACATTAAGAGCAATGTGCAAACTCTGCTGAAACGTCTCTATAAAAGATTAGACTAACTATTTAATGAAGAAAAAATCAAGATTACTTAAGTATACTGAATTTGATTCATTGCACTATACATGTAAGATGTCGAGTTTTGTAGTTCCTCCTACCACATCTCATTTTATCTTATCCATACATGTATTATCATCTCAAGGCTTCTCTAAGGTTAACCAGTACACCTATAGTATGTAATTGATCGCCTACTATAACCCCCTATACATTTATTTGATGACTCCATAGAGGAGGAGTGTACTTGAGGTGAGCAAGGTACCTGTTAATAGAAGGAGTGGGGAAGAGACTTCTCGTGCTTCAAAGACCAACCTTAAAGGTAATGAGTAAGCTCGAGTCACATAAAGGAGAATTCTATGCTCATGGCCTCGCAATAGGCATCCACCATTGATGCCTTAATGATTTATACCAAATAGAAGAACACTTACATTCTCATGTAGTTTATGAATGTCTTCATATGGTTCTTAGTTAGCATGGTAGTTGTTTATATTTTTGCCTATGTTAAGATGCCTCTCATAATGGTTCTACCTATGTTAGGTATATAGTTAACTAGAGTTATGCCTATTGTTATGTCCACCTCAAAGGGTGTTAACTAAGAGCAATGTATGGTGCTTAAAATGAATAGCTAAATCCAATCCTTACAAGGGATGGAGTTTAATAGGAAGAAGGATTACAAATACAATTACCCCCAACCAAAGTTGACTTAATGCTTACTACTATAGAGTAGACAAGGAACCATCTTAGAGGCTTTTCTTCTTTTGTATGTAACTTCTAACCTGCTATCATTAGTATGGTTACACCTTCAAATGTTGCGTGAATAGAGATAAGTGTACCTATCAAATTATAGTATAGTAAGCGAATTAAGTCCGAGTATTCATCCTTCAAGGAACTCTATATGATTAAGATAAAACACTAGAACTATTAGTAATTCTCCCAATTTTCCAATTATCCAACTTAGCAATTAAATTGAAATTAATAGAAAACCCTTATTAATAAATAAACCCTAAAAAAATAAAAAATAAAAACAAAGAAATTAAATTATTAGATAGAACATGATCCTTAGTAAATCCATTATTTATTACCTAGCTCCATGAAATTTTTCAATCTCAATTACTTATTGGATCATGAAAGTTCCTAGTATAAGTTAACTAGAATCGCTATTGGAATCAACTCTTAACCTTAATTATAATCTACCAAAATCGCTTTTACAATAGAATATATTAAGATTGCATTAAACCCTTGAATTTTACTATTAAGTTACCTTAATATGAAGAAATCAAATAGCTAATTGCTTAGTTTATTTCAATTCCTTTTAATTACACCAATTCATTCACCATAGGACTTCTAATCTCTATAGCAAACTCAACATTGAATTAACAATCCAAACTTATCAATTCACATATTAAAGCACCATACAATTAGATTACAATAATAAATATCATTGATTAAATAACCAACAACAATTTACATAGAAAACTAAGGTTTAATGACAATTTATTAAGAAAAAATAAACTAAAACACGAAAGAAAACTAAAAAGATCAAGGAAAAAAACAACCTTAGCCTCTAATTTTACCTACTTACTCTTCTAATGTTTTCTCCTCTTATCCTAACCCTGCATTCCTATTTATAAGACTTTGAGAATTAAGGTCATAAGGAAGTTTCCAAAAATAAGGAATTTTATTCTTACGACATGTTTACATTCGAAGATTATGGTCGTGAACCCAAGCGTAGTTCACCTTTACACTTAGAACTCTAGAAATTCTTGGACATAAGGATCATAGGTAGGAAGTACGACCATAATCTCAATCATAAGCTTCTTTGGCTTTCAATTCTCAATAAAATCTTACTTCCTTGCCACTGTCATCAAACATATTCTTCTTCAATGCTTCAAAATTTCATTGAGCTCTTGCCGAAATCATTAAAATTTCATCAAATTCTTTAATCAAAGCTTACAAATCAAATAATTAACAAATAACCCTCAAATACTTAAAAATTAGAACAAATAAATGCTAAAATTGGAACAAAAATACCCTAAATTTATGTATGAAATGAGTGTTGTCATTGCTCTAATGCTCCAAATCGAAGCCAACTTAACATTAACTTTCTTATATGATAGAGAATACTTAAAGCACTTAAGGTAGGTATAGGAGACATCTTCTACTAAAATTGTCAATTTGAAGCTTTCATAACCGTAGGAGGTTAGATAGAAGCCTTAGCTAGAGGACTACATTATCTTAAAGTTTACCAAAGTCACTATTAACTAGTGACGTATGAAAGAGTACCTCCTTAAGTTTATTGAGATGCTCAAAGTTTACAAAACTCAAATGATGATCTCAAATTAAAGGAGTTCTCTAAGTTATTAACTAAGAAAATATATATCTAGTGCATTAACATGCTCCTAGAACTATTGATTTAATAGAAATCGTATGCAAGACATTACTAGAGAAGTATTTTGAGACTTAAGAACATGAAACTTTAATCAACATGGGCCACATTCGAAAGCATTCACAAGAAGATTTCTCAAATTATGTTAAGCACTTTAGGGATTGTTCACTTGACTTTAAGGCATTTTTGATGAAAAATCTTGTAAGAATTTGTGTCTAAGGCATGTTAATCAAGTATGTTGTATATCTTAAAAACTAGTCATTGAATTCTTTTACAACATTAATGGAAAATGCTTAAAGGACCTACAACTTAATCTTTGAATAAAGGGGTAATTTTAGAAGGAAACGATAATCTTCTATGAAATTTGTACATGAAAGAAATTATAGTGACAACAAGAAGATAAGGAAGGGTGCTTTCGACAATGCTACATCATTCCATGTTTAATGGACAAAGTCCGCATCATTCTTGACATATGGATCAAACATGGGAATATCAAACTATTGAGGGTTAATAGAGAATCCACAACACAAGAAGGATGATCATTGTGTAGGTGCCGCTATAGGAAAATCTACTTAAGATTGGATGGTTTCTTTGTATAGTAGAGTAAATATATCTTACTTGAGGAAGGGGAATTGAAAGGTTAGAGTACATACACCCATAAGAAACTACGTAATTTGTATCAAATAATATATGAACCTATAAATTACATGTTTACATAGGTTTGTTAACATCATAAATCATGATGCTATATGACTCTTGCGATGAGACTATGGAGAAACCATTAGCTAGCTCACTAGCTAACTAACTTGTTTATAACCCTTAACAATATACCCTTTAATCGATTCGTTTTGAACAAAGCTTAACAAGCTGATTATTTTACTTAAATATAACCATAATAACAAAATATATGACTACGAATTGATCTAGCCTATGTCCATGATAAAGGTCCGTAATTGTAATATCAGATATCTTTCGACTATAAATTTATTTTATAAGTAGATGGTTATGGTTGATAAGTCAATATATTATACATTTACAACACCAATTTTAGTGATTTACACATCAAAGGCATGTGTCTACACATTTATGCTTCATCAAGTTTTACTAGTTATACTTGGTTCTTATGGTAACCTTATCCTTTTAGGGATTTAAATCAACTTAATTAATTCATTGGTGTTCATGATCTCTCTTAACATATATGTTAGCTTTCCACTAATAATCCAAAAGAGAACTGTCTTAGGATATATGTTAGCTTCTTATGTGGGCTGATCAATACTACAAAAACCAAAAGAGAACTGTCTTAGGATTCTTAGGTTGATCGAGAATTAAGCCTCCAACAGATTGGTCTTAAAGATATCATACATGCTAGTTCTTAATTAAACCAAGCTTTACTAATTAAGATTTGAATTGAGCTTGATTAAGAATAGAGTTTTCCAATTGTGGAAGCTTTGCATCCTCGCTTATACATTTAAGATAAGATCTTGTATTGTCACCAAATTGTTAAAATCACTAGTATTTAGTTTAATATTGGATAAGTGTATTAAAAGTCCTTAATATATGCTAAATGTCAATTAAGCTTCTATGTTTATGCCAAAATTTAATTAAATCCTAAATCCTTCAAGTGAGCCATTTAAGTCATCCATGTTAATGCTATCAAATTATACTATCCTCTATGTGTAGTCATACAACATACGAAGTACTAAAAAATTGAACACAGTTTACGGAACAACACAATTATAAAGGACATAAATTATTTACTTGAAATATAAAAAGAGTTGGTTAAGTTTTGGCATACACTTAGAGGACTTAAATGTAAGGCCAACAATTCATCTAAACAGGTTTATGTTTAAAAATCCCTAACCCATAACACCATCGACTTAATAATTATGTGTGAACATCTAAACTTGTGACTTGACTTATTTAATTAGCAAGTCTTGTGTCAAACAGAACCTATTTATTGTTAGAAAAATCTAAAATAAAAATATAAGGGGTTATTGAATCACTGTATGAAAGATATATTTCCAATATCATCTCCAATTTGTATAATGATTATAACAAAAATTATATTAACAATTGTTCTAATGCTTGCAAAGAGAGTATTTTATCCATAAGTTAAATATATAGATAAATCCAATGAAAATATAATAATTTAAGAGCGCAATTGTTGATTTAGATTTAAGTACCATATGACTAACTTAAACAAAATCTATAACATAATTGTTCTATACTTCAATTTACAATATTATATGATTAACTTGAATAAAAACTTACTAATTCATTGGATTTGATATTTAGTAAAAACATCAAGTAGTTTCACTAATAAAGTTATAATTAATAAAGTATACCTAATGGATATATATACAAAAAACAGCTTAATATGTATTATTGAAACACTCCAGTTAGGTTAGTAATTTAAGTTGTAAAATCCTTTAAGCTAGTATCGTTAGAAATCGCTTCTTAGTAAATAATTACTTAATTTAGTAAACTTAAAGCAATTCTAGATTCATTTTAAAGTGTATCCTTTAGTATAGAAGTCTAAATTAAGGTTCCAAATTTATTATTCTAAAACCCTTATTTTACGTACATATTAAATAGATGAATAAGGATTTAATATTTTATTAGTACTATATATATTACAATTTTTTTTCTATATGACTTATTTTCCTAGATATTATATATTCTTATTTTAATTAACTCTTTAATTTTCCATTTTTAAATATAAACTCGCTCTATATTCAATAATATTCTAGAATAATCTAGACACTACATTAAAACCCTATTCCATTTCTCCCGTCGTAATCCATTTCCCTTTTTCTCTCTCGACTCATTTTATTTTCTCCTCTACTAAATCACTCTCTTCCCTTAAGCTCTCTCTCTCACCACCTTTTCATTGTCAGACCCACCTCCATAGTTACTCCTGAATTCCTCTCGTCCCCTGCTTCTTCCTTGTTTGTATTTTTTTTTTCTATTGTTTGCCCTTGTCCCATCCCTTCTCTTCTCGCCCCCACTTAATTCTCTCTTCTTGCAATTCGTTTGAGCCCCATATGCTATACCTCACTTCCCTTTCCCAATCCCCTATCCAAATTCTCATCCCTCAATTCCTTTTCTATCCATTTGCAAGCTTTTTCCTTGATCCCAATCAATTTATTCACGTATTAGAGAACCCCTTCAAATCAATTCAATAGTTATATGTTTCAACTTTGTCCCCGTTTTCACACATTTGAGCCACTATGGTAAATTATTATTATTTAATTATTTGAGTATATTATTTTACGGATTATAATTTCTATATTATTGTTATGTTAGGTTCTTGTTCATCATCACCCGATGTTCTCATCTCAATTGTTTTTTTGCAAGCCTTTTCGATTTCATTTTGAGTACCGTATATATAGTAGATCATTTTATTATTATTATTATTGTTTTATTTATTATTTTCCATTATTAGTGTGGAAATAAATATTCATTAGTAGTCAATTACTGCTATTAAATTATTCGATTATCGTGTTATATAATATTATTTTATATAAAAGTTATTGTTAAATATATTTTATCATATTTCAGATTATTGGTTATAGATATATATGCTGGGGCCATATTTCTATTTTCTGTTGAATTTAAAATGGGTTACTATTTTCCGTTTAATTGTAGAGTATGGTAATGATAGTATTCTATGTAAGGCTTAAGTATCATTTTGGTTTAATATGATATTAGTTTATTGTTAGTATGCTTTATTATTGATATCGATGATATTGTGATCTAAGTATTTTTTATCACATTAGTATTATGAATATGTATAGCATATTATATTATACATAGTATGTCCATTTTATGTGTCGATTATTATTATATCATTCCTTACAAGTTTTACGAATCATACTATTTTTCGATTAAGTACGTATTATTATATTACCGTATTGAATCGATAATCTATATATTTTGATCCTTTAATCTTATGTCTACATTATATTCTCTCTTACAAATATATATAGATATATATATGCATATATATGATGTACTTTACGATTTATTATAAATATGTAATCTTATATAGTTATATCAACTTTTGGCTTAATCGTATCATGTTCTATTTTTATCCTGGAATTATCATTTAATTTGATAATTTCTTTCGAGACCTTAATTGGATAGACCATAGGTTCCTAAATAACTTCTAAGTAGAACTTAGTTGTAGAGTGCTTAAAGGTTAATATGTTACTTGTTTTTCATTTAAATTGGTGGTGTTCGGTTTCCTTTGTTGAGGTTTAAGCTTTTGTTCGAGTTGTAAGATTGGAGTCTTGTTTTCGACTGTAGAGTGATTCCAAGTACGTGATGCTTGCTTGTTGATTGTACTTGTTAGGATTTAGTAAACGAATCGAACTAATTTATGTTCGACCTAAACTAATTGATTGCTAATTGTGCTTGATTCACTCGCTTTAAGGGCTCGTAGTAATAGATCCTTAGAGGGGCAATCGCTGATCATGTGTGAGGTTTCTCTAGTAAATTTTTATATGAGATGACACAGTTAGAATATTAGGTTTTTGGTCTCTAATCTCTAGTCTCTGGTCTCTGATCTCTAATCTTTGGACTCTAGGCATAAAGGACTTAAAAGAAAACATATATTTATATCCATCGATGTATGTGGATAAGGATCAATGTGTGGTGAGGTCATGTGTACCCTTATATTGTATGCTGACCTAAATTAAAGATAATTAAACTATTGTTTACTTATATTCCGTTACTGTCGCATTTTATGCTTGTGAATGTTTGGGCTTAGCATCCGTATGAGTTTGTACATCTGTATTAAGCTTCGACTTACACTTCTATTTTTACAATTGCAGGTTGATTTGTTAAGTTTGCGATAAGTATAGAATTTACTATCATCGGGTTGGGAAAGAGATGCAATTGACTCAATATGTTGTAGAAGATCAACATCTAGCTATTTAGTGTGTTTGAGGCTAAGGTGACTCGCCTGTGAGTTACTTGAACTGTTGTATTGAAAGAATTGTTGTATTTGGAGATTTGTTATTTTGTACTTGATAAGCGGTTATTACCAGTGTTTGTGGAGATCGAAGTTAGTTTTAGAGCCTTAACGTATTCCTAATAGATAAGGACACTTGGCGAGTTATAGTACCCTTCAATTCTGGGGCATTTCGATTATACTATGCTTTATCCTTTTGAGAATGTTAGGAATTAGATTATAAAAGGAAATAATGGAAAATTATGAGTGTTACTCTTATAGAACTAGACTTAAAATAGACAAGATGATAGTTAAAGAAAGAATGACGACAACTAGAAGATCAACAATGAATGGGTAATAGTAGATAACGAGAGAGGTACATATATGGTTATTGTTACGCCCTGAAATGGTAGAGTTGTAATAATCCATTCGTGCAAACCATTTTAAGATAGAAACTGACCATACAGCTGCTATCTTAGACTTGATTTACACAAGACGTTACGACTAATCCGCTTTAAAGTAAACAGTTCATAAATTAAATAAGTTATTTACTTAAGACAGTAAGAAAAAATATATATATATACTAAAATTCAGTTATTACAATTAATATTTACAACATTTCACCATAATCTAGTTCTTAGTTAATACATTATTCAAAAATGAAAAATTCTAAAATAAGAGCGTAGACCTTAAAAATATATGTTTGTTCTTCAAATGTTTTTCCTTACTCCAAAGGATCCAACAGTTGCTAGCTTCGGGATAATTGTAAGTAGCTTCTTAACTAGCACCTACAGCGACGTCTATAGGGATGTGACCAACCACAACTTAATAAGTTAGAATAGAGACTCAAAACTATATAGCAAACACAAACAGGGTTATCAACCAAATCACTTAGTTAAATGCAATACATGTATAAGTAAATGCCATTGCACAATATTATCCTGTCCGTCGTGAGATTAAAGAAATTGTACCCACTCTAATTCGGGTTAAGGAGCTGCTGTTAATACAATAGCTTACGACTAAATCGAGGCTTGTGCAATAAAGATACCGCTCCTCCCACAACTACTTTCGAACCATTGACTTCACCCTTACCGCGATCTCCTCACCTTTCACTTAATTCAACTAAGGATGAAGAAGGGACCCATTATGCCTTAATAATTACATCTAACACCCTAAATGCTACAACTATCATACTTCATTAGATTTCAACATCCTAAAACATATAATTATTCACTAAATTAGTAATTAACCATTTAATTACTTAATTAACAAAAAATAACCCATTTTATACATCATTTTAAGGCCTAAAAATTATCTTAAAATTTAAAAAATTCATTTTTGAAAAAGGGCTTCGTGGCACTGTTTTATATCACCTAAGTAATCTACACAAAAATTTTGGGCTTAAAACTACATTCCTAAGGTCATTTATTTCTAATCTAAACAAAACTTAAGTTTACACAGTTTTTTAAGGATAGTATATTTTTAAATACAAAATCATCAAAATAAAATTTTTCCCTAAATCTAGATACTTAAAAACCTCAAAATACCAAATTTCATAATTTTCTAAGAATATTTAATATTTTTACAAAATTAAAAAAAAAATTAGATTGGAAATCAGACTCACCTGTATGGGTGGCTCTAGTCGCCGTGGCCTTGTGGGCCGATCTAGGTGCTGCCACTACCGTGTGTTGGTGGTGGGCACATTTAACTCCTAGATTGTTATCGGGTGTTAATTATCTTCTATGGCCCTAATTGTATAGATTTGGATAATTTTTTTATAAACCTTAATTCCTCTTCTTATTTTGACCCTCTCTAATTTTTTTACCTTCCTAATTGACCAAATGAGCTTTTGAAATTTTCTTGTTATTTATAAAGGTGTTGGAGAATTATTGTGCATTAATTAGATAAGACAATTGCCTTATCTCTTCTTCTTTTTTTTCACTTTCTATTTGTTACATTTTAATTGGTTGATTTTGTTTCTTCAATTCCAGATTGCCACGACCAGTTTCTGGATTCTTCCTCATTTTTTTTATTTTTCTTGATTTTCCTTAATTATTCATGCATTTTCTTTAATTATTTAACATTATTTTAGCTTATTTTATGTATTTTAAGTAATTACACGTATTTTTACCTATATGTAAATACATATATGGTATAAATAAATATTCCTAAATATTATTTAAGTTATTTTATAATTTTTAGTGTATATATAATTTATCTTTAACGATTCGTTAGTTATTGGAATGCATTTTCGATAAATAACGAGTAATATATTTAAAATTTAGAAATTTTATATTCTTTTATTTTATTACTTATTTTCCTAAATTCAAACTTACAGAATCATTTTTACTAATATTTCTAACTTTATTTTATAATTTAGATTCGATCAAATCCTTTAGCCGATCGAAATTCCAAGTAGGTAGTCGTAGGGCTTACAGTTATTAAAGAAGAGACGAAAGTAAAAAGATAGTTGAGTACAAAGTTAATTTATAAATATTAGAAATCTTAATATTAAATAGATTCATAGGTCACATCTAGATAAATGAAAGGGATTTATTTATTAACTTGGTTTAAGAGAGAGGGAGAGAGGTACACAAGTGATTACTAGAAAAGAGACTAAAGTAAGAAGGTAATAGAGTACAAAAGTAAATTATAAATATTCGAAATTTTAATCATAAATGGATTTATGGTTACATCAAGACATGTCTGTTATGCCCTAAAATGGTAGAGTTGTAACAATTCCATTGTATAAACTATCCTATAATAGAAGTTAATTTTACAGTCACTATCTAGACTTGATTTACATAAGGTATCCATAACTCATCCACTTTGAAGTGAATAGTTTGATATTTTTTTTTTTATATCATTTTAACCCATAGAAGTCTTTGAAGCATATATTAATAGCCTAGGTTAACATAATTTAACTTACAATCCTTATAGTACAACTAGCTTAAATATGTACATATATTTTATGAGAAATAACAAAAGACATGATACAAAATAAAATTTTATAAGTCCAATTGGTCTTTAGTTTCTTTCCTCACACCTTATTCCCTGGCAACATCTAATAGCGTAGTTAAGCACAATATCCTTATTTGCACACACAAAAAGATCTTATTAGGATGTAAACAACTAACCGTTGAGTAAATAGGGTCGGATATATAAGAATATATTGCAAGCACAAATAGGGTTATCGATCAATTATTTTGATGCAATGCGATGCGATGCAATAAAACAAATGCCATTAGGCGACGTTATTCAATCCATTGTGAAATTAGAGAAATTTCGCCCATTTTATTTTAAGTTTAAAGAGTTTTAGTGAGAATGCAACAAATCACTACCAAATCTAGGCTTATGCAATGGAAACATCTCTTCTCCTATGACTACCTTTAAACCAGTATCTTCAACTTTACCATGACTATCTCTCCTCTCACTTAGTTCAATTAAAGGTAAAGAAGGGACCGTTTTAGCTATTCCTTTCATAGGGATAGGTATTTGTTAGGAAGATCCTAATTGTTCCCTATTAGATTATAATGCATGTCTAATTAAGTCTTAGGTCTCATATAGCTTAATTTTGGTTAAGGTTGGCCATACAATTTACGTAGTTCAATAAATCACAATCAAGTAAGGCATATCATAAAGTAGTTCAGTTAAGAACAAAAACACATAAGCATGCGCACAACCAAGTTACTTACAAATACAACCAATTATACTTTTAAACCTCCAAGTACTATGAAATAGTACTCTAAAATACAATTACATACTAATCCCAAACTTACTTAGACTGTAGTCACTCACTTGAGTGCAATTTGATGCATATCTTTACTACAAGCTCTTATAATAAAAATAATATTTCGGTAGTTATATTATATATAAGCCCCAAAGTTAAGCCAATTGACTGTAGGATTGAATTTAGAACCCAAGGTTTAGGGCGATCAGTTAAAAGATCCGATCAAACCCAAATTATAAACTATTAAGAAGAATATTAGTAAAAATGACCCCGTAAACTTAAATTTAAGAAAATAAGTAATAAAATAAGAGACTATAAAATTTTCAAATTTTAAGCATAATAATTACTAATTACCGAAAAGGCAAAAAGTATAATTTAATAACTAATAAATTACTAGAGATAGATTATATGTATACTAAAAATAATAGAATGACCTAAATAATATTTAAGAATATTTATTTGTACTATATATGAATTTACATGTAAGCATAAATACGCGTAATTTCTTAAAATACGCGTAATTTCTTAAAATAATACAAAATACTTAAAGAAAATTCATAATTAAATAAGGAAAAATCTAGAAAAATCAGGAAAAATCATGAATGATCCAGAATTGGGTCGTGGCAGCTGGGAAAAATAAGAAAAAATTCGGCCAATTAAAATAAGACAATATAAAAGCCAAAAATCAAGGGATAAGGCAATTGTTTTGTCCCATTTAATGCACAATAAATCCCCTAAAGCCCTATAAATAGCAGGAAAAATCACAGAGCTCATTTGGGCAGTTTGGAAAGTGAGAAAAATAGAGACAGATGAAAATTGAGAGAAATATTCAGTTTAGAAAAAAATTAGAAAAAATTGTGCAATTAGGGCTTTCAAAGGGAACCCATACCAGACGAGACCAGACGAGCAGCTAAGAGTGGACAGCCACCACCACCACACGGTGGTGGCAGCGCCCAGGCTGGCCGACAAGGCCATGGCGACCGGTGGTGGCCGGAGCCACCCAGATCGGTGAGTCCGATTTCTAGCCCAATTCTTGTGTAATTTTGTAAAAATAGTAAATAGTTTTAGAAAATTATGAAACTTATTATTCTGAGGTTTTATTGTATGTAGATTTATGAAAAAATAGTGATTTTGTTTAATCACATCTGAAAATATAGCATCCTTAAGAAATTGTGCAAAACCGAGCATAATTAAAACGGAAAATAAATAGGCTTAGGAGTGTAGTTTGGAGATCAATTTTTTTTTGTAGGATGCTCATGTGATATAGAACAGTGCTATGAAGCCATTTTTTTTAAAATTAATTTTTGAAATTTTTAAGTTAATTTTTAGCCCTAAAATGATGGAAAAATTGGGTAATTTGGAGTTAATTAGGTGATTAGGATATTAATTAGTGATTTAGATAGTAATTAGATGTTTAGGAATGTTAATCTCTGATGTGGAACCCTAATCCTAACCTTTGGAGTATTAAGTATGGTTAATTTTGGAAATTAGGTAATTAATACAAGAAATTAGTAATATGTGAAATTGTAAATTAATAAATTTAAAAAATTAGGGTTATTTAGATAATATTAGAGTAAAAATCAGAATAATATTAAATCTAAATCAAGATTGAATTTTAGGTAATTATATAAAAAGTAAGATTTTCTCATATCAGGGATAAATCCGATACCCTAATTAGGACTAGCGTGTACCGAATAGCTTAGAATACTAAATTAAGATCCAATAGGATATTTGAATACTCGAGCTTAATGTGATTAATTTCACATTAGGATTTGAGCATGTTTAGGATTTAGAAATCGAACTAAAACCTAATTTAGAAATCGATGCGGAAACCGAAACCGAACCTAACCCCAAACCTAGAATAATTATAAAAGACTTAAGACCTAGATAATTAGGTATATTAAACCCTAAACCAAACATAACAATAAGCGTTATAGGATAAAATGAACCTATAATAGTTATATGAAAAACTGAAACCACGTTTGTGTTATAGGGATGATCGGCGATGGCCTGAGCAAATCGGACCTTGAGTGAGTGAGCGAGGAGTCGAGGTAAGTTGGGATTAATACGATGCTGTATTTTGGAGGCTTAAGATTATGCTTGATTGTGCTTGTTAGATAGTCGAATGTGTGCATGTGCTTGATTATGGGTGATGCTAAGATTTTGTTTGTTGCTCTAGCACATATTGTATGAAAAAATTAATCACCCTAAATTGGACTTAATTAAATATCCGACCAGTAATCATAATCGGACATGCATGGCAACCCGTTAGGGGAACTTAGGATTCTCCGGCCAAATACCGACCCCTTCGGAAAGGATAGTGCAGGATTGCAAAATAGTCCCTTCTTCATCCTCAATCGAACTAAGTAACAGGAGAGGAGGTCGCGGCGAGGGTGAAGATAGTGGTTCGAAGGTAGTTGTGGGAGGAGAAAGGTCTCCATTACATAAGCCTAAGTTTGGTCGTGAGCTGTTGCATTAACGGCAACTCCTCAATCCGGACTAGAGCGGGCGCAATTTCTTTAATCTCACGACGGGCCGAACAACGTCGTGCGATGGCATTTGCTTACACATGCATTGCACCTAATAAGTGATTGAAAACCTTGTTGTGTGTATGGTATAGTTTTAAGTCCTCCATCCTAACTTACTGAGCTGTGGTTGCTCACATCCCTATAGACGTCATGCAGGTGTTAGCTAAGAAGCGGCAAACAATTACTCTGAAGCTAGCAACTGCTAGATCTTAGGAAGTGAGGAAAAACCTTGAAGAACAAACATATATTTTAAGGTCGAAGTTTTTATTTTAGAATTAGTTTTCATTTTTGAATAATGTAATAACTAGGAAATATATTACGAAGAAATATTGTAAACTCTAATTGTAATAACTGAATTATAGTGTATATATAGAGATTTCCTTACTTTTTTAGGTAAATGATTTATTTAAATTACAAACTGTTTACTTCAAAGCGGGTTAGTCGTGGACGCCTTGTGTAGATCAGGTCTAAGATAGCGGTTGTAAGACCAACTTCTATCTTAGGATGGTTTACACAGCGGGGCTGTTATGACTCTACCGCTTCGGGACGTGACATTATATACACTATTATTCTATATTTTGGTCCATTAATCTAAGTTTAGTGTATTATTACACATAAGTGATGAAGTTCCTAGGTCACTTATTAATAGTTCGCCTCTGATTATCTTTTGATTCATCATCTGATTTATCATCTTTTGATTTTTTCTTTGATTTATCCTCTGATTACAGTTTATTCAAAAGTCTTAAAAATATCCTCTAACCTATCTTCTGAGATCCATCTAACTATATTTCGTTCATACAAAGTCTTTAATTTAACATCTGAACACAATTCTAATATAGCATTTATCTAAAACTTTTTATTTACTCTTTGATTTCATACACACTTAACTTTTCAGCTAAATCTCTATAACTTCCACTCATACCTAAGTAAGACTAGTATCAAACATTCACTACTGGCCTAACTCAATTTTAGTTTAGAATAAACCTCACTTAATCATATCATTTAAGTAACCTTTAAATTACATATTATTAGTATTTCACTACCAAATCTTCTATTTCTAAATCAAACACTCCAACATTCAAGATTCATTCCCACAATGCTATTCAAGATATGACATGAAGCAACTAAAATCAAAACCCATGTAAAATCCTTAAAAATTTAGTATTTGAACTAATAGGAAATAATAATTTAAGAGGATTTATAGACCAAAAAATAGATAAAAATTAAGAAAATAGTTTCGCCAAAAAATTCTTCATAAGAGTTTCATATATATTATAGGTAACTTATAAAAAAATTTTGAAGCCGAGACAACAACATTAAAGGTTTTGAAAATTAAATAGTAAACTATTTGGTTTTGGTGATTTTTTAAGAGCTGTATATTAGGGCTCTTAACTTTAACAAAATAATACCTTTCCTAGAATCAACATATAAATATACTTTGAAAAACAATTTAGAATTTTTATTAATTTTAGTTACATTGGGATGAAATTTGGACTCATCGACAAATTAAGCTTTGGCCATTAGCAACTAGATGGGGTTTATTGACCCTCTTAGCCGTTGCTTCTCCACCCTAGTAGTGGTGGTGGTGGTGGTGGTGGTGGTGGTGGTGGTTTATTTACGGAAATTGCTTGACTCTCCAAAGCTCAAATCCCCCAATTTTGCATTGATTATTCTATAAATTTCCTTAAAATTCTCTTAAACTTTTCCAAAGGGTTTGCTATTTTTTTTTTAGATCTTAGAGTAGCTAAAATGAGTTATGGAAGTGATACTTTAAATTTATAGATGTGTTTAAGGGTCGATTGCAAAAGTTTCCCTTCCTAGAGTTTGTCTCTTTTTTTTTTCCTACTTCATTAGGTGTCCTAATTCACTTTTTCTGTCTAATAATTATTTCCCTAAGTTGCCATGCCATTAACAATGTTTCATATACTACCACACAATTTTTCTCTTGTTTTGTTAATTTTTTGCAATTATTTAAATATATTTTAGTATATTTCGGTTATTTTAGATAATTACGGGTATATTTTTATCCGCTTAAAATTACATTAAATATAAACAACCAATCCTAAATATTATTTCGTGTTATTTTATAATTTATAGTATTTATATAATCTATCTCTAATAACCCATTAACTGTTGAAATTCGTTTTGTATATTACCAATGAATAATAAATAATATATTTATATTCAACACATGTATTATCTCATTATTTTATCATTTTATTTTCTCAAATTTGAACTCACAAAGTCACTTCTATTAACTTTTTCAGTTTCGTCATAAAATTTAAGCTCGATTAAGTAACTTTTATGATTGCCTTAAATTATATGTATCAATTCTGAATTAATCGATTGCGAGTTTAATGTTAATTTTTGTAAGGTCTCACAATATACACAAGATTTATTTATTAAATTGGTTTGTAAAAGGATTTAAATACTACACTTGAAATTGATTACATATATAAATAGGTTTAAATAGGTTTAACCCATTTATCAATCTTGTCACATTTTGTTTATATAACTCATTATGTGTTTTCTTTGAGACTCAAAATAAGGTAGAGGGAATTAATGCTATTGGATTTAGCAATATGAATGAAACTTATGTTCATATGTTGGAAATAAAAGCATTATAATTTCACACAAAATATTCTAAGATCTCATATGAGAAATTAGGACTCAATCAATATAATTATAATATATGTATAGGCATAACCTAAATTCTTGGGAAAATTTCAAAAGGTTTAATCTTCAAATTCATGGTGGTGTCTACTTTTGATTTTCTCATTAATAAAATATGGGAAAGACAAAGGAAAGAACCTAATGATACATTACTTAGACCGGTAACATTAACTCTATATATAATCTTTATTATTTTATTTCATTATGGTTCACTAGAATATATGAAAGAGAATATAATGGTTTCTACATATTATACCTAAACAATGTACATTTATTAACCAAATTATCACTTTTATTTTTTGATAAAAAAAATTATCACTTTTATTTAAAGACTTAACATCTTAAGTCAATTGGATAGTTAACAATATTTGATTAATTTAGATAATGGCTCACAAATTTACAACATTTTACCTATAATAGATGTGGCTCCCTAGTTAAATTAACTATTAAAGTATTTTTTTTTTCTCCCAAATATAAAAGCACTCATAAATGTGGTCCTCTATGGTTTTTTATCCCACTCCAAATGAAATTGTGGCATATGCCATCATTTGTACATACAAAAGGCATATCATATCCAAGTGAACATGGTTCCAGTTCAATGCTCACTGCATATATATATATATATATATGGTGGCGGTGTATATGACTTAAAAACAAAGCTAATAAATTATCACACTGAGCTGAGCCCCGTAAAGCAGGGAACCATGTTTTCCTTCGGAGACGGGTCAGTAATTCTGTAAACGCGTGGGAAGACTTCCATGTTGCTGTTCTCTCTCTCTCTCTCTCTCTCTCTGTGTTCCCGTTCCACTATCCACACAGTTGCTGTCACGTCTCAATCTTAAAAATAAAAACTAGGTTGTAAAGTTCCATAAGTTTTGGCATGCATGTGTGACCAAACAGTTGTGCTTACCGTTAAATCAATGCCCTACAGCTTTAGGTTGAGAGACATTTTAAGTTAAATCTTATACGTGCTTTTCTTTTCTTTTTATTTTCCAATATGTGCAACAGATTTAGATTGTTTATATTAGTAAAATGGTTTTGATAACAAGTGCAAAGTTTTATTGTTCTGTTTCATAAAAGTTTTTAAAATTATTCATTTTTATACAATTCTTATTTATTACGGGAGAACTAGCTATTTTGAAATGAGTAATTTTTAAAAAGATGAATACTGATTTTTTAATGAAATAGAATAGATTTAAATGTCCATTACAATTTCTCTTAAATTATAATATAACCCAAAAAAATAAAAAAAAAAAGAAACAAATAAATCTATCTTTGCGGTGCAATATGAATATTCATTAACAAAACTTTATATATAAAAATCCATTTTTAATGTGAATTTAGGATTCAAACCCTATTTAGTTTAAAACGATACAATTTAACATCTTTAAATAGCTTAAATTTAATACAAATTCTCCCGGATTTAAAATAAATCTGTTATATATAATTTCTAAGCAAATTCACGTTCTATAAATTAATTAATATTAGTTTGTAACATGTTATTGTAATAATAATAATAATAATAAAAATAATAATGTAGGATTTACAAGCTACCAAATATTCTGCAACAAGATCTGCCATATGAGTGGGTATGCGTGAGAGGGTGTCTAAGCAAAAGTGAAGTGAAAGCTCATGACTTTGCCACAACGATACTATAGT
The DNA here is from genome assembly GCA_024138015.1 of Lumnitzera littorea. Classification (NCBI taxonomy): domain Eukaryota; kingdom Viridiplantae; phylum Streptophyta; class Magnoliopsida; order Myrtales; family Combretaceae; genus Lumnitzera; species Lumnitzera littorea. The sequence continues at coordinate 107,815,573 of JAMXBB010000005.1, read as the reverse complement.
AGTAGTGGGATAGTGTATAGTATATAGTATTAATGTATATAAATTTAAGGATGACTGGATTGGAGTGCAAGGCTGGAACCCACGGAATCTGCGGTGATCCCCTTTAATTTTCTCCCCCATATTTCTCTCTTCTTTTTAACATCCCTCCACGAACCTCTCTCCAACCATCACTTGCAACATGGAATTTTCGCTTGCTGTCTTTCTATCTCTTTCCTTTATTTTCTACTTGGCAGAGATGAGAGATGTGGTATATTATATCCACACATAGCTCGTGCATGTACAGGAAAGTAAAAAACCCTATCTCTATCCTAGGTTGTGTGGAAAAATTGCGTTCCGATCTTTCTTTTAGTATTTGATACGATCTTTTATCTTATAATTAAAGCAGCAATAGCTGATAGAAAACGATAAATTTAATAAGCAACAATGTCCTAAGTATTATTATTTTTGTCCAACTACATATGTATTATTTATTAAATTAGGATTGAATGTAATCTATTCCCAGTATTTATGTATTGGATTATTAACATCGTAACATAATTTGGATGAAAATGGTTTCTATTCATGAAACTATTATTTTTCCTTAATTAGAAAAAGAAAAGAAAAGAAATAAATATACTATACGTGGCCTCTATACAATCCAAAAGCTAAATATGAGTCAATTTAGATGACTCTCACAATGTGCAATGTATTTAGATCTATCTATATATATATGAAGGGATGTAAGGAATATTCTTGTACCATAACCCAGAAGAGAGAACGACTAAATTCAAGGAATTAACATTGGTTCTCTAATAATAAATGGGGCTATAGCTAATCTGTGGAAATGAAGATCTGCTCTTTTATTTTCAGATTCATGAATGGCACGCTGCATGAATAAAATCTCCTAATTAAACTAATTTGCTGGATCGCATTGAGAAATTGGAATGAATCGGTTATTGTGTGTGGATTAGTGTGAACAATTTAGAATAACTTGATAAATAATGAATTTATATAGTGAATGATTGTAATAGGGAAAAAAGTAGCTATACCATTGATTTAGCTATTTTTAGCAACACCCTAATAGGCTTACTAGAAAGCCCACTTCAATTACTAAAGAAAAAATCCCATGCACTAATAAAACCTTCTTCTCGCTCTTGAATATTCCTTATCAAACCAATAGGTACGACCTTCTCTCTCTCTACTCTGACTCTCTTCTTCGCGTACCTTACTTTCAAAATTAGGGTTTCTAAAATAACTTAAAAATTGTGACTCATTTTACAATCTAGAATTGATATTATACAAATCTTGAATAGATCTATCTACCAATCGTACTTTTATGAAATGTGATGAAAGAACTAACCTAATGTGTTTGTGTTTGTGTTTTGCGAGATGACTATGATGACAATAAAAGAATGAAAGTTGTTCTAGTCTTTTGAGATGCTAGAGATCTTTAAGAAATTACACAGGTGAAATCACAAAAAAAGGATTGGTATCTTCTTTTTATTTTCCAATTCCTATTTATACTATTGTATTTAGATTTTGTAATGTTTACACTAGATCTATTAAGGTTTGTTATTTCTGACTTACAATTGTAACAATTAACTACTTCTATTACAATCTGTATAATATGGTTTCAAATTATATAATTCTCTAAGTACTTTGATCTTCCCCTGCCTCTTTTCAATACTGTAGTTGCATCTGTATGTTTAATCTTAACACACTCTCTATAGAGAATGTGACATATAGGACTAGTGGGATTTCATGATCTCCATGCGTTTTGAGAACATAGGGTTTTACTATTTTTATATGTTATACTCTCAATAAAGAGTGTTGTTAGTCTATTTATCTATTGCTCCATTGTAATAATGTACATGTTAATTAACTAGGACACAGCATACATACATTTTGTATGTATTTATTGTCTAGTTTTAAGCTCAATTTTAGTTAGGCATAACTTTAACCGATGTTCTTAGACTCAGTCTAATTGGTTGATCTGAATATATGAGAGGATTAAGATTTAAATGGATAAATTGAGTTTGACGAGATGTTAAATTAGGGTAGGAATGGATTGGTCTTATGGTTAGATCAGGTCAAATCGAGTTAGACAATATAAGTTAATCCAAATTCAAAAACAAACACGTTAACTCGAAAAAATTGGGCTTAAAAATGGATTGAAACATGGGACTATTTTGAGGAGGATTATGAATGAAGTTTTGTTTAGAGTGATTGTGGTGGGAAAGCAATCAATATCTCAAAGGAGATTTTGATGGTTGACGACTAAATGTATATGATATCGGTGGTAATAGCTTACCAGATTGTGAGCCTTATATGGTCCAATAGGTTACATGGTGAGTTACCACATATTTCTAGAATTTCGGGGCATGAAACTGCCGATGGTAACATGGACTAATTGGTAGCATATTAACATGAAAATGAAAACCTAGATTAGCAGCCTCTAATAAAATAAAATAAAATAAAAACTAATGCTATATATTTAATGGAACTAAAATGTTTATTTTTTACTTGCAGTATTTCGATCAGGAGACAAAGAGTCAATACCGAACAAGCATTTTGCATAACCTTTCAGTCCACTCTTGAAATCCAGATAAAGCGTTTCATTTCTTCTTTCTTCCTCATTGATCTCCACATGCAATTGGTCAACCGATTAGCTTTAACAAAAAAAAAAAAAAAAGATAAAAAAGCTTTCACATTAATTAGACAAATCAACGAGGATAATGTAATGTCCAATGTGGTAACCCGTCTATAAGTCCATGCAAATCCCTAAAGTTAATTTGATAAATTTCCATCTTATTTATACGATGGCCGATAATGAATATGGTAATTACAGTTGATATTAAAAATGAACATGAAATCTTAATCTAATCGTTATACTTTGTGTTGGTTTGTGGATTTTCTCCGGATATTGGTTGTATTGAGGATTATTTGTTTAAGACGGGACGGGTCCACGGATAACCAATCCGCTCCTTCCCGGGCAATTGCCATACCTAATGTAACATCAAAATTCCGATGTAAAGAAGACTAACCAGGTCGGATATTTCCTTCCCTTAAACAACGGGAAAGGAAAGTGTACGACTTCTCAAAATACAATATAGCCAAAGAGTGATTCCCAATGAAAACAACCATCGGTTTTCTTGGAAATTGTTATGAGAAGTAACTTGATCGTTGAGACCTCAACTGTAAGGAAAATTAATTCGTCCAAAGATGCCCTTCTCAAACAGCTAAAATTTAGAAACAAATGGCTTGGATTTCTTTCGATTTATAAATTAATAATTAAAATTTTAAACTAATTGTATTATATTATTGTGATGCCATATACTATTTTATCATCTTAATTCTCAACTATCGATTATATATAATCGTACGTTTAAAAGGGATAAAATATTGGAAATCGCAAATTTAATGGACCTGAAGTTTTCAATCATTCGATCAGACACGTCACAGCCTCGTAGGTTTCTAGATGCTGGAATTTTCAAAATTGACAAGTTCCTTAGATGCTTCATCCACATGACATTAGTCAAGAAATAAATGTCAACAGAATTACTACACTGAATTTTATAAAGAGAAAAGTTGAATCCAACTATAAGTGCTTATTAATGCATCACCACGTTCTCTCCAATTTTTTATTCATAATAATTTAATTCCTGTGTAGTATTGACTTTTTTGTTTTCACCTTTATGTGATGTCCATTATTATATAAAAAATATGAGGCTTAATCCATATACAATCATTGGGATTCATTTAACTAAGCTGTGAGTCGCGGGATTAATGACAAATTAGTAGTATATGTTAGTAGAAAAAAGAGTACTCCCCAAAGTGTGAAAGCAATCTAACGAAGGAAGAAAAAATATATAAATGCTGGGACGTTAGTTGAATATAATACTCCAATTTACAGGACATCAATTTTGTTTTTTAATTCATTGGTTACCGCAACTCAACGCGTTGGGGTTGTTACCGATTTTTTTTTTTCGGATGTCCAATGGATTCATTTTTAAAAATGATATATTCCTTATTTTACTTCCTATAAAAATCGAACCTGGATGATTTGTATAACCAAGATGAGTAGGTGCGAACACCGCTATTCTCCTCAGAGAAAAGTACCCGGGAATTATACATACATTACTTCTTTTAGTAAATTAGTTGATTGTCAAAGAGTAGTTATAAGTTAGTGGTATAAACATTCTGGATGGAGAGATAGATTGGTTCAATAATTGTCATATATATAGAGTAATTGCTTAGAAAGATAAATACTTGACTGAGTATAGTTGTAGGTCGACTTTGGTTGTAATAACTGTTTGTGAAAATAAACCTTGTTTTACAAACTTTGCTAGCTACTTGACATTTTATTTTGGCACTATTCTCATCCCAACCACTGCAATAGCTGGAAGTTACACTGAAAATAGCTAAAATTCTCCAAATCTAGCTACAACCTTTTCTTTTAAACTTCATTATTATCACTGTCATATTTTAATTTTTTGACAATGTTGCTGCTCCTAAAGCTAATATCCCATCCGAAATCTAGTAGTGCAATTTCCTAATATTCCATCACAATTTTATTTCAAATCTTTAGAAAGTCTATAAAATCAGAACATAAAATTAAAACGCAAAAATGTAAATTTTCACTACCTATATAAAATAGTTTTAAAAAATTATAAATATAATTATAGTAGTTATTTAAAACTTGAAATACATAATAAAAATAAAAAAAATGAAGAAATTAATTTCTTTTTTTTTATGAAAAATTTTTAATCTATAATTTAACATGTACAAAATAAAGATAAGCAAAGTAGAAATTCAACTTTTTTCCATTATTTTTTATTTTGAAAAAAAGTAATGAATTAGAAAGAATCAAACTTTTCAACTCATTTCAAGTCATTAATGGTATAAACTAAAGTATATAATTTTCCATATAAACTCTACTAGCTAAAAACTAAATAAAGGTTATAAATATCAAATAACGGTTAGGAAAGAGAGAAAAAGGAAAAGATTCGGAATAAGATATGAAAGATTATATAATATTCTAATAGTCGATGACTATTAGAAGCTTAGTTATGTGTATATTATTTTTTAATTCGTTCAACTTAAATATGTAGAATTGATAAATTCAGTTAAAAGCATAAGTTTTTATTAACATTAATATATAAAATTAGATAAAAGCATATATTTCTACTCAAAAACGATTTTATACATAAGTTGACTCAAAATAACTTTCTAAAATCATAAACTCATAAGATTGTATAAGTAGAATTACGATTTTAACAATTATAGGAGTGTTCATGGAAGAGTTTAAATTCATAGATCAATAAAAGTATAATTAAAATAAGAGGAGAAGTAAAGAGAATGATTGATTTTTAAATATGGCTAGGTTATTTTGGCGAGAATTGATTTAGTGGATAATACACATAACATATTATGTATATGTAGTACATGAATACAAATAAAATATTAATATATATGACGTATATAAATTACATATGGTAATTGATTTTATACTATCTCTTCAATTTCTATTGGTATTGCTGCAATCTTTTTTGGTTTTCATCTCATGCTTCTTGTATCATTTCAGGATCTTGTTAACATCGTTTTATTATGACACCGTTTCATTTAGGATTGACCTTGATAACAACATGCTAAAAATTATTGAAAAAATAAATGAACATAACAAACACAGACAAACGCAAAACAGATACAAAAGAGATTTTTAGTCAATTTCGTATAGTATACAAACTTAAAAAAAGAAAAAGACCCCAATACGGAAAATAGAAAGATGATAGCTTCCCACTTTTTGAGTTGAAGGCCTATTTATCCCTAATTTCGGTACTACCATCTGAGTTCTCATTATAATTTTCAAGGAAAAAAAAAATCAAAAGGCTAAGAAAACACTAAAACGAGACGAGCATCCTTTTTTAAATTCTTACTACAGTTCCCAATTAAGTATAAAAACAAAAGCAACCCGAAATCACCTTGTTGAAGTGAGACTAAAATATCATACTGAGATTCCCTTCATAATTATTACTCTCATAAATTCACTTAGAGATGTATTGATTTCCTAAATTTTTAAATGAATTTAAGATTTTTTAAATTTTGATAAATTGGTAATATAATCTCGATAAATTGAAAATAACTCTTTAAACGTTTGGTGTATAAACACTCTCTAAATTTATCAAAATATACTTTAAAACCTTTTAAATTTTGATAATAGTGTATCTCTTTTTTTAATTGAAACAGAAAATATCATTTGTATTATTAATTTATTATAGTTTAAGGGGGTCTTAATATATACTTTAAAAGTTTAGGAGGTCAATTTGCACATAAATCAAAATTTAATAGTATTATTTGCAATTCCCCTAATTATAATATAGCATATCAACTTGTCACTTAACATGTGTGAATTAATTTTTTAAGAAAATATAGGAAAATACCGACTTATCAGCTACATGTCACAATTTTATTACTAATTTTACTCTATGTTATTTCAATATGGCAAATAAGATGAAACCAATTAGAGATGAAGTAATAAATTAAGTTACGGTGAATTGTAATACCTTTAATAAAGTTGTGGGAAAGCACTTCAGTGGCTGACGAAGTAGCTTTGTGAGAAAATGAAGCAAAGTATCCCTTCATGATCTTTAGGGATATCCTCGAACTCCTTCCACCATCTAATTCAATTATTGGCGCAAGAAAAGGGTACATGACTACATGAAACTCCCCACATTTGCTGGATCTCTATATTAAAGTTTCTGTAGTTTAATTCAAAATAAATTTTGCATTGTGAATCAAATCCTTTCTATTTTTCGTATACACATTGGATATAACTTTTACTCAAACGATCAAAACTTCTGATGTTTACATTCGATAAATTATACTTACCATTTCTTCAAACTTCTAGAATTATATCAATATTATTAGTTTTTCATTTATGGACACAAACCTCTTGGTTAAGTAAACTTAGACCCTGTCACATAAGAAATTAGCAAAGGGTGGTTAAAAGTAATGTTGTTAGACCTAGATTGAGTAGTTGACTTAAATATATGAGGGGATCAAAAATTAAGGAGAAAACTAAGTCCAACAAAAAATTAAACCAGAGTTGAACTTGAACCGAACCAATTTAAACTGTAGAAGTCAATCTAGATTTAACAACACTAATTGAAAGCCTTAAGTGAGAATAAGAGAGAGGACACTAGCAATAGAGAAAATGTGAGTAAAACGGCTCAATGGTTGTCCAGTGAGACTATTTAGATACTTAAGTTAGTTAAGTGTTGAAAGGGAAGAAGACTAGCAGAATATAGGCCAAATCGTATATATGAGTATGTACATGATGTTACCCATAAGTCTATCCTTTATTTATAGGAGATCAGGCAAAGATTGTTATGGAAGGTAGATCCTTAGCAATATAGGTAAGCTTCAAATTTTTATAGGAGTAGCTAATGTCAGTTATTAGGCTGCCATTTCTAGTGATCGCTTCCCATGTGATGTAATTAGAGCTTTATGGACTAAGCTTGATTGACCTTCTTTTGGTGTGGGAGGAAGCCAACCAACCACTTTAGATAAGTTAATTAAGATCCTTTATGACTTACCTTCAAACTTATTGGAGATCTTGGAGCTATAAGGAGCTCAACTTGAAAAGATAGATTAGAATAGGTTTATAGAGCTCGATCCAAGACTCCAATAGGTCAACCTTGGTTTAAAGGCCTCTATCCAAAATCACCTATCAATAAACCCCCTTAATAAGTTTAACAACTAATAGATCTTCTAAATAATAGTTGCAATTTCATGTTGCTCCTTAAAATTTTTTATAAAGATGGATCCCATACATGTCAAAGGGTTATACATATGCATTTAATGTCACACTTTAAACCCAAAAGGCATACCATTAATTCACCGCATATTCACATCATGGTATGAGTATGTACGGCTCATCTTCTTCGCAGTAAGCAAATTCGTAATATTTAATCATTACATACATGTACGAAATGCCATGTAACAAGTCATATACACACAACCTATAGCTAATGCAACATATAACTGGTTAGTTTCTTTACTCGGTAGCTCAATATAGCAAAGTCTAAGCATCCTTAAACCTAGACTATCTCATGACTCTATAACAAATAAACATACACATAGACATAAAATAACACATGCTTAATTTGATACTAGATATTGGATTGAAAACTAGCTGTGTCCATTAGGGTAATAGGGATCTACTACAAATGTTTGTAAAGGCATCTCATAACACCAATACAACTCAATTGCAACTTCTTTCCAATACATCCACACCTAATTACTAGACTTTTTCGATATGAGACTCCATTAGGGATAACATACCATATCGATCATTAGGTGCTCATGTTACAAACGTAGTACAAAGGGCTCAAACTTAAGAGGTTTGTCCAAGCGCAAGTCAAAAGAAGGCCTAAATTTCAAATCCAATGAAGGTTCCAAAATATCTAGAACATTCCAAAAAATCCCAAAATTCTTTGTACTATAGTAAGATTGTAGGTAAATGTATTTAATGTAAATGTAGGTATAATTTAATTGTAATCGTTTGATTGAATTAATCTCAACCATCCATTTCAAGAGGCTTCTTGTATATATAAGGGAAATCCCTTCAATTATATTCATCCAACAATTGAGTAAATTTAGTTTATTCAAGAGCGTCTCTCTTTACTTTCTCTCTTTAAGTGTTGTGAGTGATTTGCAAGCTAAACTTAAGCTTCCTTAGTATGGCCAGAAGTGCTAAGTGTTGCACAAATACAAGTGAGAGAATTTGCTCATGGCAAGTGGTATCAGACCTTAAAAAACTATAAGTGGGAAGGATGTCATTTAGAGAAGAAAACAACAATATCTCAATTGTTGATGAGGTAGGTGACCAGGGGGACTACCGCATAACCAAGCAGAGGACCAGGTCCAAACACTTGTTGAATTCTCTTCTTGTCAAGATGAATAAGGTAGAGTTGAGCATATCCAAGGCAAAGGAACAATTGGATGATTCCTAAGTCCATGTGGAGGAAATGGAGGAAGGACTTTGGGCTAAATAACAAAGAGCCCTAAATCGAGCTTTAGAGGAGTTGAGGCAATGAGACATAGTTATTGAAGAGAAAGGGGAGAGTCTTCAAAGTTGAGTTGCAACATTAGAAGCTAAGGAAGCTTATGAAGGTAAGACGGATGCTATCATATTAGCTATGTACGAAGAGATGGAAGAACTTAAAAATCAACTCATAACCTATCGAGTAACAGTAGCTAATGGGGTGACCATCCATCCAATATTAAGAATGGAAGTGCCTAAACCCAATTACTTCAAGGGAAACCGTTTAGCAAGGGATGTGGACAACTTCTTATGGAGTCTTGAGTAGTATTTTGGGGCGGTAGGATTATTGACAACCAAAGTAAGGTACGTACGATAACCATTTATCTGAAAGATTCTACAATGTTGTGGTGGTGTAAGAAGGCCAATGAAATCAACACATGAGATGACTTCATACAAGAACTTAAGGGATGATTTTTTCCCCCAAGTTGCCTAACAAGAGGCTAAAGTTAAGCTCCATCACTTGATAGACAAAGGTGAGATTAAGCAATATGTGCAAGAGTTCTTCAAGTTGATGTTGGAGATTCCTAACCTCAATAAGAATGATGCCCTTGTAATGTTCCTCGATGGGCTCAAGTGATGGGTTAGGGTGGAATTGGAAAATCGGGGAGTAGAGGAAGTATCTCAAGCCATAACTATCGTAGAAGGCCTATTCATGTTTAAGAAGACCGATTCTAGACCCTTTAGTAATAAGAGGCAAGTTGGAGTTAAGAAAGAGAAAGCAATTAGTTTTACTAAAGGGAAAGGCAAGATAGATGAAAGGGATAGTGCTAGATGGAAGTCACGAGGATTGAAGTGTTATTTCTATGATAGCCCTCATAATGCTCAGGAGTGCCCTAAAAAGGAAAGACTAATGATGCTAGTAGCTGACGATGAACTAGAAGAGGTAGACGAAACTTAGTTGTGATCTCTGCAAATCTTCAATGCCATGAAGTCCCAAGTGGTTGAGAAGCATAAGGGGCTAATGTACACTCAAGTAATGGTGGAAGGTAAGAAGTTGAATACCTTAATTGATACTAGAGCATCTCACCTATTTATTTGGGAATTAGTTGCCAAGAAGTTGCGATTAACGGTTGAAAAGATGAAGTCTTGGCTAAAAATAGTCTAATCGAAGGAAGTCCTTACGAGTAGGGTGGCGAGAAGAGTAGACCTTCACATTAGGGGTTGGCAAGGCAAGGAAACAATTAAAGTAGTATCAATAGATGATTTTGAGTTTACGATTGGAATGGATTTCCTAAATTGAATCGATGTCCCTATCATTCTTGGGGCCAATTGTACATGTGTCCTTAACAATAAGTCTGAATGTGTGGTGCCCGTAACAAGGAAAGTAAGATAGTGTACCAAATTCCTTTGAGTGATGCAACTTGTCAAGGGCCTAAAAAATAATGAAGTTACTTATTTAGCAGCCTTAAAAGTTGAAGAAGAGTTGCCAAAGAAGCTGTCATGCCCTAAAACAAAAGCAAAAACGACATGAACATTGATCCATTCATTAATCTTTAACTTCTTACTGCCTTACCCGTCAAAACTAACTTGTGGATTATTGTAATGAGGCATCCTAAGATACTACTCTACACCTATAAAATAATCTATTGGGATATGAGTTCAACTAGTTCAATTCAATAAGAAAGGATAGAGTTATTGAGCTTTATTTTGATTTTTCTTAATTCAATCTATATTAAGCCTAACCCACTTAATATAAATTACGTGACATTAAATTAAGAAAATATTTTTCTTTAAAAATTTTTTTTTAAAAAAAATTTAACAAAATTGGAGCCACTAACCAATTACACTAATAACAAGTAAAATTAGGGTTTCCAGATAAGAAAACCATAAACCCTAATTGAGCCACAAGTATGTAGATTTTCTATAAAAAATTATTTTTTAGAAAATTAAACCAAAAAATCTAAACTTGAGGACTAATTTATTAAAACTAAATCACCATATAAAGATTAAAAAAAAAATAATAGGCATTATTTTTTATAATTTTTCTTAAAATACTAAGATATGTATAAATATGCAAAAATATAATTAAAATAAATCTTTTATGATTTTTTAATGCAAATTTTCAAAAACAAAAACAAAAAAAATTAATATTTTTTATGGTTGTCTCAAAAATGCTTACATACCCATTAATCGGGATCAAACTAACATAGATTTCTTTTTTTAGAAAAGATATAGTGGGTTGATTCCTTTTAATTTGAAAATTGAGTTAGGTTTATGTTTTTCAACCAATTTATTTTTATTAAGAAAAATCTTTAAAAAACATAATTTTTATTCACAATTAAAAAAAAAAAAAACCTAAAGACTTAATTTTTTAAAAGACTCCAAGTTAATATATTTTTTTTATTTTGGAAAAAATTGCTACATGAAAAAACTTTAAAAAAAATCCTAAAACACCTAAATGAAAAAATAAATAAATAAATAAAAGATGCAAGTTTTATGAATTATGCTAATATATAATTATCATAGAAGATATGCTGTTTTATGAAAAAAAAAATGCAATTATTATTAACAATATGCTTAACTATAGAAAAGATGTTTGAATCATGGAAAAGATATCTAACTATAAAAAAAAATATCTAAACCATTGAAAAGATGTTTAAACTATAGATAAGACATTTAGACCATGAAAAAGATGCTTAATCTATAAATAAAATGCTTAAATCATAGAAAAGATACCAATTGAAAATTTTTTATTTTATGAAAACTAAATAAATAACAAAACAATTTTTTTATTCTCGAGAAATCCCTAAAATCCTAAAAATGTAACTTTATGAAAACTTGCTAAAATATGCAATTTCCATGCAAATGTGATACTTCTAAAAATGCAATCTTTATGCAAAAACATATTTTATTATTGAAAAAATGATGACATGCCAAAAATCAATTAATCAAAATTAACGCTAAGGCCTACAATAAAAAAACATGTTAGTACTTATTTGATGTAAATAAAACATCTAAATTATGTAACTTTGCAAAAATTAATGCTACATGTTAAAATTACAAAATATTAACGAAGATAGCAATAATTAAAAGAAAACTAAAACTAAAACTAAGTACTTGCATTAAAAAATAAAGTTAGTAAAAAAAAATTTATAAAAAGGATTAACATTACTAAATTAGTTAAAACAACTAAATAACTACAATAATAATAATCATTAAAAAAAAACAAAAGAGAATGGAATGAAAAATCATCTAACTAGTTGGGTTGGATCCACTTATGCATGAGTCGGATTCAAGTCTTACTCGTATTTGTAAATAGTGCAATGGGCATGTAGTGTGAAGTGCAAGTGTATGTGTTGTGCTATCCGTGAAGTAAATGCATGTTCTAATCGTATGTATATGTGTTTCGGTCATGTGGCATCATGCTATGCAACTATGTGTAAGTGACATGAGGATAATGTGAGTGATGTAAGGGACTGTGTGAGTGAGTGTATGAATTAGAAAATTGTAGAGCGTATAGATGTGAATGGTAGGGAGATTATGAGGTATGTATGTAACGTGAATTGTAAAAACGTGTCTTTTTCAACCTCCATTGTCCATTATTTATGGGTCATCAATATGAATTTTTTGGATCTTTTTAGATGAAGATTCAATCTTAATAAATCCAAAATTGATAAGATCCGATGATACTCGATTTAGATTTTTTAAATTCGTTGAAAATTTAACTTAGTTTTTTGAAATCCTACATGGATTTGGGCTTTCTATCTTGGGCTCGATTCAACCTATCTTAATTTAGCTCAAAAAACACGTTAACCCTTTTAATAATTCCTAAGTCTATTTAACTTAATATAAATTAGATAAAAAAAAGTTTATTTTATATTGAATTGGACTAAAAATATTTCTAAACGAAACCTAATTAATTAAGACCCAGAATTTATTAAATTGAACGTATATCATTAACCTCTATTCAATCCGATCCTAAACAAATCGACTCAACACTTTATGTTTTTTTTATTTTCTTTCATTTTTCGTTTATTTATTCATTTTTTACTTATTTTTTATTTTTCAATTCAATTTTTTTCATTTTTATAATTTTTTTATATGCCTAGCTCAAAAGTAAAAAGAAATTGAAATTAAAATTAAAATTAAAATAAAGGATGGCAAAAATGGGGTATTTACAAAAGTCATAAGAGTACATTAGCAAACAGGTTGTTCAATCATTAATTAAATGTAATTTTAACAAAAAAAAAATGATCGATCATCTCATAATGTTTAATCAATTCATTATGAAGTTAGAGAAATTTTGCCCACTCTAACCTAGATTTCAAGGCGTTTTTATGCGGCACAATCAAACTAAATTCGAACTTGTATAATAGAGACACGCTCTTCTCTAGATGTCATTCAAACCACAGCTCCTAACATTGCTGCGACTCCTTCTCATGTTACTTATTAACTAAGAATTCTCTTGTTAACCTGCAAATGCTATATCAATCAAGTATTTCATATCAAGCAACTCTCTAATTAAGTTTTTGGACTTATAATTAGCTCACTTTTCTATTAGGCCAACCTTCTGAAGAACTATCTAAATATGATCATTTTATGAGTTTACTCAAAATAACTCATCCAACATAATATTTCAAATTATAGACATATTAAATCATGTTTATCATACCAAGTAAAACCACAATACTAAATCTTCAAATTCATCTACTTATCTATTAATGCTTTAAATCCATATTCACCAATTTGCCCATATCTCATCTCCCACTTAAACCACATAATTCTAGATTATTCTTTACAGTAGAATATGATCCAAGTAAACATCAGAACTTGACACCAAGGGTTTCATCAAGCTCTATATACAAAATCCTCAAGAAAATAATATTTTTCACCTAATTTTAGGGCTAAAAAATTTCTAAAAATTATAGAAATTATTTTTGTCTAAAAACTCTTCATATCATATTCATATATGATATAAGGACCCTTTAAAAAAAAATTTGGCATTAAAACTACAATAATAAGGTTATTAAATTAAAGTTTACAAGTCAATCAATTTTGCTTTGTCTCTTAAGGAACTACTATATTCACTTAAAAAAATTTTCATCTAATATTTTTCTCTTAAAAAATATATAAAATTATGTAAAAATAAATTTTCTCATAATTTTTAGAGTTAATTTGATATTTTTACAATTTTCAAGAAATTAGAGTACCAAAATCGACTCACTACAAAATTGGCTTCCAGCTACCAAAGCTTGCCACCACCTTATCGGTGCTCCTTTTCACTGCCTCCACTATTAGGGGGTGGTGGTGGTTTATGCCCAAGTAGACTCAGCACTTGGGTTCTGTAAAATTGATTGGTTTGCACATTATCACTTCTAATTTTTCTTTGAATTTTTCTTACTTTGTTCTTCTTGATTTTATAATTTTCCTAGAGTCTTAAGGAGCTAAACAACATTTTGGAGAGAGTTGGTGATATTTCCTAGGTAGTAGATTGTAAAGTGTCATTTTCTCTCTCTAATTAAGCTTATATACCTTAGTTTTTTAGCGTTGCTAAGTGTCATAAGGATTACTTAATCCATCAATAGCTAGTTTAGTGTTGTCTACACCTCAACACAAGTGAATCTAGTGCTTTGTGATTTTTTAGAAATTTTTTTATGGTTTTTCCCCAATTATTTGGTTAATTATGCTCAGTTTAAGGTATTTTAAGCATTTTTCAAGTATATAAATATATATAATAATTATACCAAGGCATACGTACTACATTTATATATTATTTTAGGTCACTTTATAATTTTTGTATCCCAACAATTTATCTCTAATATTTACTTATTTTATGTTACCTAATTTACACGTTTAAGTGAAATAAATTACAATATAATATAATTTAGTAAAATTATCTATTTTTAGCTATAATCTTATAATTTTATTATATTTCAATATTCTAGACTTACGACGTGTCATCGTTTAACTCTTGGGACCCACACATTAAATATTATCCTAATCAGTTAACTTTCACGTATACCTTAAATTATTTGCTTGGATTCCTATAAGTAAAACTACAAGCTCTTGGAATCCGTTATGTGAGTTTATAAGACTCACAAAAGCTATCTCCTAAAAGAGAAGTAGATCATATAATAAAGCTAGAACTTGGTGCCAAACCTCTTGCTACGATTCCCTATCATATGACCACATAAGAGCTAGAAAAATTGAGGCAACAATTGAAGGAGTTGTTAAAAGCTGGGTTCATCAAACCTTTGAAGGTAACATTGGAGCCCCAGTTCTCCTTTAGAAGAAACATGACAAGTTTCTTTGTATGTGTATTGACTATCAGGCCTTAAAAAGGGTTATCATGAAGAACAAGTGCCCTATTCCCTTGGTAGTATTGTTCGTTCGATTAGGAGAAGCAAGGTATTTCTACAAGTTAGATCTACGTTCAAGGTATCATTAACTAAGGTTAGTAGAAGGGGATGAGCCTAAAACCATTTGTGTTATAAGGTATGGTACTTGCGAGTTCCTTGTCGTGTCGTTTGGGCTTACCAATACCTTAGCTACTTTCTACACTCTCATTAATAGAGTATTGGATTGCTTCACGGTGTAGCAAGACTATGGGTGAGCATATAAAAAATCTCCGAGCAGTCTTCCTAGCACTAAGGGAGAATGAGTTGGGTGCAAAGTTGAGGAAATGTACTTTTGCAAACGAGGAAGTAGATTTCCTTGCATACGTAATAGGCTAAGGAAGGATAAGGATGGATAAAGGGAAGATATAGGTGATTCAAGACTGGAAGGAACCTACCAAACACACCAAATTAAGGTCATTTCTTGGCTTGGTAAATTACTATGGAAGGCTCATACGAGGATATTTATGGATAGATACCCCCTAAACGGATTAATTGAAAAAGAATGTCCTATGGGACTAGAGTATAGACAGGTAGAAAGCATTCGACACATTGAAGGACGCAGTTATTAGAGACCTATTTTTTACACTTCTTAACTTTGATAAACCATTTAAAGTATACATGGATGCTAGTGATTTTGCCATTGTCAAGGTTTTGATGCAAGAGGAACACTTAATAGCCTACAAAAGCCTAAAGCTGAATGATGTAGAAAAGCAATATCTAGTATATGAAAAAGTGATGACTATTGTAGTGCATTACCTTTACATATGGAGGCAATATTTACTTAGTAAGAAATTCATGGTCAAGACTGATAATGTGGCAACGAGTTATTTCCAGTCCTAAAAAAAGCTATCCCTTAAATAGGTTTGCTGCTAGATTTACCTAGCAAAGTTTAATTTTGATATGGAGTACAAATCAAGGAAGACGAATGTTATGGCAGATGCCTTAAGTCGAAGGATAGACTTAGCTGCTATTAGTAGATTTCAGAATGACCTCCTTGAGAGGATTCATGAAGGAATGGAGGCAGATAAACTAGCTAAAGCCCTATTGGTCTAGCGTAAAGAAGGGAAAATGAGGAGATTTTGGGAAAAAAGCATACTTATATACACTAAAGGTCATTGGGTGTATGTTCCTTACCCCTTACTCTTAAGGAGGGGCATATTGAAGGAGTGTTATGATTCTAAGTAGGCAGGTTACCTAAGGATGCACAAAACCTTAGCTTTAGTTGAAGGAAGGTGCTTTTGGCTACATATGAAAAAAGATATAGAGAACTATGTTAGAACTTACCTTATATACCAATATGACAAGGTTGATCAAAGGCTAGCCTTTGGACTTCTAGAGCCTCTCCCCATCCTCGAACAATCTTGGGAGAGTGTCTATATGGACTTTATTGTGAGTTTGCTAAAGTTAGAAAGATATGGCACCATCATGGTAGTGGCCGACAAATTTTCAAAGTATGCAACCTTTGTTCCAACAACTAAGGAGTGCCTCATTAATGAGGCGGCTCAATTGTTCCTAAAGCATATGGTAAAATACTAAGGCCTACCAAGGAATATTATAAGTGATCAAGATGGTTGTTTTATGGGGAAGTTCTAGAGAGAGTTATTCAAGCTTTTGAGCTTAAAGCTAAACTTTTCTACTAGCCTCCACCTACAAATCGGTGGACAAACAGAATGAATGAATGCGTTGGTGAAGCTTTTCTTAAGATACTTTATAAGTGCAAATTAGTGAGGCTAGTCTAAGTTATTGGATGTGACACAATTCTCTTTTAACCTATTAAAGAATGAATCGATAGGTCACAATTTGGGAAAACAGTCGCTAACTCCTAGCATAATGACACCTGAACGTATGAGATCCAATTCACCGATATACAAGTTTGCAAGGGAGTGACAAGAGAGCTAAGACTTAGCTTGGACTTATCTAGATAGGGCTATCAAGAGAATGAAGAAGGTTACTGACAAGAGCCATCGACTAATAAAATATCAAGTGAAGGATCAAGTACTTGTGAAGTTACATTGGATCTAACGGACTAAGAGACAGTTACATAAAGGATTGATGAGATGTTATGAAGGTTCTTTTCCCATTGTGAAATGGGTAGGACTAGCGTCTTATAAGTTGGAGTTACCTCCAAGATTGAAAATTCACCCAATATTTTACGTTAGTATGCTTAAGCCATATCATAAGGACAAGGAAAACCCAAGTAAAGTAGAGTCACAACGGGCTCCAACCGAGAAATGGGAGTCATATAATAAAGAGGTCTGAGAGATTGTCGCTGATTAATATGTGAAACAATGAGGCCATTCCCCTAGACATGAATGTATGGTCGCTTAGAAAGGAAAGCCAAAAAGTAAGGTAAGCTGGAAACCTATTGAGACTTTATGGCAATTCTAAGACAAGATTAAGGAGTTCTATGAAGAGGATGTGACAAAGGTGTTACTAAATTAAGTGGGGGAGAATGTTACAAACTAAGTATGAAGGGCCCAAACTCAGGAGGTATGTCCAAGCCTCAGTTAGAAGAAGGTCCAAAGTCTAGATCCAATGAAGGTTCCAGATTATCTAAAAGATTCTAAAATATTTAGAACATTCTAGAGAATCCCAGATTCTTTGTATTATAGTAGGAATGGTTAAGGTAAGTAAGATTCAATTATAACCGTTTGATCGAACTAATCTCGACTATCCATTTCAAGAGGCCTTTTGTATATATAAAGAAGATCCTCTTAGTTGTACTCATCCAACAATTGAGTGAATTCAGTTTATTCAAGAGCTTCTCTCTCTACTTTCTCTCTTTAAGTGTTTGGAGTGATTTCCAAGCTGAACTTAGCCTTTCTTAGTATAGTTGGGATCGCTAAATGTCATATGGATATGAATGAGGACCCGGGACAGTTACTTGATCACCAATACCAATAACCTCAAATTTTTCAGCATCATCTAAATACAAGAAGCAATTTGTACCTTAAAGGTTCAAATATAATTAAGTTTATTTTAGTTCCAACCTAACAAGTATAAGTAACAGTCACGATGATCACATACTTGGTTATGCTTGACTAACTCCACTATTACTGCCACAATGAATTGCATTATATGCCCTTTTATTGTATTTTCTTACAACCTATAAAAGTTCAATAATGAAATTACAATCTACCCTAGTTGCATTTTACTTAATTTTACTTATTTTTTAGTTATTATTAAAACTTTGAAATTTCTTCTGTCAAGATTTATTCATACCGTTGGTTTATTCTTTTTATTATTATTATTATTATTATTATTATTATTATGAAATGTTCACATTTTTATGAATCAAGTTATTAGGGTTTAATTGATTTTAGAAAAAAGGGATTTAAAGTTTCCATAGTCTATATTTAGAAATCAATTATGAAGTCCAAAATATAGCTAAGATAAAATAGGAGCAGTTAGGCTTTCCTATTTAATTAATTTTAGGGAAATAGAATACTATTGGGATATTTCTAAAAGACCACAATTCAAAGGTTATAACTCGAATTATCTTTCTTTCTTTTTCTTCTTCTTCATATTAGGTATGTTAAGTAGGGGTTTTCTCAAATTGATGATTGAAAATCAATTCTAAGGTTTCATACCACTTAATAGTCTTATACTTTCAATAATCAAATTAGAGTCTACTAACCCATGAACTTTAAGAGAAACAATATTAAACACATGTAATGTAAAATAATAAATGGTAAAGTATATGAGTATTAATATATTAAATGGGCAATTCGTGCAAGAAAAGATACCAAATCCCTCTGTTTGGCTTTAATTTTATATATACATATATAGTTGTAGTATGAACTTCTATATTATGACATTGATATAATTGCAAAAGTTCACATCGACAGTTGAAGTAATTCACATTATATTCTAGTACCTCTTAAAAAGTTTCTTGTCTTGTGTTTCCCCATTTACCTAGGGATTTTATTTTATTTTATTTTATTTGCCAATTAATAAGATGCAGCTGCTTCTAAAATTCATAGGTTTTTTTTTTTCCTGAAATTATATTAATAATTTTATTATACAAAATTTAAGAGATGTGATACACAATGCGAAAAAAAAATCTACCGAAAGTAGCAACGAATGAGTTGGAAATGCAAGCAGCCAAATGAAGCAAGTCAAAGACGCGGATTGCACTAAAAAAGTTCTTGAAAAACAACTGACACTTATTTCGTAACAACTTTTCGTGAAATTGTTTCGTAACAATCAACATTTTCCAAAATTCAATTTTGACTGGTCATACATGGAACCTCAAGTTATGTAGCTCAAGTAATATCCTTGGTAATGAAGTGATTGTTGGCAACTATAACATGATTGTCGCTCGAATAGACGTCCAAATGAAAGTAAACGACTTCCAAAATATTATATTCTCAACTGAGAGAAGCCTGCTATTTTTTTTATATTCAGAAGTCGTACACGAGAAAGAAAGAGCTACTTGAGTGAACATGTTTGCTGCAACGAAGCAACACCAACACTCTACTTCATCTGGAAATAATAAAAAATACAACGTATGCAATAATTCACCATAAAAATATAAAATAAAAAAGCTAGGCTTAATCAGTATAATCATTGGGTTGGGATTCAAATTAACTAAGCTACATTATTGCTGGATTTTTCTTTTTAATTTTTTTTTTCATATGTATATACGAATTAAAAACAATAGATCCATACTTATTTAAAGATTTATAAAAATAATAACGTTATCTTATCCCACTCCCTGTAAAAATCGAACTTAAAAGTCGTAAAAACGTTCTCTTATCCTGCTTTACATAAAAATCGATATCTCATATCCATTAAAATAGTTTCTTTCTACTAGCACTATTTTAGTTACTTCTTGAAGGAAGGTAGTTCGGCATAATATTACTTCTTTTGATAAACTAATTGACTGCAACCTTAGTTGTAATAATTCTTTGTGAGAAAGAACTTTCCTTTTTTCTTGACCTTGTTTTATAATGTTTGCTAGTTGCTTGACGTTTTATTTTAGCCTTTATTCTCATCCCAATCTTTGAAATTGCTGGGATTTACACTGAAAATAGCTCAAATCTTCAACGCCACAATTTTTCTTTTATTTGATGACAAAGACACAAAAATTAAATTAAAAAAATGAATAAAATAACAACTACGTATAACAAATATAGAACATTGACAGAAATTTTTATTATTAGTTATATTCTATTGTATTTCAGCGAGGTGGAGCAGTAAAGTTGTGTGCAAGCACTTCGATGGCCAACGGGAAGTAGGTTTTTCTAAGAAAATAAAGCAAAGAATCCCTTCATTATCGCTACTGATATCCTCCTCCTTCTACCATCTAAATCAATTATTAGTGCATGACAGGGGTACATGGCTGCATCAAACTCCATAACATTCCTAGATCTATACCAACGTTTTAATAGTTTAGTTTCTAACACATACAATGCATGTATCATGAACTAAATCCTGCTCTTTCATCACATCAGATATAACTTTTTCCTGAGTGAGTAAAACTGCAATTGTTTATACCGGAGGTTAATTTCAAAAATCACTTTTGAAACTTTTCAGTGATTATATCAAGAGAAAATGTTATATTTGGTACCTATATTCTGTTCATTTTTATAATTAATTAACCATTTAAAATTTAAAAGAATTAATTTGGCACCTAAACTTTACCACAATCAACTACTTAAATTTTACTTATTTTTACAATTAACCGTAAAAACTTTACCTATTTTTATAAATAATTACTTCATCTAAGTATTATAAATGACCTCAAAGAGCTTGTAAACTTCAACTATTTAATTATAAAAAATGGATGCTTTTGGAGTACCAAATATGGCATTAAACCTCATATAGAAACTTCTAATTTAATTATTCACCTACACCTCTTGTTATATAAAATTGGACCCCGTAATAAGTTCTAAAAATCACAGTTGTTCTTAGTAACTTTCATGATGCACACGTGCCCTTTGAAAATTTTTTATAAAAGTAAGCTAAATACGTATTAGAGGGATACATAGATGTACGATATAAGAAAAAAAAAAAAAAAAAAGAGGATACTGGTATAATTTTCAAAATTTCACATGGATAGTGATATAGTTTATCTTATAATCTAATATGCTAATATATAAAGGATTTGGATTCCTCCATTTATATTATCTTAAATTCCATCAATTTATCCTTGTTAGATCCTAATATGCACATAATAAATAGTTGAAATGGGAGAATTATAGTACAAGTGACCAACATTTGAGAATAAATTTAAATAGAAAATTAATGTTTTGAAAATTTTAATTAAAGTATCAATATTTCATAAAGTAATCCAAATAAATATAATCAACGTTTTTAAAGTAATTCAAACAATTTTATAAAATGACTATTACGTTATAGTCTTATAATAATCGAATCTTATTCAAACTAGCCTCCAAATCATTTGACCCAATTATTTCAAGTTGAAATAAAAGATAGAAGATAACGTTATGTAGCTCATAGTTCATAGGTGATTGTCCATAACTAGGCTAAATGATCGAAGAAGACTAAGTAAGCTCTTTGATGATTACGTGATTTCTTGGCAACTACAACTTTGATCGAATATACGTGAAAACGAAAGTAAACGACTTCCCAAATATAATATTTCTCAACTAAGATAAGTCTGCTATTTTTTTAATCTAGAAGTCGTACGCGAGAAAGATCTACTTAACTGAACCGAACATGTTTGTTGCAACAACGAAGCAACACCAACACTCTACCTTAAATAAAAAAATTAAAAAAAAAAAAAAAAACATAAAACGTATATAATAAATCTCCATTATCTTAAGTCAACTATTAGCTTCATTTCCTCTTCAAATTATATTTTTTTAATTTTTTCTGTGAGCATAAGTTCACTTGGTTGGAATTATTATGGGCTGTCTATCTTATAGCACCATATGATTTTATTAAGGGGAAAAAAGAAAAATTTAGAAAGATTCAGGAAAAGAAAGTAAGAAATTATAGTTAATTATGAGGTCATCACTTATTGGGAAACAAAATTTGTCCTTATGTGAAGTGTATAATTGATATTAAAAAATATCAATTTATATGGTGTATTAGTATTCTTTTTCCCTTTAAAATATATGAAATTTGGTATACGGTGAACTAATGTTCTGAATATGTTATTGTTTACACTAATTTTTTCATTACTTGGACCTGTAGACGACGACCTAATAATTGAATTGCACATTAATTTTTTTTGAAGATGAATAACTAGATGAGGGGCTCCACTCTCATCAACGATAGGTAGAGGCACTATTGTGTTGAAGAATGAAAATAACAGTTCTCAACTACTAACAAGCCTTTCAAATCCGAGGAGGAAGTGCAGTCCATAGGGATAAGAAAAATTGAGTAAAATAGTGAATATTTTGACGTGATTTTAGGAATTACAATGGAACCACAAACTTTTGTGGGGACTTACAAACTTTTGAGTACTTTTATGATTCTTTAAGCACAACAACAAGCGGTTCTGCAAAATATATTGTGGGTTTATGAATAACTGCATTCATAAGATTACTGACGTTTTCGTAACAAGTCAAGAATTGAACGAAGTAACTAGGATTTTTATGAACATAAGAGAAATTACGAGTTTTATGTTATATTATAAATGCTTGGTGAAATTAAAATTAGACAAATGGATTTATCGATTTTAAGTGTGTCATGTCTTAAAATAGAGTCGTAACAATCCAGTCATGTAAAAGAGAAATTAACCTCTCAACTACTATCATAAATATCATAAGTTCAGTAACTAACAACAAAAGCTTCAAAAGTTTAACTGTTCCTAAGTTTATATCCTCACTTCCCAAAATGTAATAGTCACTAACTTCAGGGTAATTAATTGTGGCTTTCTAGTCAGCACTTGCAAATGTAAGTAATCAATTGCATAGCAAGATGGGATGAGAACATAAGACTATACTTCAAGTATAATCAAGGTTATTAAATAATTATTTAAATGTAATACAATAAATAAATATCATCTCATGATATTGTTCAGTTCGTCATGAAATTAGAGAAATGTTGCCTACTTTAATCTAGGTTTGAGGAGTTTTAGCATGTAAACAATAGCTCACAAGACATCCATCCTTCCATGACTATCCTTAGAACCATTGTCTTCATCCTTACGTCAACTTCATCTCCTATCACTTAGTTCAATTAAAGATGAAGAAGGAATCACTATGTTACAGCATTATCCATTTCCAATGTGTTGGTATTTGGTCGGAAAATTCTAAGCATCCCTTAATAGGTTGTGATGCATGACCAGTTTAAGATTTCAAGTCCAATATAATTAAATCCAATTTATGGTAATCAATCAATTCCACACAATATAGACAACTGCAATCCACAACGGTAGCCAATAGTAAACGATTAAGCATTAGAGATACATACTGACATGCCCATAAATAAACTACTTACAACCACAACTAAGTATAATCTTAGGCCTTCGAGTATTATAAGATAGTACTTTGAAATACAGTTACATACTGATCCCAAATTTACCTAGATTTCTTCACTTTTTTACTAAGGTACAGCTTATGTTGTGTCTTTATTACTAATCCCTATAATATAAATATCATTTTAGTATTCATATACTTACTATATTTAGGTTTTTATTCTATAGCTAAGATTATTATCTTTAGTTTAAGGCTATATTTTATTTAATTATCCAACTTTTAGGTTTCTTTTGATTAGGCTCAATCTAAGCTAATCTTAGGTTCAACTTTTTATTCATTTTCTGAATTAGTCTCTAATTTAGCTTCTGATTATAATTTTACCCATAAATCCTAAAGCATCTACTAATCCATTCTTTGATGTTTAACAAACTACATTTCAAGTACATAAAGTCTTTAATTCAGATTCTAATCAACTTCTTAGTTCACTCTATACAATCTATCTATGATCTAGGTTCTAAGTTAGTCTCTGACTAGAACGTACTCTACAATTCAGCCGAAACTCCCACAATTTCATCATAAACTTCCACTCTACAGTTAAGGACAATAACCAAATACTAATTCTAACCTCAGCCTTATCTCACACGCATATTTCACCACTTACTTATATTTTACAAAATTAGGGAATTATTTATGCCCTTCTTTCTAACAATTAAGAAAACTAAACAAGTGACTTTTTTCCTAAGAAATTACATTTTTCTTCCATTACATGTCTTCAAAACTCATTCATATTCATATTACTACATAAGCAACATCCATTATTTAAGCTATCTATATGAAAGTGGCCATAGATTAGGTGTACATGTGTTTGAACAGTGGCTCACAATGGAGTTGACAGTAGATTGAAAGGTGGAGATGAAGTCGGATTAAAGAATGGATGGGTTTGAATTGATCCTGAAGGGTACGATGGTGGTGATCAACTTTTTATAAAATTCCAATTTAGATTTCTTCAGTTTTTCAAATCAAAACATATCCAGTTTTTTTTATATTCAAACTTATCAATTCCTCCATTCATGAATATTTATCTAAATCTTTGTTAAACTTAGGGGGTTTTTATGAATGATTTTATAAAGATTCTCCTAAATCCACCTCAAAATAACAAAAATTTAAATAAATTGATGAGGAATTCGATCTTTATCTTCTTCCTATCTCTTCTCATGCGGACCTCTTAGAGAAGAAGACACAATCACGTGCCTAGCACATGGCCTTAAGAAAAGACAAAAATAAAAGGCACATTAAGCACTTATATGAATCGAACTCATAACCTGAAGATTATTTAAGTCATATAACTAAGCACCGAACCAATTAAGCTAAGTTTTTTATTATTTACTTTATTCACTTCTTTCCTACTTAAACTATACAATTGGACCTAATCTTAATTTTAAATTCAAGTCTAAGACCAACCTAATCTAACTTGCCTTAAAATGACCCATAGTCCAAGATATACATGTTAAATATATTCTAATACTACTTTAGAATTTAATAAATATAGATTTTTATTTTAATTGATTCCATTAAAATATTTTCAAATTACATAAAGAAATTCATTTAAATGTTTTACTAGAATATTTTCGATAAAATATGAAAATTTTAAAGACTTTAAATTTATCAAATCGCACGTATTGACCGACTCTAAATTCAAACTTTACTTAAACTAACCCTAAACAACTTATTAACCGCCTTGAGCACCTTTGACATTTTGTATTTTTCATTTTTTTTTTTTTTGTGTTTTTATCATTTTTTAAATTTTTTTATTATTTTCTAAATTAGGACCATTTTACCTATCTTAAAATTTTCTAAAATTATAAGGGGATAAAAATGGGATGTCTACATCAAGTTTATCGGATTTCACGAACTTTAGAAGAATTATGAATTTTTATATGAAATAATGAACTGTTAAATGAAATTTCAAACATATAGTCGACTTACCAACATAAACAATTGTACAAAATATCAAGTGTGTTACAAACTTCTAAGTCACATTATGATATGTTAATTTATGAACTCAAAGCATTTTATGAATCTCTATGTAGAATTACAACATATAACATGAGTTATGAAAATTAAAGGCATTTTACAACATTATGTGAAACTACAAAGTTATTGTAGTAGTTTTTATGAGAAAATAAACTTGAAAATCTTAAATAGATTTACAAACTTAAGTGATTTTATAAATATTTAAGATAATTCACAAATATTGAAGATTTTTATGAACTAAAGTCAATTGAAAATTTTAAAGATATGTTATGCTTTATTGAACACAATTATGAATTTAAAGTTATTTTACAAAAAACTGAAAAATTGTAACTTTTAAGAGGATTTATAATAAAAAGATATTACTTTTTAATTTTATTGCATTTTTTTATAATTTAATAAATAAAGGAGTTTTAGGAACTAGAAAACAAATTTAGAATTTTTATAACAAAATTACAAACTTTTTATTAATTAAAAAGTTAAAGTTTGGGAAAAAAAATTAGAAAATAGAAAAAGGAAAAGGAAAAATTAAATCCGATTACTCATGGTCGAGCATGGTTGCCACTACTAAGTAGCTCCATTCAAAAAGGGTCGTAACTAGCCCCTCTTAGTTTAGCAATGGCTAGAAAACAACCTCATATATTGGTGGGTTGCAAACAACTGCTATTAGTGGACTGTGCAATTAGTACTATTACAATTGTTGAAGCAAACATTTAGAAATAATAGCTTCAAAGATATGCGTGTTTATACATAGTCATGATTATCTTATAGCCTAATCTATCTTTAGGAATGAGAGTAATCCCTACATATAAGAAATTTTGTCCAAAACTGATGGTGTACTATCTAAATCGTGCTACCAATTTAGATAGGATAAGTATGGTTATAAAAAGACTACCAATCAAATTGCAATGGATTAAAGTACATCCTTTATTTCATTGGTTCCATCTCCTAATCATCTATAATTCAATACCAAATGAATCAATGAATAACTCATAACATGATGTACTAATCTATATATATGCTCTAATTTTATTTCATCTGACCAAATCAATTACAAATTAAGAACAAGTAATACAATCAACCAAAATCAACAATAAACATGAAGTGCACAACAAAGATGTCAAATACATTATTTGAGCTACATTGAGGCCCTAAATAAACCTCATCAATTTACATCTCAAATTTTAACTAAGCATTAGCAACTTATGTTTTGTTGTGTAAAAATAAGTGTGTCTTTTAACTAGTTATCTAGGTAACAAACTAAGGTTATTCACCTTTTTCCTTTTGGTTGCTCCTTTTTCTTTTTCCCCTTAACCAATGTTCCTCTCTACCAACTTCACTAGCTTTGGAAATCAAACATGGTCAACATGTAGAATAATCTACATAATTAAATAACCTAAGATCAGCGAAGCTTAATTATTCTTCCTTAAGCTCTTTACTTTTCTCATTTTCATGTTCTCCGTTATTAGCCTATCATAAGTTGATATGTATCGATTATTTACGAAATTCATAAAAGAAAAAGTTTTAAAACAAGCATTTTAACTAAAAGAAATCAACAAATGCTAATTACAAAGAAGTGGTTTGCCAATCTCATAGCTAATTCTTAAAGTTTATAGTTTAATTTTGTAATGTCCCAGAACTTAGCCTACCACGTATCCTTAGTTTCTACTAACATGACAGGCATCTAGAAACCTGTAACTTATTAAAATTCAATAATTAAATATAAATTTGCCAACTCTCATAACAAATAATCTCCTCAATTTACAACTATGAGTGACATAACAAACTGCTCAATCCCTTAAGTGCAATAAATATCCGACATAACCTATACAACTAAATAAAGAGCTCATAACTTAATATAGCCTAGGCCTAGTATTTTCGTGCATCTCGACCCACCATCAAGGTAACAATAGTTCTCATCTTCAATTAGTAATCATACCTTACGTCATCATAATACTCCACATCATCAATAATACCTAAATCTGCAGCTGAAAAACAATAACCCCTGTAGGGTGAGCTAACGCCTAGTATAAGATACTACACACATGCACATAAACATATATATAACAAGAAAAGCACATACACGAGTATCAACATAAATGAAACAAACAATTAATTTTAAATCTTATCATTTAAGTCTACAAATAGCACAGTCTTAACGTCTTGAGACTTGGGTTTACTCATGACCCCTATACATACAATACATAAATACTATATAAGTATTGGCGTTAGGTCCTTGCCAATCACCCGAGTGTTAAAAACCATCTTAAATCTACTTAGGTCCTTTTAGTACGAGACTCTACAGGGGACAGCGTCGTGGAAAGATCACCAGGTACCTCACCAACACTACTGAACCCAACCAGTGGGTAATCGATGCTAAGCACAAGCAGCAAATAGTTAAGTTGGAGTTTCATTTAAGCTCGACTACTATACACTAATCTAGCACACATAATCAAAAAATATGTATCACATACCTAGTATTGACGGTTGGTCTTCGTCTCAGTATGCAAACCCCTGCATAATAGGAAAACGGCTTTGGGAGGCGTCGAAGGGTACTTTGGTGCGACTACTCCAATACCTAAGTCAACTCTCTCGTCATGTGGAGAGAAAATGTCAAACGGTTATGGTGTTGAGAGAATGGAAAAGAGTCTCCTTACTTGGGATCTTAGCTGGTATTTATAATAAGTTTATATGGATTGTCCTTGAACCAGGTCATTGGACCGAGCTTAGATATTGGACCAAGTAATATAAGCCCACATAACAATTATCCAAAAATGCTTATCAACACTTGCCCCCCATTCTCTTTGGTGACAAAGTTGAAAAATAAAGTATTTAGGAAAGTTGATTTAGTGGAAATTTCTAGAAAAATTTGTAATCCCAGCCTAAAGAGGCTAGAGTGCTTGAAGAAACAAAGGCTCGAAGAGGTGAAAAGTGGGAGTAACCGGAGTGCTCTAGGTGGTGAAGGCCTAAAGAGGCGGGAGCGTCTGAATAGATGAGGACTTAAAGAGGCCGAAGTACTCGAAGAGGCGAAAACGCTTGAAAAGACGAGAGCGCCTGAGAAGGTAGAAGCGCTTGAAGCGGCGAAGGTGCCTAAAGAGACCAAAGCGCTTAGAGTGGTGAGGAGTACCTGGAGAGGCGAGGAGGCGAGGAGCGCCTGAAGAGGCAAGCGCTTGGAGAGGCAAGGAGCCCCCAAAGAGACAAGAGCGCCTAAGGAGGCGGAAGCGCTAGAAGAGGTATGCACTTGAGGCCAAAGCACCTGGAGACGTGAGGAACCCTAAGGCAGGAGCGCTTGAGGAAGCGGAAGCACCTGAAGAGGCAAAGGCGTTTGAAGAAGCCAAAGCACCTGGAAAGGCAAGAAGCTTAAGAGGCGAAAGCACCTAAAGAGATTAGAGTACTTAGAGAGGCCAAAGCGTATAGAGAAGCGGGAGCGCCTGAGGAGGCGAGAGTGCCTATAGAGGCCGAAGCACCTGGAGAGGCAAGGAAAGCATGAAAGTCGCTTAAGTTGAACATAACCTGTGTTTAGTCGTAAAATAAGATGACTAGCCTTTAGTCCATTAATGTATAAAACTTGGGAATTAGCGCTTTGTGATTTGTTCGTCACCCGTAATATGTAGGGTTTAGAGCTATTCAGGAGTAGCCCGTTAGCTCATTACGTTTGCATGAGCTTAAAATAGAAAGGTTTCTTTAGCTCTCAATTCATATTTGACTATTTGAATTCGTTTCCAAAGGAGCTAAAAATAGACCTGGGAAAATAAATAATAAACAAATCATAAACAATAGTAATGGAACTGTATTCATCTTCTATCAATGTGAGGCATCGCGTAAGTGGGTACTCAAAACTAAGTAGGCTTCATCATCGCCTCATATTAGCTTATCAATACTTGATGTTGGAAACCAAGGCATGTAGCTCGACTATTTAATAATTTAGTGTAGCATATGGAGAAAGTCAGCATTGCGGCTGTCGTTTGATCCGAAAGAGACTTGGAGCTTAGAGCTCGCACTCAGGGAAATGGTTTCTTAGCTTTGTAGTTCAGGTGTAAAGCTCTACATTCAATGTCTTTACCTAGAACAACTCAACCTTAAAACTGAACCAAGCAGCTCGGGTATGGCAATTTTTGCCAACTGCACGAAAGAGATCGGTTTATAGACGGCTAGCAACAACAATTCCGGTGTATTCACACAACATGGCAGGAGCGGTTCAGCCAACTCTGCCATCCATTAAGGAGTTTGGTTCAGGAATGGAAGTTGGCATCAACTTTAGTTTGGCTGTTTAGATACAACAGCTTGGAGAGAATCGAAAATAGCTCAACTTGATTTCTTTGAAGTGTAAGACGATTGCCAAGTGAGATTGGAGTTTGGACCTGTCGTCTTCATATCAAAGTTGCTCGGCATACCGTGCGACGAATATCATGAGTCGGCACGGCACATGAAACTAGTCAATAAGTCGGCAACGCTTACTCGGCAAGGCGATGGATAATTACTCGGCGATTAGTTGACTTGGATAAACTTCACCTCTCGGCTTTTATCGTTGGTTGGCATTGGACCGGTTACTATCTCTG
This sequence comes from Lumnitzera littorea, assembly GCA_024138015.1. Classification (NCBI taxonomy): domain Eukaryota; kingdom Viridiplantae; phylum Streptophyta; class Magnoliopsida; order Myrtales; family Combretaceae; genus Lumnitzera; species Lumnitzera littorea. Next base: position 107,785,167 of record JAMXBB010000005.1, on the reverse strand, counting down.
CGCTTGTAAAAGGCTTGAATTTCAGCTATAGTCACTCGGCAGTATTGAAACCTGATTTGTCTAGCCGCCATGTGTATTGGGCCCAATATTACTCAGAGTTTGTTCCTACTTAGTTCTTGGCCATGAGATGTAGGGGATTAGATCCAATGCTGATAATAACTCAGATGGACGGCCGATTGGGTGCTTTTGCTGCTCAAGTATTCTTGTGTAAGGTTTGCTTAGATATCTACCAATCATCAATGGTGTATTGGCTTTCCATCACGCCGCTATCCTCGACACGGTTTGGAGCCAAGCTCAAATGGTGAGTTTATTTTGGAAACAAATCAATATCCTCTTAGGTGAAGGATGATGTCACTAACGACATTCTTTGCCGATTGAAACTTGGACTATTAAGGAAAAAAGCTCGAAATCCCCATACATCTGTTTAGTATTTAGTTGCTCGGCAAATCAAGGTGGAACTTAAGAGCAGCTCGTCATGCAAACTAGGAGTAACTCGGCAATTTAAGCTTAGAGCGGCTCCTCGACAACTCGATACGGGGGCTCGACGTAAGGATGGATAATTGCTTGGCATGGATAGCTCGACATTTCGACACAAGTTGTTCTGCCAAATTTCTCAGCCACTCAGCATGAAGTTCGGGAATTTGATCTCTGAAATACTTAGCAACATTAGAAACTGGATGGCACGACAATTGCCAGAAATATACTCCGCCGTCGTCGAGGATCTTCCAATTTAGAGGAAGTACTTGATTCGGCTTTTAAGGGAACCTCAGTGGGGTCGCTGGCAAGCAGCAAGTAGAGAGACTGCTATTCGGCTGTAATACTCGGCGTTTCGACACCTGGCATGGTTGTCACTAGAGAACTTATCACTGTTCAAAGTGTTGATTAAAAGAGGAGCAACATAGAATATCTACACATCAGATTGGTGTAAATGGCCTAAATCATCTAATGTACAGCTAAAGCTTGGCATTGTAGCATGAAACTAGTCAGCTCAACAATGGACAACTTAAAGCTTTGCTTTTTATCTGGCCCGATATGCTGTGGTGAGTCGCTTGGCCTTGAAGGCTTGAAGAGAAGTAAACTGGACACTCAAAATATGGATGCTTGGCCGTGGCCGCTGGGATATCGATGGGTGGAGTTAGAAGCTTTTTGGAATGTCGTGCGTGAGCTTATCAAAAACAATACTTGACAACAATTGTTCGGCATGTAAATAGCTTCCACACTTGCTCTACCGAGAAGACAGCTAACTCGGCTCGAATTCAAATTGACAACCTTAAGTCGCTGTCATCCTTTTGCTCGGCGCAACTGTAGTGATTGGAGCGTGCTAAAGGAAGTCTGCTAATTTTCTTTACTATTGTTTTGTTGGTCAGTAGTACTTGCTTGGTAAGGAGATAATCCATTACTTAGCAAAAATGCACAGCCGCTTAGTATCCAGCAAATATTCACTGCCGCTTGGTACTCGGCAAGGATGTACTACTAATCAGAACCTTAGTCACTGTTAAGTATAAAACTGTCCAACTGAAAGTCGGTTATTTACGCAGAGCTGCTTGGAAATAGATGGATTGCTCGAAATTACTGTCGTGAAGGCCTCAAATCTTGTTTGGTATACATTGAAGCACTTCATCGGCTTCTAACTTTCACCCACAAGCTTGGCATTTATTAAAGATATAGCTCGGAAAACAATCTAATTAAGCCACTTGGGAAGATATCGAACCCCACTTGCTTATGGAAAATAACTCCAATCCGTGAATGCTCTGGCACGTGTATGCTAGTCGATGATAGCATGATTAGCACGTCCTACGTAAATAGGTCGGCAAATGTTATCTTGCGACTCAAGTACTGGTCCACAACTCGATGACCGCGTTCGGCCAAATCCTTGAAACAGACATGAAGAGAATCTTGCAGTAACTTAATGTCTTTTCCAGAGAAGAGTGATCTCGTGAAAATTAATTGGCACAATATTGATGCCGGCGGTTACCAACGGTTGACAAACTAAGTCGATGTTTAGTTTGGTGGTTATGCTTGAAGACAGCGGTTAAAAACAAACTAATGATGTAGGAGACAGTCACACTTTAAAGGAAAAATCCCTTGATTCCTTTCGTTTGCCTTACATCACATCCAAAAATTTGTGTATTACGGAAAATTGCGTTACCAATTTAGTGGTCACGGTTATGAACCAAGTGAAGAAGAAATTGCGGTTACTAAATTTGAAAGGAAAAAACCGACAAAGTCCTTCATAGTACCCAAATTGCAAATGGAAGCCGATGTCACAAGAAGATGATACGGCGCCATGAGAAGCCAATGGCAGAAAGATACCAATGGACTACAGACCAATTTTTACCAATTCTAAAGAAATAATCAAGAAAAAGAAGTAGCATGACTTGAATGAGGAGAATCCATCAGAAGGGGTGAAACATCAAGAATCATGGAAAAATGTTACACGTTTCTACAAATGGCACCTATTGTTGACGATTGGTCTTCATCTTGGTGTACAAATAACTGTAAAATAAGAAAACGGCTTCGGCGAGTGTCGGAAAGTGCTCTAATGTGACTACTCCAATGCCTAAGTCAATCCTCTCATCATATGGAAAGAAAATCTCAAACGATTATGGTGTTGAGAGAACAGAAGAATACTCACCCTTCCTCACTTTATTTATGCCACCAACTTCATTATTTATTTCTCACATAGTACCTTACTACATAGATTACAACCCCACTTCTTCAAACTTGTTTTTAGAAAATACTTTCATTGATCACATAAGCTTAAGCTTAAGTGGATAGCCTAATCGACCCTGAATGGTAGTTGCCCCACTACACCCGAAACTTACAATGACCCTCCTTACTTGGGGTCTTGACTGGTATTTATAGTAAGTCTATGTGGATTGTCATTGGACCAGGCTTAGATATTGGACCAAGTAATATAAGCTCACATAACAATTATCTAAAAATACCTATCAACACCTAGAGCTCTTATCTCAAAAGATCCAACACCATGCATCCTCTATTACCTGTTAAAAATATAATTGCTAACTTAGACTTTAATAAATTTCACAACTCAATATTTCTTTCTCCTTAACTCTACCATCTACTCTACACTTTGAGTTTCCAAACCACACTCCATTTATCTTTTCAATATCCCCCTAATATAAACATATACACAGCATACACGTTGACAGCATACGCACACACTCATCCTTACACTGACTGCACACACACATACTACACTGCACACAAAATTGCACCCACATGCTACGCACTGCACACACACCCACGTTTAATGCATATACATATACACAACTATGATATACATACACATATTCCATACTCGCATGTTGAATTGAACACCCAATGCATTACTTTTATGTATATGCAACACCACTTATACGATATCTCTACAATCTAACCAATCATTATTATCTACCACCATCATTACACCTACAATTACAACACCTTCTCTTAAAACTTAAAGAAAATCCTAAAAAAAATATAACTTATGAAGAATATGATAAATAAATGAAACTTACTTGAAAAATACATAAAGATTAATTCTTTATTGAATCTCGTGTTCAATTATTATAAATCTTGATTATGGTTTTAGTATTTGATTAAAGACCGAAAGTTTTTTATTTGTGAAAAAAACTAACATGATGTTTTGGTAAGGAAAAGATATGGAGTTAAGAGTTGTAATTTTTATTTGAGATAAAGAATAATAGGAAGTCTAAATATTTTCCCATGATCATACTACCCATACTATCTCTTATAAATTATAAATTATACCTTGTCTTCAAGCTTTTATTATATTATTATATTACTTTTATTATTTTATATTTCTAAAATAATAATAATTATTATTATTATTATTACTACTTTTCAGGAACATTTGGAACATTTCGTTTCTGAGCAAAAGAGCCGTTTTCAAGTAGTCTTCGATCGATTACGTATTAATTAATATTCCATTGATTGGTCTGAGGTTATCGACAAAAAGGATTTATATAAGTCACTTCGTTTCATTTTGTCCAAGTTGCTTCTCTTTTTGTCTAAGTTGCTTCTCTTTGTCTAAGTTGCTTCTTTTTTTGTCTAACTCACTTCCTTTTTTCTTTGTGAGTTTCGGGAATACCCCCATTCATAGGTCCGAGATCCGCGTCCATGAATTGAAAGGTCCAAATGATCAACTCTGCAATCAATTGTTAGAATCAATAGGTCTTCAAATTGTTCATTTCAAAAAATTAAAACCATTATTATTGGATGATCACGATACTTCTCAAAAATCGAAATTATTGATCAATGGAGGAACAATATCACCATTTTTGTTCAATAAAATACCAAAGTGGATGATTGACTCATTCCATACTAGAAATAATCACAGGAAATCTTTTGATAACACGAATTCCTATTTCTCAATGATATCCCACGATCAAGACAATTGGCCCGCCACCCTTTTTACGTGGGGTTTGGGTTTTACAAATCTTCCTTGCTAAGGTAGTTCTGATTTGTGGATTCTTCTCCATGGGTGCCTTGGGCTTGGTATCTTTAAGCCCATCTTCAAGAGAGTGGTATGCTAAATATAGAGTTATCGGCGACCTTAAGTTCCCTCAAGTTTCTCGTAAGAGTAAGTAGGCATTATTGAAATAGTAGTCTCATATGAAGGACAAGGGAATTCAAAATGTGCTACAAGCGACTCCACTAATCTTTACTAGATTCAATCAAATCCCGCAGCTTAAAAATAGTGAATGATGAAGCTAATAAATATTAATAAATCTCTTTAAATCACTTGATTTAGAAGCTTTTAATTAGTATCAACTAGATATTTTTTATCTTGACCATTCATATGAAACTTTACTGAATATGAGAATTACGGTTAATTGTGAGGAGCTTTATAGTTACCGTTCCTTATACTCAATGTTCACTCTCAGTATTAGAAATATCAATTCCCCTATGAGATATTCATTTCAGTTGGTGTAGTATTTCCTCGTTTGGGGTTCTATTGTCTCCCAGTACTTACTTTCATTTCGTAAACTTAATTATCAAATATTCCGAATATAATCTTGTGCTTTGATGGTAAAAACCCCATAATTCAATGATAATTTACTCCACTTTTCCTAATCTCAACGTTTAACAACCATCACTTCTTAAAATCATATTATCTAGTTTTATCTGTGCCCAAACTTGTTGATTAATCTAACTTGATATTTCTTACAGAAATATTTGTTTAAACAATACATACCAATAAAACTTCAATGTTTTGGTTGTGTCTATGTAAACTCTTTCCTCCATAATCACATACCTCGTGCGAATACCTGAAGTTCGATTGGAGTTCATTTTTCCTTCTAGATCTAGTTCTCATATTACTTATTCCTTTCAAGAGATGATTATAAGGACTTTCCTTTATTTTCCATCTACTTTCCGCCATAAAGAAAAATATTGTCACAAGATTCAATAACATTTAAGAATGCCACCGGAAGTATTCGCCTTATTTTTTATTAATTTCAAAGTTCCTTAAAATATCACGTTAGCATCTTAGAAATTATTCTATTTGATATACGTGTATAATATAAAGGTAAAAAGTTTATTATTTTAGTTTCTTATAAAATGTTGATCACCCTTTTATCATTTTTTAAAAGAAAAAATGGTTAAACTCGGAAATCCAACCTGATATTGGATAATATGATACACCTAAACACCAATTGAGGGCATTCTTTAGTGAATTGTCAATTGGACCAGTCATGTTAAATAGAGCCCAAGAATCGGAAAGGCCATTAAAGTGGGAGGGAAGAAAAAAGAAAAGGAAAAAAGGCCTTGAAGACTTTTCTAAAAGGCCACATCTAGGAGGTTAGGTTGAGGAGAAGGGTCCAATTGTCAATTCAATTTGGAAGATGCAGCACGGCCCATTAAAAATACAGGCTCTTTATTGCGTTGACTGTCCAAGAGGGTATAATGGGAAAAAAACTTTCAGTGAATATGTAAATTGTGAGTAAGTACTAATTCTAACAATGATGAATAGTTTCCAAACCATTACCATTCATATTATATAGATTTCGTTGTGCATATAGTAGATATTATCAATTAAAACTTTTTTCCTTTTTCCTTGTACACATAGTGAATATGAAATAATTAGGACTGATGGGCTCTTCTACTTCAAAGTTCCTTGGACTCTTAAGAATGTATGATTCATATCATGTCTGATGGATTCTAAGGAATCGATCAATTTGCATTTTTCAATCATGCACTCCAAGGATCTAAGGATCCATATGTGTGTCTCATAACTCGTAGGTATTGAACGAGTTAAATAAAATAAGCTTTCATACGACGCTTTTTATTGATTGATGTATGGAATAATAACTTTTATACAGTTTTACATGTTTAGTTCGTTTTACTTATAGGATTTATTATTTATCCCTTTTATATGATTTCTTTTTCAAGTTAACTACATAATTAGATTAAAAGATCGAAGAGAATAGAATTCGAGTTTTACGTACCGTTATCTATTGACAAGGACATGTGGTGGACTATGAAGATTTACCCCCTAGTGTTCTCAATAAGTCTTACTTTGGCTAGTATCCTTGGAGTTCATCCTCGTACCCATGGTAAAACACTCGTGTTTCATTGTCAGGTTGCTGCACTTCTGTCACTTAAGGTGTTTGATTCCTTCCCATTTGACCAAGCTCCGGCCTATCTATAGAACATTGAAATTTTTCAAGTTTGCCCTTTCAAATAACATGGATGGGAGTTAGTTCAAATGAGAGGAAAAGGAACCGATATAATATATAAATAAAAATAATTATTAAATATGGTCTTGACAAAAATATTATCTAAATTATCCTTTTGAAAATGCATTTCATTGTATGTAGTGGCATAATATACGTTTTCATCATCAATAATGATGAAATACTTCACGAAATACTTTTAACCATTTGACCTTTGAATAGTTATTTTATTTAGGTTGGAGTTTTTAATTGCCTTCATGTCATAATTTTGACTTCAAAAATTATCTAGCCAAAATTAGATAAGTATACTAAAGAAAAGAAATATTTCTAATTTTTTTTTTCTTTGATTGTGAATAGTAAAAGAAAAAATTCATTCATTATAGATTACGTATATAAAATTTGCCTACGAAAATAATAATAATAATAATAAAGAAAAGACATTTTTTATCTAACCGAGATTAAATAAAAAAATACCGATTAGGTTTTATGTAATGTGCTTTTGTTTTTAGTTTTATATTATGTTCTGAGCAATTTCCCGTGAAAAGACTTAAGAGAATGGTTTTTTCAATAAATCAAATACCTATAAGCGACTAATTATAAATGAAAAAGAATACAATACAATTAGGTATATTCTATTAATATTTATATATTATTTATAATTTATATTGCAATTGTAATGGAATGATCGATAATGTGTCCCGATCAATTGAATTTTGATGGTTTTATATATAGTTGCAGTCAGGATCAGTGCATCCTCTTTCCACAGCAAAATCCTGTGTAGGAACTTGGAACTAACGTACCTGGTCAAGAGATGTTTAATTGTTTTATACTCTATGTTTTCCGTGTTCCAAAATATCAGCAACATCATACTATAACTCTCCAATCATCATATATTAAAATAAAAATCTCACTTTCATCTTGCCTTGTCTAGCTAGCCATATTTATGAAAGGGAAATTAAACAAATGAAGAAATTGTCAGTACATGTCTGGCGAAAGCATGTCATGGTCAATTACAAACTACCTCTGAGGCTATGTCATAATCTATAAGTTAAACAAAAGTTATTATCTCCTAACCCCTAAAATGACCCTCTAATTTTCCAAAAAGATACCATCATATTTTGTATTTAAAAATTCTTGAATGGATTTTCCAAGTATGTAAAAATTGAATATAAATAAGGTGCTCATAATAATTAGGAAATGTTCTAAAGTTAGATAATTAAGAAACAAGCTAAATTGAACTAAAAGTATTCGCTTCTCCAAGTCTCGTGAAACTAAGATTGGTTTCGATCTCTTTTGCCATTAGCTGAATGAATTCAAGCCAAATGTTTTATTATGCTTATATAACTCATTCACATCGAGTCACATTAGTACTTTGTTATTTATCAAATTAGCTATTATTATTGAAAATTTTATTAGTGAAATGTGAGAGGAGATATTTTTCGAAATTTTAACATATAATCTTATTCATATTTTCAAGTATAACTATGTGGACACTCCATAAATTACAACTTTGTGTGTGTGTGTATGGGTACTTCAGGTATAGAAGTATAGTTTTCAAACAAAATACTATTTATTGGCTTATAAACAGAAGAGGGACATTATTTCTCCAAGTAATTATGAAAACCTTTGAAAGTAAAAACTACCATAAATAGAAAACAAAATTATGGTCATATGGGAACATACACACACACACACACAACTTATATAAGCACTAAATACACTTATGGAATATGATAAGAGTAAATTACAACATAATATCATTATATATATATATATATATATTTTGGCAAAACAAAAAGATTTATTATTCAAACTTAATCAGCATCGTGATGAGTACAAAAAGCAGAGCTAACAATATGACATCTAGACATATCTGTTAGGAGTAGCTTTTAGAGAGAGAATGAGGTATGAATCCATCAATCCATATGGCACTTTCTCTTCCTTACAAAAACAGCTACCCAATCAGCTATAGAATTAGTGTTTCTCTTTAACAAAATGGTAGATGGAAGATATGTTCAGTAGACGTAGAGTATTCCAAGCCTCCATAAAATAAGGACAGGAGGTCCAACAAAGAGGATCCGTTCTTCCTGACAGTGCATGGTATAAATTTAAGCAATCATCACTAAACTCACCCCCAGCCCAAAAGCCTGGCACGCAGAAGCTTCAGCACTTGGAGCAATAGAAAATTGGGCCTTACCGGCTACAAGGCAACAAGAGTGGTGACGGGCTACTATAGCCAGGGCCCGAGTCCCTATCCAAGCCCACCCAAGACACATCCAAATTGATTTTGACAAGACCTGGATCCGAGGCTACCCCACTTATGGGATTTCTTTCCAGGTTAAGTACATAATCAGACTAAAAGATCGTAGAAAATAGAGTTCAAATCTTACGTACTCTTATCTGGTGACAAGGATATATGGTAGACTATGGAGATTTAGACTCTGGTATTCTCAATAATTCTTATCTTGTGTTTCCTATTCCTTGTCAGGTTGCGGCACTTCTGTCACTTACGGTGTTTGATTCCTTCCCACTTGACTATGCTCCGACCTATCTGTAGAATGTTGAAATTCTTCAAGTTTGCCCTATCAAATAAAATGGATGGGAGTTAGTTAAAATGAGGGGAAAACATACGGATATATTTTATAAATAAAAATAATTATTAAAGACCGTCTAGACGAAAATATTACCTTAAATATTTTTGTGAAAACACATATTTCATACGTATTTTATTATATATAGTAACAAAATATAGGCTTTCTTTGTAAATAATAACCATAAAACCATCATGCATACATTCCATATACTTCACGAGAATACTTTTAATTAAATCATAGTTATTTTATATTTATGCAGTATATCGACCTACCATTGTAATGGAATAATCGATAATTTACTAGATAAAACTTTGCTATATATATAATATAGTTGCAGTCAGTATCAGTGCATCCTGTTTCCGCGACAAAATCCCGTGTAGGAACTTGGAACTAACGCACCCTGTCGAGACATCTTTAATTGTTTTATAATCTTTCCAAGTAAGATGTTTTCCGTGTTCCAAATTATCCGCAACATCATACTACAACTCTCCAATCATCATATATTAAAATAAAAATCTCATTTTCATCTTGTCTTGTCTAGCTAGCTATATTTATGAAAGGGAAATTAAACAAATGAAAAATTTGTCGATACATGTCTGGCGGTTCTTCGAGCTGACGTTGCGGTTACTATAATTTCGTAATTTTTAGTTATTATTATAGTTCATTGCGATGTAAACAACGTTTTGGCCTGCAGTGACCGGGTCTTATTCCATCCAATGTGTATTTTGGCCATCTTGTTTCTGGCAGTTTCTGAATTCATCGGATGCTTAGCTGCTTCTAGCAGTCCTATAAAGCCCTTGCAAATTCAAGCATGCAGGGTTCAGTAACATAGGCAACAACCGATTGGAGGAAGGAACTAAGGAAGTGATAATGGCAATGCAAAGTAAAGTTAGGAGGAAGACATCATCTAGAGGCCACCATAAATATGTAGGAGTTAGGCAAAGGCCATCTGGAAGATGGGTTGCTGAGATCAAGGACTCGTTGCAAAAGGTTAGACTATGGCTTGGAACGTTTGACACCGAGGAAGAAGCTGCTCGGGCTTATGATGAAGCTGCAAGGGCCCTCCGTGGGCCAAATGCCCGCACAAACTTTGAATTGCCAGTCTCTAAATCGAGTAGTGGCAGCGGTTGCGATGACAATCTAGAGCCGTTTTCATTTGATGCCATTTGTGAGGAGGGAAACGTAGAGGAGGGGCTTCGCGGGGCATTGAAAGCAAAGCTCTTGAATGGGAAGACAACGCCTGGTGTGCTCCAGGGACTTGGAAGCCATACTATCAAACCTCCTGCTACCACTACTTTATCACAAAAGATTGAGAAGTGCAAGGAGGGATATATGCCATCCACACCTGTTGTGTCTTTCTCGCGAAAAGCTTCCACTAGTAACTCAATTGAAAGCGAGGCAAGCATCCAAAACGATCAACCTCTAAACCACAGTCAAAATCAAACCGAAATCATGGCTAACCCTGCAGGTACTTCTTGGCAAAATCCTAGCCAGAGCTTGGCAATCCCTGGCACTAATGGCATGTGGGTGGCTAGTGACTTGTACTTTGAAGCACCAAGCTGGGATGTCCCTACCAACCATGCCATCCAAAATGGCATGTTTGGATCAAATATCAATACGACTGCTCTTGATACTGTTCTCACGCCCCTTACATGGCCTACCGGTTACGGGGCGATGGACTTGTCATATACAGAGCAGGATTCAGGAGATTCGGCTACATCAAACGGGATGAATTCTGTAAATATGGATGGGGTTTCTTGGTCATCAGCACAACAGCAACTGCAACTTAACTACTCGAATAACTGCGGTGATGGTGGTGTTAGTGGCTCTAATTGGGATCCCCTTGCTGAAGCATTTGCTGCACTACGCTGACACGAACTGATCATCCATCTTCCACAGGATTTGCCATGACTGATGAAATTCTTTTCAAGTAGTGATATTCAATAGGTGATTATATTCATATTTTTCCATTTTCTTACAGACATCACAAGTAAGGATAATAATAAAAGTTTGAATCTCATGTTACATACTTTGTCATGTACTAACAAGGAAGATAACATGTATCCTTTAAAGAATAAGATGACTTTCACTTTCTTTTGAGGTTGATTTCTTCTTGGTTGTGTTAGATTTGCGAGCATTCATCTGCTACCTCCATGATCAAGCCGTAAAAATGACATGGTTCCAGACCATGCTCCATTAACTACCGCAAAAGCATGTCATAGTCAATTACATACTATTGCTGAGATTATGTCATGATGACTTCTATGGTCCCATTCACTATTGTAATAAAATCGATACAGCCTTTTATCTTACTATTTATTTATTATCCATTACATCTACATAATTAAAAATATAATCAATTTAATAATTTAGATCCAATAAATATTAAATAGGTGGTACTAGTCTCATAAAAATTATGATAAGACCGTAAAAAAATCCCATAATCTAAAAATTAAACAAAAGTTATCTCGTAGTCCCTAAAATGATCCTCTAATTTTCCAAAAAGATTTTCATCTTATTTTGTATTTAAAAATTCTTGAATGGATTTTCCAAGTATGTTAAAATGAATATAAATAAGGTGTTCATAATAATTAGGAAAGGTTCCAGAGTTGGATAATTAAAAAAAAAAAAAAAAAGATAAACTGAATTAAAAGTATTCGTTTTTTGAAGTCTCGTGAAACAAAGAATTGGTTTAGATCTCTTTTGCCATGATTCGGATGAATTCAAGCCAAATGTTTCACTATGCTTATACTTTGTTATTTATCAAATTATGATTGAAAATTTTATTAGTGAAAGGTATGAGGAGATGTTTTTGAAATTTTAATATATAATCTTCTTCATATATTTAAGTATAATTATATAGATATTCTATAAATTACAACTTTATGTGTGTGTATGGGTTCTTCGAGTATAGAAGTATAGTTTACAAACAAAATACCATTTATTGGCTTATAGACAAAGAGAGTCATTATGTTTCTAAGTAATTATGAAAACCTTTGAAAGTAGAAACTATAATAAATAGAAAACAAAATTATGGTCATATGGGAATATATATACACGCACAACTTATATAAGCACTAACTACACTTATGGAATATGATAAGACTAAATTACAACATAATATCATTGTATATATTCAAACATATATGTAGCTGCTTTTGGAATATGATAAGAGTAAAGGCAAGCATGAAATTATAAATATGACTAACTTAAGTATATAGATTAATATAAGTTGTACTAATATATAATTGGAAAGATAATTTGATTTTGGTCTAGAGGCACTTATAGTTTGGCTTAATCGATGTCACATCTCATATTCCTTAAGAATAAGTTTACATTGTTAAGTTAGAATTTTTCCTAGGGTATTTGTATCAAAGTACAACTAAAATCTTTCAAGTCTTTTTATATGTGCCCTTTTCTTATTCCAATTTCAACAATATTAAATTTTTTTTTTCTCTAAAAGATTTTAATATTCAAAAACACTCATAAATTGACTTATTAATTTTTTAGGAGCTTACACTAGCAATTCATATTGAATAGTTATTTGGTGTTTAAAATACAATTAAACACCATAATAATATCTACTTATGATATAATTATTTCTTCGTGTAGACATATAGTAATAGCTATTCATTACTTGGCGAGATATTTTGCCTGCCAAATAACCATTCATGTCAACTAACATTGCAATAAACCCATATTATGAAACATGGAGGAATAGTTAAGATTGTTATAGTCTAGTAATATAGATACTGAAATCTAGTGGGATGGATTAATTTCACGTTCTTATTACTTCAAGTTATCATATATAATATAGATGAAGGAAGAAAAAAAAAAACAGAAATAAAGGGGAATAGCAAAAATTAAATTGGTATATTCTTATCGTTGTATCCCACATGATCCATTTCCTCTTTAATTTAATTTGATTATAGTATGTGAGTGTAATATATTTAAGGGGCCTTCAATTATTTAGATCACTTTATTTGTTCGGATTTTTATGTATTTTCTAGAGATATAAAAGAAGATATATACTTTGGGAGCGTTAATAGCCAAATGCAGAAACAATCATTTTATTGACAGGTTAATTTATAATAAACTATATGCACAATAATTTAGGTATTCAATCTATGGTCCTCTTTTGTTACTAACCAACAATAGAAATACATTTTCTTTTAACCAATAGAAATAATGTTTAAAAAAGGACAAAGGCCAGATTCTTTCTTCTTCTTTTTTTCACCTTTAAATAAATATTGGATAAATTGTAAATATAATTTTTTATATTTAAATAATAAAAAGAAAAAATATATCTTGTGAAATCACTAAACTAACAAGATATATTGTAAGTACAACTTTTTATATTTACTTTATTCGTACTTAACACCTTATCTTCAAAATTAAGTATTTAACTCCCACAATTTTTGTCCCAAAAAAGAAAACCCAAATTTTCAAAATTATGCTTTCAAATTTGAATCCTATGTGATCATTTTGTCCTTGAAATAAATTTGAGAAAATCAAAAACAATAAATAAATAAATAGATAGATAAATAAATAAATAACATTAATTGTAACAAAATGTTGAAAAGTTTAAAAAAAATGGAGTTTTATCTTTTTTTTTCATTTTATAAATTCTTTGATGTATGCAGTTTCCTTTTTTTTTTCTATTTATTATTTTATCCAATTATAAAATAATAATAATATTTGCTATTAAACTGGTATTTAAAAGATTTAGTTCTGAATGTTAATTTCAATAAGTAAAAAGAAAAAGAAAGAATGTGTATTAACAATTTACTGATTTTCTTTTAATAAGCTTTTTTGTAATTTTTTTTTTAGTAAACATTGTAAATTATTTTTGGTAATTAACTTCACATGTTTTTAACTAACTGAACGAGAACCCAGACTTTACTATCTCCTGCGTCTCCCTCCTCAAACCCTAAACCCCTGCTTACTCCTGTCAACTATACTCTCTCTCTCTCTCTCTCTCTCTCACAATTGTGTTTAGCTTTCACGTGTGCGCTACACCTGCAAATCACCTTCTCATGATTTGATATTCCATTTCAATACGTAAGTTTACTACCTTTACACGTTTCCATTGTCAATTTCTCGTTTTGATTGCTCGGTGAGGTTTCAATTATAGAAATTATCTAGGATTTTACATTGTCGTATAAGACCAAATGAAGTTTCGTTTTGAATTCATTTGGCAACTAGTAAGTTCCCAAGTGTAATCTAGGTCTCAATTGAATCAGCGCTTCTCTTCCCGGGGTATCGATATTGAGATGCTGTAAAAATTGTTTGTTATCGTGTTAGAGAGTGATTGTGTTCCGATTCTCGAAATGTTTAGCGAATATTTGTGATCAGAAGAATTATGGTGCTTTGAATCCGCTTACTATAGCATTGTATTAATTAACTCTCACGAGCCAACTTCTAGTGTTACTATATTCAGATAGTTGCTACAACTGCTTGATGTAATTTAATTATCCCGGATCGATTGGAATGAGCTTGATGGAATTCTTAAGCTTGAAGTTGCCTGCTATCATGCTCGTGCCTTGTTAGCTGCTTTGAGTTGTTCTGATTGATTTAGTAAAGATGATTTACACTTCTAATGTGCTCAATAATCATTTCAATGATCGATATTTTAGAACATCTTGCTGTATGTTTTTCTGATATTCTGAGTAAGATGCTGTATTTTGATGGATTCAATAGTTTATATTAGTATTAGATTGCTGAAACAAGTCTTTTATACTCTATATGTCTAGGGTGGAGTTGAACTTGGTTTTATCTTATTTTCATTGTCATCAAGTTTGTTTGGAGCCAAGTTTGACATTGGATGACAATGCTAACTCTAGCTAGAATTGAAATATCACAAATTTCAAAAGGCTCCTTTGCACACGCTGTGGTATCAGCTTTGCACTACTAAAAGTTTGTTAAGTATTTTATCTTATTTTTGGTTATGTGAAAAGTACTTTATCCAAATTTCCCTATCTCTTTCTCTGGAGAGGAGACATTGCTAGCATTATAGTTTGACAATAAGTTTTCACTGTTTGCAGTTATCACATTTCCAAAGCAAGGATGAGTATTGCTCGAGTTATGCTGCAATCTCTGCAATATGGCTCATTAAACCAACTACGGTGTCCACCACTAGCCAGATTTCTCTCAACAGATGACACTTCAGGTTCTATTCTTCATTAGTTGCATATTTATTCCTCACTGGTGAGATATCAGATAGACATGTTGGCTGAACTATGTATAACATTAAGTATCGTAAAAACATGGCATAGGTGTTCTTTTTTTCAGCATTGTGAGTGTTTTTCCTACATAGCCTAAAAAATTTTGCTCTATGTCATGTATGCTTGTTGGTACAAAAGTCAGGAAATGGGTAGAGGCTTAGGAGAGGGCTTTGGAATTTAAGGAAAATTATAGAAACATGACTATGTTTTGTCTCTTGCAAATAGATGCCAAAACACAGTTCATATTTTGGCTTCCTAGTTAAAGGCTTCTATGTCAATAAAGTGGCCCCAAAATTCAAAAGCTCCCAGAAACCAAAGTTCAAAATTACAAAATACATAGTGAAACAGATCTCAAAATTGCTTATATGGGCTGGACTGTCCTTCCCAACTTTTTATTGACATAAGCATCCTTTTGTTTTTCTCAATGCTTAGGATGATTTTGTAGGTTTCTTGTATGCTTCCTAGTTTCTATTCTCTTTATACCTTCTTTCTTTCTATGAAATTTATGGTGGAAGAGAGGGGGGTGGAACTCACTTTATCCAAAAGAAATTTCTGGCTGCTTCGACATCTTTCTCTACCAACAGATATAGATACTGAGTTGCCAGGCGAGATTAGAGGACCTGAAGTTGTTTTCAGTTGTTTTTTTCTTTTTATCTTTTTGCCAGTACTTTCTTAACCCATGTATTTTGATGGCTGCATTGTTTATACTTGTGAGGGATTTGCATCTGGGATCATTTTGCAGGTAATAGCAACAGAAGTTCTACTTCTTTCGAGTCTGTTGATGAATTTGAAAGTAGGATATTTGGTGACATTGGGGGGAGCAATTCAAAAACCGATGCCTTCTTCCAGAAGATTGATAGAATTGGGAGGGCTCGTGCAGGCTCAAAACTGAATGGTGGTGAGAGATTTGAAGAATTAGATGGCTTGGATGACAATTTGGATACATTAGCAGATGGAATGGATGAGAAATTGCGAGAATCAGCGAAATATTTTGAATTTGATGAGATAGAAGCAGAAGAGAATGAAGATTTTAGTTTCAGGGCAGATGTAAATGCTGTTCCAGGCGGTACATATGAAATAGAGGTGACCGATATCAATCTATTCCTTTGCCATGTGATGGTTCATGAATATACTAAAAGAAATATTTCAATAGTTCAATCACTTTCTGCAACATATAGAGAGTTGATTCAAAGTTAAGTTATGCAGCTGCTCTATGTTTCTGTCCAAAACCTAGAATTTGTAGGATTGCATGGCTTAATATCTGGACTTGGGTAATTATTGCTTCTAAATATAGGTATTTTGGTTTTTTGTTAACCAACTACCAATAGTTCCCGACTTGGCACTTCAATAACAAATAATGTCCCAAGTTACAAGCATAGTTCATTTAATCCTTATAAGAATAACCAACAAAGATTTTTTTTTGTTAGAAAAGATAAGCAGTTGATTGTCAGGTGATTTTGTTATTAGGTAGTTCCTTGTGATAGGAATAAGTAGGTACGGAGTGATTACTATAGAAAGCCTTTTTCATACTATACCCTGCCCTATTAGAATAGATTTGAAATTTTAGTGAAACTTACCTTGTAATACTAAAGAACCATCTTGAAATTTGTACTTCATAAAACCTACATCATCCAAGCATCTTGAACCTATGAAAGTACAAAAGATATACGCATATGAAACCTAAAGTTTTGATTTATAAGAGAAGTGAATTAAAATATGAAGATAAAGAATAAAGTTTTGATTTTATGAGAAGTTGGTGTGAACACCTTTTTGATAGTGATGCAGTAGTAGGAAGAAATGGGACAAGAGAGATAGAAAATAATAGTGAAGGTTAGTTTAGTAATAAGGAGGAAATGATACAAAAGAGGTAGAAAATAAAAACACACGACTGAGACAAGAGAGAGGCAAAAAATGAAAATATTTCGTTTTAGAGTTTTTTATGGATGATGGGCATAAGCCGTAACCTAAACATTTTCTTTTCCTTATAGAACTTAGAACATATAAGGTAAAAAGATAATATAGTTTTACATTTATTATCATTATTATTATGTAATAATTTTTACAAAGTGGGTACTTTAGCATGTATACCTTAAAGGGTACAAGTTTCATGGTTGATAGTAGAGTATAGAGAAGTTGTACCCCTGTCCTATCTTGTGAGAGAAGGTTCCTAAAAATGATATTTGAAACTTATCTCATAACCTTCAATACTTACTTGACACCTATCTAGTTGAGTAGTGTATTACAAGGTATAGGATACAATAGGATCACTCGCTTCTACCTTGCAACATGTGATAACTTATCTTCCATGCATTCCTTATTGTCTTGTGCAACACTTCATTATGCAGGATCTTGATCTTAGGAAACCAGGAGTATGGAGGCCCAGTCCAAGAGAGGAATTTGAAGTTACTACAGAAGAAGTTCTTGCCAAAGCTGATTTTAGGGTAAGTACTTGCAAGTCTTTCCAGACAGGTTAGTTTTTTATAATCGTGTTGTTTGAACCACTGTGCATGTTTGGCCAGTACAATTCACAGCAAAAGATGACAACAAATAATTTGAAAATGAAGTTGCATGACTTTCCATTCTTTATTAATATACAAAGGTTTGTTGTCATGTAAATGTACATGATTATAGATAGTTCAAGTGCTTTCTTCTAGAAAGTTTCAAATGTCTCTTTATTATGCTGGATAAGGAAGGAGTCCTATATGGTATATTCTGTTCTATTTATAAGAATTGGCTCTGTTGATCCTCCTCTTTTGAGTAATTTGCACTATTGTTTTCTGCAGAATGTGAGGTTTCTTGCAAACTTCATTACAGAGGCTGGTATAATCATCAAGAGGGAAAAGGTAAATAACCTGATTTATGCATATAGGAAATATATAAATTCTAAATCATGCATGAAGTTGTGACTTCGTCCTGCATAATCTTTATTGTGCCTGTGACAGACCAAGATTAGCGCCAAGGCGCAGAGAAAAATTGCGAGGGAGATCAAAACTGCACGAGCTTTTGGCCTTATGCCTTTCACAACGATGGGAACAAAGTCCTTCGTTTTTGGAAAGACCATGGAGACTCGTGATGAAGATTACGAATATGAAACCTATGGTGGTGGTCGTTCATTCGTTGATGAAGATCTGGACTAATTATGAATACCCGGACTAATTATAAGTACCAGCAAATCCGCTTCTATCTCTCCAGTTTTGTCAGAATATTGGGCTGAACCGAGGCAATTGGGTCAAGCAGCGACCGCATATTCATGAAATAGGGTGCACCGATGCTGGTACTTCGGCATCGATACAAATTCACTGTTGTAATAAATGAAAATTGGCCAGATCTTCTATGGTTCGTGTTAATTGATTTTTTCTTTTAATATATTTTTCTATTGCAAGGATATAGGATTTATTACGAATGTGAGTGTATATGTATTCAAATCACAGGAAGAGAGGTATATCATAGGAGAATCCCCAATTCTAAATAGAATGGTGCTTGAATTCTCTTTACAGGCAATTCAGGGTTATCTAATAAATTGCTGCCGTTTTTCATGATTAAGGAAACATGATAAAAGCTAATCTGATAATTTGATATGTGCTAGAAGCTGAACAAGACAAATTTTTTTATTTAGTATGAATATATGGGGTTTCCAGCAGTGAAACGACTGCACCTCTAGCTTATAACATGCTGATCCTGGATCATATGGAAAAAAGGCATTCCAGGTTCGAAAACTTTTTCTATTATCACGATCACCCGCTACTGGGGTTGTAGCAAGAAACTCTGACGGAGGGTGCTGTACGAGAAGATGTAATGCTGCTTTGGCTGAAATCGCAGAGATTATGGCTTTTCTAAGTGTCGTTCATCTCGCAAGGAAGGAATATATAGGAAGAAATCATGGTTGACGTAGATTTTGCAAGAATGTGTACATGGCGTTAACCAGTCAAGGAAGAAGCAGCCTGATATCTTTATCCATTCTTGATAGATGTATATGGGGATTAACAATTCACATTATTGTGTTTCGTGTTGGTGTCTAAATGGTTACGTACTTGAAACATCTTAATTCATGATACAATCCGTTTATTAATAACTTGACTTAATTGTGTGTCTTTTGTTTGGTCAAACCTCTTTTACTTATAAAAAAATATATAAGGTACTCACATATGCAAAACATTAATAAACGATAATAATATTTAAATTCTTCATATACAAATATTTATAGTCTTAGCACTTAACATAAGATTACAATCTAAATAAAAGTTCTAGTGGTCTAACCAAATTATGAGAAATCAAAAAATTTAAATTACATAATATTATTTAATTAAATAGAATCATGGTCTAAAAAGATGTTACTACTAGTATTGATTTTTAAATTCATTATATTTTCTATTAAATGTTCAAGGAAGATAGTAAAAAAATCTACAAGTAAAAAAGAATCATTTTGATAAAATATATTACGTTAAAATTTTTAACAAATAATTTAATTTACTTTATCTTCATAGAACCAGTCCTTAGTACATAAAAGAACTTCTATAATATTCGGCTTTGATGAGCTACGACATTGATTGAGGATTCAACCTCCAATACTAAATGTAGATTCTAAAAACTAATAAAGATATCAATATGCTTAAGAAATCACATACCATTCTTTCAACTCAAGGATATCAAAAGAGATTTGTTATCTAATTCAACCATTGTATGCAACTCCTCATCTAAATATAGCTCTTATTCAAATTTGATGGTACCCTTAGGATTTGCATACTTTTAAATTATTCAAGTTCCTTAACAAGATAAACTTTTCCAAATTTCTCCACATTTTAATGGCCTCACTTATTTTAAGATGTAATCAATCCTAACTAATATCATCTTATAGTTGTAATTCTAATATTTCCCATAAAGTTTTGTTTGTTGACAATTAAAGAATGATTAAATTCCTATATATAAAAAATAATTATTATCTTCATAATCAATTTTCTCCACATTAAAAATTATTTCAATAGAAAATTGTAATATAATACTATTTTACTATCAATAATTTGTTTTTCTCATAATAAAATAATCTAATCATGGTATATTGTAAAGAACAAAAAAAAATAACAAGTCGTACTATTTTTTTATAAGAAATTCTAACGGATAGTTTATAAATGAAGTTCAATAATTTAGTACTTCATTATGGCACGATGAAAATAGAACAAAGAAGACTATAAAGATTTTAAAAAATGGCATACTATTTGAGGTGATGAAAACAGAAAAAACAAAAAGAAAAAATTTAGTACCTCACTGTGTGAAGAATGAGACTCTTTACACTTGCTTTGATAGTTAAGAAAAGATTTAAACTTGAGAACTTATAAATGTCAAATTAGAATGTACTTTGCTTTTGGTTGGAAGTTAGAATGAAGGAAAAAGAAAAAAAAGTTAAAAATAGAAGGAACCTTAGTTATTAAATTTTTTTTGTATTTGACTAATTTAACTTTGTTAATTACCATATGGAGTGTGGACGAGACAATGTACATTTTTGCTTTACTCTCCACTAGAATGAAAATAATGAAAGAAAATATAAATTTATTAATAATAAACAAGTTTGACTCACAAACTATTTATGAGATATATTTAATAAATGAATTTGTATATGAACTGAACTTAAACACGAATTTAAATGTATTTAGATAGGTCTCGCTTGTTTGGGTCTTGTCACAATTTATCAATATCCAAACCTGTTTAAATTGTATCGTCTCGTCTCCAAATTTAATAGATCAAGTTCCAAATTGCTAACCCTATATATATATATTATATGCCCTTTCGTCTCAATCAAAATTAGCAAAGATCAAGCTTGTAAGAAGGCATACAAACAAGGCCATAGATTACGTTGCTAATAACACTAAAAGGATAAGTGTCCTAATGATAATAGTTGTTAAAATTGCAAGTTAATCATATAATTTTATAAGTTTATAATTTTTTTTAGTTAAAATGAATATAAAATTATTTAAGTACAGACTTTTAGTATAATTATGAATTTCTATGTACAATTCTACCATTTTCATATGATCTTTTTATTCTACAGATTCAAATTCTTAGTAAAATTGCGATTTTAATAACCATATTAGTAATTTGGCTTCAAGGCCCACTTTTTCCTTACTTGAAATTTTTTCTACTAACTTATAGTCTTTTTCTTCTTATGGTTTTAAGATTTGTGAACTGTTGTCAAAATATTTCGATAATGATTTAGTGGATGGGTGGTGGTGTAGTTGGTGGTGGAAAGTTCCAAAACTTCTAAGGTTTTTCTATTGGGTGTTGGAAGCGTTTGATTGAGTAATAAAAGGGTACTTGGTATTACTGAACTAAATAATCGTTCAGAGGTGTTAGGGGGATGCATACGAATGAAGATTCTTTTTTTTTTTTTTTTAATGGACTTGCTTCTATATAATCAATCTTAAATAGAGGTTATGCCCATAGAAAAAAGTTAGATTGTAGATCCAACCAAATAGAATCAAATTGCCACATATATTGAAGTTCAAGATTTGATGTGGAAAGGATTCAAACAATTCATAGTTCAGCTCTTGGCCCCAGATTATTCATGGGCTAATTGGCCTAAGATAGGGAAGTATGTGTATGTATAAAAGGTAGAGAATGGAATAAGTGGTAGGCGGATCTTTATCCTATTTATCTTAGCAATGGTCTCTATTGAGAAGGAGATGCATAAAAGAATGGCCCCACACTAGGACTCCTATGTAATACTATCTTAAGCCAGTTCTTTGAATTGGTTTTTAACTTTCTTATTAAAAAATCCTCATCACTTAAGCTATTATTCTAAAAGCAAAAAATATATATATTGGAATTTCTTTAACTAAATTTAGGATTTTGGTGTTTTTCAAAATAAAAACTTGCAAGATAACAATTTAAGGTACTTTTATAAGTTAAAAAAAAAAAAGAAGAAGATAAAAATGTAAAATGAAATAGTTTTCAAAAATAAAGAAATGACAACTGTGGGCACCCCTTTTTGCACTCTTTAGATTAGTAAAAAGTAAATAAATAAATAAACCAAAAAATTGAAAAATGAAAGATAAATTATTACCAAGTCAAAAGGCTCTAAAAATTTAAAAATAGAAAAAAAAAAAAACTGTAAAGAAGCAAAAATTTTTAAATTCAAAGAATAGAGGGAAATATCTTCTAGTAGTGAAAAAATTGTGTCTTGGGGTGAAACAACTTTTGGAGTCAAAATACATAAATGTGACATGATAGTTTTTAAGTTTTCAGTTAAAAGTGCTTATTTTCATTTGAATTTTTTTTTATCCAATATAGTTTACTCTTTCTTAATAAAAGTATAAAGTAAGGTCAATTTTAGTAAAATATAGCTTTAAACAATGTCATATTTGAGTTTAAATTGACCGTTTTATGTGAAAATCAATTGTTAGATAATGAAACATATTTCAATGGCAAAGAATTTCAATAACTTTACATGGTGGTAATGCAATGACTTGATTTGTAATAAGCTAGAGGTCCAAATTTTTATCTAATTATTTGGTTAAATTAATTGTAAACATTTATGAAACTTTAATTTGGTTCCAAATATTTTTTCTTTTTAATTTTTCTATTTCCAATACTTCTCACTGACTGTTATTATGCCTGTAGACAGTTGCATCAATCAAAATAAAAATTTTTAAGCTTTAGTAATTTACTTGTTTACTTTACCGGTATTGAATAAAAATGAAAAATTTAGTGATAAATTTATAATTTTAGAGTAAAAAAAATGAAAAACTTAGATATAGAGTGTATAAATGCTTGTGATTTGTGAACCTTCACCACACCATCAAAGTGATTATCATAAATTCCTTTTCTTTTTTGATAAGATATAATTTCATATCATAAAAGAGGAACATCATCTTGAAATATATAGTGAACTCAATAAAAGAACATAAGATTCTCAGTTTTGTTCTTGTATGCATGCACGCATGTGCATTATTAATTATTAGTTGTCTATCCTTGTAAGTGCTTTAATCATATATCGATATTTCCAATTAATTTCATCAAAACAGGGAAAATCTACTAATTCTTTTTTGCCACAATTCTCTCGCAACTAATATCTTACAGCTGTTTGCATTTGTCGATGTGATGTTTGTCTTCTTGTTTACCTCGTTTTTGGTAAAACATATAAATGGCAATAGCGTTGCATAGTGAACAAAACTCATTTAACTTGTAATTGAGAACGGTCGCTTGTTACATCTCTATATAAGAGTGCACAGTACTGCAGATTCCACAATCAATTTCACTAGTCTATACTGTTTTAAAAACATCATCAAAAAAAAAAAAAAAAAAATGGTTCGATTCTCAGCATTTGAATTTGCTTTCCTCTTCTTCTTCGTTGCATCCATGTGTTTCATTGATGTGTCTATGGTAAGCATCCTCTTTTTTTCCCTTTCAATAGTATCATTCTTTAATGATGTCATACTTTCATATTTTACGAGATAGCATCCATTTTATCTTTGATTTTATATTCTTTAAATCTAAAACATTTAACTAATTATATTTTTAATGGTCTAAATCTATTGGATATAAATTAAAGTAAAATGAAATGTTGTACCGATTCTATCAATATGAATAATAAGACCGTAAAAAGTCCTTGTATTATAAATTCAAATAAAATGTATCCCATTTTCATGAGAGATTGTATAGTCTGGCTCTCTTTTTTAACGGAATATATTTTCAATCTTTTTTTTTTTAATTTAGACCGTTGAATTTATAGTTTATTTAATAATTCAAATTTAAAAAAACGATGAACTAAATACGGTATAACTATTTCACAACCTTTTCTTTGGTTTTTTCTTGCTACAGGCCGGTGGAGAAGGGTCGCTTAAACCAGAACGTATGGTTTGAGAGGATTGTTTTCATACGATGCTATATATAAAATTTTTTTATAAATATATGTATATGTTATTGAAAAATGAATTTGTTTATGATGCAGAATGCCCTAAAGCATGTGCATATAGATGTTCAGCAACGTCTCATCAGAAAGCATGTCTGTTCTTCTGCAACAAGTGCTGTCTAAAATGTTTATGCGTTCCCTCAGGAACTTATGGACACAAAGAAGAATGTTCTTGCTATGACCATTGGAAGACCAAGAGAGGCACACCTAAATGCCCTTGATTCTTTACCGGACAACACATTTCATTGGAAAATTGTGCCCTTGATTATTTGGAAAATATAATCATCATCACTCTTAAAAAGAGAATTTATATTTATTTCTTTATAAGCATTTTGAAATTATGCGAAAATAATTCCATCCGTAATCATGTATTGATCTTATCTTTAAATTTTGCTTTTCTTTCTTCGCCTTGAAAAACTTGCCAGTCTTTCGTTTCTCATCATATTTCCATTGATGATGTACAATTTTCTAAAAGTTTGCCGATATAAACATGTCCTCCAGAGGAATTATACATGAAAGATCAAATAAAGGATAAAATATTTTAATCGCTTGGATCAATTAGAATGATCGTTTTTAAAATAATACAAATAAAGAATGAATGCTATCAAAATAATACAAATTAAGAATGATGTTATGTTCAAATAAAAAAATGAAAATTTCATACTAGAGAGCAAATGTCTTATGTTCTTTTAACACATCACATTCCAAAGATTTGACGCCTATGTTCATCCTTTATTAAAAATTGAAGTTTCATTCTTTATTAAAATTTGACTCCAAATATTCACCCTCTAGAATATGATTTTTCCATAAATTATAATTGTTCTCAATGTCCTTTTCCTTCGTCTGAAGAGATCCTAGC
The DNA here is from genome assembly GCA_024138015.1 of Lumnitzera littorea. Taxonomy (NCBI): domain Eukaryota; kingdom Viridiplantae; phylum Streptophyta; class Magnoliopsida; order Myrtales; family Combretaceae; genus Lumnitzera; species Lumnitzera littorea. The sequence goes on along the minus strand of JAMXBB010000005.1, from coordinate 107,759,887 downwards.
ATTAACTAGTATATGTAGATAAACGGCATGTAGTTCTTGGCGGGGGAAGAGAAATAAGTTCCATAGCAAATATCATCAACATGTCCAACCGTAAATCGTTGGAAGAGACATTATTATTTGGAGTAAGCAACATGTGGAGACTCGATGAGTCTTTGTAGGGGGTTAAATTTAAGTTTGTGTTTGAACCCTATTAATTGATTAAGTTTGGCTCTTTACACTAAGGTGACATAATTGAGAGAATCAAGTCCATATGTTTAAAATAATTAAGAGAATTTTGGCATGGTAGTATAGAGTAAGGCTTATTTGGATTGACTAGTTTGATATAACCTTTCTTAATATTGGCTCACATTAAAAATAAAATCTTTATTGAACCTGAATTCAAAAAATGAGCCCATTTAGGATCCATTAATGGAGGGGGTTGATCTTGATCATTGATTAACATAATAATCCAACAAATGAGATCTATGGCCAACTCCTATAAATATCCCATTTTCCTCCTTTATTTGAACAAAGAAAAGAAATCTTGACACAAACGCTATTATTATTTTGGATTTTTATCTCGAAAGATCAAATACTTAAACATTTCAAAAACACTACATGTTTTCCTCTATCTATAATCGAACGTGTTAAAACTTTATTGAGATCAATTACTTTTTCTCTCTAACCTACCTTATTTAATTATCTCATACATGCAATTTAAGTCATTTTCTCTAATCATATTTAGCATGACCTAACATGCAACATGCAACATGCATGTAACTCTTGCAACCGTACCCTCTCACCTACGATCTTCAATTACTATTAATACGTAATTTTACTAGACAATGAATAATATTACCAATTTATAAGAAAAGTTGGTATGGTAATAGTGCATAAATCGATATTTATCATAATTAGAGAAATTCACCAAATATATAACTATTTTACCAAATTAGGTGAAAATTGGTATTGAAAATAATTAAATTCGAGAATCTACCACACAGACAGACAATTCACCAAATAAAATGGCATAGTCTTTACATATAGGGTCTTTTTCTTTTTCTTTTTCTTTTTTTTAATATACAATTTATAGCGATACTTCTTATTCTTTCTTCTCAGCAATAGGGGCCTCCCATTTATCATCCATAGCCTCCCACTACCAATATTGATATTGACAACTAGCCGAGGGTATTATCATCCTAGCAGCAGCAGCAGCAGCAGCAGCCACTTCCTGCATATTACTTGTGGCTACCCCTCCACGGTAACAAATTAATTAAGAGTAATACGAATCAAGGTATTCAGCCAGATACATAAATTATTCTCATGCTCGTTGTTTACGTAAGCAACAAATTCGCCGCATGCATGTAACATGTAGCACCATGCGGCGGATGCAGCAATATGCAACAACAACAATTTCCTCCTAGTGTACAAAGCCAGCATGAGCTATGGCTTAAAAACCATTGTAATGGTGATTAAGGGATTGTTATTAAATAAAAGATACGGGGCGAATCACTACTTAATTTTGTTTTCTAATTTTTCCTTTGTGAAAATTGCAGTTTTGTATGCCGCTGCCTTTTGTAAAGGTATACTGGGGGCTCTTTCGGCCAACAAAAGAGTTTTAATAGCTAATGAAAGGAATAATGTGAGGTAGGTTTTTTTATGTAGAGGGTGAAGATTCTAATACCAAGTGAGGTTAGATCAGTAATATTGCATACACAAATTTCTAAATGCCACTCTTAAAAAAAAAAACTTTGGGTAACTCCATTATCTCGTAATAGTTATTCAAAACTTAAAATATATAATAAAACTTTAAAAAATATGAACAAATTAAGTTCCTTTTTCATAAAAAAAATTTTAACATATTATCTAACATGTAAAAAAAATGACAAATAAAGTCGAAATTAAACTTTTTTTAATTATTTCTTCTAAAAATTAATAAATTCAAAAGAAGCAAATATATAGTTTTTTTTTTTTTTTGTAAACTTGGTTATTTGAATTGAAACCCAAATGAGGGCTATAAATATAAAATAAGGGACTACTAGAGAAAGAGAGAGAGAGAAAAAAAAATTTGGAATAAGATAAGGATTTAATGCCTTGTTGATGCTTTATAAAAGCTTAGTTATATTTCTTTTTCTTTCTTAGCCAATTCGATTTTGATATGTAAAATCGATAAACTCAATAAAAAATGTATGTTTATTTCAAATTTATATGAAAATTTAGTTAAAAACGTAAGTTTTTAGATAAAAATGATTCTATATTCAAGTTAACTTGAAAAAGTTTTCTAAAATCGTAAACTCGTAAAATCGCAATTTCGACAACTATAACTCCAATTCAAACATAAGAATTGAGACACTTAGGAGAGAGATTTGAAAGGATCGATGATGGATGGTGTGCAAGAGTATGTGAAGGGTTTCTTAGTTCATAATAATAATATGAGATTAAGTATGTTAATGTTAGAAGTAGAACAAACTTCTTGAAATGAATCAAGCTCCAAGACCACACCTTCCAAATTTCATCCTAAAGTACATTTGGTTGCGTAATTTTTGTGATATTAGATTTGACAAAAAATTTTATCTCATTTTTGATTTATGATTTACTTAGTGATTCAATAAAAATTAGGTTAATGGACTAGACAAAAGACTTAAATTTTATTATATCTACACTATAGCACAAAAATAAAATTTACTAAACAAAAACAAAAAATATTTTACATACTCAAAAATACCCCTCCATGTTATGATAGTAATTTAATTTATATTATTTTATCAAAAATTATAAAAAAAATTATTTATTTTATAATATAAATAATTAATTTTTTAATTTAAACTTTGTGAGCAATACTATTTAAACTAAATATGGTATAATAAATTTGTACTGTCCAATCTTCTTTATACTTATCATGTTCAATTCTCTTTATCCAGTTCAATTATTGCAACCGAAAAAGACTACCTAAGAATCAAGGAATTTAGCTATGTTCACTCTTCTATATTAGATGCTTTTTTTTAGTTTTTCGAACTTCAGTTGTATCTTTTTTAAAGTTAGGAATATACTCCAAAGGATGTAATTCGCATTTAAAATAAGTTAGTAGGAGCCCGCATGTTTCCATAAACTATTGACCAGTATGTCTAACAGAATGTAGACTCATGACATAGGGACCACCCTCGACTGTCCTTATGATGATAACTCGATAGGAGCGTATTTGACTTACAAAAAGGTTTGAAGTTCCATAACCATTGGCATTCGGCCGCTACCCTCTTTACCGACTGGCCGATACCTCCTCTTGTTGTGTATCTTTGTTTTATTATTAAATTCATTATGGCTTAGAGCACTTGTAATGGTGATTAAGGTATTATTATTATTATTATTGAATAGAAGATAAGAGTGAATCACTCTTTAATTTTGTTTTCCCTTTTTTTATTCCCATCAAAATTGCAGTTTTGTTTGCTGCCGCCTTTGTAAAGGTATGCTAAGGCTCTTTCCAGCCAACAAAGAGTTTTAGTAGCTAAGAAATTATGCCAGAAGTCTAATGAAAAGAATGATGCCTTCAAAGAGGTAGGTTCTTCATGTATAGAGTGGAGATTCTATGTCAATTGAGCTTAAATTAGTAATATTGCTTATACAATTTTTTAAATACTAGTCTTAAGAGGCTTTTGGCTACTAGCAACTTAAATGATAATAAGTCTATTTTCCTCACTGCGGGTAGCTCCATTGTCTCTTAAGTTTACAGAAGTGGAAGTTTAATTTTTGCCTCCTCCTATCTTTTCGCCAATCATATCCCATACAGACGATGATCTATATGATATCCATTATTTTATCTTTAAAAGAATTTTCTATTTTGGTTTTTGGTTCCTCCTTCATTCCTTTCACTAAACTAATATAACTATTCTATACATATAGTCTATTGGGTTCCCTTTTTGCATAACCGGCATTTTGATACCAACTGAATTCCCTTCTTCATTAACCCATCATCTGCTGGTAATGTTTTGCCAAATAGCTTCCACATAAATATGAACACCTTTGTGGGTATGTTTTTTTTCCCAGAAGCACTTTTTAAGTTGATGGTGGAGGATAATTCAATTCTGACATGATTCCATGTATTTTTTGCTTACCTTCAAATGACAATTTCAAAAAACCCAGATCTGCAGAAGATTTGTCAATCTTGATATTCTTTTACTTCATCAAGCTGTGTGAAATCTAAAACCCTTTGTAATTTGTCAATGTCCTTGATGAAGTAGTACTTTGAAACTTTCTCCATGTTCAATTCTTGTGTCGGGTTCCATTTTATCGTGGGCACATAATCTAGCCAAGAATCTTACTAGAACCTGCAATTTCCTTACTTAAATTCCGAAGAAAATATGCTGCTTAGTTACCATTCTAACCAGCAACAACCTTTTCCACACAAGTGAACTTGTTATCTTCTCTTTTATTAGCATAGGATGAGAGTTTTGAACATGTTTTTGTTTGGAAATGTTCAGAGAATAGTGAATTCCCTGCTCTGAAGATCCACTATACCTTTACGTTTTCTACTTTTGTTATATCCGATAGTCTATGAATGCTTAATCCACCAATCTCAGCTGGAGAACAGATACGCTTCCATTTTAACCAATGTATGAATTTTGCTCATAGTAAATAAAAAATTTCTTTAATTTCTGGAGAATAATTGCTTCCATTTACAAAAGTAATACAGTCATCTTCAAAAAGCAAGGTGTGATATTAACTTCTTGTTTCCTATGTAATATATCATGCTAGGATGAGATCAAAGCCCCTCTTAAAGGAATTCCGAGCATAATAAAGGATCATGTTTCCTTAATCCTCTAGTAGAATTGAAAAATCCTTAACATTTGCCCTTCAAGTTTAACTGGAACCAACAATTAAAGAAGAGTCAAGCTACCATATGCTTGAAATTAGAGTAGAATCTCAGGCTAGTCGTCATGTTTAATAGGAAGCTCCAATCCATTGGATCATATCCTATTACTCTCTTCTTGATTGAAGGGAGAAGATCCTGCGCTATTAGTATATTTCATATGATGTTTCAGCCCTTTACAAATCCCAGTTTGGTATGCCTCAATATGCTTAAGTAAGAATGCGTTTAACCTTGCTGATAAAATTCGAGAAATGAGTTTAGCAAAGGCATTACACAAGCTAATTTGGTCTAAACTGTGGAAAAAAGCTCATATTGGTATGGTATTTCATCCAATATAAAATCATTCATTCATTCTTTAGTATAGATGTTCCAACTAGCACTAACACAACTAAAGCTCTCACATTGCATTATTTTTCAATTAGACAACCCCTCTTCATGGTAGGTGAAACCAAATACAGATAGATTAGTCCATAATGGATCTAGCCAGTGGGATTCCAAAGATTTTTTTTTTTCAAATAACATAATGGATACTGAATTTATTATGTTATTTTTGTATTAGAATCTCTCTCATTAAATTAAATTATTCATTGGGCAAATGGAAGTAAGCCCTAATTATGATATTCTGAGACGCACGTAATGTTTTTAAATAGATTTTGAGAACAACCTACTTATTGATAGTATTTTTTGCTTGTAGGCTTCCAAGCCCAACCTTATTAAGTATTTTTTGCTTGTAGGCTTCCAAGCCCAACCTTAGCCCACTAAGAATATTTGAATGTGGAGAAGGTGGGAAGTATGACAATTATTATGGCAACTACCTATGATTCCACAATTTCTTCTCAATATCTGTTCCATGACAGCTGAAGATCTGTAAGAATCAAGGGAATCATTGAAAGGTGATCTAATTGCCATTCTCGTCTCCCTTAGCCAATAAATAAGCATGATGTACGTAAGTTTATGGATCCAAAACCTTAGACTCTCTAGACTCTTGTTGCCATTGTTGGCCATCTTTCTCCCTCTCATTCATATTACTAACTCGAGCATGGAACCTATACACCGGAGACACCTCTAACACCCCCCAAAACTCCTCTCTTATTTAGCAAGTTCCTCGCACTCAAGCGCAGAAACCCTTTCTTGGGCCTTGGCCCAAGCAAGTCAACAAATTCACAACACTATTAATAAGGTAGTCAAGAAAGGGTTTGATTATTTCTCATGTAAATTTAAACTTTATTTGCTTACAAACCCTTCCTTAATTTTTAATAATGGAACACATTTTGGATCAACTTAACAAATGTACAAAAAATAAAAATAAAAAATTAATGCATAATAAAATTATAACATGTAGTAAATCAAATAGAAAAGGGAAGGGAAGAGAAGATTAGGCAAAGTTGCAAAGGTATATAATGGTTCTTCCTTATGAGTTAATCTACACTTTTTAACTCCATGCTAAGATAATAGTTATTTATATTTGTTTATCGCTATATTGTTTCACTAAAATTAAAAGTAAAATGTCTAATATGCTCCTTGTCAATGGAAGATTAACTCTGTTTGGTAACATCTTATTCAAAGGAAATGGACAAAAATGAGTGAAAAAGAAAATAAATGAATGGAAATGGAATAAAGTATAATTTTGATTTTATGTTTGGTAATATATAAAGAGATGAGAAGGAAATATTTCCGCTTCCTTTATTTGGTTTATCTTAAAGAAGGAAATAGAGTTGGTATTGAACAAACTTACCCTTAATTTTATAATAATGAATATTATTATTAGGGACACTTTTATAATTACATTACATTTCCATCCATTTCTTTCCAATTTTAAAGAGAAAAGAAGTACAGTAAATAATGAAAATATTTCTATTATCTTCCATTTCTACTCATTTCCACCACTCACTTAAATTGCCAAAACACCTCATTTTCTCCCATTTCATTTGGTTTCTTTCCATTTTGGCCTATTTCTACCAATCCAAACAGTGTTAACTATAGGCAAGAGGAATAATATAGATGCAATCGATCAAAATGAAAGCATCATAAAAATACTCAAAAGATCCCTAGGGTTACGGAAAAACAAAAAGAGCTAATGTCAAATTTGTCACCTAAATGGATTCATTTCTAATTAACAACCTGAATTATTCTTATGCTTATTTCAACGCACAGTTAAACTTTGTGCTACTAATAGTAGTAAGCTAGCTCCAATTGTTACTGTTGAATGCATCGGCATAAAGAACCAATCACCATTTAACAAGTGTCCTACCTCATTAAACTAACCAAGAAAAGAAAAAACAATTACAACTTGCCATCACAAAATTATATTTCATGCATCCAATCCAAGAAGCACGACACTGTTGAACATAAAAACACATAAAATCATAATATTGTGAAATGAAGCAAAAAATTATTTAAAAAATTGAACAGAATATAAAGAAAATCAAAATTAAAAAGGAACTAAAGGAAGTCAAGAACGCAGACCACCTACTACCACACTTACACCACCGCACCATCAGCACCACCCTCAAAATCCAGCACCACCACCACCAAACCCTCACTTATTATTCAATCATGGCTAGGGTAAATCCCTTTTTCTTCAACCCAATAAGTCCCCATGGTAAATGCTGGGTTACCGGTGGACCCTCGATTACAAGCCATCACGGTGACTCGATTACCAACCCAATGGACCAAATCAACAGGTTGTTGACTTGGTATACAGAGCATGTCAGTTACTAAGCTTTTCTAATATGTTGGAAGTTTTTTGGACAAGGGTGAGTTCATCCCGGGAATTTGAAGGAAATTGATTTATGAAAAATCACATGCTTGATATAAAACGAGAGAGAGATGACAAAACATTTTACAGCTGCACCCGTGGATGAAAAATATAAATAAATACATATCCCAAAAAAATGACTAAATTAAAAAAATATATATATTAATCATAAAGGAAAAAAAAAAGGGAGAAAATCACAATAAAACAAACAAAATAGAGACAAATCAGAAAATAGTGAAATTATATATTGAAGTACTGGTTGTGGATAGTTATCTTTAGACAGATTGATGATTATCAAGAATAGTGGATGATTAGTTTAGAATATGGGGTGTTTTTTCAGTAAAATAAAACATTAAATAAATATCAGAATACTAAAAAGACACCAAAACCTACCCATCAGCTTTAATATAATAGATGCATACGAAGTTTTCATGTGCAAAATCCCTTTTAACTACGACTGGGGTTTTAGTGTCGGTTGTTACTTTGTCCAGTGTTATCAGTAAACCATCAACGAGGGTTTATTCCGTTGACATTTATTTTTCATGTACAAAATCTCTTATAAATATGGTTACAGTTTTAGTTTCCATTTGTCACAGATGATGTCGTAACCATCAAAGAGGGGGGCTTGTTCTCTAGGCTGAGACTTAGACAATCAACCGTCTAGCTAGAAAGATAGTATTCTATTTACAATCTAGTTTCTATACCTGAGAAAAGGGTATTTGAATAGAGCGATCCCTGTGATTTGCAGAGGAAACGGATAAGCCCATGATTGCAGCACAGAAAGATGGAATGGGAAGTGGAGTCCAGAAGTGCCAGAAATTTTAAGGATATACACATTTTAGCTGCCTCCATATTACTAATTGTTGACACAATTGTTATATACCCATTATCACCAGCAATTTCGTTAGTCATATCTTGCTCATACTTGGACAAGGAAGAGATTTCAGAATATTTTTCCATCTTATATAAACATATTCACAAGTAACAAACATCAGATGGAAGTTCTCCTTTTCTAGTCATTATAGACCACTTAGATATTGATGCAGGTTCAGAGGCAACTACAGTATCTTCACACCCCCAAAAAGTTAAAAAAGGATTAGAGGACACATTGGAAATTAGAAACTTGGTTGTCAAACAAAAACCTGACAGAACATGGCAAAATACCCACCGTTAATCGGTCATGGCTTTGGCTCCTTCCAGCTTTTCCTGCCTTACCACTCCCCCCACACCACCCCC
>JAMXBB010000005.1:107716639-107750663 GCA_024138015.1 Lumnitzera littorea | reverse complement strand
TCTCCATTGACTTGCCCCATGTCCCGACCACCATCAGCTGATTTGGGTTTTCCCCCAACCACCAGATCCACCCTCCCCACTTCCCTGACCTGAGGAACCACCTTGGTTGTTCCAACTTCCTTTTTTGCTCAATGAATTTCCAGCATCATCTGCAGTTTTTGCCCTGTTCCAACTCTCAGAATTACCCTGGCCTTCATTTTTCTCCATTGACTTGCCCCATGCACCAGCTCCGGAATCCATCTTCCCTCCATCTCCCTTGTTCCAGGACGATCCTCCAGCTGAATGTTGCTCTGAAATATTTATAAGATACATATATTAGAACAAGTAGACGTTAATAAAATACTGACGGAAAATTGAGCTCCAGCCAAGTTTATACTAATCAAAGCAAGGAAACAACTAGAAGAAATCAACATCTACTTAGACCTCCTAAAATAGATCTTCTTAGAGAAAAGCTAACTCTTTATTGACGTTGGCATGCAATACATACCAGATGGGCCCCTTAGTCATCATAATATTTTGCATTTTAGCAGATTATTATCAATGATAAGCAAATAGCAAACTAGAGAAAGGATAGAAATTTCTTAATCCTTTGTGCTTGATCCAATAGAAAGGAATAACGAAGTCGAAAGACCGCCACAGGGCATTCAAGTAATAATCCTGATAAAAATGAAAGATATTCACATTTTGTAAAATATGATAACATGTCTAGTTTAAATACTGGGGTTATTGTTATCTATTTTCTCTAAATTTTTTTTTTTTTTTTTTGGCCATCTTCCTCTAATATTTGAGTGTGCTGACATAACTTATAAAATTTTGGCTCAAGACTCTGGGACAAACCTTCTTTCTTCCAACTGGAGGACCCACCCCAAGAGCCGCCTTCTTGTTTGCTCCAGGAAGATCCTCCTCCTTGTTTATTCCATGAAGATGGTCCACCAGGTTTACTCCACGAGGAATCTCCTTTCCCCCAATCTGCAGAAGAATCCACCTTTCCTTCACCAGGGCCCCCTGAATCATGATCAATTAAATTATAAAAGGAAACAACCACACTAAATAAGTGAGAAAAATGCCAGTTGATGAGGAAATACCATGCAATATGCTTTAGGAAATATCTAAAGTTTTGACTAATGTGTAGTATCTTTTACTCCATTTACTGCATGCAAACAAATGAACCAGAGAGAATTTTAACAATTTGGTTATTTCCTCCTAATTTGATTGCCATTCTCATTAATTATCATATTATGTTAACAACCTTAAGGTTTTTCCAGCAGATTCCTTAAAAAAATACATGATTTCGGTATAAAGAAGATTCGTTATAGAGTCTGCATTCTATCATTTATAACCTATTTATACCCCAAAATAAAGAGAAACCAGGCAATAGCAGTTAAACCAAGAATCGCTGAAACAAGGTCTTAAAATTCCATCACAAACCTTCCTTACTATCAGAAGACTGACCCCATGAACCTCCACCTTCTTTACCCCAAGCAGATCCCTCATTCTGCTTGAATGAAGACCCTCCATCTTGTTTACTCCACGAGGAACCTCCACCCTTACCCCATTCAGCAGCAGGCTCCCCCTTTCCTTTGCCCCAAGATTCTCCTGAAATACTTACCAGAATTACACAAGAAAAATCTTCTATGTAGCACTTCATAGTACTACATATAGATGTTATGCCCCATTATAAAAAGAAACTAGAATCTGGTGCATATATTATGCATTTAAACTTAAAAACTCTTTTCTCGTAAAAAAAAAAAAAAAAAAAAAACCTTAAGACTTCTTAAAACAAGGTCTTTTGATTCTATCACAAACCTTGCTTACTAACAGAGGACTGGCCCCAAGAGCCTCCACTTTGCTTGGCCCAAGAAGATCCATCATCCTGTTTACTCCAAGATCCTCCATCTTGTTTGCTCCAAGAGGAACCTCCACCTTTATCCCAATCAGCAGCTGCCTCCCCCTTTTCTTTGCCCAAGGATTCTCCTGAAATATTACCAAAATAACATAAGAAAAATATTTTTTGTTCCAGTCCATTGCATAGATCACTACAGTAAACCAAAAGAAACCCTTAAAGAAGGCATTGAAATTCTTATTACATACCTCCCTTATTGTCAGAGGACTGGCCCCAGGAGCCTCCACCTCGTTTGCCCCAAGAGGAACCGTCATCCTGTCTACTCCCTTCTTGTTTACTCCAAGAGGAACCTCCACTTTTACCCCATTCAGCATCTCCCTCCCCCTTTCCTCTGCCCCAGGATTCTCCTGAAATATTACAAATAAATAAATAAGAAAAATATATAAACAGAACAAAAGCTAACAGGGCCAGGAATACCCTATCATTTTCCTTTTAGCTAAGCTAGCTATCACTTATCAGTAGCAAAGGAAGAAAGATTTTCCATTTTAAGCAAAGAACAAACCCACCCATACACACCACCCCCACCCCCAAAAGCCTCCAAAAAAAACCTTTCCCCCCTCTTCACTCCTATTGTGTCCCTTGGGAAGTAGAAACAGATATTAAGTCAAAAAAAGAGGATAAAAGCTGATATTTCTTGCCACCTTTGCTTACCAAAACGCTGCTTTGCATTTTGATGGGAACTTCTCATTTCCAATTTCTGAAAATGTCTCGCTACAGTGTGCACTTATTATACCACATGATATAAGGAAACGATGTACAGCTTATTCATTATTTAATTAAATAATAACAAAAAAAAAAGGCCCTGAATACACTTCATTTAGAAATGCAGAAACATGAACCTATTTCAAGGGTTGACAGATAAGACATAGCAATTTCAATGACTTCAATTCATCATACCATGTCAGCTAGAGCCTACAAATATAATCTTGCTGTTAGTTATCCAAAAACATATACATGAACAAATGAATAAAAATAAATATATACATACGTTGATCATACTGTTTGATGTAATAGCAGAAATCTAATTGAATTGAGTGATCTATTTCTAGCACCATATGGGTAAATTTGGAACAGCAGCACTTCTTTTTTCCCCCAGATAAATTAATACAGCATACTTTCATAAATGAAAGTTCCATGGCTTGCTATACAAATCCATATTAAGCATTTGATATTGTAGGACATACATAATTCCAGTAAAACAAATAAATAAATCTTTCAAACATTATCTTATAGTTTATTACAAACCTTCATTGCCAGAACCAAAAGATCGTCCTCGACCAAAGGATCTTCCCCTTCCAAAGCGGCCACCACCTCTTCCCCTTCTACCACCTGATCCACGGCCACCCCCAAAATCATCTCTATATCCAGTCCCTCCCCTTCTCCAATCACCTGGTCCTTGATCTCCATCAAAACGCTTAGGTCTACTCCAACTGGCATTCGAATCATCACCTCCTTGACCTCCATCCTGATTACCCCACAAAGAACCTCCATCTTGTTTCTTCCAAGATGAACCCCCACTTTCGTTATTCCAAGCAGAACCTCCTCTTGGTCCTCCATTTCGCCTAACCCATGCACCACCCCCATCTTGCTTGTTTTGAGAATTTCCATCATTTATCTTCCAAGAACCTCCATCTTGCTCACTGCCTTCAGTAAATTTACCCCAAGAAGAACCTTCACCATCTTTTTGTTTACTTGAAGAGGAACCACCATCTTGTTTGTTCCAGGATGAAACCCCACTGTTTTTATTCCAAGTGGATCCTCCTCCTCCTCCATTAGATGCCCCAAGTTGCTGATCCCATGCACTACCCCCATCTTGCTTACTTTGAGAATTGCCCTCGTCTTTGGTCCAAGAGGTACCACCATCTTGATTACCCCATGAAGAACCATCACCATCTCGTTTACTGCAAGAGGAACCACCAGCTTGTTTGTTCCACAATGAACCCCCACTGTCTTTACTCCAAGTGGATCCTCCTTCAGAAGCTTCAATTAGCTTACCCCACACGCTATCCCCATCTTGAGAATTGCCATCATCTTTGGTCAAGGAACCACCACCTTGATTACCCAATGAAGATCTGCCACCGTCTTGTTTATTCCAGGAGGGACCATTATCTTGTTTGTTCCAGGATGAACCCCCACCGTCTTTATCCCAAGTGGACCCTCCTCCTTTAGAGCCTCCAAGTTGCTGACCCCATGCACTGCTACCATCTTGCTTATTTTGGGAATTGCCAACATCTTTGGTCCAAGAAGAGCCAACATCTTGATTACACCAAGAAGAACCTCCACCATCTTGTTTACCCCAAGAAGAACCCCCACCACCCTGATTACCCCATGGAGAACCTCCACCATCCTGTTTGTTCCAAGATGAGCCACCGCTGTCTTTATGCCAAGTGGATCCTCCTTTATACCCTCCAGGTTTCTGACCACAGATGCTACCCCCATCTCGCTTAGTCTGATTACTGCCATCATCTTTGGTCCAAGAGGAACCGCCATCTTGTTTACCCCATGATGAACCTCCACCATCTTGTTTACTCCAAGAACTGCCATCTTGTTTACCCCATGAAGAAACTCCAGCATCTTGTCTAGTCCAAGAGGAACCACCATCCTGTTTACCGCATGATGAACCACTGCCTTGTTTACTCCAAGATGAACTGTCTTGTTTACCACTGCGTTTGTTCCAAGAATCCTTATTTTCTTCATTCTGAGATGAAGATCCTCCTAGATCACTCCATGTAGAACCTCCAGTCTGCTTATTCCAAGAAGATCCAGCAGCACTTCGGGTATTTTGTTTATCCCAGCTTTCATTACTTCCTGCATCTGATGAACCTGCTTTCTTCCAGCCTCCACATGCCTCTGTTTTATCAGATGAAAAATCTGCTTCCCTAGAAGAATCAACCTTTGTGGTTAAGCTGTCCCAATTCTCTGCAGCAACTTGGGAAGAGCCTTCTGTTGGTTTTCCCCAAGATGAACCCCCAGTTTTCAGAGTTGCATTGCCCCAGCTGTCTGCATTTTTAGAAGATCCTTCACCATTAGTCACTGCCTTATCCCAGCTGCCTGATGCATTGCCACCAAATCCACCAGTTTGCTCATTATTAGCAACCGTAGTACTACCTGGTGCATTGGAGCCCCACAAAGATGGCTGTTTTGCAGCCACTTTGGCTCCCCAGCCACCGTCCTCCACATCTATTGAATTATAGTAGCAATAGGTCAGTGCCCATGATGAGACGAAAAGAGAATTGACAGAATACAGAGTAGGAAAATGAAAAATAGAGTAGTAACCAAATCATTCAGAATCATTACCCAAAGAACTTGAAGGATCGGCACAATTAGATTCTTCCTGAAGCTGTATGAGCAAGAAATCATTAGTATCATTATAATGGATTATACGAAGCAGAACAGAATAAGAAACAAAGGCAAGGAAGCAGGCAGCTAAACTTCATACAACTATGGAAAACAAGTTTATACAACCTTCGATCCTGAGGGGAAACTAGGCCAAGAACCCCTGCAAAAAACAGGGCATTGCAAGAATCAGTAAAGTTGATAAAATTCCAAATGTTAGTAGGAAAAGAAAGATACCAAGTTCTTGTGACAAGAGAGGATAATTATACTGGGATAAAACAAGTAGTGCCACATGAAATATAGTTGATAATCTGGTTGCAAAGAAAAAGAGCTTATAGATCTTTGGATTAAATGCATTTCACTCCCAATTCCTCCAAAAATGTAGCCAGCATATTCTAATGCTTTTACACCTACCATAAGCAACCAATTATAATGAGCCTATAAAAGGCCTAACTAAACTGACTCAAATAATTATATATCAAAAAACCACATCAAGTCATTCTAACTTGTAAGATTATTTCAGGACCAGAATTGGAAAATACATATTGTTTAACTGATTTTAAGAGCCACCACAATTTAGCATTAAATTATTCATAATGATCTTTCATCGCCAATGATTGATTCTGTATATTTTCTTTTGCAAAAAGAAACAACCCTTTAGACCAGCAGACCTTTGCACAACCCCTCCAACATACCCAAAGATATAGGACAAGGACAAGTGACTGAAAAAACTTTCTATGAAGATATGCAGATTAAACTGACAATCAAATCAGAATTTTGTGCAAAAGCAGCACTTCAGTAAGTTAATGAACAACTTAAGTAAATAAATTCAACTAATCACCTGCAAATATATGTCTGAGAATAATAATAATATCCTTTTAGCATCTCAAAAGTCACCAATTCTAAGAATGGAAAACATTGACAATACTGCTAAAATATCATCACTTCATGCTACCTGTTCTTTATTACATATAAGACATTATAAATCAAGACCCGTAGTTTCCAACTGCACATATGATCAGCAATAAAACACTCAAAGCTTTGAGGGAAAAAACCAATTGACAAGCAACAACACAAGTATTGGCATCAAACCACAACTCTACCTAGCAGCAGATGATCCCCCAGAATTCCAAGCACCCTCTGCTGAAGTTCCAGTTCCAGTCATCCAATCTAAACATACACAAACAATATTCTCCATAAATAACAGGTCATTACGAAATAAGTATACAAACACAGGAACACTACTCTTTCATCACAGACAAATATCAAGCTAACCCACACTAGATAAATATATGAATACATACTACAGATATGAGAAAATACAAGCAAAGAAGATCAAGAAGAGAATTTTCCTTTTTTTTCTTTCGGATAAGCAATCAAGAAGAGGATTTGGATGGAAGATTCAACGCTACTCTAATGTAGTCAAAGGAATCCAACCATCCAAAAGCCAAAAAAGCAATCTTTCCCAAGGATTTGTGGTTAAAAAGAGGCAAAGAGAGTTTCCTTAGCCTTTTTATTCTTCCTTTTGAGAAGAGGAGACTAAGAGGGAGGGAGCAACGGGACACATGTAAGGGGCAAAGAAGTTAATCATAAAACAACTGAGGATTTAAATTTCTCCCAGAAAAAATATCCTAACAGCTATCAATTACGATAAAACTAGGAATTTCTACCTGCAGAGCAGGCACCATTCCCAAGCAGGTCATAAAACAACTGAGGATTTAAATTTCTCCCCGAAAAATATCCTAGCCACTATCAATCATGATAAAACTAGGAATTTCTACCTGCAGAGCAGCCACCATTCCCAAGCAGGTCAAATGGTTCTCCCATACTAGAGGCTGGATCCTCCCTAAAGACAGAACTATACAATATGAGAAGCTTCCAGGGAAGCCTTGCAAAAATACAAGGTACAGAAGCAGAGACAATAAATAACATGAAATGATGCACCTCAAGGATGATGTAGAGCTCTTTCCATGAACCTCCGAAAGGTGCTCAGATTTCACTGTAGCAACATAAGCATAAGTGGTACGTCATGTATCTATCTGGCATCGACAGACGGATACAGCAAAACATACTAATAATGTTGGCAAACCTGTAAGAACTCTTTGCTTGGAGTCTAGCTTTACTGTGACATCCGACCGTCGAACCGCTATGACACGGCACAGATATCCCTTCAAAGGGCCAATCTTAATTCTCAATGTTTGACCAATAGAAAATGCCCCATCTTTGTCTCCTCGATTAACTACATCCGCAACAACAAATTAGTATGGAGAAAACAGCCATACTTTGAGTTTGACTACAGCACCAAGTTGGTAACACTCACAGCCATTATTTTCCCTAGCTTGCCATGGTTTTTCAGGTGATAGCGGGGATTTGGGAGAAGATGGTAAATCATTGAAAACATTAAAAGAACCTGGTCCACCTCCCTGGAGAGAGAAATCAAAAAACAAACAAAGGAAAAAAAAAAGGAAGATTTAAGTCCAAAAAAATTCAATAAGGAATTAAGAAAGGCCTATAAATCTAATGATACATCAAATCTCAAGCAAGACAAAAAATTGGAACCTTTTCTGAATCTATAGGAACAGGAGACTTCACTTTCTCGCATACATTAGCTCGAGAACAAATATAGCCACCATTTTCCATCTCATTCTCGTCATATATAAAGAGAATTCCCCTGTAAATTTGCTTAACAATACCCTGCCTGTCCTGCAAGTCAAAACCATCAAACGTATAAACAGATACTTTTCATGTCTTGCTTTCCATTTCCATAAAACATATTGATAGACTTACCTGTAATGAACCTTCCACCACTCGAACAGTATCGTTAACTGAAATAGTCTTCTTGTGCTGGTCAAATGCCGTAAATTTCCCATCAAAAGGTCCACTCCTTATATCATGCATGCCAACATTTAATACGGTTTGACCTTCAAGACCTTCTTTCAAGATCTAGAACAGTGAAAAGAATAAATAAATAATGTGTGCATATGAACTTATGAATAAAAGTGGAATGAAATTAGTATAAAGTGAAGGAACCAGGTATACCTTGTAGCCATCTTCTTTCTCAATTCCTACTATAAGACCGAAGTCTTTTCGGCTGTAAGAACAAAATAGAAAACCTGATGAACCAAGCAACCACAGCATAAAGTATTTTGCATCAGAATTTTCTCCAAGACCTACCTTAAACAAACAAGGTCATGCAGTTCAAACTTCTTTGTTGAAGAAGAAGCAGATGAGCCCTCTCCTTTATCGCCCCCTTTATCTGATTTTATTGTTCTTTTTTTCTTTCTATCACCATAAAGCTGGGCAAGCCACTCCACCTCAACTGACTCATTGTTCTCAGCAGGCTGAAACTTGAGCATTTCATCCTCGGAGGGGGTCACACCCCAAATGCTTAATGAATCTATTGCCACTCTTTTGTATAAATAACCATCCTTGAGCATCATACCATCAAGAATCTGAACAAGTTGTCCAGTATCACGATCACGCCTAAACTCCATCAGAGGACGAAACTCCCTGCATGCAATAAAAAATATGCCCATAAACAAACAGGTTATATATTATGCATAGAAAATGTTATTAGGTGCCCTAGGGGGCACATGTTAAGAAACCGAATTAAGAAAACTTTTTACATGCACTTGTTATTATTTTTTGGGTAAATTGCTCAGACCACCCTTATAAACTTTCGTAATTGCACGAACACCCCTCATTTTCAAAACTAAGTAGTTACACCCTAAAATGGATGTGAAGCTGAAATTTCTTTAATTATGTAGCAATTAATATATACACTAACTTATAATATAAACATGAAATTCAGTACAATGATCAAAGTATGTTTATTAATTACACAAGTCATCAACTAGATACCAATTTTTCCACAACTATATATTTACTTAGAAAAAGAAGATAGCCTCACTTCACCACAAGGAAAACACAACTAAATATTTCTTTCTTTCTTTCTTTCTTTCTTTCATTTTTTTTTTTTTTTTTTGCCAACTAAACATTTATTTGTTATTAGATAAAGTCTTAACAACACCTATTTTTATTGGCCTGATTCCCACTTTATACTAAGTGCAAAGATAAATCTGAACCTAAAATCAGCCCAATATTGCTCAAAGTTTACTTTGTATTTTAATTTTGCTCTAATATTCCTAATATTGCTCGAAGTTTGTAAGTCCACTTCCCAATGGTCGTCCTACATTCATCCTCTACAGATAGTAAGCAAGGTGCCGTTATCCCTAAAGAAGTAAAAACAAAAGAAAAATATTTTCTTTTATAACTTGTAATAAAAGATTTCACTTAAATTGGAATCATCTTTAATCAATTTGTTTTCCTTCTATAAGATCTACCATTTTCCCTGCATTTATGGGAAAAGTTCACGAAGATTCATCTTATACTCATAAGAACTACTGGACATTTGAATATATTTAAGGTTGTGATAATACCCTAATAATAATAACATATGTAATATAAATAAGGGACACTCAAGGAATGCCATGATAAAATAATAGTACACAAAAGGACCACATAGATACAAATGTAACTAAAGAAATGGCAATCAAATGCCTCCTTGCCACATGTTATTATAGTTCAAACAAATATTATGCATGTTGATTTTATTTAACTCGAAGCACCCCACAATAAGCTTAAGAAAAAAAATCATAGCTAACAAATCAAAGCTAAAATTAGGCTAAACTTTATCTAACAACAATAAATATTTAGTTGGCCAGAAAAAAAAGCAATAAATAAATATTTAGTTGCATTTTTCCTTGTGCCAAAGTAAAGTTTCATCTTCTTTTTCTATATAAATATATAGTCATGGAAAAATTTGTGTCTAGTTGATGACTTATGTAATTAACAAATATACTTTGATCATTATAATGAATTTGGTGTTTATATTATAAATTAGTGTGCATATTAATTGCTACATAACTAAAAAAATTTGGGCCTCACATCCATTTTAGGAGTGTAAGTGCTTGATTTTGAAAATGAGGGGTGTCTATGCAATTACAAAAGTGTATAAGGATCGTCTACACAATTTTCCCTTATTTTTTCCCGCTTTTTTAGTTAACTAATATAATCAATTTGGTAAAAGTTATCCTTTTAGGCCTTTAACAAGTACCCTTGGAAGACCCATAAAACGTGAACATACATATATACATATATATATTAGATAATAACAAATATTTGACATACTCAAGTTCCATCGAACTAATTAATCTGGGTGCCTGCACAGTAGACTTCCTGGTGGCACGTCCCCCACCCTGTGAGAAGTTAGTTCTTAATTAGCATAATAAGAAAATCTATCTAATATAAATGATAAATCACACGAAATCAAAACCCAAAGCAACTTTCTCGAGGCAGCAAATTGATTACAACAAACATCTAAGTCAAGGCAAACTCTTCATCTATCCAAAATAATAGATATCATTTTCAACAAGAAGGAAATGCAGATCTTGCATTAGAGGCAACAGCACATCAAAGACCTTGAGATATCTCAATGTTCAATGTTAACCAAGGCAGTAACTTGGCTCAAAACCCAATAGCAGTTTCTTAATAGATAAATGAGTGAACAACCAACATTTACAGCAGATAGACAGTTATCCTATATTGTTCACTTACAAATTTTTCAGCCAGCGCTTGCAGATCAATTCTTGGAATCAGTTTCACTGTTGCCCTTCTTCGAATGTCATTCACAGCCACAATCTATTGAAAGAAAGCCACTAACACATGAATCTCCGTAGAACAATCAATTATTGGTCTTGATGTCAGAGAGAAGAAGTAAACCTGCCCTAGATCTCCCTTGTAATTTCCACTCTTTATGCGGGCCCATGTGCCCTCGGAAATTTCAGTTCGCTCTCTTCTGACAGAAAGCAAATGAGTGACATCATTTATTGGAATTGGTGCTACCCGAGTAGTGTATATACTACAAAGGCCCCTGCAAGCCTATCAAAGAAGGTAAATCAATCAATCACCAAGATGCTCCACATGTCGCTTGTAAGGGTCTTTTTTTTTTTCCATTTGAGGTACATGAAACTATCAATAATTTCATGAGAATACATGCAACAAAAACTACCTCAACTATATCATTTTGCTTGTCAGCTTCAATAAATATATAACCTTTCACATGCTCAACAGCAAATGCAGATATCATCTGAAGCTTATTCCCAAGAGATTTCAAGTCAACAAATTTCTGCATAAGGCAGAACACTGATTGCCTCTCCTTTCCAACCTGCCACAAAAAAGTGTTGTAAGAAAAAAAAGAGAGAATAAATAAATAAATAAAGCTGAGAAAGCAGAGAGCAAGAGAATGGCTAAAATAAACAAAATATTAAAAGAAATAGCAAGAACATTATACCATGCATTTAACTTTCCAAACAACTGGATTGTTAGCAGAAGTCTTGAGAGAATAATCATCACCATATTTTTTGTGTTCATGCTCATCAGCAAATCGAAAAAATGAAGAACCTTCCTTGTAACGTTCTTCCATCATTCTATCAAATTCCTCCTCCTCAATCTCCTCTTTGGGGATAACTGGAATAGTTTGTCCTTTGAATGCATTGTTCTTACTATTAAGTGTTGTGTCAAACTCTTCGTCCATAAAATCTGCAATTGGATTAACAGATTTGAGTGACTTCTCTAGCTATACAAAGGAAAACTTGAGTTTCATTGCCAGCTTAGAGAACAATCCACAGCCAGATATCTTGATACACTTAGAAAATTCCTTACCTGTTGTTAAATGCCATCCTGTGACTTATAGTAACAGTCTATTCACGATTTGACAGTCAAAAATAAGATGCTCCAAGTTCCATCTAATTTTATCAACAACAAAGCTTTGAGAAAATAATAAAACACTGAGATAAAAGCTAGCAGCTCAAAACCGTTTCATCTCAACCGCAAAGGCATAGCCCCAGCATGAACACGGTGTAACACTTTTTTTAATAGTTAACTTACAGCTCCACTTACATAAAACATAATCTGGTAGAACTCACTTAAAGTATCCAACATGAATCGGTATCTAACAGTTCACAAAGCCAAATGACAAAATCTAATTTCCCAGCCCACAAAAAAGGGTCAAACTCTGCAGACCGGCTTCCAAGTAGAAGCAATCAGTAACCTTAAATTTCGATTGAAGTTAAGCATCTCCATTCATTCCCCCTCCTCATCTTCCAAAAACCCCAATCACGTAAATTCATATTCATATCTTCGTAATATTCCCTGATATTGTCAAAAAAATTAAAAATAAAAACAAACAGCTAGTGTGATTGTGAACGTGACTGAACTTTCATAATAATACAAAAAACCCCAATACATCATTCTCGGATAATTTTAAAAAGAAAAAACAGCATCAGAAATCCCTAATGTGACTAAATTTTTCAAAATAGTACAAAAATTAATAATCACAGCTAAATAAAATACCCAAAAAGAAAAAGAAAAACATGCATTATCCAAAATTCAGAAATAAATGCAAAAAGTTCGAAAAATGTGTGAGCGTACGTGAGAGAGATTCTGCATTACCAAAATTCGAAAATGCACAACGAAATACCCAATAGAACAACCATAAAACATGTGAATCAGTAAGTGAAAACACAGAGAGAAAGGAGAGCTACCGAGGTCATCGAAAATGCTGTCATCACTGTAGTCAGAATCATCAACGCCAGCAGAGTCTTCGAAAAACTGAAGAACACTGCGATTTCTCTTCTTACGACCGCCACCGCCAGTCTTATCATCATCATACTTTCTCTTTCCTCCGCCGGACCCTTTTCCGGCCACCTCCTTCCCTTTCGACTTCATTTTAGAAGAGAGAGAATGAGGGTTTGGGTTTGAGTTTGGCTGAGGAGAGGGCGGATCGTCCGGAGTATAAAAATGGAGTATGAGATTTTGATGAAATTACTGGACTGTCCGCGTACGTTCCGCCTTTTTCAAGTTTTGATTGGGAGTACTGGAGGGTGTTTGGGGGTTCTAACATTTTAGGCTAGTTTCATCGAATGTAATTAATGCATGGAGAATTAAATGGTACTAGCCAATAGTTACGGGTCGGATTTTATAGTCGCTTTGGAGCATGAGATATTTCTGGCGGAAAATCTACTCGGAACGCATGCGTAAAATAAACAATTTTATACAATTGATTAAGTTAGAGTAATAAAATAATTATACATGGCTTGAATAGAAGTTGTCTTAAAAATATAAAAGAAAAATTCATATTATTTAATTATCTTAACAATTTAGTAAATAATCCTCAGAAAATGAAAGAGTACAATTAATAATCATTCAAAAAGGGGGTAGGGTGAATAAACCGTAAATATATTAAAGAATACAAATTGATTTTCTAATTGTACGTGTAATTTTTTTAAGAGGGTATAACATCAAAAAGCCATCCTCTTGAATAAAACAAATATATTAATTCATCCTATGGTGCAGTTGTTTTTTTTATTATATTAAATCACCTTGATTTCTAGTAAATAAGGATCAATCGACAACTTTTTTTATTGTTAATAAACTACTGTAATTTAGATAATTTAATATGAAATTATTATATCATATAATTACCTTTGAGTAGCTATACCATAAAACCATTTTGTAAAATAGATTTTCGGTCTAAATAAGATATGATACAAGGGATGAGCATGTATCTATTTCTGTAAATACTAAAAAATCGGTAATCTGAACTCTAATTTAAGTTCAAATATCCTAAATCATATCATGAGTCGATAAGACTAATAATAATAAAAGTTTATGAAATTTAATAAATTGAATATAATACCAATAATAAAAACTCTAGAAATTAATCGAAACTCTAAATTACATATCAAAACCCTAAATTTGATTTATGTACAATTACCCGAAATCAAACCCGAACTTAATCGAAATCTTAAAACTATAACTTTAAGCCTATAAAATAATTAAATATCACTCAATATCGATATAATTGTAGTCGATTGTAATTATTGACTAAATTGTATAATTGCATAAAATTTTTAACCAAACTGTTAAAATAACTTATAAAAATTATAATTGTAACGAGTACAAATTAAATTAATAAATTTTTAAAAAATTTTAAAATTAATTTATTAATGTTACCTTTGCTATTTTTATGTTTAAAAAATTTACATATATTTTTTTTTATTATTTCCTATTTCTTTCTTTTTTTTCCTTCCTTTTTCTTCCTTCCACGTTGAACTCCAGCCGGTTCAAATAGCAACCCATGTGATTAAATTTAATTATAAGTGTCACAAAATTAAGAGATAAAGAACAAGATAATTAAAGAATATGTCTTGTCCAATTTAATGAAGAGATTAGGTTAGATTATTTTTCTTTTTTTTTTTATTTGTTTCCTTAAATCCTAATTGCTAATCATTACGCCTAAAAGAAAGAAATTTAGAAGAAAAAAAAACCGAACACATAAAAGAAGAAGGAAAAAAAAAAAGAAAAACAAAAGAAAACTAAGAACAAGAAAAAAATTAAGAACATCACCAACATATTTAAGTAAGTGTATTTATTTTAGTTGTATATATGTATATTATATAGTATGTACATGTATATACTAAGAATTTTGTTAAATGTTTCATTACATGTACATAAATAGATGTATGGGTAGATAAATAAATATATATGTATCTCTTATGTGTGTAAAAATATATGTATGTAGACATGTATAAATACATTATTATGTACAATATACAGTATATGTATATACATGTATGTATAAATAAGACTACATATAATAGGTATTTAGAAATTTCACTATTAGATATATACATATGCATGTACACGAAAGAAAAAAAAACAATAATAAAATAAAATAAAATATATATATGTATATATAAATAAGAGGGCATATAGTATGTATTTAGTATTTTCACAAATTATACCTAGATATATATATATATATATATGTACACATGAATATGAATATTTATGTATATAATCTTTATTTTCATATATATAGATATCTAAGTATACATATTATATATATATATATTTATATTTATATATACATGTGCCTCATATTCATGTGCACATGTAAGTTATTATTTTCTTATATATGTATATATATATATGTGACGTGAATATGTGTATATATATATATATATATATATATATATATAAACCTAGTCTTTAATATATATGTGTACAAGTGTAATAATAGGTATATGTATGTAAATTTATATCTAGTATTTTCATATTATGAGAAATTTTGTATGTATAGTTATATAAGTATTTATATATATATATGTATATTGTGGAATATTAGAAAATAATAAATTAGAAAAAAAATAATAATAAATTAATAAGTCTAAAATCTCAAAAATAGGTAAAAATAAATAACTGGGGTAAAATAAGCTTAAAATAATAAAATTATCAATTATATGATTTAAATAATTATTAAATCATAAATATACTAAGAAAAAACTGAAATTAATATTTTATAACTTTTTTAATTAAAATAATAAATTTTATGATGTTTTTATATCACGGTTCAAACTGTAAGTTACAACGTCCAAAACAAACCTCGCTATGAGAAAATATGCTCGAAAATGATCAAAATGGACTATAAGTTCATAACGATCCACACTAAAATAAAAAAGTTATACGCGATTCAATAAAAAGCTCAAATCGACAATTTCGCATAACTAAATAAAGTAAACATTACAAATTACGACACTAGTTTAGCTTTAAATTCCCAAACTTACAATTTTTTATATTCCTTATTCTCAAGTAATCTCGACCTTGACCTTGAGCTGCCCTTAGATTATTACGACCCTTGAGTCGATTATGCTTAATAATTACATGTTGTATAGGGATGGGTTATACTTGTGTATAATAACCGTTTGTTAATAGTGAATTTACTTTAAATTATAATAACATATTGATTGTTGCATGGTAGATTCGCTAGAAACTGATTATTTGTAATCTTGTTGATTACTGAATAATAAGACCTAATTTTACTTAACTAAAAAAATTTAACTTGAAACACGCATAATCATGCACTACATAACTAATTCTGGCAAGTTACATTATACGGAGGTAGCAAAAGGTCATACGTAAGTTAATTATTTGATTGTTATAGATTTCGTGCAGTGCACACATGCAATATGACCTTACCTTGACTCGCGGGATTATTAGGCATTACAGGCGCCAACCACCTAACTAAGGGTCTAGTCTAAAGGCGTCTATTTAGAGGTGAGTGAAGGCTATGTGAACCTATTTATAATCATGTGTAGAACTCGTTTTTGATAAAACTGAGAATGGATATATCATTACATTTTAAATACGAAACGTAAAGTTTCGTTACAAGATAAGTTTTAGTATGATATCCGGATCTAACTGTGTCGATATATCTCTAAACCTAACTTCGAAAGGCGTTAAATCTGAGTTGCATATAGTATCTAGTTACCTGTATGTATATGTTTAGCATACTGATTGACATACATTCATTTGATTGAATTTAATTAATGTATAACTTGATTGTAGTATAATTAAGGGAATTATCTCACTAAGTTAGTTAGCTAGCTTATATCCTTATAGTCTTCTTTCGCAAGCCAAGTTATTCGTAGAGTTAGGCCGCTGCATGCTCGAGGTTAGTTGTTTATCAGGGGGTCGATATGGGAGCAAAACATGATCGGAGTGTACTTATGATAGTTTATTTAGATTATGAATCTGATTGTGTAATAAACTAATATTAGTTTGAGTTAAGAAGTATTATAGACTTCTTATCTGTAAACTCTTATATAAATAGAATGTGTTTTATATTTCCATAACCTGTTATTATTATCATGAAATGATATTACTTATACTTACGCAACTCTTGGTTAGCTGTAGCCGTAGCCGTAGCCGTAGTCGTAGCCGTAGCTGTAGCTGTAGCCGTAACCGTAGCCGTAGCTGTAGCTGTAGCCTTAGCCTTGTGTATCGCATAAAGGGTTGTCAATTGTAAAAGAATTTAATCTACAATCCTTTGTACGATATACAATAACTGTTACGACTAGCTCCCTTGGGTCGTGATAACTCCATAACTATTTAGAACCAATACCATAAATATTATGGGGTATCTTAAATTTTTCAATATGTGCAAGCTATCATGTATGCCATGCATAAAATATAATTAAACATGATTAGGTTTGATAAATATATATAAAAAAATCTAATCAAGTCCTCAACTTACTCACTATTTTCAACCAACTCTTAATTAAATAATTGAATGTATTCATATCTCTAATTTAAGTCAATATTAGATCTGTATATATTGTATTTTGTTGTTTTTTTATGTTTTCATTGAAATTCGATATGGTCATATTTAACGGTAATCTATATCTAAACATATGGTAAATTACATATATCAACCCTAAAAACTTTGAAAGTTATGCAAACTCCTAATTTTTTCTAAAGTCAACACTTATGACTACCAAAACAAGCATAGGCCCTAATTACACTCACTTTATACATATATTTTAGGGTTGTTTTATTAAGATTTTAATATTCATTTGTTCTAATTTTTAAGTTTTTTAGGCTTATTTGTAAAATATTTGAATTTGTAAGCTTTGATTGAAAAGATTAATGGAGTTATAATGATTTTAGGGAAGATTTCATGAAGTTTTAGAACTTTGATGAAGAATGCATTGAAGATATTGGCAAGAAAGCAAGATTTTGTTGAAAATCGCCAAAGAAGATTTTAGTTAAGTTTATATCAATGCTTCTTACCTGTAATTCTTGAGTCTATGGAATTTGTCATTTTCAAGTGCAAGGAAGAATCGCACCTAGCATTCATAGTTGTGATCTTTAGGCATGAATATGTTATTTTATAAAGAATTTCCTATTTTGAAAGATCCTCATAACCTTAAATCTTAGACAACATAAATAGGAGTCCAGCTCTAAGTTACGAGTGTAGAGAGTGATAATTAAGCCTTTGAAGAGCAGGAAGAGTAAAGTAAGGTTAAGGTTATACCTTTTCTTTATTCTTTTTGGTTTTTCTTCCATGCTTTAGTTTAATCTTTCTTAGTAAATCATTGTTAAACCCTAATTTCTTACGTAACCGTTGTTCTTGTTTATTTAATCAATGATATTTATTATTAAAAATCTAATTGCACTATACTTTATTTTATTGAATTGATATTTGCCTAAGTTATTAATTCAATCTTAAAGTTTGCTATAGAGATTATGATACTCAATTGTAAATAGATTGGTGTAATTAAAAGGAATCGAAACACACTAAACGATTGACTATTTAGTTTCTCCGGATTAAAGTAACCCTATAGTAGAATTCAAGGACTTAAAGTGATATTAATATATTATATTACAAAAGCAATTCGGGTAGAGTATAATTGAGGTTAGGAATTAATCGGAGAAGCGATACCAATTAACTCATACATAGGATTCCCATAGCCCAATAAGTGATTAAGATTAAAGGGTTCATAAAGCGAGGTAGTACAAAATGAATTTACTAAGGTTTATGTTCTCTTTAATAATTTAGTTTATAATATTTTATTTTATTTTGTTGTGTTATGTAGCTTTAGTTTATGTTAATTAAGGTTCTTCATTGAAATTGAATTTAATTACTAAATTAGACAATTAGAGAATAAGGAGAATTACTGGTAGTTCAAGTATTTCAATTTAATCATATATAAGTTTCGTAAATAAGTTCTCTGAGAGATCGACATTTGGACTCAATCCACTACACTATAAAATTGATAGGTTTACTTGTCTTCCATTAGGCTCCCCTTTTTTTCAACCGACTAATAACAAGTATCCAACTTTTCCCATTAATAGACCAACCTGTTCTTTGTCTCCACTATCCTCCCAGCCAATCTAATTAGCCTCCAAGCTATCCTAGCCAACCTCTAAACAGTCAATGCTGAACTCCAAATCAATCGTCCAAGGTCATCTTCGAAGACTCTAAAGACTAGCCACCTAAGTACTTAATGAGACAGATGGCTAAGGATTAAATGGCCTATGCCTGAGGCTTCCTTTTACATCACTTACCAAGCTATTTCTCCAGTATTTAAGCTGCTAAGCCTTTATTCGTGCACCGACCTGACCAACTTAATGGATAAAGATAGCTTAGACCATTCAACCTCCTACTTGCTTTCCTTGATTTTGAGCTATCCCAACCAATTACTAACCTCTTTAACAAACTCTCCCCCACCAACTCAAAGCACGACATCCATACTTCTTTGTCCATTTATACCAAAAGCTCTATCATGTCAAAAAGACACATGTTTTGAGGAAATGATAATGGACATCCTCCAATGAAGATTCTTTTCATGTATGCTTTCTAGTATTTGTACCCTTTTAGTCTTTTCCACTTTAGGAAAATGTTGCCTTAGTTAACAAGTATTAAAGGGTACATCTTTACATAGCAATCATCTTTTTGCATCATTGGATAACAAATACACTTACCTCATCGTTTTTACTTATATGCTTATACTTTAAGTTCTTCCGTTACTCTTAGTTATCTTTAACACAGCAAGCACCATCATTTCCTTCATTGAGTCATATCAAGTGGTCAAAGTGAGTTTGATTGCAAACCATGGTGAGTTATATCCATGGTTTGGCCTTTGGGTTTTGCTAGCTTTCACCTTCATTTTCTTCTTTATGAGGACCCATTGACTAACTGTGATACGATCTAACATGGATGAACATACGACGTTCGGTATTGCACGAACTAAGGGGCTAGGTCCAAACCTCAAGACAGTCTAAAGGATAAATGATAGTTGAAGGTTAAGTAAGGGTCTTCGTGAACTGATGGTAGATATGACACACCAACACCTCATATGAGCTTGGGTCGCACTTGATATTAGGCATAAGTGTGGTTAAAGATCACTCACTACTAATCCACACTCAATGGGCTAGATAAAAGTAATTGAGAGTAAGCAAGATTAACTTAGCTCACGCAAGAAGAAAAATGTTTGAATGTTGATTTTATTCACTGTTGCAACTATTATAATACATGAATATTCATATCACCTAATTAGGATAAGTTTTAGGTTAATGTATATTACAAAAGGATTCTTATTAGTAAAGGAAAAGGAAAAGAAATAATTTACAAGGATAATGTTGTAAATGAGCAAAAAGAATATCCATCGACAAAAAAAGGATAGTATAAATATTAGGAAAATCAATGCGCTTGTTAGCTATTTATTATATGGTCCCAATGACACTGCTGGCTGAGTAGAGCAAGTTCGACAACTCGATAGCTCAAATGTTTAATGTTATGAAAGGGTTGGTCTAGAAGGTAACTTATTATGGGGTTGGCTACAGGAGGTTGGCTCTAGATAGGTGTCAACTCGACCTCGGCATGCATCAGGTTAGCAATATACTGATTTAATACTTCGCCTTAGGTAAGGGTATTGTAGAGAGGTTGGCTCAGTACATGATTCGGTCACCTCGGCAGCTTTTTGGATGAGGTGGTGAACAAAATAACTTAACGGGTCAAATTGGGGAATGTACTACTATTCTGAGTTTAACTCTCCTCGAACAACTCAAAGAACCATATGAGCAAGCCCTCGAGTTCAAGAGCGTTTAATCAGTTCATGATTCCTATCATCCCCTCTAGGTTATTTTGGAGATTTAGGATCAAATCCGATTCAACTTTAGGTTATTCGTCTTTAGGAGCATGCGGGTGAAGGTCAACAACGTTGAAGGAGTCCTAGATCCCATACTCTTTTGTTAGTTTAATCTAGTAGGCATTAGGATAAATCTTTTCAAGCACTTTGAAGGATCCATCAGTCCTAGGAGATAACCTACTCTTCATTAAGTGTAGAAATCATTCCTTACTAAGGTAAATCCAAACCAGATCGCTTGGTTGAAATTCCTTATTATTCTGTCCTGGACCTCGTCTCTCGAGCTTTGTAACAGGTCAACTTAATTATTCTATAACCTTTTGATGCATGGCTCTGATGGTTTTGACTCTTTCTACAACAGGCTGGTCATCTTCTTTTCTTAAAAGGGATGTTTGGTCCTTTAGGAGCTTAAGGTTGAACCCATAGGTGACCTCCAATAGCAACATGCTTGTTATACTATAGGCAATCCTGTTGTAGGTGAATTCTATGATCGGTAGGCACAGATCCTAATCGGGCATGTTGCAACCGACGGTAACCCAGAGTAAAGTTCTATGATTGGCCATGTTGTAACCATCGATAACCCAGAGTAAAGTTCCCACTGTCCTATTAACAATCTCGATCTATTCGTCCGTTTATGAATGACAAGACATGTTGTACAATAGCTTGGTTCCTATTTGTTTCCATAACATTCTCTAGAAGTGGCTCATGAACTTTAGGTCCTAGTTTGAAACAATGGTTCTAAGTACTCCATGAAGTTTGACTATTTCTTGTAAAAAGAAAAGTAATAACCGAAGCGTTGTTAGTTTTAGAACATGGCAAAAAGTATACTATCTTACTGAATTGATCCATAAATACCATAATGAAGTCCTTCCCTTGGGGCGCTTTCAGCAATCTTAATATAAAGTCATACTCGGTTCAACCATGAGTTGGTCGGGATGGGCAATGGTAAGTAATGTCCTTACTAAGCTCGGCTTCGCTCTTTGCTTTTCTACAAGTAATACACATGTCTAACACAAACCAGACATCTCTCTTCATTTTTAGTTAAAAGAATCTTGAGGATAGTATCTCATCAGTTCGGTATTGGCCAAAGTATCCAGACAATCCTCCCAGATGCACTTCGCGCACTATAACTCTCTAATGGAACAAGTCGGGATAAAAGTCTCCTCTTCCTAAACAAGTATCCGTCCTCTCTATGATAGTCATCAAGCATTTGACCTTTCTTAAACTTGGCATAAATGGGACCTAAATGTAGATCCTCAAAATATAAATATTTTATTATTGAGAAACCTAGCAACTTAATCTATAGCTCAAATAGGAGGGAATGTCATCTTGATAGGGCATCGGCCACTACATTGTTCCTTCCATTCTTATACTTCACTACATATGAAAATCCCTCCATGAACTTGACCCATTCGACTTGCCTTTGAAACAAATTGGGTTAGCTCTTCAGATATCTCAAAGATTCGTGATCAATATAGATCACAAACTCCTTAGGTAATAGATAGTGTTGCTATACAATTACGGCTCGGATTAAGGAGTAAAACTCTATTAAGTTTTTCCTTAATATATTTTGATGATAATAAAAAGATGAGAATGAACTTAACAAGTTTTTTGAGTATGCAAGACATCCTAAAGAAAAGAAAGGTTAAGAAGGAAAATAAGTTTGAATTTGTGCTTATCAAAATATATATCATAATGTGTATTAGAAAGTATATCAGTAAGAGAACATAATAGTATAGTTTGTGTACAGAATCGAGATCGGTTGTAGTTCCTAAATTATTTTATGAATAATTTGAACAAATTAAGTTGGACAAATTTGCAAGAAGGCCTAGCTCCACCTTATTGGGTATATTAAGAAAATAAATTCAATTTCATTCTACTAAGATGGTTAAGTCCATGGGGATTTTAAGTTGGATTAATTTAAAAAAATACTCAAGAATTAGATTTGTAAAATGGTTGATTAAGGTTTGAGTAATATATTTTGATATTTCTAGTAAGGTTAGTCAAGTTTTAAATACATTAAGGACATTAACCGTAAAAGGATTTGCTGCATTAGTGTTGTATATTAATAGAGTAATTGAGTGTAGCTCCTCTAAACTTCTCACTAAAGAAAGCAATAGGTCGGCCTTCTTGCATCAGCATGGTACCTATGCCTAGTTCGAACACATTACACTTTAATTTGCATACATTGTCAAAGCTTGATAGAGCTAAGATAGGCACTGTAGTTAGCTTCTCCTTCATCTCTTCAAAACTCCTATACTCCTTCTCTCCTAATCTGAACTTAACATTCTTCTTTAATGGTTCCGTAAGTGAGGCTACAATCGTATTGAAATTCTTTATAAATTTGTGATAAAATGATGCGAGGCCATGGAAGCTCCCCATGTCATCGTAAGCCATCTGATGATCACTCTTATCTTTTCATCATTGATTCACATTTCACCACTACTTATAACAAACCCCAAGAAGATTATTTCAGATCAGCAAAAGTCACACTTCTTTAGATTGACATAAAGCCTTTCAGTTCGGAGTTTTGTAAAGACTGCTTGGAGATGCTCGTGTGAGTCTCCAAATCAAGGCTATACACTAGGATATCGTTAAAGTAAACCACCACAAATTTCCCTATTAGTTCTCAAAGCACATGATCCATCAGTAGCATAAATGTATGTGATTGGCACATTCGATGGTTCAAATGGCATCACAAGCCACTCATATAATCTATGGTGGGTCTTAAATGTAGTCTTCTACCCATTGCCATCTCACATTGGATCTGATGATATCAAAATCTAAGGTCAATCTTGGAGAATAATCTTGCTTAATTCAACTTATTCGACATATCATCAAGTCTTAGTATGGGACACCTATACTTGATGGCAATGTAATTGATTCGGCTATTCACACACATCCTCCACAACCCATCTTTCTTATGTAATAATAGGGCTAGCATGGTACAAGGGCTAAAGGATTCTTGTACATACCCTTTCTTTATCAACTCATCTACCTGTCTCTACAGTTTGGCAGCCTATTTTAGGTTCAGCCCGTAAGTGGGCTTGTTCAGCAATGTAACTCTTAGTTGCAAGTCAATTGCATGTTCAACACCTTGAATGGAAAGCAAACCTATCGGTAGCTCACTTGGAAAAAAGTCGGCAAATTCATCTAATAAGGTTTTTACCTTATTAGGCAGCAATTCTCCTTAGATCCTCTCATCTCAAGTAACCTTTTGACTAGCAAATAAGTTGGCCCTTTAAGCTTCATCTCTCTCTTTAGCTCAGCTCAAGTCAACATCAAAGCTTCTTTCTTCAAGACTCAGCTCAATTAGGCCTACATGATCTTAACTTATTCAGTAGTCATCGGGTTCAACTTCACCTTTTTACCCTTATGCTACAAGGAACATATATTCTTCCTGCCATCATATATTACGGATCGATCAAACATCCACAATCATCTAAGCAGAATATAGGACATGCTTGTAAGCAATACAGCATAAAGCACATCATCTCGACAGTTTCCAATACAAATCAGTACAGTCACTTACTTATTTACTTGTAGGGCTCCCTTGTCACTAAGCTAGTATAGTTTATATTATTTAAAATAGGGCTTGGTCGGTAACATTAATTGCTGAACTATGAAAGCAAATGTTGCATTGGTGTAGCTGCTACTGTTAATAATCATTACACATAGTAACCTACTCACCTTACATCTAATATGGAATAGATTCTCTCACTATTCGTCTTTGGGCACATGACTCACACTCATTGTTCTCCTCAACACCAGGGTAGTAGGCATAAAATTACCATCCTCACTATAAATGACTTCCTCCTCCTTGGACAATTCGGTCTGTCCAGCCTCTTTCGAGTCTTCCATTTCCTCATCAGTACTATTTATCTCAATAGCTGGCACTTAGCCTCAGATCACCATGGTTCTTCTGTTTGGACATTAAGCGACTATATGTCCAAATCCTTAACATTTGAAGCACTTGATCTCACTCGTGTTTCTTCCAAAGCTCTGGCCCTTCTTAATCTTCCTTGAGATCTCCTTCTCCTTTATTCGAGTATTTTAAGTAGGTCGAGTTTTAGTAATCTTACTTGGTTCCGATTAAATAGGTTTGCTTAAAACAAATCAGTTATTACTGGGTTGATTGAAAAAGGATCAGAATCTTCTCGTTCGAACCTCTTAATCCTCTGGGCAACTCGGATAACGTTATAAAGTGATCCAATATCTATGGTCTCCAAAATATCTCTAATCTTGTACTTTAACCTGCTAACGAATCAAGATACAGTTCAATCTTTAGGCTTAACAACTTCACATTAAATCATTAACATCTGGAATTCACATAGGCATTGATACTCAATCTACCTTATCTCAACTCTTTAAACTCTTATACACATCCTACAAATAGTAGTTTGGAACAAATCTTCTCCTCATGACTCTCTTCATTTTATCCTAACTCCTAACTTCACGTTCTCCTTCTCTTCTACGTATGACTTACATGTTCTTCCATTAGAAGGCAGCATAACCAGTAAATTCTAACACAACAAGTTTAACCTTTTCATTTTCGGGTACCTCATGGCATTCAAATTGCTTAGCAATCTTATCTACATAGTTTAGGTAGTCATTGACATCACCACTACTAAAAAAGCTAGGGATATGCATTCTTAACCCTTCCACTTTAGCAGCTCAGACATTTCTCTCCTCAAGTTCGTAATATTCTTCTACTTCATCACTTACTTCCTCATTTGCTTCTTCAATTTGATCGAGTGCTAGTCTACGCCTAGCAACTTTATCTACTCCTCCAACTCGGGATGGTCGAATTGGGGCATTAGCTTGGCTAGACTGACATTGCCTCTCTCAAGCTGTTTACATCCTCTATATAGACCATTTCTAGTATGTTGCCTATCTTCATTTATGACAGTCACTAGATTAGCTACCAAGTCAATGAATCTGTCCGATTGATCACCCATTAACTGGGGTGTAAAGCTTCCTTATTGACCTCGATCATTCTGAGCGCTACTTTCTTGATTACCCAAAGTTCCTTGAATACTAAAATCGGACATTGTCGACTATCTTATGAGATTTATAGTTAAAATACTACTCAAAGCTCTTACCGTAAATAACAACAACTAGATAAAACCCAACACTCCTACTGTGATGTCAACTATACACAATAGACAAGTAGACACTCACACTATGTTTCGTGTATAAGAAACAAGGGAAAATAGAGCATGAAATTTCTTCAACACAATTCACCTTTCAAACTCCTTTGACAACTACATAATGTCTAACACGCATGCATGAAATCAATAACAAGTTCCTTAAAGAACAAAGTAATAGAAACTAGCTTCGAACGTAGCCAAGTTTTGATACCAAGATGATATGGTCTGATATGGATGAACATACGACATCCGATATTGCACGAATTAAGGGGATAGGTCTGAATCTCGAGATGGTCTAAAGGATAAATGATAGTCAAAGGTTGAGAAGGGGTCTTCGTGCACCAACGGTGGATATGACATACCAATGCCTTATGCGAGCTTAAGTTGCATTTAATATTATGCACAAGTGTGGCAAGAGGTCACTTGCCACTAGTTTACGCTTAATAGGCTAGATAATAGTAGTTGAGAGTAAGCAAGATTCACTTAGCTCACATAAGAAGAAAAAATGTCTAAATGTTGATTCTATTCATTATTGCAGCTATTACAATATACGAGTATTTATATGACCCAATTTGGGTAAGTTATGTATTAGTGTAAATTATAAAAAGGATTCTTACTGGTAAAGGAAAACGAACAATTTATAAGGATAATGTTGTAAATGAGAAAAAAGAATATCCAATGATAGAAAATGATAGTACAAATGTCAGGAAAATCAGCTCGTGTATTAGCTATCCATTCTGTGGTTCCAATGACATCCTTAGCAGGGTAAAGTAGGTTCTAAACATATCAGGTCAGGATCGACAGTTTAGTAGCTCAAATGTTTAGTGCTGTAAAAGGATTAGTCTAGAAGGTGACTTATTATTGGGTTAGTCATGGCATGCATCAAGTCAGCAATATATTGATTAGATACTTGGCCGTGGATAGGATGTTATGGAGAAGTTGGCTCAGTTCACTGTTTTGTCACCTTGGCAACTTCTTAGATGAGGTGGAGAGCAAAGTAACTCGACAGTTTAGATTGAGCATGTACAGCTCTTTTGTGTTTAACTCTCCTCGGATAGCTCGGCGAACCATATAAGCAAGTCCTCAAGCTCGAGAGAGCGTAATTAGTCCGTGATCCCTATTAAGGACTTATACCTACCTATTATGAAGTTCACCTATAAGAGGTCTACTCATAGTTCCATTGCACAATCATCATTTGAGGTTGTTTACATCATCAACTCAACCTTACCCATAGGAATGACAGTTGGGCCAGCCGTAAAGGAAAGGAGCCTTAAAGGAGTACGACGAGTTGAGGAGTTTAAGAAACTTTATTGGTAGGTGAACAAACAACTTACCCAAACAAAGGAGTTAAGAAATTGAGGAAAGAAGGTTATAAGCTCCCAACCTAGCAACTAACTGTGAATTCACCTAGGCAAAGATTGATTTCTAGGTTGTAAGAATTGTAAGTTGTCACCCCAAGCTAATGGATTACACAAAACTTCGAAGAAAGTCAATGACAACGCCTACAAGTTAGATTTGCTAGAAGGCTATGGTGCATCTCTTACATTCAATGTGGCTAACTTAACCCTCTATGATCCAAATGAAGCTGAGCCCGACAATTTGAGGTCAAAATCTTCATTAACCCTAGGGAGATGATGGACATTCGACCACTTCCATTAATAGGCTGACCTGTTCCCTATCTTTACCATCCTCCTTGCTAACTTAATCGACCTTCAAGTTGTTTCAATCAACCTCCAAGCAATTGATGCTAAGCTCTAGGGTGATCATCTAACGCCATCTTTGAGGACTTTAAGGATTGGTTGCCTAAGTACTCAATGGGAAAATGGGCAAAGATGAATTGGCCTATGCCCTAAGCTTCATTTCACATCATTCGCTAGGTTTTTTCTCTAGCATTCAAGCTATCAAGCCTTTACCTAAGCATTAATAGACCAAGACAGCTCGAACCATCTGACCTCCGACCTACTCTCCTTGGTTTCGAAATATCCCCACCAATTGCTGACTTATCTATTGAACTCCCTCAACTAGCTCAAGAAATATCATCCATACTTCTTTGTCCATTTCTACCAAAAACTTTGCCAATGTTAGGAAGACACATGTTCTGATGGAATAATAGTTGACATCCTCCAATGAAGATTCTTTTCTTGTTATTCCTTTTGTACCCAAGTTTGCACATGTATGTTTTCTAGTATTTATATCCTTTTAGTCTTTTCTAATTTAAGAAATTTTACCTTAATTAACAAGTATTCAAAGGCACATCTTTTATATAATGATCATCTTTTTGCATCACTGAATAGTGAATATACTTACCTCCTTAGTTTTACTTGTAAGCTTGTGCTTCAAGTTCTTTCGTTGCTCTTATCATGCTCCCTTTAGCAAAGAATTAGCAACAAGTACCCTCCTCTTCTCCATTTGTAAGTCACATTAAATTAGCGACAAGTACCCTCCTTTCCTCTATTTTTGAGTTACATTGAGTAGACAAAGTGAGTCTGTTTGTGAACCTTATTGAGTCATATCTACGATTGGCCTTTAGGGTTTACTAGCTTTCACTTTCATTTTCTTCTCTACGATAAGAACTCATTGACACACTTGGTAAGCCTTAGTAATTGCTAAGTGTCCTAGGCACATCAACTAGGCTACTCTGTGTAAAATAAGCTTATTTAGATTTTTTGTAAACCCTGTAAATTTAGCGTTTTAGGTAACGAATTAATTTAAATATTATAGATAATTATCCTAACTCAATAGAGTTGATAAATTTAAAATTAATTAAAATTTTAAACTTAAGAATAATATGAAAGATAAAAACCCTAAAATTTTGTTCGAAATCTAAATCTTGTACGAAAACCCTAAACTTTATGTACGTATAAATGCCCAACATTGAACTTGAAATTGACGAAAATTCTAAAACTATAACTTTAAGCTTATAAAATAAATAAATATAATTTACTAATAATAAAACCTTAGTCGATAATACGCATAACCGTATAAAATTGTTAACGAACACATTAAAATAACTCGTAAATATTATAAACAGAACGAACAACGTTTTAATTAATGAATTTCAAATAATTATTACTATTTAATATTTTATGATTTATATTAAGAAATTCTTAAATTTTTCTTTTCTTTTTCCTTCTTTCTTTTCCCTTTCTTTTTCTTTTTTCTTTTCTTCTCCGAAATTTGGTTCACTAGTATGTTAGGTTTTAGAATTTACAGCTGTCCATATGCATTTTGTTTCCTCCATATGCTTAATTAAGGGGATAAGGACAAATAAATGATAAAGCTACATCACATCAATTCAATGCTCATTATCATCTTTTTCTTTTTCTTTTATTTCTTGTATTTTCCTTAGCTAGTCACCAGGATTGTTTCCCTTGTTTGTTTTCTAAAACAAACTCAATTGACCATTAACAAGCTATCCCACCAAAAATTCTTTTCCTCTCCTTCTTCTACTAAGTTTCCTTTCTCAAATTTTCTTATTGATTTTCAATAAGCCCAAGAGGAAGAAGATTAAGTACTTGGAATCACCACATATCAAGAGATCAAAGGAGCAATTTAATAGCCTTTTTAGAGTATGTATTTTTTAATTTGTGTATGTATTTTGTTAATTTATATATATTTTATATGTATATGTAGTTAGTAGAAATCCATGTATTTAGGAATTTTGTAATTACAATAGATTTTCTTTTTATAATTTTCTTATATTAAGATTAGGTGTACATATACAAATACTAAGATATGTTCGTGTATCCATACATTTTATACACACTATGTATATTTATGTTTGTCTAATTTCATTACATATGACCATGAACAACATGCCACCGAAATTATATATGTATATATATATATATGTTTATATGTATAAAATACTAGTATCATATAGTATAGTATATGTATAATAGATATATATTTGGTATATATATGTATGTATATAATAGTATTTTACTATGTATTTTGAAAAAATATATATACATATATATATATATATCTATAACCGTAGTAGTATAAGCATAAGTATTTGTGTATAATATTATATATATTAAA
This sequence comes from Lumnitzera littorea, assembly GCA_024138015.1. NCBI lineage: Eukaryota > Viridiplantae > Streptophyta > Magnoliopsida > Myrtales > Combretaceae > Lumnitzera > Lumnitzera littorea. Next base: position 107,720,679 of record JAMXBB010000005.1, on the reverse strand, counting down.
TATTTGTAATTATGTCCGTATATGTATAAGATACAAAAATACAGTTATGTACATATATACCCATACATATAGCATATATAGTATATTTATAATTATATTACCATAATACATAAGTATACATATATGTATGAGATACGTATATTAATAGTATAGTATATATCTAAATATATGAGTACACATAAAGATATACTATATTGTAATACTAAAAGAAGGAAAAATATATAAGTGTATATATATATGCCATGATTTTCAAAAATAAAATAGAATAATTAATTGCAAAATTTAATAAAATATAATAATAAAGTAATGAATAAAGTAAAGTATTATAGATATATATATATGAACATATGCAGTGGAAATTAAGAAAAAGGAAAAACAATTAATTTACCAAATTCAATAAAATATAATGATAAATATAATTATGTAATAATTTATACATATTATGTAAAAATACAAAATAGGAAAATATTAAAAATATGCAAAAACTTTGGAAATGACACGTGGCAATTCCCTTTGCTGCCACATCATCATGTAATTAAATATCATTTAATTCATAATTAAAAATAATAATAAAATAATTAATTAATTGAAAAATTATGAAGCTAGTAAAAATGAATTAAATATGTACTAACTCTCAAAAGTGGCAAAACACATAAATTATAATTAAATAAATTCAAAAATAAAGAAATTGTTAAATATAAGAATTAGATATATATTAAATCGAAAGTATGCAAAGAAAAGCATAAAATAATGTTTTATAATTATTTAAGTTGAAATAATGAATTTCATAATATTTTTTTTATATCATAGTCGGAACTATAGGTTATAACATCTAAAACGGATCCCGCTACGTAAAAGTAAGTCCAAAAAATAATAAAAATCGACTATAAGTTTATAAAAATCAAAGTTAAAATGAAAAAGTTGTATACGATTAAAAATTTATGATAAACTCAGAAAAATAGGTAAAAGATTTAAATTAAACTACGTTTATACCATACTTAGGTTATAGTGAAAAACTAGGTAAATAATTATAGATATTTAGTTGCTAAGGAAACTTAGTTTTTCAAAACATTTATAAGCTTTTTTATCTTTTAGGTATTCGATTATCAGGTCTTGGAATTCTCAAAGGCCGAAAAGTAAGCATTAACTCAAGTGAAGGAGTTCTTATGATCTTTTATCTACTTGTTGTTTGTTATTTATATGCTGCTTGATGGTTGATACTAATGGTTTGATTAAATGACTGATTCCTTTGTGTGTTATCAGTCGTATGATCACTTTTTTAAATTGGTAAATACAACTATTCGACTAACATGTCTATAGTATATTGATGGAGAGTGTTAGCTTTGCATATTTTTGAGAAAAGCATTTTTGAAAAACATTTTTCTAATCTTAAATATATTTTGTATGATTTCTATAAAGGCTTGTAGTGCTCATGAATAGTATTTTTATTGTTAAGGCAAAGTTAACATCATATCTCCAATTGATTGCAAGAGAACTCACATATTTATACCCAAAGGGTCTTGGATATGTTTTAATAGCGATAGGGCTTACTTTGTGTGCTTAAGAAGCCTTGGATATGTTTAGTGGATAGCCCTAGTTGGGCTCCATCTATATTGATTTATGTTTCTCGGACTAAGGTAATAATCGAGTATCGTTTGGTAAGATCGTACCTCTAGGCAGCCTTATGCGGTTAAGGTGAGGTGCTCCGTACAAGTAAGTACGGAGAAAAAATCGATGTGTAGGCGATGTAAATCTACAGCTTCTATAGTTTTGGATTCCTATGGATGTGTTGCCTGCATTTACTACGTATGTATTCATTTTGCTTGTAGATAGATTGTATGTGTGTTAATAATGTTTAAGTACTTGATTGAATGATAGTAATGATGAATGAACTCACTAAGCTGTGATTTGCTCATTCTTTTATAGTTTCTTTTACAGGTTCCTTTAAGCAGGGATTGGGATAACCTTAAGAGTAAAGTACAAGCCAAAGATAGGTTTGATAATGTTAGAGTTGATTGAGATGTATACAGTGGATATAGAAACAATTGATATAAAAAATGTTTGTATGATAAGATTATGTGTGATATAGTATTTCTTCTAAATTATTAAGTTATTTTACCTTATTTTGGCATTTGATAAGGGATACCGATTCTCAATGATTTTGGTGAATAGTGAAATATTGAATATCTATAGTTATTTATATTTTATAGTAAGTTATTTAATTAAAATTGAAAACCTTAGTGACTAATCGTTTAAAGTCTTGCAATCTCTAATTTGCAAGGTAGTTTTCGTAGCATGAGTACATATGTGATATAAAAATTTTAAGCAATTTTACTAAACCCCCCTTAGGGTCTTAACATTTTTATATAATAATTTATCCATTTAATTAAATTGACTAAAGCTTAAAAAATAAGCAAAAAGAAAACTTATGTTGATTCAAATATATAAAAATAAACATAATTAATTAACTAGAAAATTGCCATGCAAGCATTTACATAAGCTAAGTTAACTCATGGTAACCTATTCAAAAAATGAAAAAACGGAGGCTTATACTTGTTCCAAGACTAATGTGTGCCAACTTTTATAAAAATTGGGAGTCCATGTAATTTTCAAAGTTTTTAAGGGCATTTAACATAATTTACCTTTAAACATGATATTGACTTTCCTTAAATAATACAAATTATTATAATATCTAACGATTATAAAATTGACATGATTAAGCCATTAAGGAAGTTAATGACCTAGTTGAGACAAGATTAGCTGCTGCTCAACAAAGGATAACTCGTTATTACAACAGAAGGTCAAATATATAGTCTTTAACCATATGACCTAGTGTATACAAAGCTTGAAGCTATAAGATCTAGGGAAGGTCAAAGCAAGTCAACTCTTAAATGAGAAGACCTAGTCAAAGTTAAAGATATCATATGATATGGAGCATAAAAGTTAAAATGTCTCAATGGTCAACCTATACCTAAAACATGGAACATCGATAATCTTTTCATGATGATGTAATACCTCTATAAAATTAATGAAAAGATTAGTTTTTGCTCAAAGCTCTATGCTTTTATGTACTTAGATCTTACAAGTTTATTTGTATCGACACAATACTTACACTCTCTAAGCTTTAACTTCTATTGAGGTGAACAAATACTTAATCTAATTTCTGCCAAGGTGAACAACCCTTATGTCCCAACTTCCTTTAAGGAAATGAACTTATGAGCTACTAACCTACCTTCAGGGGAATGAAGCAGCCCTACTAAGTGAACAAGACAATCTAACATCTTCATGTCATGTTGGTAGGTTTTCACAACTAAATATGTTGAGATACCATTATCAAGCAAACTTAGGCTTAAAATCCAAGGTACTCCCACCAGGGTATTTCATCCCTTGGTGAGAATCAAAGTCCAACCTCGTTACTAAGAATCCATGCTTTAGTTTCAGCTACTAAGAAATCAAGTGAAGGCAAAGTCCAAAGAAGGAATTAAGACAAGGCTAAAGACTAAAGACTAAGTTCGAATATGTCTTAATAAGTTTCTAACTCCATGCAATAAAGGCTCTTAAGGCTCATTGAGATGTATCCCTGATATAATTATACCATTGAGCTCTACTCCCTAATTCAAAGTGCATATCCTTTAGATTCCTAAGCTCAAACATTGGCCTATAGAGACTGACGGGGGCAATCTCCATTCATCTGGAATAACTAATGTGCCATCCTTACCACATATTGACCATGTACCCTATTTCAATATTGAGCTAATATATAGCTAGCCAAGTTGTTTGGAAGCTTGGATAATGATACCAAGTCTGCCAACATACTGTCAAAAACATATTCCAACTTACTCTGACTTGTTTCACATTCTATGAGCTAACCTTCTAGAATGTACCTGTCACGCCCCGAAGCGGCAGAGTCGTAACAGCTCCGCCGTGTAAACCACCCTAAGATAGAAGTTGGCCTCACAACCGCTATCCTAGACCTGATCTACACAAGGCATCCACAACTAACCCGCTTTGAAGTAGACAATTTGTAATTTAAATAAATC